>OZ007599.1:272424648-273624648 GCA_963931845.1 Maratus michaelseni
TGACAGTTTTAGTGTAATTTTTTCTTAAACAATCAGCAAATAAAGGCACGTATATACTTTTTCTACACTGACTGTACAGTTACTTAGTGATGTGCATAATGAATGATTTTGTCATTCAAATGAATCATTCGGGCATGCACAAAAACGTCGTTGCCAACCTTCGTCCATTTTAATAAATTTAATAAAATTTCAGAATTGTTTTTAAGAAGCAAAAGCATTGTTGCCAACTTCGTATTTTTTAACCAGTTATCACCAGATACTGCGAAAAAAAAGTAGCAAAGGCATGTTTGGCAACCTTCATTTTTTTTAAATCAATTACCTCCAGAAATTTTGTAAAAAAAAGGAAAGGTTATTTTGAAGCAGCTCTGATTTTTGTTCCAATTAAAATAAGAAGTTTTTTTTTTTTGACAAAATTTCTGGTAGTAATTGATTAAAAAATTACGAAGATTGGCAGCTATGCTTTTGCGCATGACCGAATAATTCATTCGAATATCAAAATCATTCATGTCCTTCACTACAATTTCTAGTGCAAGCACTACCTTATAAGTTAAGTTAGCACCGCCCACTACTCTCTTAAAGAGACACTTAAAGGACTTTATAGCGGCCTGCCATGTACTAAAGAAATTGAGCGTCCTAATATTTCTAATCAATTTTCCTGGTAGATATGTATGCTGCTAATTTTTCATCGGTCTTTTTTACCAACTCGTTAAACAGTTTTAGTGTCTTATTGGCATCAGTAAAATGTGTCGTAATATGCGAATAAAGTTTTGAATATTTTCCTCTGCATGTAATGAATCTGTTTAACGCCGATAACTGATAAGGATGTCAAATCCGAAATGGTCTCAATATGTACAGCTTTAAATATAAAACATATAAAATTACAAAATATAAATTTTTTGAAAGGTAATTCTATGTGAGTACTTAACAAAGGCACACACCTGATATGATTGAGTCAATATTCCAATTAGACCGTATTCTTAAGCAAATTGCCCCTCCACTCATTTGAAATAATGCATTTAGAATTAAAACAAGAGATGCATCGACCTTTCGACATATTACACGATCATTTAGTAGCCAAAATGTATGTCTTATAATGCCTAATAAATTTGAAGCACCTATATGGAAATATTTCTTATGATAATATTGTATAGCAATTCTGCCAATTTCTACGCTTTTTTATTACCACTAAAACTTAATATTAAATTTTGCCTAATTTAATCACTGAAATTATATAAGTCAAATATTTCTGTTAAATTTTAGTGGTAACAAAAAATCTTAAATTTGGCAGCTCTGGAATTAAGCTTATTGTTTTAGCTTTCTGCAAAATTGCCGTGTGCTTTTTCAAAACATTCAGACTAATGTTACCTAATAGTCTACCAACCCTGACACGGGTATTGAACAGCATGGGAAGTCTTTGCCAGCAAAAAAGTTAGAGCCTCTATACAAAAAATCAGAATTAAACAGTCTGTCAAGGTCCATACTTTGTGATAAGACATCAGAAAGATTTTGTTCCGAACAAATATGACGCCATTGTTCAAAACCAGAGCTGTAGCCACTAGTCACACATCAACTGTAGCCACTCTGTTTGGTTTTAAGTCTTTGGGCTCTTTTTGTATCCACGATGATACAATCACAGTGCCTGATCAGAAATAAACTCTAGTCACTATACCTTTCATGTTAGATAACACCTTATTCACAAGACTCGATAACAAGACAGCGTAACACAGCTCTAGTCTCGGAATCGTTAAATTCTTTACTGTTGCCATTCTTAACTTGCTAGCAATCAAATTTACCATAATATTTCCTTGCGTATTACAAAATTTGTAGACTTCTTTTGCGGCATTCCAACATTTCTGGATTATTGAATTACTATGCGTTTTCCAACTTTGATTTTATTTTCACATTTAAGCAATATCAGAAATTGATGCCCCTCTCGATCTTTTAACTCGGGAAGCAAATCGTTCCAATCATTTTTTAACCCCCACAACCTCTGCATCAGAGCCTGATTATCGCAAGGAAAATGTTTGACCAGTATTTTATATCAGAGCTTTTCGAATTATATAAAACAGAAATGCTGCATTCAAATTAAGATGGGAATTTCTATAATAAACAATTTTTTTAAAATTTGCCCATGTGGAAATCGTACCCTGCTCTGCTTCAGTATTCTTATCGACGCTATTACAAAGCCAACGAGACCTAGTGGGGTAAAAAAGTTTGGCTATGATGGATAGCACCTACTTTTTGCCATAGAAATCGCTAAGTTCCACTTGAACTCGAAATATAAAACAATCCTCTTTCTGATTCCATTGCACACCTAAGGCTTTGGTTTTGATTTCAATGTCAAAAATATATCCTTTTTTAGAGGTCAAAAAGCATTTCATGTGTCGTAAAACACTTATGCAACTGTATTTCTGTCTTTTGCATAATCGATATGAGCTGCTGTTGGAATTATTCGGCTTCCTCTAATATAAGTGTACCACACAACATATCGTCCAAGTAGAAGTGTTCACGAAGTACAGGTGATTATTTAAAGGAAGTTACTTTTATAAATCGATAGTTACATTAGTGTTTTCTATGCTAGATAGGGCGCACTGACAGTTCCGTAAGTTACAGTCTGCACTTAAATTGTTCTAACTTCTCCATCAAAACTACCACTCCATAAAATACTCTGCAACGAATACTGACTAGGATCATTTTTTTTTTCATCTTATACATCAATTTTCACATTAGCAGTTGGCGCATAAACATGACCTCGGAAACTAATCATGATCCTAAATAAGTCATTCAGTTTATGTCTGCCATTATACTGCAAAGAATTAAGCAAAGTCGTTGTCATGGTAGAATAATTGTAAACTACTCTCAGTTTGTAGTGGATATTTCAGTATAGTTTCCACGCTGTGGAGCATAATATACGACATCGGCTTCTTCGGTTGCACTCACCTACCTCATATGACCTAATCTTTTGTATTTATTCAAAAAATCTCTGGAAATTTTAAATAGTTCTGATCTCTAGATAAATGGCGCCAGAGCAATCTGAGTCTTTTTAGAGCAATATACGTAGACTGACTCCAAAACGAAAGGTTTTCTTAACCCTTTCCGGCAGAGACAAATTACGTTCGTAAAATGAGAAATTACAGACTGACACCGGAATTTACAAACGACTTTTTTCGAAAATAAGAACTCTTTATTTTAAGCTTTCATTTTAGAAGCAAAATTTTATTAAAATATTCTTGGTGCCACTTGCAAGTTTGGAATTAAAATTAGGTGTGCCCGGAGTGGGACCACTGTGCCGGAAAGGGTTAACGATATTTTCACCACGTATCTATCTCCCTCAATTCTCCAATGCGTACGCACAAAGTGTTTTTTACATATAGTAGAATATTCTTTTCTCTTTGTTAATTCTACTTCTACAATTAATTTTCCCAATAAGTTTTTCAGGTTTGGTTTAAATTTACTTTCCGAATTAATCCGTAATGAATTTTAATCTCATTTCTTTGTTCTAAGCATCCATTTACCACCCCTTGAATACTAGGCCTGCGAGCTGATACAAAAATCGCGGCTATCGTAAGCAGATTTTTTGCAGCGTTTGTACGGTCCCTTGAAATTGAATACCAATAATTTCTAAAAGTTTTCTTCGCCGTATTTTTCTGGTATTCAATAAGTCAATGAAACTTTTAGACGATACTGGTGCGTAAATTCAGTGGACCGGACTTAAAAAAATCGCTTACCACAGCCGCCATTTTCGTGTAAGCGCGCAGGCGTAGTATTCAGGCGGCGGTGATCTACTAACTACTGACCCAAACACACTATTTTATAGAAAAAAAGTTCGAATTCAGAAAATATATGTGTCTCTTTCTGAATAACCCGTAAAAGATGTCCGCACCTAACAGCATACCACTTTAGTTCGTAATATTTAATTGATAATCTGCTATTACAGTGAAATCAGAGACATCAACATTCACATCAAGAACATTTTGCGGAAGCAAATCAGCAATTTTCCTTACTATAATTATTTTCTCTTTATCTCTATTCACAATTTTTTGCCTCTGTGGTACCATTAACTACCACGAATGAGTAACCTAAAGATGAGATTTAAGAATTAAAAATATGTTTCTGTGAATAAATAAGGAGAAAATTCTATTCTCAATTTATGGCACGCTTCAATACTATCCTATAAAAACAACAACGTCATTGGAACCATACGGAAAACAATAAAAAATAATAACACGTGGCAAATAATTACTGAGCATACATTTTTCTTGCGCACAAAAGGACTAAAGCATAGCTGTCAGCATTTACGTTTTTTTATGCCAGTAAAAATCAATAGCAAATTGTGTTTTATTTATTCGCCGTAATCCGCTATTTAACGAGAAAAATAATCCATTAAATTTTAGTGGTAAGAAAAAAGCATAAATGGTGGAAGCTGCGCTAAAATATAGTCTAAGCAATATTCTGAAAAATAATTCTTGATATTTTAATACATAAATATTTCCATTTCGAAAAACTGTAATTTTAAAAGGAATAATAATTATATGCTTGATGGTAATACACCATAGAGAAGGGAAGCTAAATTTTTGCATATTGATTTTTACATTTTTGCGTTGCATATCCGAGTTGTATACCTGACATTATTTAACTGTCTTAGAACCACTAGGGTATTTTTTAATACAGCATTTTTAAAAAGATTTTCATGTTTCGAACTAGAAAAAATTAATAACTGAAACTTAAAAAATAAAATTATGCAGATATCCGGTATAAAGAAGGTACATTTAATAGAATTACATTTCTGGTTATAATATTGCAAAGCTAAGAATGCTTATCAAAAACTAAAACCTGGTTCTAAGACGGTTAATCGCAGAATTCATCAATTAACCAGTGAAGGGTGGTGTTTATTATTTAACCTACCTTACTTTAATCAAAATATTTACCTGAATTTTCGATTAGGAGTTAGCTTTTAAAATTTACGTTAAAAGTTTTAAAATTACGTTTATTTATTTTTAAATGAAATTGTTCTTAACTTTTGGTGAGATTTCAGTATAATAGGAACAACTTAACGTGCCCCTGAAAGCGTTAAATAAAGCTAATATTACTAATCAGAAATACTGGTAGTCAAATATAAGCACCTTTCTGTCTAACTCTGGAGATGAGAAATATTACCGCAAATGCTTTTTTAAAGATGCATATTATTTTGAAAATGCATACTACATATTTTCTAAAAATTTATTAGTCGTTTAATGTAAAACTAGGACGAAATATCATGCATCAGGCATAGATAACACGTTCCAACACTAACGGAATACTGTTACGGAAATTCATTTTTTCACACTATACAATACCTAAATAAACAATTTAAAAAACACATAACCCATGAAAATTTGATTTTCTGTAATTGTTGTTCATATCCGACAATATGTTCGAATTCGTTCGTGCAGCTCTGTATACGATCTGTTGTTGTTGTTGTTGGCGAGTCAGAGAAAGTGCCAAGGCACTTCTCTGAAAGAAGAGGTGCCAGAGCCTCAAGAGAGGTTGGACTTCTAGAGCTGGTCTCCTAATTTTGAACCAATTCCAGATGAGAGACCTGCACCTGGATTGGCACGCCCAGAGGTAACGCTTATACTAGACATGGAGGACATTGGAGCCACGAACAGATTTTACGTGCACCAGCTCCCATTAACGTACACGGTCCTACAGCAGTGGCAGTCGACAGAGGTTGTCACCCTCCCAAGCACTGACCTTGGTCGATGCTGCTCGCTTTCAGTGATCTTACGAGAAACGAGATTAACCTTCCGCGCCACTGCGGGACTCTGTATATGATCTATCGAATCAATATACGAAACGTAATACACTAAAAATTAGTTAATTTTTATAACGCATACCCCGGTTAAAAACGCACTTCCAGCAATTATTAATCATAGTTAAACATGCAACAGAATAATTTTGTGTATGTCTGTAAAAGAACGATAAATGCTATGCTCTCCATAATATATACAAATCACGTTATACTGCATCTCAATGATCTATATCAATTTCATTACGTTCGAAGTATCGTAACATCCGTAAAATGCACCAGAAACGTTTTTTTTCCAATAAGTTACAATATAATGTAATGTAATGTTTTGTGTATTCCTATAAATTAACTATAAGTGTTACTTATTCTGTATTCCAAAAAAATCAGGTTTTAGTCCAGCAGAGTAACGCATATTAATTTCATTATAGATGAAATATCATAACATGAATAAAATGCACCGCAAAATATATTTCCCCATTGCTCATAATGTAATAGAAATGCTTTATATGTTCATATAAACGAAATATAAATGCTACTTATTCTACAGGGTGGGCCAAAAGTCCCGCATCATAGAAAACACATGTATTGTTACAATATGTTCTCACATATTGTATTGATATATTGTTGCTTCCGTTGACATAACACAACTGTAGGCGATCATTCATGTTCCTCAGAATATTCGCCACTAAGATTGGCGTTATGGTATGGCACTCAGTAGCAATTCGCTCACGCAAATGTTTTTTATCCCTGATCTTCTCACTGTAAACTTTCGATTTAAGGTAACCCCATACAGCAAACTCTGCACGCTCTTCAGTAGACAGCATTTTCACCTACAAATAAAAAAAATTAAAACCAAAATTAAAAAATTAAAAACTCCTATGAAGGACTTTTGGCATACTCCTGTATACTCCGCAGAAAGCATGTTGTAGTCTACCTCTTCAATACATATCTATTTATCTATATCTGAAGTACTGTTACATTATTAAAACATACTACATATGATTTTCTCATAGACCATAATGTAACTCAATTTTCTTGTAAATTCGCTTAAACGAACTGCACGTGTTACACGCTTCATTTTCAACAGCGAACATTTTACAGTAAACTTCAATAACTTCATTACATGTGATATAGAGAATATATAAGTATGATAATTAGAGAACGGGCAGACTTCCATAGACAAACCAAAGACATAAACACTTTTCCACTAAGTTGGAAAGTGTTAGAAAGAACTTTTAACCTGTTAACTAGGTATGACGAAATATTTCGTCATACACGAACTTTTACGGTAATATTTTGGACGCATTACTCCCACCAGTAAAATGTTAATAGAAATTTTCGTCTTATTAAAACGCCCAATTCATGTAAAATTGCTGCCATTAATAAGGAAAAGATTTCTATTATTTTTTACTGGTAGAAGTGTGTCCCGTTGGTAATCAGGCATGTCAATTGAACAAAAGTTTATACCCCTGGTAACAGGTTAAGCAGAATTTTGGAGGGAGAAGCTCCAAAGTTGTAATTAAAATCAAGAGAAAGTTTTTCTACAAATGTTTATTTATAATATTACAAAACGTGTTTTGTGAAACTGCTGAAATAAACTACTCCGAAAAGAAACAAATAAAAATTATATAATAATGAAAAAAATAGTACCACCTACGTTATTGAAACGAGAAACCACAAATGATGCATAAATTGGCGTGAGCGGACGAAAAAAATGCTCAAGTATTTTCTTACTGCAGAAAGCTGTAGTTAAGAATTACTTGTCCTAAAGAGATTTCTTTTATCTTTAACGTTCAATTATCGGAAAAAGGAAAAGAATTCTAGCCTAGAAACACCATTAATTCTCTAAGGGCAAAGTTGCATACGAAAATATCTGAAGAAAAAATCTTTCTTTGCTTGGCAAATATTTATAAAGCCATGTTTACATGTTTATATCATGTGTTAAAAACATTTTACGTATGTTTACGTAATATCTGTATCATTATGCAAATATGTATGGAGTATTTAGTAATAAAGGTTAAAAAAAACGCATTGGATCAGTGTTGTAAATTTCGCGGATATATTTTTATTCAAATACATACCACTTTTTCAAATAATAATATTCGTTATATTTAATCTCTCTTCAAATAATTCAAATAGCGGAAATAGCGGTGGATTTCTGAATTTAAAAAAAATGCTCTCAATTGAAATTATTGTTGCGAATCAGGATTGCCAATTCGTCCTTCTTTTTATTAATAAATTTCGAATTCATGTTAGAAATTCCGAATAGTAATTTTTGCTTTATTTTATGAACGACATTTCGTGATTATACGTAGTTAAAAGTAAGTTTTTGTTATATCCAGTATGGATTCGGCATTTCTGAATAAAAATTCAATCTAACTGTTAACACTCTTTCGGATTGGTTGCGTAATTTTCAAAAACTTACAGACCATACTTTTAAGACATTTTTATTATTGTACAATTTTTAACGACTCATTAATGAAGCATTCTATAAGAAAATATACCTAACTGTCACATTTCATAAAAAGGACTATAATTTACGGATTTTAATACGCATATCAAAGAATTATGTTTCATTCCAGAAATTTTAGTTAAAATTTGAAAAATATAAGCAAGTAAGTGACATTTTTTAAAAGTAAAATTTTTCGGACTAAACAATACAGCTATCAATAAAGAGGATGAGACATATAGTGTAGTCTCTATCAGTTACAAGTGAAGTAACTGATAATGTAGTCAGAAGATGGCGGTTGTTATATGCTCATATCGTATCAACCGGCCTGATTACCACTCGAGCAAAATGACACCACTAAACTTGAATACAAATATTTTCCTTATTTAAAAGCCTTATTCAATAAAAAATTCTGTCATAAACAAGGCAAAAAATTTTATTCGTTTTTACTGGTGGAAGTTTGCCCCTGGGGTATAGTAATATGTTTCTTTGACAGGGCATATTCATAGGCGGATTGTTTATGTAATAACAATATGACGGAACCGCGGGTGCTGACTATGGCCGGGACAAACATCCAGCAGTAAAAATGAATCGACATTTTCTCTTAATTTTGACAGAAATTCTGCATGGAAAATTCTGCATGGCGTTTAAATAAGAAAAAAATGTATTTAAAAATTTACTGGGTGAAGTTACCCCGTCGGTAATCAGTCAATGCAGAATACGTTAAGTTTCACCATTTTGAAGGTATCACAATCCTTCTTTATTCTTATAATTAGTTCCATTGTCTAAAAGTGCTTGTTTGATCAGTGCATATTACATCAGAAATTACAGTAAATATCCCAACAGCAAGATATATAGGCCAAATTTCGGCTTATTATAAGAATTGTCGGTAAAGGAACGGTAATCGAAAAGAGATATTCACACGATATACTCTCGACAATAACTGTCGATTTCTCTTCTTGTAAACCAAAGGCAAACGTCTGGAGCAAATCAAATTAATGTTGGAAATAAATTAATCGACATATCATGTACGTGTGTAGTTGGCCGATGTTTGTAAACAACATAGTTGAATCATTTTACTGGGAGCATGATATTGTATCCGCGGTAATCCTCCCTTCTTAAGTGAAATGTGTCACGTGACATAACCTACAAATATCCTTCAAGATCTTTATCTCACAACTGCTCAAAAAGCTCTTTTTAAGCTTCAAGGACAGAACAAACCGCACTTGTAAACATACATACGATAAGGCAGTTCAATTCAAAAATACATACAAAGGAAAATATGTTTCTTTGTGAGTATAAATTCTCTATGTACAAATCAGTAAACTTCAATCTGTTAAAAAATTACGATAGATAATTGATGTAAAGAAATCTAAAAATTGAAATGAGTTTCCTTTATTTAAAAATAATAATAATTACTTATAGTCGTTCATAATTAAAAATATACTTTGATGAATGCAACTTTGGTAAATTCACTGATATATTTGTAATAAGCTGTTGGAAAGACTTGATGTTTTAATGATTTAGATAGACAAATGTGAGAAAATATCCGAAATTAGAAACTAAAAATTATTTGCTCTAAATGCATTTTTTAAATTATAAATTAGAAAATACTGAGTTAATAAAGTATTTTTTAGACATTATTTAGATATAATTTTGAGAATTAAGAAAATGCATCACTAGAACTTAATCAAATGAAATAGGACATTTAAAAAAATGGGATATTTTTTAAATTTTTTTTCTAAATGTTCTGATGTAAATTGTTTTATACAGAAGTAGATAATCTTTTTTATTCTCTAAATAGAGAGAAATTTATGTTTATGTTTTTCTTTAAGTTAGGAAAAATAACTGAACTAAGTATTCATTAAAACTATTATTTATATATTTAAAAACTATCATTTATATATAAAACAATTCTCTCTTAACATTGTTTCCCAGCCGTAAAAATCCCATTCTTTAATACTTTTTTCTTTTTAACACTTTCCAACCTATTTGAAAAGTGTTTATGAATTCGGTTTGTCTGCCGTCTGCCGTCTGTCCGTCTGCCGCCTGTCCGTGCTCTAACTCCCGTAAATATGCTTCGAGTGTCCTGAAATTTTTGTATGTTATTGTCGTTTACTATAGCATGTTCCCTATTTCAACAGAAGGGTGTAGCACTAATAGTTCTTTTACAGGGACAATCAAAAGTATTCCGTTACTTTACAGTCAATGGGAAATAATAGTTTCAAGTGCATTTTGCTGAAGCTACGTCATTTAAAATATAATGAAATTGAGATATAATTATGAAGCGCATTAAAAAATGCGTTTTGCAGAATATGGGTTACAAAGCATTTATTATTCATTTACAGGGTCATACATAAGAATTCTGTTATACATCGTTCTATGAGGAAAAATCGTTTGCCGTGCAATTTAGTGATATTTCACTATTTGAAACACAATGAAAATTATATGCATTACTGAGGTGACTATAAATTGCTCTCTTGTGTGCATTGCGTTTATTTACAGGGACACACAAAATATATTGGTTACAGTTATTTACAGTCTTTGTGTGATAAGTGTGTTTTTAACTTTGGTTTGCGTTTTTAAGTTTAACTAATTTTTTTCATAGTACGTGTTTGTTTATAAACTCGGCTGATAATATATAGGGCTACACAAGGGCATTCGTAAGTATTACAGACTATGGGAGTAAATTGCTTAAGGGTATTTTTTAATTGTGTTTAAGCATTTTCCTGCTAAACTATATTTAGTAGACAAATAGAAGTTTGTGGAATATAAATAAATTTATATACAGGGGTAAGCAAATAAAAAGATACATTGTCGTTTACGGTTGGTAATTGCGGCGAGTGAGTTTTAAGTTCCTATTTAGCTTAATATGTTTTGTGTACAAAAGTCTTCAAATAATATACAGGGCTGTACAAAAGATTTCGAGTGCATTTCCATCGATTGGCGAAAAATGCTGAATGTGAATAACTATTCTAACTATTTCAACTGAACTAAAATTTATCATACTATATATCCACATCTACTGATCATATACAAGGCTGCACAAAATGAATTCTGAATTCATGATGTTTGGATTGGCTGTTAATCTTGACGTAGAGAGATGAAATTAAAGTTTTGAATAAAGGTAGATGTTTGATGTGATAAATGTAAGATGATGATGTGAAAGTTGTTCAATGAGAAATGCATATGAGGTGATAGATGTTTTATATTCTTGAAGTGACAAATGGTAAATGTGATAGATGTTAAATATAATAAATGGTAGATGTGAAAGATGTTTGTTGTGATAGATATTTGATGTGATAAATTCTAGTTGTTACGTCACCTTACGGATACTTGATATAAATGTTACATGTGATAGATGTTTGATGAGATAGATGTTTGATGTGATAGATGTTGTGATAGATTTTAAATGTTACTAAACAGGTATTAAACTGGGCGCATGATATAAATGTTAAATGTGATAGATGTTTGATGTGATAGATGTTTGATGCAATAGATGTTGATGTGATAGATATTAGATGTTACTAAACGCTTACCAAAATTTAACTGTACACTTCTGGCGTGCTGTGCCCTCGTAAAAGCTGCAAATGCATGGTCCAGCGGCTTGACACACCGAAACTGGGCTATGTAGGTACCTTTTAAATGAATTCATACTACGGTTCACAAAGTACAGCAGATGAGTCACCAAACTGCGACTGTGTAGGATCCTCTTAAATGAGTTGAAACTTTATGTTAGAAATATTAATCTACTAATTCGCAAACTATGGAGAGATGGTTATGTAGAACAGGGAGGCTCTCTGTCGAGCAACTCAATGAAGATGGCCATTTAATAAGTTAACAATAATAAATCAGTGCAGTCTGACCACAAGAGAGGCGGTAGCTTCCAGTTTAGCGATGAGAGAAAAGGCAGAATGCAATGCCGACCAAGCAGGATAGGCGAGCATTTTAAGGCGTAGAGATAAATGAAGTGATGTACCAAGAGTTCAGGCAACACGCAAGACAGATGTCATTCAATGCTCATCAAACAAATGCTTGTGATGTCCCAAAGTGGACGCACACAGTATCAGTAAATTTTCTAACGTCTGGAAAAACCGGTCGCTCCTCCTGGTGGTCCTTATAGGACCCTTCAGTGGGGAAGAAGACCGGACAGTCGGCATTGCGAGCTGTGCTTTGGCACGACGGGTGCAGGTAAGCAGACAAATGACAACCTCCGTGCTGTGGGCGGTGGAGAAAGATATATCTGATTAGATGGTGTTGCCGGAGGTGGGGACGGATGGCCTAACGTGTATCCGAACCACCCCCTATTGGGTCGGTTTTAGACAGCAGGGGTTTGCGGCCCCAGTCCGGTGCCCTAGGATGCCTTTGCAGGGGCATTTTATTATCCTTGGTCTAGCGACCCAGGGAAATTACGAAGTCGAACTTCCAAGCGTTGTCCCTTGGGTCGGTTGGGTGGCAAAACGCATCTCGTAGGCTTATCCCTCGTGGGGATCCCCGATCCGGGGGTGACACCAGCGGTAAGGGTTAGGTATGTGATAGGACCTGTTTCAAGTTTATCGAGGGCGAGACGGAGGCGAGGACGGAAATATGTATGGCAAGGGCCGCTTGTGGTTCGGTAGTGACGTGTGGTTAGTGCGTGAGGCGGCATGCAGTGACCCTCGGTACTGGCAAACAGTGGAACGTAGTTAGGGGCGGGAGGTGGATGGTTGAGGACGTCCCCTTCCAAGACACCCCTCATCCCTTGCGTTTCCCTTTGAAGCTGGAGTAGGTGTGATTCGCCCTCGAGGTCTGGTCAAGAAGGAAGGGGAGCCTTGCTTGGCAAGAGACCAATTTGTGTCTATGGGGGACCACCGACCGTGGTCCGATCCTCATGGTGCATATTGCCAAACTGGGAGTGGTCTCCCCTTCCCGGACGGACAGGCCAAGAGGAACCGGGCCGGATGCTCGTCAGGTGATTGATGGATCTAGACCAAAGTCAGAACCTGGGACGTCAACCAGTCCAGCGTGTCTGTGCGTAGTCGGACCTTTCTGCGCCCGACGGTTGATGAGCAGGAGTCTAGCAAATAATTGTCAAGTCGGGAGCGTTTCTGTAGCGTTTTAGAGAGAGTTTCCTACGACCCTCTGTGACCGAGAGTGGCGTCTTACGGTTTCTTAGTACCAGCAGCCCTGCACGGCGAGGGGACTTTTAGGAGTCTTTGGACCAGGTCGTCGGGAAGTTGCGTGCATGTAGTTCTTTGGACGGGGGCAGAGAGGTCCCGACCCTGCGGCACAAAGCCTAAGGTGGGAAGTGTTTATGCGTCCAGGGATGGAGGTTTGCTCGTCCTACCGAGCTAGCGAGAGGTACCTAGTTCTTCGTCGCTGCTGACGAGTCCAGTAGTGTCCTTTGCAGTACTTCTTTGTTCAAAGGTGACGATAAAGCAAGAGTTGTCCAGAAAGCTCGGCATAAGGCCTATGGCCCGGTTTCCTCTTGGATTTCTGGCTTCGAAGATGTCGGGGGACTCCGGCTTCTCCAAAATTGTGAAGTTTTGTCGTCCTAAGATTTATGGGAATCAACGCAAATCGCAACGGCCTCTGTCGTCATTCCTTGGGAAAATTGGGGTTGTCAGCATGTGGCAGCGCCCACACCGTCGTCGTAGCGCTTACAGGAACGCCCCAGGTCTAGCGCGTTAAAAGTTTTCATGAGCCTGGGCACGTCGGTTGACGTGCCTGACTGGCACCCGTAGGTGCCTAGCAGCGCAGATCAGCTTTACCGTACGGAAAAAAGCCTTTTCTGCCAACCCTTATGTGGTGATGCAAAATATTTCCTTTCGAAATAAGTGATTAACCTTGCATTTAAAGTGTATACAGTGCTTGACTGCGCGGTTGTTGATGGTGGTTAACCATACATTGGAGAGATATTTGATTTTTATGTTTGTTTCTTTGATTTTATTGAAAATTTCTGGTGACAGGAGAAGTAAGCTGTCTCCAATTTCCAGTAATCTTGAAATATTAATGTTTTTTATGGTTAGATTCCAAATTGCAAAGTCAGCTTTTATGTCTGAGTTGCATCTTGATACATATTCAATTTTAGCTTTTTTGCTTTTGTGAAAATGATCCTTAAGTCTTATTATTTATATTTTACCTATTTTGAGATGTTTCGCTTTATATTATACTTCTGACCCGTTTCTTTCTGCGTGGGACCTACGGGTGTGATTTCTGGTTTCACGGGTAGGTCCCTTTAATAGTTTAACCGACGTTTTTGTAGTCTCTGTCTGTTTGGCATTTGATTAGTATTTTGGTTGTTGTCATTAGAAAAAAGTGTTGGTTGGTTGTGGTTGAATTGTTAGTGTCTGTTGGTTTGGCTAGTTTTCAATAGTTTTGGTTAGGAAGCATGATCTGTTGTGTGTTACCTGCTGACGCTGAAGGGTTAAATTGTGTATGTGTGTTGTAATCCCAATTTTGGGAGTTTGTTTGTGTCATATGTGCCCAAGGTTGTGTATAATAGTATCGGATAGTTATATGTGGGGTTGAAGTTTCAGGGAATAGCATTTTGTGTTTAGTTTTGTTGTGTTGTGTATGGTAGTTGACAAAAGTGTCGCGGTGTATTGGTAGAAAATCTTGGAGAATTTCTATAAATAATTGTGTGAAATTTTGGCGTGTTAAAACATGTGTTTATTGTGGGAATATCCTGTTTGATAATTTATTTTATGTTGTAAAAAAAGTTTTGTGTCTCGTGATTTTCTTTCTGCCATATATGGCAAAAAAGTTTGTTTTTATCGTCTTTGTTTTGTTGTTGTTTTTCGTTTATTCTAAGTAAATTAACTTTTTTTTTTATTTCTTGCATCTGTTTATTATGTTGTTCGGAATGTTGTAGTATAGCGTCATATAGCGTCATAGTGTTAGTCTGTTTGTCTATATTGCTTATTTCAAGGCATTGTTTTTTGTTTAATGTTAATTTCTATGTTCTTGGTCATTGTCACTGCCTCTTTAAAATTGTCAAGGGGAAATTTTCTTATTTCAAAGGAAATATGTGGTCTGAGTTCCAAAATAAGTTTTGAGAATTTTACCGTATTTAAAAAGTTTATGGAACCTTCTTTTGCTGCATGTCCTGAGGTAGCAAGATATTTTTGTGCTGAGATATTGAATGTTTTGGTTAAATCCTTGACCGATTGGGTTGGTAATTGTTTAGCTTGAATGCGTTGGTCTTGAGCGGAAGTAAATGATTTTTTCAATTTTAAAATGTATGCGAATGTTTTTTTAGAAATTCATCATAATCCATTTCATAACGCAAGCAGGGAGTTTAATTAGTATTTCCTTCGCCAAGCCTGCTAGTTTATATTTAAAAAAATAATTTTAACTCGTTAGGTATTTTTTCAGCCTTGGCTACTTCATTGATTTGCGTTATGAAGTAGTTGATATGCTGAGCTGGTTTGTCCTCATAATTTTGGACTTTGGATAAAAGAGCTTCCACGCTTATAGTAATTTCGTTTTTGCCCATATTTTGTGTTTGTTGGGTAATTCAATGATAACAGGGACTGTTTTTTTTTTTTTGCAATTTCTTATTTAGGTAAATATTGAGCGTTGATATATTTGATAATTATATCATCTAAACCTGATAAATCACTGATAATTATATCATCTATGATTATATCATCTAATTATATCATCTATAATAACACCATGAAATATTTGCTATTAACTGTCAAAAAAGAATGTTTCGCATATATGCAATATAGAATTAAATATAGTATGAATGATAACTATATTTTTGAACCATTGTGATCTGTCTGTGTACTCTAAGAGCATTTACTATGCTGTACTGTGACGTTAAATAAACTATTCTTCATAGTAAAAATAATTAATGTGGAGAAAAGAAAGCAAGAATAACAGAGAGAAAAAAATGCCCTTTCAGTAGGGTTCAGCCTCCTGTATTTAAGGCATCAGTAAAGAGGTAAATCTTTGGACTAAAAATAATGGAGTTGATATTCTATACATTCCACACCAACATTCCATAAAAAATTGATAGGTGTTAGTGCATAAACCTTAACTTACAGTGGCACTATGAATCACTGTATACAATTATGATCGTATTTTCGGTTCGTATTTATTTTTACATATTGAACCCATATACAGAAAGCGTCCGTTAAATTTTAAGAATCAGGTGGAAAGGCTACTTTTTTACTATATAATAATTGTTAGATAAAGTTATTGCTTGAATAAATTAATTCATGCTTTTTGATCTGAAAGAAAATATAGAGATACATAGGATCAAAGAATAGAGAAAATACATAACATATTGTAAATCACTATTTATTGTTTTATTTAAGATCATAAGCAGCAATAAATTTCTATTCAATGCACATATATTTCATGTTCTCATAATTATCATAGTTCATTAGTTTAATGATACCAAACTTCAGTTGATAGCATTTTCTTCTTTTTTTTTTTTTTTTACAGAACAAATAATGCATTCACAATTTACGTCGTCACAGCACAAATATATAATTCATAGGCAAATATGCCAATACTGGATTTTGAGTATAAAGAATGAGTTTTACACTTAGAGTTTCCTTTTCATTTTCATAATTTTAAATAAATATGCAAAAAAAAAAAAATAATTTAGCCAGGAAAAGCATATGGTAATAAAACATTTCTCACCCCAGAGGATTTTGTAAACAAAATAGTGTCTCTGCTTTTCTCTTACTATGATCGTGTAGTAATGGGCATAGAACTTTTGGAATTTCCTATAAAGAACCTGTCCTTCATTTGCTGATTAGCACAGAGACTTTACTGTAACGGACACATATCCTTTGGAATATTCTGATATGAGCGTCTTCTTCATTCATCAAGCAGCAGAGTCTTTACTGTAATGACCACAGATCCTTTGGAATATTCTGATATGAGAATCTTCTTCATTCATCAACTACCACAGAGTCTTTACTGTAATGGGAATAGATCCTTTGGAATATTTTGATATGAGTTTCTTTTCATTCATGAACCACACAGTTTTTGCTGTAATGGGCACAGATCATTTGAAAGATTCTGATATGAGAGTCTTCTTCATTCATCAACCCTCACAGAGTCTGAACTGCAATGGGCTCTGAATATGAGCCTTTGGAATATTCTGATTTTGCTCATGGATTTTCAGAATTACCATCATCAGGAGGAAAAAATGCGTGAGCAAAAAAATAACCTTCCTTTCTGGAAGTTTAAGGGAAAACTGATTTTTTTTTACATCTTTAGATAGGCGATCCCGCGATTTTAGGTTTTGTCTTTATGTAATTTTTTATCTTAGTACTGCATTGTAATTTGTCGACCTTTTGACCCGTATGCAAATTTTGGTTCGAGACGCGGTCATTGGGTGATATATTGTTTGACCTCGTCCGCATATATTTTTCATGTTTGAATTCTGTTGGTTGACTATTTAGCCAGTAACATCGCTGTCAGTTCAGAAAAAAGGGGCGTGGTGCTACGTCTATTTGATTTTGTGGGCCATATCTTGTTGCCTGTCACATCCTGATACTTTGCTGTGTATTTATCGCTCATAAAATATAATTGGCTATGATTTTTCTTGGTTAAGTGGCTTTTCCTTGGTTATATCTACAATCACCTCATTAAAAGATAGAGTACAAAGTCTACAATATATGACAATTAAATTATATGGTAACACACTTAAAACATACAATCGGTATAGGGTGGCAATCCAATTAAAACGTTTTTAAAATCATTGTTAATATTGTTTATAAAATAAAACACTTCAGATATTTCCACTAACTATTGGATTTTCGATCCAATAGCGACGATTTCTATTAAAAAATAAAGGTGGGGGTGCCCCTGCGGCAGTGAGGTACTGCCGGTGGAATACTTTTACCACTATTTCTGCAAAGTAATTTTCGCTTTCTTTATTCGCAGATTTTATGACATGCACGTGATATGTGGCTTATTTAATAGTGGAATTTCTACGGCGAGGCATACTTTTGGAAATAATCGCGAAGAGCCGGTAGGATTCCCCAACTTCACCAGAGATACATAATATAGATCATTTAACTCTAAACTTACTACGAGTAGTTATCCCCTGTGGTGGATTGTATGCATAGCTGTAAACATCTACGTGTGTTTATTACTAATAATTTCTAAAAAGTATCTTCGAATTATTCAATAGCAGAAGTGTTGATTAAATCTCAGAATAAATAAAGCGATAAGTTTGAGAAATCGACCAGCGCCTACACTGTAAAAAAAAAATCGAAGCGTTTCGGCACAAGGCGGAAAGGTTTCCGTAAATTTATAGTAAAGTTTGTGTTCTCCTCAGTTACTTGTTATTTCGGATTCGTTACACGTATTTTCGGAAAAATATTCAAAGCGGTGAATTATTCTGAAGAAGTCAGAAACGTTACATTCTATACCGGAAATGTTTTTGAATAGGTAGTGTAAAATGATGGTTACTGAAAAATTCGGAAATGTTACACTCATTCCGTGTAAAGTTTTAAAAGGGAATTCGACATAAAGTAATATTTGCGCATGCTCATCTACTCCGACCTATTGCACATGTCATTATTACGTGATTTCTATTGTTCTTGAGAGGAAAGACAGCTTAAAACAGATGCAGAAGCATCGTATTTATATGAGCTGTAAGTATTCTGTTTTATAATTTCTTTTATTTGAGAGAACAATATGCTTTAAAAAAATAATATAATCAGATTCTATTTTATTGCACATTAATATTACATTTGCAATTAATCTTTTGTTGTATACACAAAGTTAAATAACTCGTTCGATAGTTTCTTTATAAACTTGTTCCATAAATCTATAATAAATATTAGATATTTGATTGATGAATAATAATGTAGTACTAGTATTAATGAAGTACAGATAGCACCGTATATACGTCTTTAACATCTTTTCGTTTTGAGATCGGTTCCGTTTTATAACTTTTCTAATGATGAAAGGTATCGTTTATATGACAGAATAAATTCCTAATTTCACTTAAACTATACGTTTTTCCTTCATTTTTTATGAATATGATATTTATAAATAAATATAATTGAAAATTTGATTTATAAATCTATAAATAATTCTTTTTTAAAATCCGGTCTCGTGAATTCCATGCTGTAAACAGATACATATGCATTATGAAAATGCTTTATTTCCCAAAATAGATGTATTATTTTTAATACCTATAAATAAATATATTTTTTAATCTTGTAAGTATAGATATTATGTCAAAGGATTTCGTATCTGTAAATAATTATTTTATTTTATGAACTGTATACTTATAAAAATATATTTATTTTCTCAGGTTATCTCAGCACTTCTCAAGTTATACGAATAAAATAATATCTTTAAATGAATATATTTAGAAGCATGATATTTGTAAAACACTATATTAAAAATATTTACAAACAGACAAAACATTTTTATCAATATATCTATTTATAAGTATACAATTCGTGAAAATAAAACAATTACCACAGATATAAAATATTTTCGAATAGTATAACTATTTACAAGATTTAAAAAAAATGTTGAAATGTATTTCTAAAATCTATCTATTTATAAGTATAGGGAAATTAAATATTTTCATTGAGTATCTATTTAGAGGATGGAACTCATGAAGCTGCATTTAAAAAAAAGAATTACTTATAGATCCATAAATCAAATTTTCAACGTTATTTATTTACAAATATCTGATTCATAAAAACTGAGTGAAAAACGTATAGCATAAGTGAAACTAGCAATTTGTTCTGTTATATAAACGATACATTTAATCATTAGAAAAGTTATGAAACGGAACCGATCTCAAAACGAAAAGATATCTATACTTCATTAATACTAGTACTACATTATTATTCATCAATCAAATATCTAATATTTATTATAGATTCATGGAACATGAGTATAAAGAAACTATCGAACGAGTTATTTAACTGTGTATACAACAACTTCTAAACTTGTTGTACTTGTAAACTTTTAGTAGGTAAACTAAAGACGTTTCCAGACGACTCAACTCTGTTCCTACAAAGGAAAATTTGGAAGCCTCTCTTCAGTAGAAGGACATACTCTCAAATTTGGAGTTATTTTAAAATGACAGAAATATTTGTCATAGAATTAAGTTTTTTCAAAGTTTATTTCGCCTGCATAAATAACTTTAAAGTGATATCTTGAGTAGCAGTCTAATAATAAAAGGTGAATAATCGAGGCTAACAAAAAATAAAGGCTACCGCGGTGCTTTATTCCTATCTTTTTTTACAGACCGCGGGAGTCACGTGATGCTCGAATGCACCAATGAAGGTGCACGAAAAGAGCATCACGTCACTCTAGCGGTCTGTATAAAAAGTTAAGTGGGATGTACCGCGGTAGCCTGTCTTTTTCGTTAGCCTCGTGAATAATAAAACGAGTTCAGAAAAATACCGGGTGATTATAGTTAAAGTTACGATTTCAAAAATCGATAATTTTAAAACTACTGGACAGAATGACTTGATATTTTAGCAGAACAATCGTGAGGCAATGTAATTTTGTTTGGCGAAGGAAAAAAATAGTTCCAAATTGTGCCGATAGATGGCGTTGTCAGGGTAATGTCAGGGGAAAGACCAAAAATGTATTCTTGAACCCTTTCCGGCGCAGAGTAAATTTGTTTGCAAAATGATGAAATAATAGACTGACACCGGAATTTACAAACGAATCCATTAGTAAAAAGAAACTTGCTTATTTTTCTGAAACGAAATTGTCACTTTATTTAATTACATAATTACATTCAAGTGAATACTACTATATGAAAATAGTGGTTTTGGAAATAACGTTTTAGTATTTTCTTGCAAACCTCATACTAGATTTGTCCAACCTGTGTGCCTGCGTGTTGCTTATTACCACCATAGTAATTAATCGTAGCAAATTCAGTGATTAAGTGAAAACTTGATTTCTATTTGAAAATAAGTGTTAATAAACGGCTTCAGACCTGGGATACTTCTTCTGTATACTGTCACAGACTGAGTCTGATTATCGCTGACGCAAACGTCTACTACTCTCCTAATAATAATTTTCGTGATATTTATGACAGAAATTCTTAGTTAAACTCATTAATGCCGGTTGGTACGAAAAGGTACCATTTAAACTTTACGAAACTTTTAAATATGAACACCAGTATGTTAGAAAAAAAATTCATATTATCTAATATGAAACTATCAGAGATTCAATCAGTTAAAATAACAGTATGGGAAAACATGTGTCAACTGGCATCGAAGTATTAAAAGAAGTGTAAAATAAGTCGGCGTTAATGGGTTAATTAAAGCTACAAATACTGTTCAGAAATAGTCATAGAAGATTGCCCCTGCAGTTATCAAGTTAATCACATTAACTCAAGTAAATCTCTTATTACCACAAGTAAATCTCTTTGTTTTAAACGTTTTGAACTACGTTTGAGACTTTGAGAAATTACAATCTATGAAACACATTTAAAATATGAATCTCATGAAAAGTAGTACTTAAGAAAGCTACTTTACCTTATATTTAATTATATTTCACATGTTATTATTTATATCTCATTAAATTCATGATCGTTTACATACAAGCTATTAGCTTAAAATTATCACGAAGAATACAAAATTTTATTGCAAGTAATCTTCCAATTTGTAACTGTGAAAAACGGGAGAGAAAATTAAAAATTAAGTAGAAAATTTATTAATATCCTCTTTGACATCTAACCTTCCTTAATGAAAATTATTGATTAGCTACTAGCACAGCATTATGTAACTTGATGTCAAGCTAAACTAAAAAATAAAATTTTAAATTGAATTGAGGCATTTTCGTTGTTCATATAATATTATAATACCAATTAATATCGAAAGCTATTAGTATAACCTTCAGTAGTCTTTTATTAAAATTTATTAATGTCAAAGGTCTTTCAATTGAGTTTTCAATATTTTAAAAATATCTATCAAAGTAAAATAAATTAATTTTTAATTTTATATTTCAATAATTCAATAATTATTTAAAATGAATTTATTTTTCTTTATCCAAACTTTGTATTTCTGGGGAAACTTGAATGGAATGGAATGATCAATGAATATATGAGTAAATTCCTTTTATTTATTCTATACGATAAATGTAAATATTTGATGAGATACAGATCTGAAAAGGACTATTGAATACAACAATATAAAATATGTCTCGACCCTCCAAAAGACCCTTACTGCTTTAGAAAAAAATCTAAAAATGTAAACATTTGCCTCTTAACGCGTATCGCTATCTTCCAAATTTTACGAAGCAAACTCAGGGATAAGCCAGTTTTACCAACGTAGCTCCTTTTTTCATTAAAGAAAACTTCCATCGTACAAGAACTTCTGTATAGTTATTTATGTTTATATTTAATCATGGAATGTTCATAATTAAATAAAACAAACCATTACTATAATAAAAAAGTTCTGATAGGTTGGTAGTTTTTGTAATAGAAAAAGGTGTTAGGTTGGCAACTGTGATATTCCCATATAAGCCTGCACGAACTATAAGCAGTATAATATGAACTATAAGCAGTATAATGAGAGCTATAAGCAGTAGTACATATAAGCAGAACTATAAGCAGCTAGATCACAGTACTATTAATGCAACTAGGAGAGTCCACATGCAATAGGTCATTTGTATACACAGGCAGCTGTTATTTACAGGAGCGATAAGGTGTAGCAGTGAAAGTTCAAACTTAGTTCTTTAGCTCCAAAGGAAGAATTCATTTAATTAAAGGACAACTTCCGAAACGCGAAGATTTTCACTCAAAGGACGCACTCTCATCCCTCTGATATCAACATCGAAGCTACTTTCGCAGTAAGAGATGCCACAAGCTGCTATTTTATTTTATTTAATTCGTACCATCTTTATCCAACAAAAAGATTCGTGAAGAACATCTACAACAACTACAAGAACAATATACCGCAAATAATATTTTGGGAATAGTGGTGCGAATTGAATATAAAAATATTCACTTGTGGCTTTATATTCCTTATAAGTCCTGATTTATATTAAATTCGTTATTTGACATTTTTGTCTATCGTATGTGTGATTTTCATTCACAAATATTATAAACAAGTTTATACCTCACACCCTATCTTTCTAAAAATCCAGCACACGCGTAACAACAATATTAAACTTTCAATTTAATGAAACTTTTGGAGAGAGGTAACATTTTGCTCAAAGCATTCTATAACTTAGGTACTATTAATGTACGCTAGTGTTTGCATCTTCAAGGCCTAGAACATACCTGATCATTATTGTTTTCCGAAAACGAGATACAGCTTTGCAGTACCGTAATTTCCGGTGTATAAGCCGAGGCAAAAAAAAATTCTGTTACAAACCAGAAATTTTATTTAGTGAAAAAGATTAAATAAGTTCCATACACAAAAAGCTTATATTTTATTAAATAAACTTTCTGGTCGGAAACTGATTTATTTGATTTGAAGCTTATACACCCGAAATTACCTTAATATTAATTTTTTCTAAAGTGTTGGTGTACTGAATCATGATATAAGGAATAAGACAAACTAGGATCGTGGCGGATTTACCATGGAAACAGTGCTGCCAATAAGGTTAAATCTTTCATTCTGATTGCTTAATTGTTACCACTTTTTTAAAATTTTAATACTTGTACACTCTAAAATTGGAAGGAGTGAGAATTTGACTCTTTGGAAGAGTGAGAGGCATTTTCACTCTTTTAGGACTGAATTTTATAAATATGCACTCTTTAAAGAGTGGAATTTTCCACTCTCTAGAAAGGAGTGAAATATCTCACTCCGTTGTCGAGAGTGACTGTCTCACTCCGTTGACAAGAGTGAGTAGTTCACTCCGTTGAGAGTGAAGAAAAACAGTTTTTTCCAATAAAACCACAAGATGGCGCCAGTTCTCGGATACTCCGTTATCGAAACGAAACGCCTAAAATGAAATCCTTTATATATAGTAGCACGATTTTAAAAAAACTGAAAAAGGCATTGAAATAATAAATGAATCAATAGAATTATGGACAGGAAATATATTTTATGCTTTACAAATTGCAGGAGTTGCCAGTACTAAGAACAGTGTAGGGAAAACAAATATTTGAAGTAAATTTATGCTTAGCTGCAACACAATTTTGCTTCTATTTTATAAACAGAAATCTAATATCTCTGAATGCTAATTATTTTCCTCTTTATTTAAATAACCTATTCTACATATTTTATATCATTTCTAACCTCTTTATGAATATAAACAAAATATAACTATACAGTATAAATTTTCTGTTATTTTTAGCACGTTTGAAATTAAAATGTAAAACATAAGAAAAATGAAAAACGTTGCATTTAATCACTGATTTTATACCATTTATTATAGCAAAAAAAGAGTATAAATGTGTCGGTAATAGTCTTAGGAAAAATTTAACAGCTATAATTTAAGAAAAAAAAATACGTTTTTTACCCTGACTGAAAATTTCCCCCTAAAAATTAGTTTTCGAAAGTAAATTTGGGAGGCCCCTTTGTATTCAGTGGGTAAGCTTCGGCTTCACGGGCCTATTTGGTAAACAGGCCCTGGGCCTCGGACAATCTTAATCGGGCTCTAATTATGGAAACATTATTAGCAAGAAAAAAATGAATGAATAAATAAATAACTGCTTTGCTGTAACGGAATTTTTGTCATAGCGGAAATGTACAGACGGGTATTCGCACATTTTTTAGACGATCTCGGCGTTGTTGTTTTTAACGTTTAAAATATAAATATTGCTTTCTGAAATAATCTGTATGATAATCTTGTTTCTTGATTCTAATTCTGCGTAATGCTTTCGATGATAGAAGGTTTTTTGTAAAATTTACAGGGTTATTGCTTCCCATGCGTCTTTAAAAACTTTCCAGATTCGATCAATCGTGGTGATTTTGCCCTTTGAAAGAGCTCTTTTCAGCAGACCCAATGAACAATAAACCATAAGAGAAACATCAGGTGACTGGAGGAATATGTTGAAAGGTATAAATACAATACCTGTGTGAGTTTTTAATGTTTTCAACGAATACAGCGGTAGTTTTTGAAGTATGAGCAGTAGCTTTGCTTTGATGCAGTTTCACCCTTTAAAAGTCATTGTAATAAAGAAAATGGCATTTTTTCTATAAATATCGGATGTAACACATTCTCTTAATAATATAATGAGTTGATTGTAACATTTTTGTCCAGTATTCTTATTTTTATTTTCCCATTGTAAGATAAATTTGCGATAGTCATAAATCCTTACATGAAACTTCGTTTTCCGCCTTGAAATGGGCTCTTTTTTTCCCCTGTTTTTTTTTTTCATCTGGTACCTTTTTACTATGTATATGTACTGATTTTTGGAATAGCACTTTCCAATCAATTGTTACGTTTATTTCGCACTAAAAAGTTTTTATATTATGCGCTTTGCAATCATTTTAGACTGTGGAATTAGCATACTTCTGTTCGGAAGAAAAAAAAACGCATCTTCCCATTCACAGCTTTTTTGCATGCGCAATCTTGAAATAAGAATAAATTTGAAAGTATCAGACGATAATATAAATTACACATATTAAGTTGTTGTCAGAATTTTTTCCTCTAAAATAATTCCATTTTTTAAAATAATTTATCAAATTTGTCTAAGACATGTGCGAACAGTCTCTGTATTATATGATACAAAAAGACGGTTTCAGTTTTCTTATTTACACAGTTGAGAAACACCGTAATATTTATGATTTCTACACAAATTTAATAAGTGTGCTCGAATATCACAAAAGAAACAAAGCTAAAATAATGTAATAAGAGTTACTTTAATTGTTAGCGGCTGTAGCATGCTGTAGGTATACCAGTTCTCGTCCGAGCGCAGAAGTCAAGCAGCAACGAGCTCGGTTACTAGTTGGGAGGGTGACCGCCATCGAACAAGCGTGTAAAAATGAGTTTCTCTTTTTTCATAATTTTAGTCACTCCTATCAGGGGTGAAAAAACTCACTCCTTTTGTAAGAGTGGATAGTCACTCTTCTGAAAGAGCGAGTTCCTGTTCTGAGAAACGAGCGAGAAACTCCTGTTCTGAGTGAATATTCACTTCTCAGGAGTGAGTATTCACTCTTTCAGGGAGTCAAGAATTTCACTGTTTCCTAGAGTGAATAGTCACTCTAATGAGGTTGGGCAAATTTTGACTCTGCGATAGAGTGAATATCCACTCCTCCGGAGTGAATAGTCACTCTTTCTTATTTAGAGTGTATTATGTAATCTTTTATAAAATAATGTGAATATTTTTATTTAAAAAAGTGGTACCAATCAAGTAATCTGAATGAAAAAATTAGCCTAACTGGAAACACTGTTTGGAAATCTGGGATGCTTCTTTGAGACAACGTTGACGGCAGACTCGAATTCACGTCTTTTCGACCTTTTTAATTCTGCCAACAGACAGTACTTTTACATTTTATGTGTTACATTATTTCTCAAAACACAAACACAAAATTCGTAATTTTACAATCAAACTACTATGCATGTAAATACTTCGATTAGAAACAATACCATTTATATATATATTCATTTATAATATAAACACGAACAGAGAAAATATTTTTGTTAAATAATGTAACATGGCAGTATAAATCCCATAGGCAGGGCTTCCTGTTTAAAAAAAGAAAACTTGTCGCCACCGATGCGTTGAAACGTTTCAATGTTTTACTCTGGCAATTTTTAATACATTTTGAAATCAACTATAAAACTTAGTTGATTTTGCATTGAACAATAAAAAAAATACAAATGGAAAGAGCTCAATAAAATGAACTTTACGTGAACTTATAAAATTAAATTTACATCTACTTATAAAATTAAATTTACATCTACTTATTAAATGAACTTTACATGAACGTATTATAAAATTAATTTCTAAAACAATAAAGAGGTTGCAGTGCCACCGAAAGAACAGGGAACTACATATTTAAATTTCGTAATGCTTGCATTTTTTAATTAAAAAAATGCGTTTAAATAACATAATGATTAGCGAAGTAGGGAGAACTACGGGCTATAGAAAATGGGGTCTAAATACCGTCTCCCTCAGTTTTTCTAAAGAATTACACAAATAGGGCTAATTTAGCTAATTATAAGATATGAACAATGTTTTAATAAATTTTATTGATTAATAAGAGTTCATATTTATAGAATGAACATAGAATTTATAATAAACAAGCATTTTTCTCGAATTAAAAAAAATCTTAACGATTATCTCTGACAGTCTTCTTTCCATTCTGTTCTTAGTTTTGTTTTTTAATGTTTTAAACAAAAAAATCTTGCAGCTTGAAATGTAGATTATTTTATTTCCAAAAATTAGAAACATAGTAATCGCTCTCTGCGTCTGTGCAGTCGCTATGATCCCACAAATCGCATACTAAACATAAAATTCAGATTTCCCCTCCTTATATGCAGAGAAAGCACCCTCGCAGAAGCCACAAATTACACCATCTTCCTCTATTGGATATCTTACTTTTTTTTACCTTTTGTCTGTATTTTCTTAGTTTCTCTCCGTCATTTTTCTTTTTAACACTTTCCAACCTAGTTGAAAAGTGTTTATTACTTCGGTTTGTCTGGCCGTCTGGCCGTCTGCCGTCTGCCGTCTGTCCGTGCTCTAACTCTCGTAAATATGCTCTGATTGCGCTGCAATTTTTATATGTTATTGTCGTTATCTATAGAATGTTCCCTATTTCAACTGAAGTGCGAAGCACTTACAGTTTTTTTTACAGGGACACTCAAAAGAATTCCGTTACATTACGGTCTATGAGGAAAAATCATTTGCGGTTTATTTTAATGATGTTACACAATTTCAAATACATTGTAATTGATATATAAGGTGCACTAAGGTGCATTAAAAAAAGCTTAATATGGAATAGGGTGTGCATAGCACTTATAGTTACTTTACAGGGACAGTCAAATAATTCCGTTACATTACGTCTATGGAGAAGAATCGTTTGCGGTTTAATTAAATAATGTTTCACAATTTTAAACGCAATGAAATTTATATATATCACTAAGGTGCATTACAAGAGGCTTACTACAGAATATTGTGTGTATAGCAATCATCGTTCATTTACAGGGACACACAAAATAATTCTCTACTGTCTGTTAACAATCATTCCTGGAAGTGCGTTTTAAGTTACTGAACGCGATTTTAAATTTAACTCACTCTTTGTCTATTACTTGGTGTGTATAAATTCTGTATTTCATATACAAGGCAGCACAAAAGTTCACGCACACATTTCCGTTTATTGACAGAAACTCCAGAAGGAGAATTTTAAACTGGTGTTACGCGTTTCCTAACTAAACTAAAACTTAGCATCCTATGTAGTATATATACAAATCTATAGATCATATACAGGGCTGAATTCGGATATTTTTCCGAATATTGTATATGTTGGAAATATATGTTGGAAATTCCTGAAATTAAGTTTTTAAATATGTTATGCGCTTTCCCAATTGTTTACTTAGATGTTGTCGTTCAGCATATTAAACGGTAATGATTTGTAAAATTATTTTGGAAGCGTTGGAAAGTGTTACATAATCTATGCTTGACGCATGATTTTTCTTTCTTGTTTCTCTTTCCATTTACTGCGGACAATTTTGGTGTCCAACAATGTCAAATGACGCAACAAATCAATATAGGTCCGTGATTCCACAAATTAAATTATTATTTTCCCCTTCAGGCTGAGGAAACCCAGAGAGGTCCAAATACCGACTAGTTGGTATTTAGACAACTCTGGGTAGCAGATATTTGAACCACTGCTATGTTTATGTCAAAACCTGTATTACTCATTCATATAGTAAAATACTAATAACGTGCTTGCGGCAGTTGAGATCTAAATATGTCTGGAAAACAGTTTTATCGTTAATTCAGGCCAATATACTATCAATAATTTTTTTAAATGAGAAATGCATACCTAAAAAACTTTTGATAGCCCAGATTTCGTCGTGTCGACACATTAGCTCTTACTGTATATAAATGAGACCGACTTAATTAGCTCGTGCCTTTCTTTTGTCATTTAAAAGTACAAACTCTACTCGGCTGAGATGGGCTCAGTTCTCAGAACATCTACTAAAATGTTATTTAGACTTGGACCCTAACTGGTATTTGGACCTTATTCTCTACTATTCGCAAATTTTGTTAATCAAATTATAAATAAAAGCAGTCTGTGGCAACTCTGAATGAATTACTTTGAATATGGTTTCTTATCTAAACCAAAAATGAAACTGAAGAAAAAAAAGTTATTTCTCATGGATTGAAAATCGGACAGCACCTATTTTTTTTTGAAGTTATGAAATCAATTACATTTTCTTTCTTTGAAAGGTAACAATAAAACTTTTTTTAAATATCAAGTTTTGAAACTTTTTTTATATAAAAGAAAAAGTAAAATATATGCCATCGACTTATTGGCATCTGAACTTTAACATTGTCATGTACAATTGTGAAGAAGACCTTTGCCTGTGAGTTATAAAGGCACTCTGCGAACGCTTTTCTTAAATGCTCTTCGCTAAAAAAACGATTGAGTAAATGAACGATACTATCTTGTCGATTTTTACGTTTCATAAGATGCGACTGAGCTCGAGAGAATGTGGGTTCTTAAGACGATTACGTAATATGATAAATAAGTTTTAAAAAGTGGTGTTTAATTGGTATATAATGTGCAGTATTATGGTAGACGTTGGGTATTTAGCAGTGCAGTCTTGGTTCAAGAGTGAGGAATCCATACTTTGAAGTTGAGTTTCCAATTTGTTAAGTGCTTTCTACTTTTATCCTTTATAATACGAGTGTCCAAACATTATGACTGCGGGCCACTTGTCATCAGGTGGCTTGTCATTTCCGAATAGTAAAACTCACGTTGTAACCCATTTATCCCAAGAGTTATTACTTGAGATTCCTTATATTTTAAAAATACAACTCTTTATTTTGTCGTCTGTATTTAATAAATGACTGAAGTCATATTTTGCATTTATTGTTGCATTGTTGGTTGTTATTGCCTGGCAGGAAAACTTGTCATTGAGAAACAGCACAGTCAAATGAAGTGAAAATGCATTGGGCAACGGCAACACCAAATTAGTAAGTACATTGTATGCATTGAACAAAAACTAAGTGTAATGGGGATTTATTGCTAAAAAGTGGCTAAATTAAGGGTCTTCAACTCGTGGCTAGCAAACTACCGCTAATTTAGAATAGAGAAAATGGGTTTATTTAAGGACGGAAACTTTGTGGTTAAATAAGGATAAGGCTAAGATTAACTTTCGGAATTTGTGGTGGCAAATGACTTTGTGGGAAAAAGAGTAAATAATCCTATGCTAAATAATCTCTAGTCTAAATGAACTGCTGTTGTTTTTACACTCTGTGTATCTGACATAGGTGCAAATAACAGGAATCTTATGGTATAATTTTGAGTACAACTAATTTCAAATATAGCATTCTCCGCTTTATTTAATCGCAAATTTCTGGCATTAAGCCAAATATTACTCTTCAAAAATGTGGTATGGATCCTGAAAACACATATTTTGGCAGGAAATCCATCCACGAGGATTAAATGTGTTAATTGCACAGATTCTTGCAATAAACTGGACGAATTAGACATTGCATATAATGGCGTATAAGGGGTATTATACTATTCTCATGGGAATAGTATATTACATATATAAATTCCTATATGCATATAGCTTTGCCAAACTTGACGCATGTGGGTCACAGGCTTGTTGGCTTGTTCGCTTTAAATTACGATAGACACTTGAAGATAGGCGTCTTAACCCTGACAGGGGCAAAGCACTTCTGAGCGTAAAATGTTGAAATAAATTATTGACATCAGAATTTACAAACAAATTTATTTGAAAATAATTTAAAACTTTCCTTCTCGCACATTATGAAAGAAAAATTGTATTAAAACATTGTGTGTGCTCATTCACAGTTTGTGATTAAAATTAAGTGTTCGTGTCATGCAACACAGCATCCCTTAAAGGGTTAAGAAACATAATTATTATATAAATCTTCTGGTTTTAGTTAGTTAAATTTACATTGGATTTTAGAAATATTCTTCTAACTAAATCCAGAATATTTATTCACAAAATGTTTCGTCTTTCTAAATGTTCTCATTATCCATGGTTTGCTGTTATTTCTCCAATTTCAAGGTTTCGTATATTCTATTATTTAGTCCAGTTGAATGTTATCGGTAATGAATAGCACTTCTTCTTTTTGAGTTACAAATTTATCTAAAATGCAGATTTGGGATTTTTTCAGCACTTATATTGCCATAATTCAGGAGGGAAAAGAGATAACATCCTGCTCTTTTCTGATATACTCGGAGGTAGTAATAACGAATATGAAAATGCAGACTCTCTTTTAACCCCTTGAATGGCATCGGTATATTATATATACCACTTAATTTTAATCCCAAAATATCACATTGACACCAGAATTTTATAATCAAATTTTGAATTTATAATGTACATGAGGAAAACCTTTTACTTATTGTAAAATAAATTCGTTCATGAATCCTGGTGCCAATCAATCAGTTCCATATTTTAGCTACAACAGTGCTTTGCCCCTCAAGGGGTTAATCTCTTTCTCTTCTTGCGATATACCGTAATTTCCGGCGTATAATCCGCAGCTCAAAGAACCGTTTTTCGACCCAGAAAATTTATTCAATAATTGTAGTTAAATATTTACAGCGATCTTTTAAGTTACATTTTATAAAATAATATTTCTGGGTCGAAAAACGATTCTTTGAGCTGAGGATTATACGCCGGAAATTACGGTAATTTTTCGAAAACTGGCATGTTGACTGATATATCAGTATACATTAAAGAACTCAATTATTTCATAAAATATAGATACGGCCACTATAATTGCATAATCTAATGAAAAAGCGGTGCAGTTTCAGATGTTTTTGGAATTTTTTGTTTATTTCTACTACTTTTGAAAATATGCAAGATTTTATAAATCTTTGAATTTTGTAAAATCGTAGTTTAAAATATCCGTTAATTATGAAGTTTTTAAGATTGAAATTTGTATGTAAATTGATTTTTTCCTTTTTTCAATGTAGGTTTCCACATACAAAGTTATGAAAAATCAAAAATAGTGTGGTAACCCATGTTTATTAAAATTCTGTAGAATAGCCATTGTTGACAACAAAGATGGTCATACTGAACAATTATTGAAAGTATATTAAACATTTAAGTGAAGGTATAATGAACATGGATATATATTAACCCAGAGCTGGATTACCATAGTGCCTAGTTTTCATCACGTTTTTCAAATTGTACATTTCGCCTTATTTAGGACAGACATTCTTCGTTTAAATAAGGCGACGGTTACTATTTATAATCTGGTACAAATTTACCTCTGTTTTAATCAGGCTCTGTATATAAGAAATATGAACATTCAGAATGCGACAGCACTAATTGGATTACTAAATCTCCACAATTTTTTGTACTGAATATCAGCGGCATCTCCTCAGAGGATGCTGCATTACTAATATATACTAAGTTTGGCCTTATTTAATAGTACGATGTTCAAAGTTTTAATAACACCAAATTTAGTGTATAAAATACTGCTAGTAAAGATATGCAGCATCCCCTGACACTATGCCATTGTTAAAAATCTATTTAATAAATGACAAGTGCATCGTTCGAATTATCTGTAATTTATACTACTCTGTTTTATTCGAGACAGTCGAGGGCCTTCTAGCACATTAGATAATTGATTTTTCTTAGCCTTTTATTCAAATAAATTTAATTTACAATACCATATAAATGTAAAAACACAAGTCATTCCTTATTATGAAAACAACTCGACTGCATTCCGTAAGTAAGTATGTCCTTGTAATTATTTCCAAGTAAGTTAAATATCTCAAACATTTTGTGCAATCTATGCTATTAAAATTAATTAATTAATGCTGAAATACAATTTTTTCGAAAAAGATTCAATTACTTTTTTAATTTCTTTTGAGAGACTTTCGAAATTCTTTTTGTAAAAGAATTATAAACATACTTTAAAAATTAAATTTATTAAGTTTTACATTCTTTCTGTACAGAGTGGAAAAAGTCCAGACAGTTTCACTGATGAAATTAAGAATTAATCTGTCTATATATTTATTTTCTGCAAAGATAAATTTTTTCCTAAAATTACACATTTTTAGAAAATATATTCTTTTGATATAAATTTAAAACTTTAAATAAAATTAAAATAATAAAACTCAAAATTCTTTCAATGTCTCAAAATGTTTGCTAGTTCGCATTGAATAATTTCTAATGGAAAATTTTCTTTTTAAATATACTTGATTTTATTAAAGGAGGAATATAATTCTTTTAAAAGATCGAGTGAAAATATTAAGTTTGTTACCACTATTTAGTAAATTTATAACCTAATTTTATTTTAACTTTATGAAGTATGCGTATTAACATGAAGACGAAAAATAAAGATCATTAAATGTTGTATTGAAGGAAACTGACAACACACATAAGATTTTAAAGCAGGTAACTTCGGCAAAATTCCACGATAAAAATGTTTAAAATGTACTCATTTAAGACTTTGTACATTTTGACCGATTTTATTTATTTGAGTATATTATCAGACGATTTTTAAATAGTGTTATATGGTTTTGTAAAAGAAAATGATTTAACCTTGAAAAATTGCAATTTCGATGGTAAAATATGAAAAATGTAGTTAAACAAATTAAGAAAATTTTCCTCTTCTCCTACAATTTCGAACTTTTTCCTACAATTTTTAAATAATTTTACCTATAACTGTAAGGAGAAGATTTCTAAACTATTAATTAGCCTTTGAAAGAATAATTAAAATATCATAAGATATTTAACAATACAGTAAAAATGCATATTTATTTCAAATTTTTATTTTAAAAAAATAAATTCTACATATTACTGAAAATTGTTTCCGTAATTTTACAATATAAACTTTTAGAATACTCACATCTTAGAATACCCACATCACGCTTTGAGAATACTCACATCACACTTTCAGAATACTCACATTAAAAACACAGACTGAAAAAAAATAAGTATAAAGATTACATCGCTGAAACACCTAAAGAAAAATGGGTGTAGTAAAAAGATTATTTTCTTATTTTTAATTGTCAGATGTTTACGAAACTTTGTGAAAATCTATTATTAAAGTTGGCGTAAAGTAGAAATCGAAATTTTGTTTAATACAGAATTCAACGAGATCATCGGTGAGTTTATATGTTATGGTAGAGCCGAGTAAAGGCGGCGAGAAGAGGATAAACCCTTGGTAGCACTGTTAGGATCCCCGCCTCACATGTCGGGTAGCTAGCATAGTACATATACTATACGCGCAATAAATGTGTTAATATATTTCTAACAAAACAGTTGAATTATAATTAAAAATCAGTTCTGTAAGATGACAAGCCAACTTCGGACTTCTATAGAATTTAAAAATAAGTACGTTTTCATTATTTTCCTCTACACAATTGTATAAATATATCTTAACACACTTGTTAGTTTTTCACGTTCATACATGCCCTACAATAGTTGTATGGTTTAAATTAGTGTGATTTCAAGTATTGTGTGATGTATTTAGTGTAATTTCAAACATATGGTTTAAATTAGTGTGATTTCAAGTATTGTGTGATGTATTTAGTGAGATTTCAAGTATAAGGTTTAAATTAGTGTGATTTCAATAGTTATATTCCCATTATTTTATCGCAAAACTTCTGTCAATAATAAAGGTTAAATTTATGTTTTGGAAATGCTGGTATTTAATAGTAATCGCTCGTTTTTTTTTTTTCTGAAATTAGTTTCCATTTTCTGACACTTCATAAATTTGTCAGATTTTTGTGCTTGTGGATACGAATGATAGGAATGCGAACGTGTTTACAAAAGATAATGATCATCAGTACCGTTAGGACAGGTTCCGCGTATACGTTTCATTTAGGATGCCGATAGTTTTTATTTTTAGTACTAGAATATTTTAGTCGTAAACTTTAACTTGTGTAATTGTAGAATTCTTGGAATAAATAAGACGAAAAACAGGATGCGTAATTATTGGTATTACGAAGTAATACACTATATTTCCAATGATGATCGGTCACTTGCGATTTTAGACGTTTTGTTAAATATCTGGAAAGATACATGAGGAATTATCCTGAAACTTCAGGAGTGTAAACAACATGATCAACGTCATATATTTCCGCGAAGATTTTTTCCCGAAACCCCATAAGGGGCCGTCAACAAATTGAAGAAAAACGAATATCTTTTGGAAAACTCTGTAGAAACTAATATTGCAAAAGCATTCAAACTATAGATTATGATTAGGCTTATTGTAATAATGTGGGTTCATTTTTATGAAGATAGCATGTATACTCGAAGAGAAATTTAGGTTTTTATAAAAACAGTCATAAATTTTACCAAGTTTTTTGCTTATAATTTGCAGTTTTTAATATAAAAACAAGTTATTTTCAGAAAATATGACAAAAAAATTGTACATAATACCCTGCAATCTGAATTAAAAAATAATAAAAATTGTATGAAAAATGAGCAGGTTTACTAAATGTTGTTTCACTGCGCATGCGCGAATTCAATCAAAATATACTGTGCATAATATATTAGCTAAATGTATAGACCAACTTTTATTAAATTCTCAAAACCATAGCTTGAAAATTCTGATTGTAATGATCGATAGAATAAGCTCGAATTTCGCTGTTCCCAAAAGGAAGCAAAAAGATGAGGGGTTGTATCCAAATATACTAGCTTATGAAAGTTGACATAATAAGAATGAAGTGTCTCTCATTCTATATTTGATACAACCCCTTATCTTTTTGCTTGTAAAAGAAAAATTGTAAATTGTAAGAATTGTAAAAGAAAAACTCATGCAAAGAAGGGTTAAAAAAGAATTTAAAAAAACAAAGTTTCTTTTGCTTCCGTCACCTATTTTCGGAAACGTGTCCGAGTAGTTTTTATAATGTATTAATCCTTTAACTGTGTATCCCGAACTCAGTTCGGGCTAGAAAAATTTGTTTGTTTTGATACTAAAAGCTTTTGCACACCAGTAATTTTTAAACGCAATCTTCGGTTTATTAATCGGCAGACATTTTCAATTAAATTGTTCCATTACATAAAGCAAATATTTTAGTACGGAAAAAGTGGTTTCTTGTGCCTATTTTTAGTTTATGGTGTCAAAACACCTTCAACAGTTAAGGGGTTAATCAGTTTTCTCAACCAGGAATGCAGGTTTTTTGGATACTATGAATTCTCAAGTAGACATTTTCGTGTTCAACAAACACGTTTTAGAGACAAGCATAGTAAATTAACATTAACATTAACTTTTAAATTAATGTTATTTTGTTACTTTTGCATGTATAAATTTAGTTACGTAGTTAAAAATGTTCAATTGATAATTGATATCATCCTAAAAACCTATATTCAGGTTTTACAAAACTCATTAATACACTGTAAAAACTACTCGAAAATGTTTCCGAAAATTAGTGTCAGTAAAAAAATATCGTTTTTAAAAAAAACCTTCTTTTAATCTCGAAACTATAGTGACTTCTACGGTTTCAAAGATAAAGAACGCTTTCCGATATCGTGGTTAAGTCGAAAGAGGTTATTGTATATTTTCGTTCGAGATTGAATCATGTCTTCGTGTATTAAAGAACTTTTGTCGTTTTTTATAGTGCACTTTTTATTTATTTAATAGCTGACCCGCCCGGTGATGCCCGTGACCGTGAGAATAATCATCTGTTCTATACAAACATGACTGAAATCTGAAGGCTATCGAAATCAAGTCGAATGAGCTTGTCTCATTCGTCCCCGTCGTAATCGGGCAGATAGAACCAGAGATACTCCTGTAGTTCCACCTTCCGCCGACAGGGAGCGCAATCTGTTCTGGAAGAGGACTTTTCAGAATACTCGACCCAACCAGATTTCCTAGTAGAAATGAAATTTAAGCACTGGTAAACATTGCCAAAATAAAGGAAATCGCGAAAGTGGGTTGCGTAAACGACCGGTTTCGAAATGGTTAATGTAGATATTTTTTAAAACCCAATGGTGCGTTTTGAAGAAAATGAACGTGTCTAGGATCTGGTATCATGTGTTTGTCCGTATTCGCATTTCTCGAGTCGATGCCGATTTTTAAACCTGGGCCGAAAAACGACAATCGCATGAGTGAGTTTTAGAAAGGAATTTTTTTCGGAGGGTTAAAATTAATTTTTTTCAAAACGAATACCAGACTTTAAAAAACGCTTTCAAAAGTGTTATCGTTAATTTTTTTAAACTAAAGTTTTTTGCCTGAACCCTATAGAACATAGATGCCCTTAGGTGTGTTTGTTTTTTGTTTGGTTACTTTAGAGAACCGATGCGCGATGTTATATATAGCGGAAAATCAAAATTTGCAAAAGTGAGTCCTGCGCGCGAATTTTTTTCAAAGGATAAATATTTGTATTTTTCAGAAACAATTGCAGATGTCAAAAAGAAAATGAATGTAAATATTGTCTAGAACTTTTACTTTTTCTTAACTTGCTCGGAACCGCCGATTAGAATTTTTAAGTATTGGCAAAATCCTGAAAATCGCAAAACGGCGTACAGAAAATATACTTTTACGAAGGGTTAACTTTCGTATATTTTAATACCAAAAGTGGCTTTGAAAAGGAAAACGCCAGGTCTTTAATTTGGTGAACTCGGTTTTTCCGTATTTCTTGTAGTCTGGTGGACGCAAGGCTCGGAAATCGGGAGAAAATAAAAAAATGAATTTGACGCTTTTTAATTTTTTTTTTTTTGAAAGGTTTAAATGTGAAAATTTATCAAACCGACCAGATAGTTTGAGATGTAAAAGTAGGTTCTTTGAGAATATGTAGACGGTTTTTCTGTATTTACAGCCGTTCGCCCGCGGCGAAATTAGAAAAACAAAAATAAACATTCTGACAGGCGATTTGCTTCTTCTCTTTACGATAGGTAGGACAAAAAGGCTTCTGAGCATGCGCGCGGGGATTTCGAAAGAGTGCTTTTTAACACTTTCCAACATAGTTGAAAAGTGTTAATGAATTCGGTTTGTCTGCCGTCTCTCTGTCTGCCGTCTGTTTGTCTGTCCGTGCTCTAACTCGCGTAAATATATACGTATTGTCATTCAATTGATATATGTTATTGAGGTTTACTATGGTATGTTCGGTATCGAATATGAAGTGTGTAGCCCTTATAGGTTTTTTACAGGGACACTCAAAATAATTTCGTTAAATCACCGTCTATGGGGGAAATTCATTTGCGGTTTATTTTAATGATATTACACGATTTCAAACATATTGAAATTGATATATATCACTCAGGTGCACTACAAGAGGCTTAACCCTACCGTTTTTTATACTTATATTAAGAATTCGACACCAGAAATTTTAAGATCAATTTTTAACTTTATTAGGTAGCATATTTATGTTATTTTTAGAGGACTAATATTTCTATAAAAATATAGTGGTTGCAAAGAACTTAATTTATTTATTTAAAATTAAATAGAAAGTGTTGCCAATTGGTTACTCTATGCACTGTAGGGATAATATGGGACGTGGCGTGCATATCACTTATAGTTCCTTTACAGGGACAATCAAAAGAATTCTGTTACATTACGGTACATGAAGAAAAATTATTTGTGTTTATTTTATTGATGCAATCAAAAGAATTCTGTTACATTACGGTACATGAAGAAAAATCATTTGTGTTTATTTTATTGATGTTAAACATTTTCAAACACATTAAAATTGATATATATTACTAAGATGCACTGCAAGAGGCTTACTATAGAATGTGGTGTGCAACACTTTTTAGTTTCACCTTTACAGGGACCCTAAAAGGTTTCCGTTGCATTGCAGTCTATGAAGAAAAATCGCTTGCGGCTTATTTTAATAAAGTTTCACTATTTCAAACATATTGAAATTTATATATATCACTAAGGTGTATTACAAGAGGCTTACTATTGATAATTGTGTATATAGCATTCATCGTTCATTTACAGGGACACACAAAAGAATTCGGTTAAAATAGTACTGCTCGTTAATATTAATTGCTAGAAGTGCTTTTGAGTTGCTGAACGCGTTTTTAAATTCAATTCATTTTTTGTCTGTTATCTGGTGTTTATAAATTGTATAGTTTGTGTACAGGGTAGCACAAAATTACTCGAGCACATTTCCGTTTATTGGCGGAAATTTAAGAAGGGAAATTTTAAACTGTGCTACACGTTTCCTAACGGAACTAAAATTTAGCATTATATTTAGTATCTATACAAATCTATAGATCATATACAAGGTTGCACAAAAGAGGGTCGGACATTTAAACGAATATTGTTGGTAATTCCTGAAATTGTGTTTTTAAATAAGGTAGTTGATGATAATATGGAGAATGCTCGTAACATGGCCAACCCTCATTAATGTTATTAATTTCAGTGGAATCCAAAGAATACCGCTTGAATTTAGTCGCTGGAAGTCAAAAGAACATAGTTTAGTTGCGGGTTGCCTGCAAGCCTTGATCACGTGCACGGGAGGGCAGCCATTGTTGGTTTGTTGTTAGTTGTGTTGGTATATTACAAATTTGTCTCTGGTAAGTTTATTACTTCGCTTATTTAAACAAAGTATTTGTAATTAGTGTTATACATAATATTTTATCTGGTTTAATGCTCTTTTTAATTGTATAAACGAATTTCAATATCGGAGTGCGCAGACAGAATTACGAACACTTTTATAAAATTGTTTTTTGTTGGCAATTTGGCCAAGTGGGCAAAAAAGCTGTAGATATGAGATTATGTTTTGTTTTTCGTAGTTAAGTGCATGATAAATGTGTCGGTCTTACCAGTTAAGATACAAAAGTTTTTATTTGGTCTACGCGTTAAAAAACAAATTAAAAATATTTTTTCCGTAAATTTATTTTAATTTATTTAAATTTTTGTCTAAATTTACTTTATCTTAATTTTTCTACTATTTTTATAAATTTTCAAAATATATTTTTTTTTGACTAATTGGTGTTTTTTTTTTGTTTTTTTGCGTTAAATATAGACTTTTCCATTTTATGACACCTATGGGCATATTACCTGCATATGGGCATATTACATTCGTCAACTGACATTTTTTTTTTAACAAAGTGCAACAGGTGTAATTTTTGACTAACTTAAATTTTAAAGTATTTTTCCAGTGCTAAAAAGGTCCCACCTTCTTAGCCAATTATTATTATTATTTTAAATCAGTTATTACTACTGTTGAAAAATGTCTAACCTTAGGGTGGCCATATTACCTGCAGACACCTTATGTTATGGGTTTTCCAAATTATATACTTAGATATCAACTTTCTCCTTATTAAACGGTAAATATTTGTAAAAAATATTTTTTAAGTGTTGGGAAATGTTACATAATCGATGTTTGACGCATGATTTTTCGTTTTTTTTGTTTCTCATTTATAATCAGTTTTTAATTAATAACTACTCTAATTTTCAAAATATTAAAATTCTGAGACTTAGGTGCACCAATAGAGGGTTTGGACTACCTAAATCTAAATTTTCAAACTTCTAGGTGTGCCAGATTGTCCTAGCCATCGCAGACAAAGAGAAACAAACACACACACAGAGCGAAAGTTTCTTTTATTAGTATAGATAGTTAGGATATATTAGATAGGATAAAGAACTTCCGTGCCATATTTCTTACATAAAACAAATTAAATATCTGCAAAAATGACATGTATTTTACGAAATGAAATTTTTGGTTAGATTTTGTTTATAGTCTATGTACCTGACTCGCTCAGCGAAATAACCGAGGGAGTGAAATCTAACTAAGTGATATTTTTATGCATATATAATCGAATACAATCCATTCGGTTGCTTTGTTAATAGCTTGATTTTGCAGGCGGAAATAATGTATCTAAATCCTTAATATTATTCTCTTGCAGCAGTAGCGCACATAAAAAGGCCGGCTACAAGCTACCAATATTTTTGACTAAAAACCTTTGTCTTAACCAATTGAATTTTTTTCAATCAACCAAGGTGAAATTTTGATTAAACAATAATGGAAACCTGCCTCTTCTCGTTGTGTGCGTCAAAAAATATATTAGTTAACGTTATTAAGTAAAATAAAAGAATTTTTATGACATATTTTTATTAATAACAGCTGTTGAAATATTGTTTCAGCCATAGAAGTTTTCAGTCGCAGTATAAACACACAACTTTGACATTGATGAAAAATGCACTCTTTTTGATTGGTGACACGTTGCATTTTTATGACCGAGGAATTTTTAACAAATGCGTTTACAAACATATTATAAGACTTACATTGAGATCACCTAATTTTATAAAATTTAATTACCGTAATTTCCGGCGTATAATCCGCGGATCAAACAATTCTCTTTAAAACCAGAAATTTCATTTAATAATTGAAGTCAAATATTTACAACGATCTAGTAAAGTGTATAGCCAGGTTTCCTATTAAAATATGCCCTTGAGTCAACCAGATCGAGTCCTACATGAATCGAGAGCCCTTCAATAGAGATGTGTTTGTGCCAAGTTTGAAGCATATATCTCAAACCCATGGGCAGTTATGACTCTTTATGTACGTTTTGGAAAAAGGTTCATTGTGAAGAAAGTAGTGATCGAATTTCCTCGAAAAAAAAATCAAGGTTGTGTAACATTAAAATACAAATAGTGGATATTATTTTCAGATTATTTTCTGCAAAATTGCCAGTTTTATAAAAATTTTCTTGTTTTTAATTTAAATTTTTAATTAAGAATATATCGAAAATTTTCAGTGACCACCTTCATGTTTTTACCAAAAATACTAAGAGGTATGACGTATATTTGGTGTGAGTTTCAACTCTCTACGATCGGTGCATCATAGAGAAAGAATTAAAAATGTGTTCCAGAGATGGGGAAGTTGCATATTGCGTGTGTTATTACAAATTCATACACAGTTCTATGTACAGTTTACGCATGTAGTTATGTTGTTGGTGGCAAGCTTTTGAAGGATACCATTGTGTTTTTTTAGTTGACAGTTGACGGATTTTTTTTACCGTAATTTCCGGCGTATAAGCCGCAGCTCAAAGAGTCGTTTTCCGACCCAGAAACTTTATTCAATAATTGTAGTTAAATATTTACAGCGATCATTTAAGTTACATTTTATAAAATAATATTTCTGGGTCGAAAACTGACTCTTTGAGCTGCGGCTTATACGCCGGAAATTACGGTAATAGTTTTATGCTCAGTTTGATTTAACACTGTTGTTGATTAATCGAAAACAGTGTTAACAGACTGAAGAAAACACAATCGGGGAACACTTCTACCAGTAAATGTTAGTAGACATTTCTGCCTTATTTAAACGCTCTAGACACACACACACACAAAAAAAATACTGTTTTTAATAAGAACGAAATTTCTCTTCATTTTTACTGGTGGAAGATTATTTCGTTGGTAATCAGGTTCTGAACGAGAGACATGAATTCACGTCTTTTGGAGATGTGTAATACAGCCCATGAGTGGTGCTTTTGTGTTTCATATGTTACATTATTTCTCAAAGAAAATACACAAAATTAGCATTTTTACAATTATAGTACTATGCATATTAATAGTTCGATTAGAAACAATACCACTATTACATACATCTTTTTATAATAGAAACGGATGGTGATAAATTTTTTTGTTAAATAATAGAAAAAGCAAATGTAACGTCCATAGGCGGGGCTTCATGTTTAAAAGACGAAAAGCAATGTGTTAAGTAAAACTGCGCAGAAAACTAAAAACAAAATCAGTTAACTGTCACCTAACAAAACAAAATGCTTTTCTTCAGTTGATTGCCACCAACAGCATAACTACATGCGTAAACTGTACATAGAATTGCGCATGAACTTGTAATAACACACGCAACTTGCACCCCCCCCCACACACACACCAGGTAAACATTTTTAATTTTTTTTTCTATGATACACCCCGCGTAGAGAGTTGAAACTCACACAAAATTTACATCATACCTCGTGGTATTTTTGGTAAAAACTGAAGGTGGTCACTGAAAAATTTCGATATATTCTTAATTAAAAAGTTAAATTAAAAACAAGAATTTTTTTATAAAACTGGCTACTTTGAAGAAAATAATCTGAAAATAATATCAACTATTTGTATTTTAATATTACACATCTTCTGATTTTTTTCGGTGAAATTTGATCACTACTTTCTTCACAATGCACTGTTTTCCAAAACGCACATAAAGAGTCATAACTGCCCATGGGTTTGAGATATATGCTTCAAACTTGGCAAAAACGCATCTCTATTGAAGGGCTATCGATTCATGTAGGACTCTATCTGGTTGACTCAAGGGAATATTTTAATAGGAAACCTGGCTATACCCTTTCTTTTTATAAAATAAAATTTCTGAGTTGAAACATTATTGTTTGATCTGCGGATTATACGCAGGAAATTACGGTATTCTAGCACAAAGCCTAACTATAGGTGAGCAACAAATTGCATCAATATTGCCGGATCATAACGAAGATTAAGGCTGTGATAACGTAATAGGTTTCTCAGTCTTTGGGAAAGCGAGGGGAGTGCAAAATTTGCAATTTGAGTGCCTTTTTGTCTCCGAAATTCAGTTTTTATCTCAAATTTGGATTTTGATGTTATAAATTACTGTCCCCAGTAAGATCGGACAATATACTAAAAAGTGGTTTTGAAAGTCAGTCAATGTCGGATAAAGTCAGACTTCCATGTATTTGTATGGTTAACTTTTTTCAATTTTGGGTTATCGATTATCTGCTTTCACCAGCATTACAGCAAAATATCGGAGGAAAATATCGCTAACACAAAAGCATTATCGGGCTATGATTATCAATGATTTTAAAGTAGGGCTAAACCAAGAAGATTATCTTCAACGTCTACAATTAGCATATGTAAATGAAGTTCCCGCTCGTGCTACTGTATTCAAATGGTTTGCAGAATTTAGAAGAGGTCGAAAGTTTCTCCAAGATGAAAAAAAAACACAAGAAGACCATTGTCAGATGTAGTCCCAGAAAATGTACGTACGAAAAATGTTAATCGATGATAATCCCTGTAAATTCTAAACGATACAGAAGAATCTTAACATTGAATCCTTATCTATGCATCAAATTATTTGTGAAGAATTGCATGCGAAATAAATAGTTTATTGTGGAATCCCCCATATTTTGACAGAACACCAAAAACGGATCGTGCCAGAATCTGTAAAGAAAATCTAAAATTGCTTAATAATGATGGACAACGCATTATGTCTGAAATCATAACTGGTGATGAGATGTACATACCTTTTTGACGTTCCAAAAAGTAAAAGAGGTGAAATATGTGTCTTTGCAGATCACTGCAAAACAACAATAGTGAAAAGCTAACAAGCAATAAAAAATAATGTATGCTGTCTTCTTCAGAAGAAGAGGGCTGATAAATGCCATAAAGATAGAGGGACACAAGACAGTTATATCTAATTGGTACACTACGAAGTGTCTTCCGGACATCCTTCAAGAGGTAAACGTTAGGTTACACATGCTGCACCATGACGACGCATCTTCTAATTCAAGAAGGAAAACTGTTGAATTTTTTTGAACAAAAAAAATCAAAGTGAACATCCACCACATTCTCCTGATCTTTCTATGTGTGACGTCTGTCTATTTTTTAGTCTAAAAACAATTGCTTAGGCGACATTTTTATTCCGAAGATGAGATTGATAAGGATTCAAAACCATATTTTTCATGTATTCCAAGAAATGGGTAGTCTGAGGCATATGATCTTTGGAAAATTTCCCTACAAATGTGCATTGATCTTGCAGAGAACAACTTTGAACACTCTCAAGAGATGATTAGTTAACTTATATCATTCAGCCATATCACAAAAATTTCATTTTGACCCTCGTTTATTTTGATTTAAGAAAACTTCATTTATTTTAAATTTCATTGAATCGAAAAGAATTATATAAGTTTTATAATAACAATACTTAAAAATATTCAGGCAACTTGTACAGAAAGCATTTAATAAAATAAATTATGCATATGAAATCATCTGCTCTTAAATGTTATAAAGAATATTTAGTGAAATTGGATGCAAAAATAACTCGAGACGAGCGTGCTTGACAGAATTGTTACCTTTTTAACGGTTTTTAAAAACAGAAATTTTTGCCTAACTTAATCGCAGGAAATCTTTAATTAAATACGTCAAAAATTTTAATTAAAATATACTTGTTGGAAGAATCAATGATTCTGGGCATTTTATGCTTCACATATGCGTGAACGTATATTATGTCTTCGGAAATGGTTAAAATACCAGAATTGGAGAAAACAAAGTATGTCTTAACCCCTTCAGGACGAGTGTCCCGTATACTATCCATATGTATATACCGTAATTTCCGGCGTATAAGCCGCAGCTCAAAGAGTCGTTTTTCGAACCAGAAAATTTATTCAATAATTGTAGTTAAATATTTACAGCGATCTTTTAATTTACATTTTATAAAATAATATTTCTGGGTCGAAAAATGACTCTTTAAGCTGCGGCTTATACGCCGGAAATTACGGTAGTTTTCATTGTGTATAGTTGGTAGTGTGTACAGTTTTCATTTTTTAGTTTCACAATATTTTTGTCGTAATCTTTGTATTGTCTTATCGCAGAATTCTTGGATTAAATAAAATGAAAATTTCAATATGGAACTAACTGTTTTTAAAAATTAAAATGTTGTAAAGTGACGTCTCTCCTGAAGAGGTTAATTAATAAATTAGTAAAACTGAAGGAAAGAAAGAAATTTGCTATTTAAAAAACATTCAAAATCCTGAATTTCAATGAATATTTTATCTATTATAATACGGAAAGAAGTTTGTGTGCGTGCGTGTGTGTCGACTGTGTTCTGACGAAATCGCTGCACGCAGAGCTACATAATTTAGTAGGATGCTATGTAGGTAGTTTTGCACCTCGAAGCCAAATTTTTAAATTTTCAATAGGTAATTTAATTCATTTTTTATGTGATTTTTAGCATTTTTTCACGTTACACTACGATTTTCCCCCATTAGTAATAAGAATCGGGATAATATTTTACCCAATATAGTAAATTCTGTCCTCTTTTCAATAAAGGTTATTTGGAATCCGTACTGCAATTTTTTGATTTTTTGACGATTTTTTCCCTTTGCCACTAAGTGATGTTCTTCAAAATGCTTGATTGGTTCGATGGTAGCCTATATTTCGGTTTTCAGTGATGTCCAAAATCGTCATTTTTTTTTCTGTTTAGCTTGGAGAGTGTTGATAATTCTTTAAACAGGGTTCGTACGCTTTTACCACAAATTTTTAATAGAATTTTTCTATTTAATATTTAAATAGACTAAATGGTAGACGTCTCGTTTAAACGCGGGATTTTTAATATTTTTCAGAATTTAAATAAGGCAAAGAATTCTTTTTAAAAATAGTGTTAAAAGAGTACCAACCCTGGTAAAGATTTTTAAAAAATCATAATTTTAAAAAGGAAGGACGGGTTATTAATTATTCCTTAGATTTTCCAAATTTAATTTGTATGGAATTTTTAATATTTTGAGGCGATTTTTGTACATTATTAAAATGAATCCAGTTTCAGTCTTTTAGTCCAATATAGTAAATTTTGTCCTCTTTTCAATAAAACAAATTTGGAAATCGAACAGCGATTTTTTTAATTTTTCGCGATTTTTTTTATGGGATTTATATTATTTTTTCATGTACGTGACGTTATTTAGGTATTTGATTTCAGAAATTGGCAACGATAACTTATCGTATTTGGATTCATGTTGGATTTGAATGCTTTTCTCCCACTGCAAATTTTTATATTCTATTTGAATATAATTATTATAAATTTGTTTTAAACTTTTACAGGAACATCATAATATTCCTTCAAGTAGGGGTAAGTAAGTTGTTTATTTTAAATATTTCAAAGGTTGATATTAACTTGTAAAAATGCTTATGCCGGGTGCGTGGTAAGTTCGTTAAAATTTTAAAAATTCACTAAAAAGAAAAAAATTATACAAAAAAATTGCGGTTTGCTAAAATGGGATTAGGGGATGATCGAATTTTATTTTTATAACATAAAAAGTTGTGCTTAAAAAATACCGATAGATGGCGCGGTCATGCATAATATGAAGCAGATTGGATGCAAATTAGGCTTAGAGTAAAGTAAACATTTCTGCGAAGAGTCTGGTAAGCTTCAGTAGCCCAGCCCATGAAACAGGCTCTTTTCTCATCTTCAGCCATTTTCCCGTGCGGTATTTTTGCAATGCGCCAGTTGCTGATTCCCTGTTATTGTAAAACTGTTTAACCAACAGCACTTAATCTGTTAACGGTAGCATGCTGACAGCATCGAATGAAGAATCAGTGTGCATTGAAGGGTTTTATTCACAGCCAGATTTTAATAAACCTGCCTCATATTATGCAGGCATCTATCGGTAATTTTTGAACCAAACTTTTTTTTTTTTGTTATTAAAAAAATATTGATCTCCCTCTAATCCGATTCCAGAAAACCGCAACTTTTTAGCATCATTTATTTACTATGTTATGCTTGAAATCTTCGAATGCAAGAGACAATTTTTACTGTTATGATTTTTTAATTTGGTAATATTATCCTATAAAGGATTTTAAAAACATGTGAAAATATTTATATATTCATTGTTTTCTGTTATTATTACAGTACAATAAAATGCATTTTTACTGGATATATAATAAGAGCGAAATATGAAATAGGGACAGATTTTTCTATATTATAGAAATATTAAATGTCGATTGTGTTCCTTTGGTCTTAATAATTTCCTTGCATCGTTGTGGTATACAAAGTACAACGATTCAGAAATGTCGAGGCTGCAAAACACGCCATGCCACCTCGGCAGATTTTAAATATGTTTTTGACTGCAGAATAATTTGACAATTTGTTCGGTGGATATTGCGCACTGTCAACATTCTCCATGGTGTGTAGGCCCGGACTATTGTCCGGTCAATAAAATGTGATAATCTTATTAGCATGAAACCACTTCTTTATCTATTTTTCAGAGGGAATTGCGGGATTGTCTTGGTGAACAATATAGTTAAGGCCTGCGATTTTGTTTCGCTTACCTCTTGAGAGAAAAGTAGCCCAGACTATTAGGAATCCACCACCTATTTGTCGCGTGAATAATGCCATCGAAAATAAACTTCTTTTCATCACCGAAAATAATCTTAGACCGAATATTTGTTGTTACAGATGTTTCTCTGCAAACTAAATTCAGCCTTTTGTTATGCCAGATATTAAACCCGAACACCGATGTGGTTTTACATATTTAAGGATTCCCGGCCTTTTTATTGCAATTCCTATAGCCCAAACTGATTCTAGCGTTTTTGTCTGGTTCTCAATTGCCTTTAATGTCATCTTTTTACTACCACCGTGTGAACAATCAAACTTCCGGATCATTTCAAAAGAATTCTTGTCCTACCTGTAGATTTTTCAACACCATTAGTAGTTGTATTCTGTAACAGATTCAAAATGGAATTTTTGAATGGTTTATTTTATCAGCCGTTCTTCGAAGTGATATTCCGATGTTGGTATAAGCTATAATGCGGCATCTTTTGAAGTAGGAAGCATTTTTCCTCTCCTCATCGTCAAAAAGTTTCGTGAACTAAACGAATGCTCTCAGAATGTCGAATAAATTCTTTGTTAAATGATAAGCATGAATATCCACCAATCACGATCCGCGGTGCCGAAATATTTACAATGTTCTTATCATTTTACTCTACCATAAATTTAGCAATATAAATATTTTAAAATAAATTTTTAAAACACTTTTTGAAGTTTTTGTAAAAGAATGCTTTAATGTTCATTAGAATATCGTGCATTTAATTTAAACACAAATATTTGCGCATTTGCATAGAAAACCAGATCTGATTTCTTTGTTTTTATGTCGTTCATTTCATCTTGCACACTGCTGTAGTCATGTACAGCTGTGAACGTTTACATCTTTTCCCCACTAAAATTTAATAGTAAATTTCGACATATTTAGTCGCCATAATATGCCATAAAATAAGGCATTCTATTAACATAAGAACGACCAGAAATTTTACTCAATTTTTAAAAAAATATTTTACATTAGAATTTTTATTTAAAGCTATTTAACTTCTTTCCGTGTGGTATACATCTAATTTAGAAAAACAAACAAACACATAAATTGGGGCACTCACAGAGGTCGCAGCGGTTGCTTTTTTCTGATACCGTTATTTACAATCATCAATCTTCAAGGTATATTTCTACAATAATTACAAAAGTGAATTTTCCCGAAAATTAATTCACAATGTTTGATAGAGAAATTTACCATCAAGTTTTTTGCTTTGAAATAGTGGTAGCCAAAAGTGTGACCAAAAGCGTTGTTGCATTAACGAGCATAATTTAAAATAGGGTTCTTCAACCTTATCCCCTCAAATTCAGAAACGTAATCGTTGTCTCTTTCTAGTCGCAAGGTTCATTTTGTTAAATAAAGCAACTGTGTTTTAAATGTGGTATCTTGCTGGCTCTCCGGCCGTATTTGAAAAATTCTTGTACCGTAATTTCTGGCGTATAAGCCGCAGCTCAAAGAGTCGTTTTTCGACCCAGAAATTTTATTCAATAATTGTAGTTAAATATTTACAGCGATCTTTTAAGTTACATTTTATAAAATAATATTTCTGGGTCGAAAAACGACTCTTTGAGCTGCGGCTTATACGCTGGAAATTACGGTATATATGTGGTATTTGAAATAACCAGCTATAGTTATATTGCCAGCTGTATTATTCTCCTCTTTGATATTAACACTAACCATACAAACAATCGGTGAATTGACTGGTACCAAATGCAATTATGTCGATTCAAACCAGAAGATTTCTTCATATAAATCTGTAATATAAATCGCACTGAAATATATTAAATAAAAAAGAAGTTTTAATAGAAATTCTGTTGACAATTTTTTTTTAAGCTTTAGTCAATTGCCCTCTATGATTAGTGTTAATTCACTTATCATGAAATAAAGGTTTAGATTTTCAATCTTCGCTTTAATAATTAATATGTAATTTCAGTTTCCTAATTTGAAATAATTTATTCCATCAAAATGAAAGATTGAGATTTATTCAGATTACATGTTAATTAAATATTTGATCCGTATATTAAATCTCTAAGCAAATGTTTTGTCCACATTAAAAATGTAAAATGCAAAATTAAATTAAGCATATTTTACAGTGATTAATTGCTCAGTTTGTAATTGATAAAGTAATTCCTATCTTCTAAACACTTTCAAGAAGGAAAAATATTTATATAATGAGATTTGCACCTCTGATTAAATCTCTACAATATTATGTTTAATAGTAAATATTTTTAGCAATTAAAATAGTAAATTAACAAAAGGGATTAATAATATGACAAAAAGAAATAGATGGTAAAATAAACGTGTAAAAATTGTTAAATCATGAAATGTTAAGTTTTAGTTAAATAGAAAATTTGCTGAATTTATGAACTGTTTATTTCTAAATTTTTCTTGATCATAATATATGAATCCGGTATAGCACAGGTTTGTATTTTTAATCAGTGTTTTCCAACAAGCGGCCCCGGTTAGCAGATCTACCATTATTTGCGAATAGTAACATTCGTTATGTAAAGAAGATGTTCTACGTTTAAATAAGACAAAAATTACAATTCTGAAATAGTGATGACAAGGGGAAAAAAAGATCATTGCTCTTTAAAATTTGGCATTGTCTTAAGAGGAGGATTGCCCGATACAGCTTGAACTTTAGGGCATTTTTGGAAAAATATGTTTTTTGGCATTTATTTTATTGTACTTTTCCGTAAGGTTGTGAATATTTTCATACCTAAATGTCGATATTTTAATCTATCTAAACACATCCAAAGTTCACTGGGCATGGCGTTCACAGAAAATCGATGTATATGATTGCCCTCTTAACCTGTTGATTACGGGGTTGGGACACCGACTATATTTGTATTCTTTGTGTACCACCTTTTGAAAAACAACTCTGCTGTACACTTATACTAGGATATTTTCAATTGAAATCTACCACAAAGAAATTTTTTTGTGAATTCTGTTAAGATTGGTTATAAAAATAATCGCTACCCAGGTCGAAATTCATGCTATTACCAGCAACAAACATAGGCTAGTTATTGCTATGTCTGCAAGATTTCCATGCTACCATATGCTTTATAATGCTAGTAAGCATCAAATACTATATAGCTAGCTTACACAGCAATAGCATGACAAGCTATATACAAGCATTTTATGCTTATTAGCAGTAACGTGGGTCAATACATACCATAAGTTGCTGGTAATTCTGGTGGAACCAGCAAATGGAGCGTTCAGAGCTAAAGTGGATCAAGTCAAAAAAGAATAAAAAAAATTTTCTGTTACGGATTATTACTTGTTAATGGTGTATAATTTCAGAGGTATAGTAAACGAAGTAAAAATTTAACTGTGTCGTATTCATTTGAACTGTATGTAAAAATATTTCAATGCCAAAGTGGAAAAAGTCCAGTAAATTCTGATGTAAAATTGAATTGCCACCTTAATTATTGTTGTTGAATTTTCAAATTATGACCCATGTTTGAGTTAGTCTTCATACTACAACAATAAAAAGAAAATTATCCTCTAAATCACTTTACGATTCAACCAGTGTCAATAAAGTTTAACCTTGATTATCACAAAACTGTAATGTATGGAGTTGAACCACTTTAGCTCTGAACGCCTCAAATGTTTATGGCAGTTTTATACTATTTTTCTTGCTGGTATTGGGATAGAGCATTTAATGCTAGTCTAACAAACAAATACCAGCATGAATTTCGTCTTAGGCAGTCCTGTCACGTAATCAAAAGATTAGTAATCATCTGCAACAAAATTTTCAGATGAATTCTTAATATATATAAATTAATTTGAAGCCAAACCTAAAATATAAAAATTAAATAAACATTTTCGGAATTGGCCGCTGTTTGAGGTTTGAATTCAATTTTTAACATAAAACTTTCATGGTCAAAGCTGTTTATAAAATCGAAATTATTAAAAATCTATTGTTTTAAATGTTTGTTCTCCGAGCAAAGACGTCTAGTTTAATTTTCAGAAAACATAATGGCGATAGCTTGAATGGTTTATGCATGAGGACCAACATTGTTACAAAAATAAAAAAACATCAAGAAAAACGCATTTAAATGTTTTTATATGCCGTTTGTTTATTCGTGACACCGAAGCTTTAAAATAGTTGTCACCGCTCAAATATCAGGTTGCAAAATATAGATTATAGGGCATATTTTAGACACTTTAGAGCAGCTATACTCAACCTTTTATTCTCGCGGGCCGCAAACATATGTTTGGGACGTTAGGCGGGCCGCAACACACTTATATAATAATGTAAAAAATAAGGTAATTAAAATAGTAAGATACATAAATAGTATAATAAATCAATATTATCTGTAAAGTTAATATTATCAGTAGGGTTGAACGTTTGTTCTGAAATAAATGTTACCAAAATATTTTAACATCAGTATTTCCGAGCAATAAACTTCGTGGTTGATTTCTATTGTAAATGTTATAGAAAAGGCCGCAAAGCTTGTTGTTCGGAAATAGTATTGTAAAAATAGTTTAGTTACAATATTTTCCCACGACAAACGTTGAATCCTAAAAAAGCACAGTTTATTAAGCATTAGTTACATAAAAAGGTACAAAACGTAACAATATTACAATGCAGAATTTCTAATGAGGAAAAAAATCAGGGCAATTTCTCTAATAAATCAGTTTTTGCTCAATGCAAAAACTTTTTATTTTTATTATTTTTAATTGTAGAATACATATAGTACATATATTAATACATTTAATTAGTTTGGGATAATGTTTGAATAGTGTTGAAGATTAAGAAATGTATACACCTCTGTAGCACAAATATAGGACAACATGTAAAATAACTTTTGAATAAGAAAATAGCATTTAAGGTGTTTTAACACTTAATTGCATAGTGATGTAAACCATCACTTTTTATTTAACTTTTAATAAATAAATCAACTTCTTCGCCACCACTATATTTATATAGAAATATTAATCCAGTAAATTTCCCGTGAACTATGTTGCTGAACAAAGTTAAAAATCTATCTTAAAATTTCTGGTGTCTAATATTTAATATATGTATAAAAAAACACAATTGTAAAAGAAAAACTCATGCAAAGAAGGGTTAAATTCGGAATTTTAGTGATTAGTAATTTGTAAAATATTTTAGTCGACGTTTGTGTTAAATTATATTCGGACGTTCATAATTATTTCCATGCAATTTTAAATTTCATTTCAGGTTTATATTATTGAAAAAAACTAAATTTAGACAAATATTTTTGGTTCTGAGTATAAATAGAAATTAATTTAAATATCAAATCTATATTACTTGTATATTTAGAAAAAATGCAAATAATACAAAAATTTATTAATTCTAAAATTTAACAAAATCTAATGCAATAAGGTCAGGGTTTTATTACTTCCTAAGTAAACGTCCACAGCTTTTTCGAAAAGTATGTTTCCCATTATTAAATCACATGATTCTACAATTAAAAATGCGAAGATTATTTTTTGAAAGACGTGGTGGAAATTTACCTAAGCAGTAATATCAGAACCTGTATAAGGTTATTACATTCAAAAGCATTGTCTATTGTCTTATACTTTTAATGAACTCAAGAACGAAAAATACCATTCCTAACTTACGTAATATATATTAATTGTAATATATTAATTGTGTTTAATGTTAGTAAATTTTACAAAGCCTGTATCTCACTGATACATACAATTTCACATACTACAATAAATCACATAAAAATTTGTATAAAAAAACACATTTGTAAAAGAAAAACTCATGCAAAGAATGGTTAACAAAAATTTTAAATAATTATGAATAACAAGGCAGATTTTGTCTTCCCATGAAAATATATAAAACAAAGGTGTACGTCTTAAATATTTTCTATGCACATCTCAATTAATTTTATAAATATGAATTAATGATTATGCGTCTTGGGCCGCACATAAAAGGTCGCCGGGGCACATGCGGCTCGCGGGCCGCAGGTTGAGTATGGCTGCTTTAGAATTTCAAAAAATACAAATGAACAAAAATAGATTGTTTGAAAGTTTTCCGGTAAAACCTGCCCTTGTGAAATAATGCAGAGTTGTCAATATTCCTGGATTTTCAGTAATACTTTTTCTTGCAGAATTGTTCATCTTACTTCATGCAGAAATCCTGCAAATGAATAAGCAAATATTACTGTTTTGAATTACGTAAATGAAAACCTTCGGCACATATAAAAAAATACTGCGAGACTTGTCTAATGAATGACAATGAGTAGATTTCATGTGACATAGAAACGAGACGCATAAAAAAACAATGTTTCTGGTTAAAAGAATGTTTTATTTATATAAATGTAGAACGGTCATAACGGTCAGTTTGGCCTATACCAAATACATAAATTTTGAATCGAACCGAAATTTCTTCTAAAAACAATTTAAATATGTAAAATACAGAAATAAGTTAAAAAAATTAGTTAGATAGTTTTAAATAAAAATTCTGGTATGCATTTTTTTATAAACTTGTGTGGAATTTTCAACCTGTCTAGCGTTAGAAAAAAAAGAAAAGGTTTCCAAGTATGGAATTATGGAATTTAAAAAACCGGAGGGTTGGAAACGCTAGTAAATGACTTTTTTATTTTTTTACAAACTGTTCAGTTAATTTTTAATTATGGTTTTATTTTATAAAATATAAATAATTCTAACTCTATTTCTGTTTAGTACACAGTGGTCCAACTGCGGTTCGTGTGAAAACCACGATTTATTTTCAACATTTCCCCCTTATATAATTAAATAAGGCTAAATTTTCTGTAAGAAATTAGTGACTACATAAACTGAGAGCCCTATAGATGAAGAGTTTAGTTGAAAATTGCGCAATCTAAACAATGACAAGTTGTTATATGACTATTTAGAAATTTATTTACGTCTCGTAACTTCATTGTGAGCCTAGTACTTATTATGTCACTGGTTATCATTATTGATATTAATGAAGAGATAGAATCCTGCAGTACAGAGGTATTAGTTTCACAAGGATTGTTTCCGGAAGCGCATACTCACAAATTTTACATAGAAAATACTAAAGATACTACACTTATGGATATACAAATTTATAAAAACAAAATGGGCGGAATCTCACTAGTTTTTTATTTTCAAATAGAAAAAGGTTTCAGTAGGAAACACTGAGAACCCCAAGTCTACTTGAAGAAATCTTAATCAAATGAAATGTATTATACTTTTTGTTACACTTGTTGCACTGAAATTTTGAACTAATGCATAAATCATGTGTATATTTTGCTGTAATATTTTTATGGGGGTTACACACGTCACCAACGCAGTGAGCGATCGTCATTCTGCCCTTTTTTCGAATGATGCAATAGTACAGCGCCTAAAATACATAGTGTGGTAAACAGTTTTCCGTTTTTTAATTCAAAATTTTCGAATTAAAAAAGTAAATTCTGAAACAATAATTTTTACCTAAAGAAGCACTGACTTGCGCTGGGAAAGTGAAACTTGGATCGTTTTTCAACTCCTTGTGAGTTGCTGTTAGATCTGGCTAGTGTATTCAACTATCCGAAGCTGAGAAAGAGGAGTAGCTATTGGTAAGCGTAAATTACTTTACTTTGTGCTAATCGAATAAAGCTCTTTCGGTGCTCACGGAGTGCCATTTTCAGTAGTACCATAGGCGGACATCTTGCCCTCGGAGTTCAACTAGCTTGTATCGTGGACATTAAATCTTTGCTGGAGGTATCTCGTCTTACGTCCTCGTCTAAAGTTGTAAGTGACATTTTGAGTTATCTGTAATTGATATTTGAAGTTTTATTTTGCTGAGTTAAGTTTCGTGGGAGCTGATTTATTTTGTCCTAAGGAAAATTAGTAGAGTCTTTCTCAAAAACCCTGCCTATTTAAGATTTTAATAAACGTGACTTTGATTTTATACGTCTTGTGCTCTATCTCCCACAAGTTAGCATTGTTCACTGTCACTAACATCGACATGTCTGTTACAATTCAAGGTGTTAAATGTAGAATACGGTGGTTAATTATAATTCAACGCTACAGGATACCCCGAATAACGGTTGAATGTCAGTATTTCCGAAATGCTATTTTTGCTTTTTGTAATTGCGGTAAAAAATTACAATTTGCGATTAAATTAGGCTAATCGGAAATACTGGTATTTAAACTATATTTGACTCGACGTAGGGGGTAGACTTATATGCGAGTGACTACGGTATACATTGTCTTCATTTGTCAATGCTAATTTGTTTATAACGTAGGAAACAAAACTATATTCATCCGATAAAATATACCTAATACATAGTTGTTAGTCTCCCGATTTTTGAATACCAATATTTCATACAAAATTACTCGATTTGTGTTATCACAGAATCTCTGTGATACAATAAAGAAAATAATTCCCAATGAAAATAGCTATATTCAAAAATCGGCAGGCTGGCAACTATGCTAATACCAATTATTTGACTTCCAAAAACTACGACATATTATATAGTGTTCGTAGACTCCGATGTTTTCTGTACAGCCAATTTCAAACAGTAATTTCCAGAGCATATTTCAATAACATTTCCAATAGTACTCGTGCAGCAGAAACAGTATTAAGAAGCATAAACCTCAAAATTTTCTAGATCCATATCATTCAGAAACCAAACAAAAAAAATCAGGCGTACATGGAAGATTAAAAGCCAAATTAGTTAAAAGCTGACTTCAAATCAAGATATTAGGAAAAACTTGCTATATCAATCATTCATTATTTACTTCTTGTACTTCCAGGAACAAAGTTAAAAGTATGTAAAGTATGAATAGCGAATTGTGCATTAATTAATTATATTGGGTTGTTCAGAAAGTTCTTTTCGTTTGCTAAAGTTATTGAAAGTTACGATGATCATTGTTCGAGAATACCGATGTAGAAAATATATTCTGAGATCCTTGATTATATTTATAAAACTGTGCATATATTGCTCATAAAATATTTTACTATTTAAAAGGATTACACTCAAACTGAAAATTGCAAAATACTTTATATAAAATCAACAGCTCAAATACGAATTAAACACTATCGTATGAGATTAAAATTCTACTTAAAATTACAATTACTAAACGGAGTTCATAACACTTATGCGTATTTTAATGTCTACCTTCTTCGAGTAACTAATAAAATAAAATTATAAGTGTTACAATCTCCGAGCTCAATCATGATTACAGAGAAATGTCTATTTTGCTTTTTCAAGTAATAAACCTCGTGTAATTGCTCTTTTTCCAAGAATCAGCAAAATGAACTTTACAAGCATGTAATTTCTCATAAGTTGGAGTTTTATTTCTGCATGTTTCACTCTCGTAAATGGACTTTATTACTCCATGTCATGCAGTGGAAAAAATTCTTGATGATTAAAAAAGAAACACACTTTGAAAGGAAAAGTAATAATAGAAACCGATTTCACACAATACGTTCTTTGTAGAAAATAACTTTATGTAGATGACATTTTTAAATGGATTGATATATATTTGCAAAGATTCTTTAAGAAATATGATGTAGAAATAGTATTAAAAAAATTGCACGAAAGACATTGCTGAAAAACAAGAAAATTTTCAATAACATTATTCCGAATAGTAATCTTTATACTATTAACCCCTTCAGGGGCAAAGTACTCTTGTAGATAAAATATTGAAATGATTGACTGACACCAGGACTCACGAATGAATTTATTTTAAAATAAAACTCTTCCTCATGTACCTTATAAATTCAAAATTTGATTATAAAATTCTGGTGTCATTGTGGCATTATGGGATTAAAATTAAGTGGTATATATAATATACCGGTGCCCTTCAAGGGGTTAACCCTTTCCGGCACAGACAAATTATGTTCGTAAAATGAGAAATTACTGACTGATACCAGAATTTACAAACGACTTTTTTAGAAAATAAGAACTCCTTATTTTAAGCTTTCATTATAGAAGCAAAATTTCATTAAAATATGCTTGGTGCCGAATGCAGGTTTGGAATTAAAATTAGGTGTGCCCGGAGTGCGACCACTGTGCCGGAAACGGTTAAGTCGCATGGTGTATGTGTATACTGCTTAGAATTCCAAAGGAGTATGGAACCAATATTTCAGATTAGTAATCTTTGCGTAATGCATTTCTTCAAATTATAATTATTTCTAAGATTAAATCAGGCGAACAATTATTTTCGAAAATTGTGGTAGAACTGTATTCAAATATATTTCTGTGACATATCTCACGGCAGTGGCGTATCCAGGGTGGGGGGGGGGGGTCCAGATGCCTCTAATTTTGTAAAGTTTTCTTTGCCTTATGTAATCGGAGAACTTTCTGCGATAATCAAAGCGAAGAAAACTTTACGATTTTACTGGTATCCAAAGTGTTATGACCCCTCCCTGGCTACGCCACTGTCTCACGGGGCTGTCAACTTGAAATAAGGCCATGTCGCCGATTTTAATAACCACAACAATGTATTTATAACATTAAACAGGGAATTAGCAGTGAAGCGGTTCGATTTAAATACAATCGATAAAAATAATATCATGTTTATGAAAGACTGCGAAGAAGGGAAAATCTTTCCCCAAAACTTATTAGATTAATTCATTTAATTCGGCTCGAAGTGATCTCATCCATCGTTCTACAGGAACCTCAGAAATTCGCTTCAGCAGATAATATCAATATAAATAAAATCCCTTGGATTCCGATCTTGCTCTATATTTCAAATAGAAAGATCAACTTCTTACCGAATTGACGAAAACTCACAATCGATGAATCTAACAAAATTGCTAGTCGAAAATCCACTTGAAGATAATGTATGGCTCGAATGCACGAGAGCGGTAAGGAACCCGAGGGCGAGATGCGTTAGAAATCCAATGAATCCATCTACTATCGCACTATTCATAGCTACTACACAGCCGCAATTATTTACCGTAATTCCCATGCGTATTATCCCGGGCCTAAAATTGAATCTGTTTCGGACCAGATATTGTATTTAATGAAATGTAACGGGTTACATCTTGACACTTATTTGAATTTATTTCTTTAAAAATATTTCTGGTTTGAAACAGACTTATTTTACCCGCGGCTTATACACCGGAAATTACGGTAGTTAGCATATCATTGCAAAAAATCGAGACTACCAGAGTTTTCGGATATACATACGTATTTAGCGGAACTTAAACAAATGAGTGAATAAGTCTCATTCATGAACAAATGTTAGGATTCATGACACCACGATCGCACGCAAATTCTGAAAAGTTATTGGTCACCTTTATTAACCCCTTGGGGACTAGCGACACGTATACGTGACGCGCAGACCTGCCAAGTCTCCGGCTTTTTGGATACCTTAGTACAGAAAATGCACTTTATGTAATCGGAGCATTTGGCGATTTGAAATAACAATATTTTCTCTAAAAAATTACTGGTGTTCAAAAAGCTGGAGACTTGGCAATTCTGGTGACGCGTAAGATGCTTAGAATCCTCGATTATTCCTACCAGTTATTTTTTATTGCAAACTTTGCCTTATTGAATCCTAGCATTTCGTGATTCAATTTGCCGAATATTTTTGTATTGAAAAACCGGTGTTAAAATATTAAAAATTCTGTAAAGGACGCTCGTCACGAAGGGGTTAAAGAGTATCTAGGCACTCTTATATATCTGTAGCTATTTGTCATATAAATCATGGGTTTCCAACAAATGAACCGTGGGAAGTATAGGTGCCATTGTCTACGTAATACCGCAAGGTATCATAAAAGGAACCTTCATCGTAGTTAATCTGACATCATACAGAAACATAAAAAATAGGAGGGCTCTGTTGCATCTCCTCATCTGGAAATATGGTACCATTCGTTGTTAAGTGTACAAATATAAAATATAATTTTATTTACGGACCTAAAGGTCAAACTTTGTTTCATCTTTTAAACTATGATAAACTAAAAGAAAATTACAACATTCTGAATAAACATTTCTCCTTTATAAAAAAAGGATCTATGATCCTTTTTTCCTTCATTTATAAAGTTCCTTTAATAGCATATATATTGTTTTTGAAATTTTCATATTAAAGTTCACTTACTGATCCCATTTTTGTACTCATACTGTTCCTATTTCAGCTTACTGTTTGAGCCATGCAAAATTACTAGTTGTGTTATGTTTAAGTATTATTTTCATAATTTTTTAATTACTTTCTTTTATACATTTTCTTGTATAAATTTTTTTAATATTCAGAAATGTTGTGATATGAACTAGTATTATAAAAATTAACTTTGTACTAATTTTATTTTAATCTCTAATGTAATATTCAACATCTGTATGTTAAAATATGAATTTTCAATAAAAAATTCCTCTCGTGGAGAAAAGTTCTTATGCTTAACGGCTGGATTTTACGAGAGGGTGATTTCCTTCCATTTTACTTCACACTTTACTACTCTTTCTAAATTCATTATAAAATAAAATACTGAAATCATCAGCATAATTGCTGTCTTGTAAATTGCATTCTTTAATGGAAGCGATAAGCATCTTTATGTCGCAAAGACAAGAAATTTATACAAAAGCTCTCCGATGAAAAATTTTGTAAATAAAATAAAATCGGAATACCCTTCGAAGGAAGCAAAAGCTCGAATTCAGTGGCGTAGCTAGATTGGAGGTCCAGATTATCTGGATGCTACTATTTTGTAAAGTTTTCTTTGTCGTAACTAATCTGAAAACTCTCTGCGACAGTCAAGGTCAAGAAAACTTTACAATATAACTGATATCCATAGCTTTTGTACCATCTCCCTGGCAACGTCCCTGCCCGAATTCTCAATTTTCAATCATCATAAGACGAAATGAGAGCGTTAAGTTTCTTTAAGAGAGTAAATCTCAGAATGCATGAGCAAATACCAGTGTCTGAATGCAACTCTGAAGCGCTAGTGTCGAAGCCACAGTCATGTCATAGTGAGTCAAATTCTTTAAAATCCAAACTTTGTTTGGAAGTAATTCTGCATTAGCCCCAGATTTACACAGCCCATCTTTCCAAAGGAACATATTTGGCACATTTTCCCCCATATCTGTTTGGTAGCCATTGTGTTAAACTCTTTATCGTGGATGGTAGAAGGTGGGGCTTATGACTCTCAGGGCTTCTTTCCACATCCTGAACCTTTGTCCGTAGTCCAGCTGTGACTTTTGGCCCTATAATAAATCTACAGGCTCTACACCTTTACAAACCATTCTGTTTATAAAATAAATTCCGACTTCGGGACGACATGGCAGAAACAATTATTTTCACTTTAGATTACGACTCAATTAGAAACTTGAAAAAATACCAAAAGCATAGTTATTTTTAATTAAATTAAATTACATTTAAATATGATATGCAAATTACTGTGTATATGAATATATAATTTTTCTATAAATACACAGTCCCGTTCTTGAAATATTAGTACCGTAATTTCCGGCGTATAAGCCGCAGCTCAAAGAGTCGTTTTCCGACCCAGAAACTTTATTCAATAATTGTAGTTAAATATTTACAGCGATCATTTAAGTTACATTTTATAAAATAATATTTCTGGGTCGAAAACTGACTCTTTGAGCTGCGGCTTATACGCCGGAAATTACGGTATTTGAATATCGCATTTCGCAATGTTTAAAGTGTGAAATTATGTAAAAGTGTGCTGAACAAGGATAATTACGAAGAAGGTTTCATACCAGCATCCTGTTAAATGTATAAATATAAAGTAGAATTTAAATTACGGACCCGAAAGTCAAACATTACTACTCTCCCTAATTCTATTGCAGAATAAAACACAGGAATCATTAGCATAATTGCTGTCTCGTAAACTGCATTCTTTAATAGAAACAAGAAGTATCTTTATGTCGTAAAAACAAGAAGCTTATTCGAAATCTGTCCGATAGAAGTATTTATACCAACTATTTATAAATAAGAAAACATCGGAATAATCTTCGAATGAAGAAAATTCTTCGAATTCACAAGTTCTAATCATCATAAGTTGAAGAGACAGATATTAAGCATTTTTAAACCTTAAATACATGAATTTGTCCTTTAGAATTGTTTTATTTAATACTTATATTAAGGATTAGACACCACAAATATTAAGATGGGTTTTAAATTTTATTTAGCAGCATATTTATGTGATTTTTGCAGGATTAATATTTCTATATAAATATAGTGGTTGCAAAGAGCTTGATTTATTTAATAAACGTTAAATAAAGTGTTGCAAATTTGATACAGTATGAATTTAAGGGTTAAGAGAGTAAATCTCAGAATGGGGGTATGGGCAAGAACTAGTGTCAGAATGCAACTCTAAAGCGTTAAGGTCGAAGTCATGTTCATATTGAGTTCAATTCATAAAAACTACATTTTAATTGGGCGTAATTATGCATTAGCCCGTCTAATTACGCATCCCCTCTTCGCAGAGCAGCACATTCAAATATCCCATCTCTGTTTGGTAGCCAATCCGTCAGACTCTTGACCGTAATTTGTAAGAGGTGGGGCTTACAACTCTTGTACAGTCTTTCCACATTCTAAACCCCTGTCTGTGTCGCAGTTTTGACCTTTAGCTCTATAATAAATCTACAGACACTAAATCTTTCAGTTCCTTTCTACTTAAAAGCTAACTTGTGCACTTTGGGACGCCATGGCTAAAATAAGTATTTTCACTTTACATTACATCCCAATTAGAAACAAATACCAAAAGCATAGTTATTATTCATTAAATTAAATACAAATTACGTATAAAATGTAATTCGCTACGCACATTAATTAATGTACTGTAAATTTTATATGAACACATAGTCCCATTCCTGAAATAGTTGTCTTTGAATTTCGCTAGGTTTACGCTGATGCGAACAGGTTCTTAGCAAGGAATTTATGACGTGTGTCAGAACACACTACAAAAAATTCGTGCAGGGTATAGTTACTTTTTAGTTATTAGAAATTAAATGAATTATACATTTTTTTGTATGAATTTTGATTTAAAATATATATCTTAAATTATACAGTGTGTATTGATATATTTATACAAAAATGCCTAATGTTTTTTTCTTATTTTCATTTTATTTATAAGTTCAGATTCACTGCATTTTCAGCATTGTATCATGACTGTGACCTTTTTGAAATTGTATTTACTTTTGCTTGTTAAAGAATATAAATCTCAGTGATAAAAAGTACTTTCGCAATTATTTCAAATTATCTTTATGATTTTACAAAGCAGCAATGGTCATTTTCTGAAGTTTAAAATGCAAATGCAAATCACGTATATTTCTTTTGGTGTGGATTAATAGGTAAACGAACTTTCGAATATTCGTAAGAGTAATTTCCTTATAGTAGTATTGCTTGAATCAGCTGTTTAGTAATTACACTAAAATTGCATAATTACATTGCACAAATATATTTGTGGTAAAAGGAGGTGTTTTCATCAACATTATTTCGAAAGTTGTGCATGTTTACATGAAAAAGAAATTTTCCTTTATAATCGATAATAAAAAATTGGGAATTTCGCCTGCAAAATCTAGTTTCTGTATTTTACAAATAAACAATATGACAGGAAACATTGTGCAAAAGGTATGTGTCAACATAACATATTATAAGCTAATAAAAAATGAAATACTAAAACCCAAAAATTCTTGCAAATTAGGTCGCTAGGTATCTGACAGATACAGCATCCTGTTTTAGCAAATCTGTGCATGAATCCAGGGTCATCATAGCATACCTACCAACATCGCAATAAACTTCCGTACAATGTAAATTAATTTAACCGAGATTAAACGCGTTTCAAACCAGATTTTTGTTTATATAATACATCCAAGTAGGTTTCACGTATGAATATGAAACTAAATATATATTTTTATTTTGAGATATATTTTCCGGTTAGAAACGTCTTTAACCTGGATCAAATTAACGCACATTGTACGGAAGTTTAGTTGAAAGTTGACAGGCTTGCCACAGTATTTGGACGAGAAATCTTCCGTGTAAAAATGATATGGGATCTGAGCACCCTGTTTACCCTAGCGGTGGAGAAATACAACAGAAAAACACATAGGTGCCAGGCATTAGATATTTTGATTAGTACTATGTTTTCAAAGTTTTCTTCTACTTGATTAATCGCAGATTTCAGCAATTATTTTAGGAAAGAAATTTCTTTTAAAATCTTGGTATTGAAAATCTGTAATACTTCCCATCTATGGAAAAACATATCGCGTATATCTCAGACAGGAAGCGACCTCCCGATGTTTTCGTTGGGAATAAAAATAAGAAATTTATTAGAATTTGTCCTAACAAAGAAGAACGTAAATTAAAATTTTTAGTTTTTTTTGTCTAATAGTTACATAAAATAAATGAAGTTGAAGTAGTTTTTATTTTAAATTAAGTATGTTTTGCAATAACCTATTAATTCTATTTAATTAGATGGATGAGGAACTTAGAAAGATATGTCGTAATTCTTATTTAATTTTAAAGGACCTTAATTTGTCTGAATGTTTTCATTTATTTGCAATTAGTTTCGAAATGACTTCGAATATTAATTTATTTGCTAATTAAATTACTCTGTGAGTATTCCACTTCATATGAAGAGAAAAATCAATGATTATCATCAGTTATTAATTGAGTCATACATTTTCAACGATATAAATTGTTGAAAACTTGCGAAGAAATGTACTTCTGGGAAGTAAAAAATAATGAACTAAATTAACAAATCTTTCATTTATTTTTTTACGCGTATATAAATGCGAGCAAGATATTTTAATATTAAGTCATACTAGATATTTTATATGAGTTATTCAATCATCAGAAAAAGTCATTCAAACGTAATGAGTCAAACATATTTAAGTACAGTTAGTATAAAAAATGTATTCCTTCCTTTATTCTCAGACTGTTTACTATAAAATCACTTCAAAGCTGTCATTATTGCAATATTTGAAATAAGGGGCGTCCACATATTACAAAATGGGCAAACTTTGTTTTCTTAAATGGTAATACCCCGTTTTCACAGCGTATCTGAGTTCCTTGCATCAAAGTATCCCAGAAAAGGTGTAGACTTTATATTTTTTTATTAAAACTTCATAGAGTTATTAAAAAAATATATTAACGCTTTAACGGATAAAGCACTTCAATTGCTGAAATGTTGAAATAAATGATTCACACCAGAAATTATGATAAAATTTATTTGTATATAAGAAAAAAGCGATATTTCAAATACATAATAAATGGAAAACATTTCTATTAAAATTCTGCTGTCATTGTTGATTTTTGTAAATAAAGTTTTGTGGTTTCCTAGGAAAACCAATGAACGTTAAATGGTTAAAGGTAATTCCACAAATTTATAAAAAATAAATTAAGATCTCTTTTGAACAGTTCCAGATTCCCAGCAGTTAAACTGTGGTGTAGAGGCAATCAATGTGTAAAATAAACGAAACGGAAATTACATTGCCCAAATTTTGTTTAAGGGAATTTTCCACATCAATTTTCTGATTGCTGCTTTCGATTTTCTTATATGTGATTGAACGGTAGCAGAATATAGTCCCTTTAGACCTTCGAAAATTAAAATTTTTCTATATTCATTAATTGTATAAATAGAATGAACTGTAAATGTACATACCCATTTTGTGGACGATGCCTAGTTTGTTTATGTAAAAACTGATGTAGATCATAATTCATATTATTTTTTTAATGTGATTTATTATTAATTTTCATAATTAAAATTACGATTATGAGCAAAAAAAAATATATTTGAATATGTTTGGGTTTTTTCAATGTATCTCACTGAAAAGAAAATGAAGGGGGAATATATAAATTAATGTTTGTTATGTGAACTAAAAGTTAAGCTTGGCCTTCTTGTAACTCCTTGAATATTTAACAAAAATGCATAAACTATATACATTTCCAGGATGATTTGATCCAAGAAACACAAATAAAGTATCAACATTGAGTGTTACATTTGAAAAATCGAAGTTGATGATATTGTTAATTTGTAGTTGACCCTTATATTGAAAATTCCATTTCTAGTGTGAAAGAAGACAATATTCCGAGTCTAATCACCAGGGCCCGACTAATGCAGGGGCATGAGGGGAAGCTGCCCCGGGCCCCCCAGTCGAGGGTCCCCCCATGGGCATAAGTGGGATTTTCGTTAAAAGGGAGCCAAGTGTTAAAAATTGGCTAAAATTCTTACTTTTGTAAAGATTTATGCAGGAGTGCAGTGTTGCCAGCGGGCTACTTTTTTTTAATTCAGTTTTCTTGATTGCCACCAGTATTTTGAGAAATTAAAATTCGTTTTTTTTAACGACAAATTAAATAAAGCAACAGCAATGCGAATTATACCGTTTCAAAAAAGTGGTGCCAATCAAACAATCTGAATTTTAAAAAAGTTGGAAATTGTACGTCAAACGTTACAAACGAGGTGTGTTCGTACGCACATTTTAGAATTAAATTCATGATATCCCGTGCGTAGAACGGGTTAAACAGCTAGTTAAGTATATATTTTATGACACTGTTCATACAAATATCTTAACTAGTTATATAAATATTCAGATATATATGTATCAGCTAGTTATATAAATATTCAGATCTTGATGATTTTTAATTCTGTGAAATGAATTATATCGTCTGCAGATTAATTTCTGTCATAAAATACGTATCTCGGTCGCTTGACGATTTAACATCCATCGGAAGCTCCTATAACAAAAAAAGCACCGATTTAAAAAAAAATTCAAATTTCTTAATAAATATATTTATTAATATCTCCTAAAGTTTTGATTCGATTGTAATAAAATTTGAAATGTCTCGACAAAATTCTGCAAAGATAATATATTTTAAATTGCAAACCATTTGGTTGGGTAGTTTTTGCGTTGTTATATGCGAACAGACAGACAGACAGACAGACAGACAGACAGACAGACAGACGGACGGACCAGGCGACGACTATAGGTGCTACGTATTTATATAATTACGAACGCACCTAAAAAGTAGCCCACTGGCAACACTGCAAGAGTGGAAAGCTGATGATTTCAAGAGAAATTCATTACTGACATTCCCCTCATAACAAGATAAATTTAAACTTTTAATGATGACCAATTGGGAACATTTTCTTTTAGACATCTAATGACAGACATATGATAGTATAACAAGTAGCCAAGAATGACTGAAATACCTGCATTTACATTTCATCGGCTCGAATAATCCCTTAGATTCCTATACAGTAAAACAGTACATTGTATCATTTCTTATGATCTTTCTTATACCAAGTATGCAAATGTGAATAGTATCTAGTACGAAATTTATGTGTGCAGTTTAGTCACTTCAGCGTAATTTAAGAAAATTCCCTATGGATAGATAGAACACCCCCCCCCCCGGAATAATGCTTGCCCCAGGATCCTAGATACTCTTGCTAATCACATCTTTGGTGTAGTTGTATCAAAAATGGTCTGCAAATAAAGGCAGGTGTTTTCTTTTCTTTTATTGGTTGTACGTAAACGTTCATGAAAAATAAAATTCATAACAAAAAAATTGTCTTCTGCCGCCATTTTTACCACAATTTTTGAATGGACTATTTCGCTTTATTTTCTCACACTAAAATATTACAAATTCTTTAATTAGACGAGGTGTCTGAAAATTCTGCTCTTTAAATACTAAATAGAAATTTTCTAATCTGAAATAGTTGTGAGGGACTCCATGGAAATTCTAAGTTGTGTACTCATCTTGTTTGCGTCATTTCCAAAAGTATCTTACATTTTTCTTTCAACGACACAGGCATTTATACACATTTATCCCTTTCACTGGCAAAATATTTCTGTTTGTAAGATGTTGAGATGATTGGCTTCTGACAGAATTTAAGAACGAATTGATAGAAAATAAATAAATGCTTTTATTCCCGTACATTATACAGAAAACATATTATTAAAAAATTCTGTGTGATTTTTGACAGTTTGGAATTAAATTGAAGTTGTCGCCCATTGAAACCACCTCTCTTAAAATATTTATTACAACGGATAAGTTTTAGGAGTTCCTGTTTTATTTCACTCTTACATACAATAAAATTAGTACAATCCTAAAGATTAAGTGATACATTCACTTATTCAAGCAGATTCAATTTTCCGCTATATAAATTTCTTTAGATCAGTGTCTTCTAACATGTGGTACGCATAAGAGTAGAACTACTTAGATCACTGTGGTGCAACTTTCGCTCATGTGGATCCGCAAATTTTGAACTGCTTTAATAAATCACAGAATCCCCGCGATTAAATAAGGCATAAATTACTGATTGATCGCATAAAGTGGTTCCACACTTGCCGCAATTTGGTCTCACAAACGTAGAGGAAGACACTTTTGTAAGTGTTTGTGCTTAACGGATTCAAACCACTTAATCTTTATGTAGAAATATATATTTAAAGTAACTTGTTTTTTTTTTATGTTACACGACATTTTTAACATTGGCCATTTTTCAAGTACCCATTTTACATTGAGAGTAGTTTGAAATCGTTAAACCAATAATTTTCCTTATGCGTGGGTTAGGGGTACGCGAATGTAATATTATTAATAGAGGAAAATACAAAAAATAAAAAGTTAAAGTAAAAACTTCATAGAATGAGCTCAAAGATCGCATTGAAATATTTAAAGACTGGATTTGAAAATTTACATATGACAAAGAATAGATTTTGTAAACATAAAGAAATGTGGTTTCAAGTTACTTTAACAATGTTTTAAATTGTTAGAGGTTAGTCTGCTCTTATAAAACGATAAAATAATCAGTAAAATGCAAAATAAATAATAAAGTTCCAAAAATGTCGGTAAGTTAGTTTCTATCGTCTGGTAAATTTGCTAATTAATAAATATTATCGACAAAAAAACAAGCATTTATTTCTTCGATATATCGTGGAAGTTGATTTATGAGAGGTGGGCGGCACTCATGCATGGAAAGCCTAAGTAAGTGGTGTAGTTAGATCTGCATATAGCATACGTGAAAAATGTGCATTTTGTTACCAGTTTTTGTGATTAGTAAACTTTACTTATTGAATAGGAGAAATCTGTGATTAAATAAGGGATTTGCGATTAAAATATTTTTCTCTATTGTAAACAGACACATATTTTAGACATGTACAACACAGCGGCGTATCAAAAAGGTGTTGTTATTTATAGTAATAGTTTCGAAAAGAAATTTTCGTCTAATTTAATAGCATAATTCTGCTTATTGAATAGCATAATTCTGCTTATTGAATAGCATAATTCTGCTTATTCAATTGCAGAATTTTGCGATTAATTCAGCAGAATTCTGCAATTAATTAAGTAAAATATTATTTTTATGAATTAGTGATAACAAAATGAACACGTTGGCTTATTGGCATACCCAGAGGACAGTGGATTATGCGTATTAATATCTTTAAAAATATATCTTCGGCTTAATTAACCAAATAATTCTGAGATTAAATTAGGCAAAATTGTTTTTCGAAAACATTGGTATAAATAACCAACTTTTCTTGTTACGCCACTGTGTTTGCATATTCTAAGTACGGCGCTGGGTACAGTAGAAAAAAATGTGATACGCTGATTAGATCATGCAGTTGGTTCAATGACAAGAAATCTAAAATATGTAAAATAAATATCATTAGTATCATTATTGCCGAATCTTTAAGATTCTATGCAGTGAATGTCAAGGTGATGTGTCATGATGAATTTCGGTCTGAACGATTTTATCTAGGAGAAGTTTCATTTAGAAGTTTCATTTAGAAAACTATTAAAATTACAACTCTGTTTCATAACCTTTTTTTAACTCCTTGAAGTTACAAAATAAGGATATGAATTTCTTATAAAACCATATAATTTTTTTATGAAAATTATAATATAAAGACAAACTGCCTGTGTGTTTTGTATTAATCAATTTCGGATGTTATTTATTATAATTTCAGTGATCGTCTTTTAAACTATTACACAGTTGTACAGATCTCCAGATTTATGAGTACCATTATTTAAGAATATAAATACTGGTACTCAAAAATCTTGTTTCTGGCAACGCTGCTATAAAAAGGTTGCGTCATGTTTTACCACAATTCTTGAAAAGTGATTTTGTCTTATTTAATTGCGAAATAATATTACACGTTCTGTTATTAAAAAGCCGGATACAAAATCTGTGATTTTAATACAAAATAGAAATTTTCTAATCTGAAATAGTGGTGCCATACTTCTAAGAAACTTTAATTAGTATACGTCCCTTGTATAAAATAGAGATCATTTAAAAATATTAATATTTTAGTAACATAAAATATATGAACATAAATATTCTACTTAAAGCTACCTGTTGACATACACTGTTGACTATGCTACAGCGCCTAGAATACATAGTGTGGAAAACATCTACAAAATAGCACTGAAAAATTGAATCCGATAAATGTAGAACGATGCTGAAAAGGTAACGAGTCGATCGCACCGACATCTTCTAGCAGTGGCGGAGACAGGTAAAGGTCCAGATGGTTTGGATACCAATAATTTTATAAAAATATTTTTGCCTTATATAATCGGAGAATTTTCTGCGATATCGAGGGTTACATCTGAATCAGTTACATCTGAAACTTACTTACACACTTACAAGAAGATTTTATTATTGTACCGCATCGTTGCACGTTTATCGGTTACAATTTTAAAGCACTTTTTAAAGCATTACCAGTTTGACTTTTTTTTAATTCCGAAATTTCGCATTCATACCAGAAATTCCCTATAAAGTTCTTTTAATTACTTAATAGCAGGTATTTCGTGACTTCTTAAAATAACACTTTTTGTTTCAGAATTTCCGGTTTGAATTAAAAAATTTTGAATAAAAAAACGGTTGGTTGGTTGGTTTATTATTGACGGCCAATTGTCTACACTTGGGATATAGGCCCGGGGGGAGTCCCCTTCGTGGGGGTCTTTCTAAGGGAACCTAACCCGTATTTACGCATGGATAAATCCACGGCTCGAAGAAAACCACGAAAACTCCGAACGATTAGGCCGACGGACGCGATTGGGATTGAACCCAGCACTTCCCGTCTACCAGCTTCGAGAGCAGAACCTCTCAGCCACTGGTGGGGCTATTAAAAAACGGTAAAACCGTTTTCCACACTATGTATTCTGGACGCTGTAACAATGATTTCCTTCGGAGAAATTAAACAAAATCTTACTTCCGACAAGTGATGTCCCGTTAAAATTTTATCGCATTATTCGCAGCATCGGAGACCGCTTGTTTTTACCACCCCCAGAAGGTGGCACATCTGTGGACATTATGATTGGTTTCAGTTTTGAGTAGGATTGCTTACCCTCCAGGCTGTTTTACTGAAATTTAAACGATCCTTTTTTTTTTATAGTGCCCTAAAATTCGGAATCACATAATTACTCTGTTTTATTTACACGCATAACATTAGTTAAAGAATGTCTCATACATTTTCGTTACGCTTACAGTAAGGACTTAGAGCAGGCTAATCGAGCTCTGTAATAATTTTACTCCTCAAAAACTGTTTTGTTTAACTGCATTCGTGAATGGATGCATTATCTTGTTGGGATGTCCAAATTAGTTAATTTATAATTTAACTAAAAGTAAATAATTTATTTTCACGATTTGTTTAGAATCTTTCTAAATACATTGTTTTCCTCCAAGACAGTGACAGATATCAATTCCGAAATAAACCACGCTCAGGCCAACATCTTGACATTCACTGAAATGACTTGAAGGCTTTTTTCGAAGAGAATGCCATTTGTGAGAAATCAGCACCATGGGCGCCGAATTAAAGACGGCACATCTGTCACACTGCCAAATTACCATATTTTAATTTTAGGAAAGCCAGCTTGTTTCAAGATAAAACTTTAATTCTGTTAAGACCTCTCTCACACTTATTTTTTTGGTGTAATTACAGTTTACGTTTAATTCTATCACATATTTTAATAGAATTTGTCGACTTGTTTAATTGCAGAAAAATATTATAACGTTTGCTAGGTAAAAAAAGGCGATTGCAACTTATGCAACTGTATTATGAAATTGAAAATTTCAAGACAGAAACAGCGGTTCTACACTACCATGAAATTCTAAGGAGTGGACGAACTTTGTGTAATTAACACAATCCTGGCCGCTGACGAGAAGTCATGACTTTTGGATATATGTAACTACATCTACGTGCGTAATATTTACATTTTATATGTTACATAATTTCTCAAAAATATACACAATATTCTTATTTACAGTCATGATAATATGCATATTAATAAATCAATTACCAACAGTATTTTATTGATTCATTTGTAATATAAATACGAATGCAGAAAAAACTTACTTTAAAATATGCAACATGCAAGAGTTACTGTTAAAAATACAAAAATTCGGTGACGAATGTGTTAACCCTCTAATGCCTATATGCTAGAAATTTGGAAATTCGCAATTCATTCCAGAAATTCCACTTTCGTTTTTTTCATCTTGGAATGTCTGAAATTATTAAAAAAAATTTAAGCAAAAATTACGATTTGGAATTCCTTGTTTGAATATTTAACCCGTCAGCATACGCGCCTCTTTCCATTACGTTACTACACGCGCGGGATAAAATCTACCCCAATGGGTTTTCTTGTGTCAATTTCCCACCGGTTTGGTTATAAACAAATACTTATATTTTGAAATAAACAGTAAATCAATAAAGAACATAATTTAATTTAAAATAAGAAGTTCTTTTATATTTAAAGCAAAAAATAAATAAATAAATAAAACCTAGCACTAAGATTTTTTTCTGCATAGCATTACATACAAAGCTTTTACAATCCGAATTCAGCCATGAAAATACAAAAAAAATATGAAAATGATATATCGAAACTGTATGTGAAAGAGTTGTAAACGTTTAAAATGTAAAATTTCTCTATCATTATGGATTACGTTATAACACGCGTGGGGTAAATTTCCTCCCACGTGACAGTTTTATAACAAAAGAATAGAAAATCCACAAGCGCTGGTAAATTCCTTTTGTCCACATCTTGATATATTTCAGCTTGAAAGGTACTTTGAAGCTCAGAATGCTCACGAACAATTTTCGCACATTTTTAAGTAATAGTTATGAGCTGGGGTAGATTTTATCCCAGCGCGTGTGCTGACGGGTTAAAGAAAAATATACGTTAAATTTGCAAAACGGATTATAGCATATATGCTACCATGGGAACAACGCCTAGAATATATAGTGTAGAAAAAAATGGTTTTATCGTTTTTTTAATTCAAAATTCTTGATTTCAAACCGGAAATTCTGAAACAAGAATTTTTAATTTAAGAAGTCCCGAAATAACGGCCATCAAGTAAGCAAAAGAACATTATGGGGAATTTCTGCTATGAATGTGAAATTTCGGAATTTACAAAAAGCCAAACTGATAATGCTTTAAAAAGTGCTAACAAATTGTAGCTGATAAACGTGCAAAGATGCGGTACAATAGTAGGGCGATCGCAGTGGCAACTGCTTTAAAAATAAATTTATTTCTAGCAAAAGTAACCGTTTCACTATTGACAACATGAACATAATTTCTGTTAATAAAATATCAATAAATAATATCAATAAATATCAATAAATAATAAAATAAAGTGTATATTTCAGATATAACTAATGTTGAAGTTAGTTTTTTATCGTATCAGAGAATAAATCTTTTCCACTCTTCTAGCAGAGATTCATCCTTTGGTATGTTAAATAGGGATAGTTTTTAGTTTTCTGTCTTGTATCGAGTACTGCAACCAGGCACAAAAGAATGCGTATCACGTTTTTTGGCAATGATCAATATAATTCATATTTTCAAAGCTTATGAAAATTACTATCCAAGTCAGAGGAAATATGGTATAATTTAATTATTTAAAATATTTACCACCAGCTGTAACGTTTTCTCAGTTCGATTCTTATACAATGTTTGCATTGAAAAGAGCTAGCAGACAGTGGCGTAGCCAGAGAGGAGTGTCCAAATGCTCCGGAAACCAGTAATATTATAAGGCTTTCTTCGCCTTCAAAATCGCAGAAAATTCTCCGTTTAGAAAAGGCAAAAATATTTTTATAAAATTTGTGGTATCCAAACCATCTGGTCCTCCACCTTGTCTACGCCACTGCTAGAAGATGTCGCTGCGATAGACCCGTTATCTTTTCAGCCTCGTTCTACAATTATCAGATTCAATTTTTTAGTACTACCGTAATTTCCGGTGTATAAGCCGCGGCTCAAATAAATCTGTTTCGCACCGGGAATTTTATTTAATGAAATGTAACATGTTCCATTTTGGCAATTATTTCAATTTATTTCTTTAAAACTATTTATGGTTTGAAACAGACTTATTTTACTCGCGGCTTATACACCGGAAATTACGGTATTTGGTAGCCGTTTTCCACTCTATGTATTCTAGGCGCTGTACCATGGGTATTAGAGGTCTAAGACAATGATTACTAAATTTGCTCTAATGTATTTGATGTAGCTTATCTCAAAATTTATTTACAGACAAAAAAAAAAAAATTACTGATATTTTAAAACATACGGTATTTTGATGAGAAATATGTGCGTTTTGCATTTTACAAGTGCTATATTTAAAATCTGCTTTTTATGCCATTAAAATATATTGATTTTCGTTGAAATGCTGAAATAAAATAAATTGCAAGCATGTATTATTTTGCATTAAATATGAAAATCTTATCTATGAAAACGATTTAAAAAAAACGTCTATCTTCGCAAAGTAAAAGATTTATTTTCAATGGAATTATTCTATTTTTATACGTTTTCTTAAATATAAAATAATAGCATTCTGTATTTTAAAAATCCAATTGAAAAGTTTAACATTACCTTTAAGATATAAATTTTATTTAACATGTTTGATGGATACACCTTTAATCTTCTGATTTTAGTTTTAAGCTTTAAAATTTCTTTTTAAAATAAAATTGTTAAAGAATTAAATAGAATTCGCAATTTAGATTATGGGGTGAATACATATTAGGAGTTCTATAGGTATTAAGAAATTTGTAAGATATTAACCCTTTCAAAGGCTGTGGTACGTAACAATTATTTTAACTCTCGAAAGACACTGGACTTAAATGAAATTCTAAGCAAAATGTGTGGTTAAATTTTAGACCACAGTATCTGGATACGTCTATTTTAAAGAAATAATCTTCACCTTATATAATCGCAATTTTTCAGAAATTATACAAGCCGAAAATAAATTCACGACATTAGTAATACATAAAATTTGAAACCCCCACCCTCCCTACGCCACTGTTCTACACCTACTCTTTAGAGAAAAACAATATCGTGAACTGTACAATGTTCTTTAATATTTATAATTGAATTTTTTTCTACATATATATGTGTGTGAAATGATTTTCATCACTATCTCGTATAAGAGCCAGGTATCGAAAACGGGTTGTGTTTGTGCTGATTTCAGATGTAAGCTTACCAACGTAATTCCAAGTATAGAATAATCTGCAAAAAGCGGCAAGCGTAAGCAGTAACATGAGAATCAACGAATATTTAAATTGTCAGTTAATAAAATAAATATTAAAAACACCCTATTGTTTTGATTTCTTAAAAATGAATAAGTATTTTTCTTTTTTTATTATTAACTTAATTACTTAATACCAATATAAAACTAAATGCATTAAATTAATTATAATTAATTCTATTTTTAATTCAAAATATACTGGTATGCACATATCATAAAAAATATATACATTTGTTTTCGAAGGAAACAATGGTAAAGTGTTCCAAAGAACATTCTGACTGATGAAAGTGGTTCCCATTCTTATAAGTCAGAATTTAAAATGTTTGAGAAATGCTGGTCTATATTATTTTCTGCTTATAATTTATGTAACATATTATATTAAATGAGGGAGGGCATACCCGCTTGCCAGAAGGCCAATTGCCACCACTCTTTTGGAAAAACATTCTTCGAAATATTTCAGGAAAGAAATTCTCAGACTAAAAAAGCATGGGAAACTGTTCATGAAAATTGGAGGCAGTTGGACTTCTTAAAACTCGGTTCGCATGGGGTCCTGGAATTTTCCGGAAATTAACAGTATTTTCTTATAGAAAAACACTCCTTATATAATCTTGCGATTATATAAGGCGAGTTTTTACATAAGAAAATATTGTTAACTTCCCTGAAAATTCCAGGACCCCGTACGAACTAAAAAAAAGCGTGTTTGCCATTTCAAGAATTAGGTTCATGTCCGGAGAATATGCTTGCCAAATTATTCGTATGACCCCTTCGCCGTTAAAAAATCAAAACTCAATCCAAAGCGACGTGGCCTGCAACTTCCATATAAAAGAAATTATCTCCGATTCATCCAGCATAAATGTCTAGAGCGAGCCTAAAAATCTCATACAACTAAACTACAGCGCCTAGAATACATAGTGTGGAAAACGGCTACAAAATAGTAATAAAAAATTGAATCCGATAAATGTAGAACGATGCTGAAAAGATAACGATTCGATCGCAGCGACATCTTCTAGCAGCGGAGTAGAGAGGGTGGAGGTCCAGATGGTTTGGATACCAATAATTTTATAAAACTATTTTTGCCTTATTTATTCGGAGAATTTTCTGCGATTTTGAAGGGTAAGAAAACTTTATAATATTACTGGTTTCTAAAGCATTTGCTCCCCCCCCCACCATCTCTGGCTACGCCAATATCTGCTAGCTCTTTTCAACGCAAACATTGTATAAGAATCGAACTGAGAAAACGTTTAAGCTGGGTGCAACTAATTTAAATAATTAAATTATACCCTATTTCGTTTGACTTGGATAGTGATTTTCATAAGCTTTGAAAATATGAATGATATTGATAATGGCCAAAAAACGTGATACGCATTCTTTTGTGCCTGTTTGCAGTACTCGATACAAGACAGCAAACTAGAAACCATCCCTATTTAGCATACCAAAGATGAATCTCTGCTAGAAGAATAGAAAATATTAATTCTCTTATTAATTCTCTTACCTTCAAAATCAGTTACATCTGAAATATACACTTACAAGAAGATTTCATTAACAGAAATTATGTTGATGTTCTCAATATAACGGTTACTTTTGCTAGAGGTAAATCTATTTTTAAAGCACATGTCGTTGCGATCGTCTTCTTTTTGAACCGCATCTTTGTACGTTTTCAGCTACAATTTTTCAGCACTTTTTAAAGCATTACCAGTTTGGCTTTTTTTAAATTCCAAAATTTCGCATTCATACCAGAAATTTCCTATAATGTTCTTTTTGTTTCTTAATCGCAGATATTTCGATACTTCTTAAAGTAAAAATTCTTGTTTCAGAATTTCCGGTTTCAATTCGAAAATTTTGAATTAAAAAACGGTAACACCATTTTCCACACTATGTATTCTAGGTGCTGTAGCTAAACCGCCAGAGATCCATTTCTAATTATGAGGAAAATGGGTCGATCATTAATGTTGATAAAAACTCAGACCATCATTCCACCTCCCTCAAGCCTAACACTTTGTTGCATGAATGCAAGATGGTTTCCAGTTCCATATTATTTCCAGATGAAAATGCCTCTATTATCAAGATGTACTATAAAACGGGAATTGTCATAGAAAAGGTAATTGCACAATTCTCGAATTTTTCAAACAGTGGCCCACGGCCCACCAAGCTACCACTATTTTAAAATAGAAAGAATTGTCTTATTTAATGACAGAAACTTTGCGGAAAAACTTTGACAAAGATTGCTTTTTGGAATTTTTTGTGGCAGACGAGTTTCATGCAAAAAGTTTGAAACCCCCTAGCATAGGTGTACGAGCTCTCCCCAAGCATGGACTGGGTTTTGGATAGCTTGACTCAAAATTGTTTTACTAGTAACAGAGTAAAGAAATTGCTGGGAATAGTGACTGTCATATTACATTTACTCTTGCCCACCAGCTTTAAATATCTATCCTCAATTGGCGCTGTTGTTCGTATACGACATCTGGGGTTTCTTCTGTAGGAATATCCACTAGAAAAATCGATACCAAATACTAGATATCACACTTTGTGACACTCATTTGGCTTCTGTAATAACAGCGTGTGTTTGGATCGCAGATAAGAGTCCAAAAATTCTAGGAAGTATGCACTCATAAAAATGACTTTTTTTTTCTTCATAAATCGACTTCACCGATACTTAGCAGTAAACGCATGTTGAACATTTCTTCTCTTCTTTTTCTTTAATCACTTAGCAAAGATCATTCTTTACGGAGCATTTAGTCTTTTACCTTCGGTATTTCCAAATGAAAACTTTTGTTTAAATTTATCAATAAAATTCAGTGATTAAATATGGCGAAATACTTTTCCAAAAATTACTCGAAGGGTTAATCAAGGATTCTTAAAAACTTATTCGTCACGCATACACGATACACCGCACACTGAATATTATTTCTACGCTCTGACACAAAATTTTCGTTGTCGCAGGCTTAATTTTTTCGGCGTTTTTACGGTCCATTGAATTCGAATACCAATAATGTCTAAATCTTTTACCCGCCCCATTTTCCTGAGATTGAATAAGTCAAAGAAAAATTTTAGAAAATAATGGTATCAAAATTTTGGTGACCGTATAAAAGCTTAAAAAAATCCACCTAAGATAATCGCTTTTTTGGGGTCGGCGCGTAGACCTAGTATTTAGGGGACGATGCACGATGCTTGTTGCGAAGGAGTGAATGGGTGTGTGTTTCTAGTATACAATTTTTAAAAATTATATTTATTATTTTTGAAATACATTTATTAAATACATTTATTATTCTTGAATGTATACAAAATATGGATTTAATAAGAAATTTTGAAATACTTAAATTTACCAAAGTTAGGGACTTTTATATGGTAGCCATCGAATTGCTTTCCTACCTTGACTAACCATGGAAATATAATTTTACCGTATCCCCAATATAAAACAATCAGCCAACACATCGTCGCTACCATGTCAAACTATCGAATGTGAAAAAATGAATTTTTCAGTACTTTTAAAAATGGGCCGATTGTCACCACTAAATTTTAATTGTATTCTACAGCAGGGTTTTCAGTTTGGCTTGCCTTTTTCAGTCAGGAATTTCAAATCCGTACCGGAAATTTCAAATAGAAAATTTTGCTTTATTTAATGTCGGACATTCTTAATCACATAAAGTATAATGTTTTTTTCTCAAAACTTCCGGTATGAATTCGGTGTCTGTGAATAAAAAAAAAGAAAGCCAAACTGGCAACCCTGTTCTTCACAGAAATTTTATTAGTATTTTTACTAGGCGGATAATTCTGATAAAACTTAGTGGTGACAATCGGCCCATTTTTAAAATTAATGAAAAAGGCATTTTTTTATATTCGATAGTTTGACATGGTAGCGACGAATTATGAGTCAGATGTGTAAAGTTTCTATCCCATTCAACAAGATTTTGGGCAGTATAAGGTATTGTAAAATATAATAACTAATGTTTTAATTTTTATATTTGGATTTTGGGTCGAAAATACGAGCATTGCGGTGCAAACCCAATTGAGAAGAATGCTTAAAGGTTCTAAGATGTTGTACGACGGTTGTACGTTGCTTAAGGATTGCACCTTCAACAACGAATATCTACCACTAGTGAAAATCACAAACGCGTTGGAAAATACATTTCGATTTAAAGAAAATACCTTTTGCGCACAATACACGATAGAAAATGAAAATGTCACTTGAACGAGAAAGAGTGTTTACGAAAATATCATAGAACCTCTACCGAGTTACCAGCAATTTCTAAAAGAGTTTATTTATCTTTAGAAACTCCAAAAAGTAATTGATTTCCGAGATTTATCTAAGGATTTCTGAAACATAAACTTCTCTTGCTGCTCGAAATTATCGGAAACTTTTTCGTGTAGATTTTACAGTGTTAAAAAACTTTTTAAAAATCCATTCATCACTTTTCTTAATTCGAAATATCGGAATGAATCTCAAGTAAGCATTTTTTGTTTGACAGACAAACATGGCAAATTAACAGCTTTAACATGAACAATTAAATATATATTTTTTTCTTACTCAGGATTCGTATGCTGTTACCACAATTATTTAATAAAATTTTTCTATGTAATATTTAAATATCAGAAATCGTTGACGCCACCTTTTGTTGCATGGTTTGTGAAATAAGGCGAAAAAATCTCTTAAAAATTGTGGAAAGCGTACGAACCCTGATATTTACAAACATAAGATTAAAAATCGTGAAGCTAAAAAATAAAAGCAACTAAAACAAAGATCGGTGTTCATATACATAGCGCAGAATCTACGATTATATAATTTAAATATTACCATTCGAAAATATTAGCGACAAGTAATCGTAGCACGTGGAAGTTATGCACTGTTCGTACGAATCTACTACAAGTTTTCAATAGAATTTTTCGCCTTATTTAAATGCAGAAAAGTATTGCAAATCCTACAATTTAAAGAAGCATCTAAATTTTCTGCTGTTTAAATATTAAATAGAAAAAAATATTTTAAAAACATTTTGTAAAATCGTACGAACCCCGTTATGTGTATATTGCAAATGTTCACGCTTATGTCTTTTCTATAAGTTCATAAGATATATTTAATATAAACTACGAACTTTTGTCTGCTCTAAACGTACACGAGAAGAAAAATATATTCCATGAAAAAGCTATTTTAAAAGATTTGAAATAAGAAGTTCCTTCGAAAATTGGGCTATTTTTATTCCCGCGAGTAAACTTCTTAACAACTCTCATTGAAGGAAGTCCATTTCCTTTAGGAACTCCAAATCAAAAAATTTCGTTTCCTATTCAATTTAGAAAAGTTGATTTTATCTGTAGAATCAGAGTACTATAATTGTTTTTCCTTGCATTGCTCTTTATGAATTCTTTTTTATACCAATGTGTATTACCCTTGTTTCAAGAGCACATTTTTTCAATCAAATGCTTTAGACGTAGCGTCAGTGAGCGGGGAAATATGATCGCAGGCAACCTCTACACAACATTTTATAAAATTTTTGGCGCTATTTAAGACAGGAATTCTGCGTTTTTGCATACAGAGATCATTACATTTCAGAAAATATAGTAGCATAGATGCGCATAGCTGCCAACGTTTACGCGTTTTTACTACCACTAAAATTTAAACGAAATTTTTGATTCATCAAATTGCAGATTTCGCCGATTGAATTAAAAAAAAATTACTAGCAAGTTTTAGTGGTAGGAAAAAGCGTAAAAGTTGGCAGCTATGTATACGAACTTGTACTCGTTTTCGAGTCAAATAATTATGCGTGGAAACAAAAAATGCATTTTATAGAATATACGTTGCGTTTATTTAACGAAATGCTGTACGTATTTTCTTTTCTTTACGAAGTAAAATTTCTTGTTCAAAAATGATTTATTGACTTAAAAAAGGCGTGAAAGTTTACAGCTATGAATTAGGAACTTTGCCTGTGCCCATCCCACTGACACTTCGCTGATGTCAAAAACAAAATACTTAAATTAGAAGAAATATATTTAAGAATATTTAAGAAATCCCTTCAATAAATTAGAATAATAAATAGGTTTCATTAAAAAAATATATCAGTATGTTTAAAATAAATGTTACTTCCAAAATTAGGCTATATTTATTTACTTATCTAAACTTCATAGCAAATCTCATAGAACGAAATCCATTTATTTTATAAATTCCAAATAAAAACATTATATTTTTTACTAAATTTAAGGCAATTTATTTGATTACTAGAATAACAGTCCTGTTCTTGATTTACCATTCAGTGAACATTATCAAGCTTTTTCTAGTTCAAATTTTATGGCCAACTTTTACACTTTTTTGTTACCACTAAAAATTAATTAAACAATTTACCTTATCATATGATTATATGATTTCGGCGATTTAATAAGCTTAAATTTACTATAAAATGTTAGTGGTAGGGAAAAAGCGTAAAGGTTTGCAGCTATGCTGTTGCTTCAAGAAATTTTGTCTTTAAAAAACAAATTATGTAATGTACTTTTATGTTTGTTAAAAATGAAAAAGTTTTATGCCACTAAATCTTTCAATTGTTCTTTATAATGTAAAATCAGCATTTGAAAAACTTAATATATTTTAAAAACGATAGGAAAAGTTTATTAATTATCTATTTATTTATTTTTATCAGTTTGTCGTATGAAAATTCTATAATTTTTGGCCATCAATATCATAAAGAATATTTGCCAAATTTTTCGTATTTTTGTTAGCATCATTTCTCTATAGTAATTCTCGAATTATAAGGTGTCATAACTTTCTCATCTTCTGGTACCACTATTTCCAATAAATAATGTTCTCTGTAGATTTTTACAAAAATTGAAAGAAATATGTTTCACAAGGTGGTTTTCTGCAACATTTGCTAGTGAAATTTAAAACGAAAATTTTTGTTTGGAAATAGAGACCGCTCCGATTCATTTAACATTTTATCGCAGACATTTTACGATTAAATATTTGTTTTTATTGAAAATAATAAATATATGCCTTTCATTTTATATGCAGAGTGATTACAATTAAAGTTGCATTTTCAAAAGGCTGTAAAAAAAAACAACTGGTTAGAATGACCTAATATTTCATCTGAGAATACGTGAAGTAATGAGAATTTGTTTTGTGAAAGAATGTTACGTAATGTGTGTTTTCAAATCACGTAAGTTCGCAATTGGACCCGCAATAGACCCGCTTTTTTTTTCTTTCGCAAAACAAATTCTCACTGCTTCACGTATACTCAGATGAAATATCAGGTCATTCTGGCCAATGTTTTTTTTTCCAGCCTTTAGAAAGTGAAACTTTAATTATAATCACAGTATGACTATTTTTTTTATATTCAAAGGTCCAGCTATAATATTCCGGTAGAATTTTTAGTAGAAATCTTTGACAAAACACATGTGTGACGACAAAGCATAAGAATGAATTTACTGGAACACAGCATTTATCGTTTTTCTTATTTTCACATTTTGTTACTAGACTTCAAACGCTTGTGGAGTTGGTGAACTATCTCTTTATTCACTCTTCCATAAAGGAAGAAATTCCCATAGCAAAACATAATAGTATAACAATATCATTTCTTCATATTTTTACAGTTTCAAACACGGGTTGCCAGTTTATTATTTTATTAAATCCCGAAATTCAAAATTCATATCGGAAATTCCGAAATGAGATTTTTTACTTTAGGTAGTCACGAAATGTCTGAAATTAAATTAAACAAAATTTACTATTTAGAATTCTTGGTGTGAATTCGAAATTTCTGAATAAAGAAATGCCAGTCTGTTGTGGCCTTTTTCTTTGTTCAGAAATTCTAAATTCAAATCGGAAATTCTTAACTCGGGAGAAGTCGCTCATACCCAGATAATGAATGTTTTTTACATTGTCACCAATAAATACAATTAATAATCGTCAACTTATTCAGTCTGAGACAATTGTTGCAAATTCGATGATAATGTAAATTGTAGATTACTTTTTGAAAAATAGTGGTGACAATTGTAAAAACCGTATGCACCCTGGGGTATGTCATACCCCATGCGACTGCTCCCGGGTTAAAAAAACAATTTTTACATTATGTAATCATGAAATTTCAAACACGGGTTGCCAGTTTATTATTTTATAAAATCCCGAAATTCAAAATTCATATCGGAAATTCCGCAAGAAGTTTTTTTTACTTAGGGTAATCATGAAATCACTTCATTAAATAAAGAAAAATTACTATTATAAATTTTTGGTGTGAATTGAAATTTCTGAAAATAAAGGGAGCAAAACTGGTAACACTGTTTCCAACATATAGTTGAAAAGTGTTTACGACATCGGTTTGTTTGGCCGCACTCTAACTGTTGTAAGTACACTCGGATAGCCATGTAATGTATATATGATATTAAGATTTACTACATTCAGGATTCGTACGGATCAGGGAATTTTCCAGGAGTGCTACCAGTATTTTTTTTATAGAAAAAGAAATCTAGGTTAAACTGGCGAAACTTCACCTTGTTTTAAGGAGAGATTTTCTGTAAGAAAATACTGGTACCGAAGAATTTCATGGTCTCAAAATTCCAGGAGCCGTATGAACCCTATACATCATGTTCTCTATTGAAAAACAAGTGGGTAGAATTTATAGTTTGTTTACAGGGATACTCAAATAATTTTGTTACATTATGGTCTATGGAGAAAGTCGTTCGCAGTGTGGCTTTAATGGTGTTACACTATTTCAAATGTAATGAAATTTATATAAATTGCTCAGGAGCACCACCAAATGCATTCTGAAAAATATGTTGTGCTTAGTATTTATAGTTCATTAACAGGGACACATAAAAATATTCTGTTAAAATACTATGAATATGAGTGATAAATGCTCGATGTGCATTTGTAGTTGTGGTATGCTTTTTTTAGTTTAACTAATTTTAGAGTGTTTCTAAACTGTAAAGATCATATACATGACTGTACAAAACCACTCGGAAGCATTACTGTCTATGGACGAGAATTACTTAAGAGTGGTTTTTAATTGTGTCATGCAATTTTCCAGCTGAATTGCATTTAGCGTACGAAGAGATGTTTGTATATTATAAATAAATTAATTTACAGGGCTAAGCAAAGTGCTGGATACATTGCCGACTATGGATGGCAGTTGCTGGAAGTGTATTTTTAGTTGCTTTATACTTTTTTCCTAGATTACATTTTAGCTACATATGTGGTGTCTATAAAAATCTGTAGATTATATGCAGTTCTGAACCAAACAATCAAGAACATTTCTAATTATTAGCGTAAAATGTTAAAGTCGGATTTTCAACAGTGCTATGGATTTTCTAAATGAAATAATTTTTCGCATATTATGCAAAATATATATAAAACTGTAGTTCATATACAGGGTTGCAGAAAAACATCAATAACGTTTTCGAATATGTACAGTAATTGCTAAAATTATGTTTTTAAATGTGTTATGCATTTTCCAAATTGCTTATTTAGATACCTTTGTCAGCTTATTAAACAATTAAGTTTTGTTACATTGTTTTGGAAGTATTGAAAAGTGTTTCATAATCAATGCTCGAAGTATGATTTTTCTTGCTTGCTATACAACTATTTTTTAGCAGGGTAACTGTGTGTAATATGTGTTTATACATAAGTTAAACGCATAGGTTATTCACATAATATTTTTTTATTTAAAAGATCTTAAAACTTTGTGGCATGAATATAATATTTTTATTACTCGATTTTGTACTTTACAGCCTGCGGACGTAACATGCATTCGTACAATTTTGTTACAAGGAGAGGACCGAGCTTGGTACTTACAGATTTTGATTATTTTTATATATATTGTAGGATAGAAGTCCCTTAGTCTCAGGTTCAACGGCTTTCCTACAACGCTCATTAGTTCACAAGAAATAGGGGGTCTAATATTTTAATACAACTTAAATACTTTGTAACGAAATTACTGCGTTGGTGGTAGCTGAGTTGTTATGGAGTCTGTTTGTCGATGAGAGGGCCCGGGTTCGAGACCAGGATGAGCTATGTTTGTTTTTCTCATTTTTTGTTTTATAACTATACTTGTAATTATTATTTAATAATTGTAATTAAAAATTATAATATTGTGCATTAATTATAATGTTAACCTATTTTTTTTTTGCAAATAAATCGTTGTGTAAAACATCATTAAAAGTTTATTTTTTTTAATCACTTTTAAAATGTATTTCATATATGCTTTCTCGATGCAGTGATATTGAACAATTGTGTCAATTCGTGATTTTAAAGAAACATCATTTATATATCGTATTAAAAAGGGAAGTCAATGCGATGATAATATTACTCTGTTTCTAAAGTAAGAAGCATAATTATATTAAAATTTAGCATTAGAATTAAATTACAACACATTTTATTGCATATTAAAGATTTTTAAATTTGTAATACGTATGCTTGTGCTTTGAATTAATTTATAATTAATAAATTAAGGTATGATTTTGTAACGTTTATCCGTTTAAAAAGTTATCTTTTCAAATGATGAAAAATATATAGTAATGGGTTAAAAACCAAATAAATTTAAATTTAAATTTAAATATGTTAACATTATAATTAATATACGATATTATAATTTTCAATTGAGATTATTAAATTATAATTACAAGCATATTTATAAAACAAAAAATGAGAAAAAGAAACGTAGCCCGTCCCGGTCTCAAAACCGGGCCCTCGGATCAACGAGCAGACGCCATAACAACTGAGCAATGACCAACGCAGTAATTTCATTACAAAGTAAGTATTTAAGTTTTGTTAAAATATTTGACCCTCTATTTCTGGATAACTGAGGAGCGTTGTATAAAATCCTCTGAACCTGAGACTAAGGGGCTTCTAACCAACAACATATATAAAAATAATCAAAATCTGTGATTACCAAGCTTGGTCCTCTCCTTGTAAGTGGAAAACACGTTTCTCTTCTAAGGTACAATATCACTGATTTGTATTTGACTTCATTTATTAAGTAAATTTTTTAATTCAAAACGAGTTTGTTTGACGTGTGGCTTATATGACAGATATCATCACTACTTCAGAACAGTAAGCTTAGCCTTATTTAATCTCAGAATTTCTAAAAATTTTATGACAGTAAATAAGGCGAATATTACTATTCACATATAGTGATGCATAAAGGTTACAACTGTACACATCCTAGAAGAAGAATTTTTCTACAACTGGTTTTAACTGGGTGTATTTCAACCTTAAAAATATATTATATGCAGCGGTTCCACTGGTTTCTTTTTTAAGTACCACTAATGACAAACAATAAAGTACAAGGTATATTTATATTGCATATACTTTAAAGATCTATCTTGAAGCAGTTTTGTCAGATGGAGGGATTGTTTTACTCAAAATATTTGCCATTTCTTTCCGCCATCTTATTTTTTGATTTATTTAAATACAGATTGTTTGTGATTACCGTATTTTCCGGCCTATAATCCACGGATCAAACAATTATGTTTTGACTCAGAAATTTTATTTAATAATTAAAATCAAATATTTACAGGGGTCTAGTAATTTACATTATATAAAATAAAATTTCTGGGTCAAAACATAATTGTTTGATCCACGGACTTTAGGCCGGAAATTACGGTAAATAACGCGAAGATTATAATAAAAATTCCGTTAAATGACGAAACTTTGTTGAAGATTACTGATTTGAAATCATGGTACATAGCGGTTAAATTTTATGCTTTTTCATACTACTAATTTTTAACATAAATATTTGTGTTGTTTAATTGCCGAAAATTTAGATTACAATTTTTTTTCTTTTCAAAAACAGTGGAAGAAAATAGCTTAACATTTTTTATGTATGGTGGTATTCATATAACGGAACAGTTCATTCCTGCTTCTGGCAATATCCGATGAAATTCTGTTTCTCTGAAAAACAAGAACGAAAAATCATGCGTCAAGCATAGATTATGTAACACTTTCCAACGCTTCCAAAATAATTTTACAAATCATTACCGTTTAATAAGCTGAAAGATAACATCTAAGTAAACAATTTGGAAAACGCATAACATATTTATAAACGTAATTTCAGAAATTTCCAACATATACAATATTAGGAAAAATATCCGAATACTTTTATTTAGCCCTGTATATGATCTATAGATTTGTATATATACTACATAGGATGCTAAATTTTAGTTTAGTTAGGAAACGCGTAGCACAGTTTAAAATTCTCCTTCTGGAGTTTCTGTCAATAAACGGAAATGTGTTTACGAACTTTTGTGCTACCCTGTATAGGATCTACAGAATTTATACACACCAAGTAATAGACAAAAAGTGAGTTAAATTTAAAATCGCGTTTGCAACTTAAAACGCACTTCCAGGAATTATTGTTAACAGAGAGTAGAGAATTCTTTTGTGTGTCCCTGTAAATGAACGATGAATGCTATACACACAATATTGTGTAGTAAGCCTCTTCTAAATTTCAATGCATTTAAAATAATGAAACATTATTTAATCAGACCTGCCAAGTCTCCGGCTTTTTGGATACCAGTAATTTAGTACAGAAAATGTTGTTTTATTTAATCGGAGCATTTTGAGATTTAAAAGAACAACATTTTCTCTAAAAATTTACTGGTGCGCAAAACGCCGGAGACTTGGCAACTCTGTTTAATTAAACCGCAAACGATTTTCCTCTATAGACGTAATGTAACGGATTTCTTTTGACTGTCCCTGTAAAGTAATTATAAGTGCTATGCACACCTTATTACATATTAAGCTTCTTGTAATGCACCTTAGTGATATACATATATATCAATTACAACGTGTTTGAAATTGTTTAACATCATTAAAAACAACCGCAAATGATTTTTCCCCATAGACCGTAATGTAACGGAATTCTTTTGAGTGTCCCTGTAAAAAACTATAAGTGCTACACACTTCCGTTGAAATAGGGAACATGCTATAGATAACGACAATAACATATAAAAATTGCAGGCAATCCGAGCATATTTACGGGAGTTAGAGCACGGACAGACGTCAGACGGTAGACAAACCGCAGTCATAAACACTTTTGAACTAGGTTGGAAAGTGTTAAAAAAACAATAATATAAAATATACAGAAATTCCAATTAAATTAAAAATTTTATTTTGAGCGAAATCCATGTGTAGGGGATTGGATGTATCTGACATTTTTACATCTAAAAAAACTTTATAATAAAATTTTATAAAGTCCAAACTTTTATATTAAATATTTTTATATTTAAGTGACATTTATTTGCTTTAATAAAACATCGACGATTATCTAAAACATTCTTTTCATAACACATATTTCTTTTCAGTTGCAAGAGAAACATCCATGTAACACCCGCAAAACATCAAAATTCTCCTTTTTAAATATGAAAATGATGTTAAAAAAATCGATGCTTGGGTATTAACATTCTGATTACGGGCGACTTACTGTCAACTGGCGACTATTTTTATATCCAATCGAACCACGATTGACAAAAAAAATTCTTTGATGTAGTTAAACTTGAAAATAAATTAGTATAAGTGTATGGCAGATGTTATTTTTCAAAAATTCGTGCAAATAGAATAGAAAATACCGTAATTTCCGGCGTATAATCCGCAGCTCAAAGAGTCGTTTTTCGACCCAGAAATTTTATTCAATAATTGTAGTTAAATATTTACAGCGATCTTTTAAGTTACATTTTATAAAATAATATTTCTGGGTCGAAAAATGACTCTTTGAGCTGCGGATTATACGCCGGAAATTACGGTAGTCGCTGGGACGTACGGTGTCTCAAACCCGTAATCAAAATATTAAGATAAAAACATTTTGGTTAAATATAAAACTATTCAATTAAAAAGATTGATTTTTAAATCATTTTAGAACAAAACAAATTATGTAAAAAATTGTAAGAAACGACCGAATGGTTTGAGCGTTAGATACCGTAATTTCCGGCGTATAATCCGCAGATAAAACAATCATGTTTGGACTCAGAAATTTTAATTTATAAAGTGTTACTTCCCAGATCGCTGTAAATATTTGTCTTCAATTATTGAATAAAATTTCTGGGTTGAAACCGATTTTTTTTATCCGCGGATTATACGCCGGAAATTACGGTAATTTATAAAACCACATACAGGGTTCGTACGATTTTACCACAATTTTTAATGTAATTTCTCTATTTAATATTTAAATAGCAGAAAGTGCAGATTTGTTTAATTTGTAATACTTTTTAGCATTTAAATAAGTTGAAACATGCTATTAAAAATTGTGGCAAAAGCGTACGAACCCTGCATAATATTGTTCGAAAATTCTCATTCACTACTTATTATTTATGTACCTATTGGAAAATAATTATTGAAATACAGATTAATCATTAAATAATGGTACTCAGTACTTTTGAATGGCATGATGGATTGAATCTTCTCTGAAAACTTAAGAAATCATAAATCAATTCCAAATTAATTTTAAGACTACAATTTTTGTCTTCAACATAAAATACGCCATATCAATCAATATCTTTCATATTCGATAAAAGTAGAAAGTATTTCTGTATGATATCGGAAAAGCTGTAATTTATTGATTAATTATAATTATAATTAATTATAATCATATATTCTTCGCTTATCAGATTAATCATTTATTTCATTATATTGCCATTATTTGGGCATCCTTCTCGCAAATATAGAGTACTTAGTCCTCTAACCACATAAACAAAATAAAAGAATTTCATTTTCTGACATTTGTTCTTATATTATGTCATGCAGCTATCAATTATATTGAAATTACGTCATCATCAATGAGAAATATTTTTTATATTTTTTCTGTGACATACCACTTAAAGAATAGCTAAGAACCAAGAAAGAAATGAATAAAATATCGGATACGATTGTAAGGGTTTTCTTATTATTTGTTATTTACATACGTTTTAAGAAATACATTTTGGAATTTAGATAACACTAACTCACAACAACTCTGCATTTTATTGGAAAAAGACGGTTAAGAAAAAACACCCTTATATAATCCACGGTTAAAAGTAACAAATTTAGGGTCAGAAATATTATTTAATAAAATGTAAATTAATCCTTTGTGGTACTTATTTGACTTTGTTTATTATATAAACTTTCCGGTTAAAATATGTTCACTTTGACGTTTAACACATTCGCATCGGGAAACGAGAATTCTTGTTTTTATTCAAAAAACACTATTGACTAAGGGCGTGGCTTCTACCTTACAGAAAATACATTTATATCATATTGCCTATATTGTTTTAGATTGTGAGACATTTTATAATAAACCCGTATATTGAATGATATTTACTAACAATGGTAACACGTACAAACATATGCATAAACTTGAGAAAACTATCTTAGGAAATAATTTACGAAATACTTTCAGAAAAGAGAGGAGCTTCTATTTTTTCAAAAGACCCAGATTTCACAAAAACATACCAATGTGAATTTTTTAAACAGTCGTACTACTCTTAAATCTTCAAACAAGTCAATTTTTCGTGGAAAAGGGATTTAAAAGGGCAATATTTTCCGCATAAGAACAAACCGCATAAGAAAAATTCCTATAATCACGCTACTTATGACCAGTGTTGCCAATTTGACGATGTATTCAGAAATTCGATTTATACCAGAAATTCAGAATAGTAATTCTAGCTTCATTTAGTGACAGAAATTTTTGTTGCACCGAGTAGCAATTCTGATCTTGCAATTTCAAGTATGAGTTTGGAGTTTTTGAATATAAAAAGCGCCAAATTTGCAGTGTTGGTTTTAACTAAAAATATTTGAAATGATTCTCCATATGTATAAAGATAATGATACACCTGCCTGTATCGACAGACCATTTACTATAGAATCACACTAAAGGTCTCATTAAATTCAGAATAATGACTTCTTTTAGAATATAAATGGATTGTTTGAAATGGTGGTCGTCTACAGAATACAAATTTTACCAACAACGTATTTTCAAATGGTAACACTTATTTTTGACAATTTATTTTAGTATTTTTGGAACAAATCAGTCCGGAAAAGTATACAGTTTATGTATTTTTGTTAAATATTCACGGCATTATAAGGGTTCAAATCTTTTCTTGAGGATGCTAATATTAAATTCACATGACAAATTTTAATTTGTATCGTCCTAAAAATAATCCCATTTGAATTTTTGATTACGAGTGAGATAGGTTGAATGGACACAAAGACAATCTAAACATATTATTTATTCAAATTCATAATTTTAATTCTGAAAATTATAAATAAATTCACATTAAAATAAATATGCATTATGACCGCATAATTAAAAAAAAAAAACAGAATAGACCTTGTCAACACATAGGTGTGTATGTTTATAGTTCATTATTTTTCAACATATAGTGAAATTTTACTTTTCGAATGTAGAAAGGGGACCATTTTCGGCTACCATTCAACCAGATGTAAGAAAATCGACAGTAGCAACCAGAAAATCCATGTCAAAAATTCTTATAAATCAAATTTGGGTGATCAATTGTCTTTTCACTTATTGTTTACATTGATTGTTTCTAAAATATTCTGGGGGTAATTTAAAAGTTTTCCTTTAAAATTCTAATTTAATATTTTAAAATTTGTGGATTTACCCTTAATTTTTTTTCTTTTATACAGGGTTGAAAGCGCTGTTCTACAAATGGTCGATTGTTACCACTAAAGTTTAATAGTATTTGTCACCTTATTTAATGATAGAATTGCTGAAATTTAATAAGGGAAAAAACATTTTAATTTAGTGGCAACATTTGGCCAACTGTGGCGCAGCGCTCGCATCCCTGTTTATAACATTATGAAGATTTAATAAAATTTTTATAAACGATAATTTTGTTCTGACTTCCTTGATCCAAGGAATTCAAATGCGGTGTGAATTTTTTTTTGTTTACCCTTGCAAAAACCGAAGCTGGTGTAATTTTGAATATGTAGACGACCCCTATTTCAAGAGTTATGATAAACCACATGAACATAATATTCTGATTTCGGATCATTTTCCGAGTATTATAACTTTGGTGTGATTTTTTCATAAACGGTCTGCGAATAAAGAAATGTGTATCTTTTATTTTTATTATTTTTTTATTATTTTTTTTTTTACTTACCGTATCCAAGATAAGACCAGCGAAATTTATCTGTGATTAAATGTGATTTTTTCATAAACGGTCTGCGAATAAACAAATGTGTATCTTTTATTTTTATTATTTTTTTATTATTATTATTTTTTTTTTACTTACCGTATCCAAGATAAGACCAGCGAAATTTAGCTGCGATATCTCAAAAGAAAATGTGTTAGAAAGTAATGAACTGTCGCATTTTTACCGATTTCGCGCCACGCAATTTTACTACGAAGACTGATGCTCGCCAAATGCTCTGGATTGAATTTGAAATGATTATGGAGTTTATAATGAAACAAACAAATAGTTTACTGCTGTTTTGCATATTTTCAAACTATAATACATGCAAGTTATGCGTATTTCAGTTATTTAATTTTATAATTGAAAAACTCTCAATGTAATTTATCTTGCAATTTGCTAATAATTAATTTTACGTGTACGCAAGTTAAAATTTTAGACCTTATTTTTTAACTTGAATATTAAATCGTTGTCCGTTTTTTTTTTTCAATATAGGCCAATATTTGAGAGTTGAGCTGAAGTCTAGAATATCTTCTCGATTTTATTTCAAGAGTATACAAAAAACATATGGGAATGACAAATGTTACGTAATAATAAACTGAATTAAATAATTACTTTGCTGAAATTTCCAAAACGATATGAATATGGAAACCATGTTGATTTTCATGACGCATATGAAACATTTCCTGATATTGTATCTCCTTCATCCAAAAAAGTTACTAATGAAGAAAAATCTATTATAAAATAACAATGAAAGGAGAAAAGGATCACTACTCGTAATGAAACATTTTTTAATATAATGTGTGCTTCTATACATTAAAATGTGTTGTTTGTATATTTTTTCATTATTTATGACCATCCTCCTATTTTTAGCATTAAATTTTGTTTAGAAGAAGGGACGGAGGTGTTGATCTTATCAATGTTATATATTTTTACAGCAAAATTAATTTAAAATATTATTTTAAATCATACTAAATAAAAACTTTATGTTTGACACAAAGTTTATTTTATTTTCGATTTATTTTATATTTTATTCCTTGTTAATTTTCTATTTTAAGTTTAAAACAATCATTTTCGGTAAATATAATCAATGACTAAGGGAATTGGTTCGTACGCCTTTGATTCAATTCTTTAATAGAAAATGTATATTTAATATTTAAATAGCAGAAATTGTAGACGCCTCGTTTAATTGTGGGATTTTTAATACTTTTCTGCATTTAAATAAAGCGAAAAATTCTATTAAAAAATTACGGTAACAGTGTACGAACCCGGTGATTTTAAATATAATTTTGAATTTAAAATTATTTTTCAGATTTTGAATTTTGTTTTAACCCTTTAAGACCTGAAGCGTTTTGGTAGAAATTAAAAGCAAAATAATAGGATCATATTTGATTGAAAAGAAATATTTTAAAAAATTACGTTGTCAGGTTATGTCAAGGAGGATCTACACAATTGTGTGGTGCAGGCTCAGCTTTAAATCACAGGGAAAGAGGAAATTGGTTTTTTCCCTTAGGATCACCTACACAATTGTGTAGGTTAGGTCTTAAACGGTTAACTAGAATTATAAAGATATTTAATTTAATAAATCAAAAACATTTATACACTTCACAAAATTCAAGTTACATAAATGTACTTAAGAAAGGTTAAACTAATTCAAACTAGTTAAGAGTAAGAAAGGTTGTAAAGTGAAGATTACCTAGCACAAAAGCTCAAACATAACGTTCACAAAAGACATTCTTTTCTATGTTGAAATGTGTTTCTAATTTTAAAAATATATTCTTCTGTGTCACATTTCTTAATTCAAGGATGTATGACTGATTTCCTCTCACTCTTGTTTAGAAATTCTTTCGTTTTATTTTAATAGTTTCAATTCATTATCCATTTACACTAAATTTAATTTATAATGTTTTAAATAAGGTAAAATAAAATTTATTTGCCAAAAGTCTATTTTATTTCCGATTTCTCTCATATTATTCCCCTGTTTAATCATCCCAGGGCTCCCAAATAGTCCGCGTTTTAAATACTGGTATTTTCTTAGAAAAATTATATTTTTAGATTTTTCTTACACATTTTGTAGAAACCGCCTTCGGAGGTAAATTTTTCAAAAATGTTGTAGAAACCTACTATGAAATTTTCTGTTAAAAATATTGGTATTCAGTTGGCGGACCATTTGGGAGCCCTGTCATCCGTTCCACGCGTTTTTAAAAATTTAACGGTTCCGCAGTTTAAATAAAATTTACGTACGTTTTAAAATTTATTTTGAGTTTCAAATTTTTTTAACAATCTAAAGTTAAATACAAATTGTATAAGATAGTTAAAATTCAATAGTAACTCGAAAACAACTGTTTTAAAAATCATTTAAATTAGCAATATTTCTTCTGTAAATTTTAACCAATTTGTAAAATGAAGCGTAATGATCATAAAACAGTCTTTTTCTATATTTTATCCGGTCACTAATCAATTATAAATCGCGAAATAACGAAATTGGCATTATTTTTTTTTACGTCCGTATCGTACAGATTCTGCAGACATGTTGAAAAAATGCAGGAAAAGCTGAAAAAAAATGTATATCTACATAAAGGAGAACATTTCTAAATTTGTTTTTCAAAATATTTTGAATATGAGATTTTGGAGATCTTTCTTGTTAGGGCCCGATTCTGAATCTTATACTTATATTTCGAGATACTACCGAAAATAATCGTTTTTATCTAAGAAAAGAATTCCTTTTTCATGTTTTACTCTTTTGGAAGCAAACGCCATCAACACCCTTGTTGATGGCGTTTGCAACTAAATCCTTAGTTAAACATTTAAAATTTTTATCGTATAAAACGTTTGTAAGCTTCTAACGGAAAATATAAATATTTATATAATGTTTTTATATCAAGTATTTATATCATGTATTTATATAATATATTTGACAATATATTATTTTATTTGTAACAAATTTTATTTTAGACCCCTATGTTGGGACATTTGTATTAGCATGAACCTGGAAAACCTATCTAAACTCATAATGATGAAAGAAGAGGCCGGTGCTTCTAAAGTTGATACAGAAATTAGCCGCTCAATAATTTTTCATCTGAGATATTTGTGAAATTTCTTAATATTTTTTACAGAATATATTTCTTAAAATGGTATATATATTTATCATTGATTCAAAAGTACAATGGTGGTCAGAATTATAAGAACAACTAAAAATTTCACCGAAAAAAATTATTTCTGAACTAAATAAAGTAAAATTTATACATAAAACGTTTTTTTTATGCTAGAAATCATTGTAGAATGCAAAACATTGGAAAATGCAAAATATGAATATTTTGCCATAACTAACAAAATATGTTATTGTAAAAATTGGACAAAATTATAAGGACAATGAATGTTCTTGCCTGAAACACACATATAATTAATAATCTCCCCCTTCTTCTCAATCACTTTTATCAGTATTGACGTCATGGAGTTTGACAGTTCCTTCAGAACGGTCTTGGTAATTTTTGACCAGTATTTTCTGATGTCTCTTATGAGCTCTTACTTCTTTTCATATTGTATACCATTTTTGTATACTTCGTGTGCCAGAATACCCCACAAATTTTCCACTGGATTCAGATCAGGGCTTCTGGTCGGCCAATCAAGTAGTTTCACGAAATTAGCATCAAACCATGATTTTAAAATTTGGGAAACATATACTGAGCTTTGTCCTGCTGGAAGAAATAGTCTCCACTTGTTATTAAAGGTGCTTCTGGTAAAAGATTATCGCCCAATACATCAACATAACTCTCAGAATTAATTCTAACCTGCACAAAAACTATTGGAGTAATTCCACCAGTTTCGAAACCTCCCCAGACCATTACTGAGCTATCTCCAAATGCACGCTTTGAGAAAATTGCTTTTTCTCTACGGAGATCATACCAAACCCATCTGGTCCATCCAAATTAAACTTTTTCTCATCGGAAAAGACAACATCATCCCAATTGTTTCCCATAATAATGCATTTTTTTGGCAAACACCGGCCTCACTCTCTTATGAACTTAAGTCAGAGGAGGTCTTTACATATGTTTACCATAGCGAACCTTTTTTCTTTTTGTTAAACTCGTCGAACAGTTCGAGCACTACATTCTAAATCCAATCCACGTTTTATTTCTGTTGACGTTTGTTTTTTGGAGCAAGCTCGCCTTATTATCATTCTTTTCTCCTGTATAGAAACAAAAGATGGCCTACCTGTATGTCTTTGAAGTCCATTTTAACAGGATTTTTAAGATAATTCTAAATAACTATTCTTGATCTATTAAGTTTTGTCGCATTTTGACGTACAGAAAGTCCTCAACTTTTAAATGCATCCACTTTCCCTTTCTCAAACTCTGAAAGTTTTGTACCTAGCGGCAGGACTGAAAAACTGAATATGACGATCCCAAATGCTTAATACGCATTTACATTGTCTGAGAGTTTCGTGTGCAGAACAAAAAAATTTACTTTTTAGAACACACAAATACAGTTGTTCTTATAATTTTGTCCATATCACATGGCTGTATAAATCCATAATTCATTTTATGAATATGAATTTTCCACATATTTCCATAAAAACTTTTCATTGGTTTCCAGCCATTAAATTTGTATGATTTTCCGGCCAAGTGTAGCCAAGATTTGGCAATTTTTGCCTTGTCCTTATAATTTTGACCACCACTGTAATCCTATAGAAGTATGATAGAACATTGGTATGATAAGAGATTCATATATTTGTAGTTAAAATTTTATAAATTAATTGTGTTTCCTCATTTGATAATTTTAATTCTACTTCACATCCTGTTAAACGAATACCTCTTTTCTTTTATTCAAAATTCAATAACTTTAATACTCTTTTATCGCTACTAAAAATTACCCTTTGTTAATGTAAATGTACTAACTTCTTCCAAACGCTTTTATGAGCTTGCAGTTTTCAGTGAGAAGTGAAATCATTATCAGTTTTGCATCTGCGGCGTTGATTGCCTTCCTAATGCACACATTTTAGATCACAAAAGAAATAAATAAAAATAAAAATGCAACGTGTATTTCTCGATGTAGCTACAAGTTAGTTTTTCTGTTTTGATAAAGGTGACAATATGGTAATTTGATTTGGCGGTTTCTGGTTCAAAAAAATGAATATGCATTTATTTCTAACGACATATTCTTCTTGACGCTATTGGTCGGCACGGATAAATTTGTTGGCATCGCAAAAAAACTCATTGGATCTTGAATTTTGATGTTGAAAATTTGTACTGATTCTGAGTGCTGGGGGACTGCCTCATTTTTCAACTTTCATTTACTTCAAATAAAAAAGCTTTCCATGGACATAATTTGATTATTTTATATTCATGGTTATGCACCTTTATACGGGAGGCGAACTATGTTTTTTGTGTTAAAACAACGTTATGTTATCATAAGATTTTACGTTAAAATCGGCCATACATCACATGTACTTGAAACTACTTGACAATTGGATGTTTAGATTTTTAATAAAATGCATTTTAAAGTTATTTATCTCAAAATGAGTTCTTTTAAAATTTCGAGCAAGATATCTCTAGAACTACTTGATATTTTTAAATAATATTTTAAAAGATTATACCTATATCAAGACTGAACCTAACTATTTTTATTATTACATGTACAAAATTAATTATGCATAGTAAACTTCGGGAAAACAATATGCAACACTTTCAAATTTTCTAAAAAAGTATATAAATTTTGCTAAAATACAAGCACGTTTAAGTCCAGTCTTAAAATAGAGATATAATCTATAATCCCGTGATGATAGCATGCAAAATTATTAAAAGAATCAAGCGTAATCTTTTGCGCAAATTAAAAGAGGCACATTTTCAACATTTTCAAATAAACTGCTTTCAAATATTCTTTTTAACATTGCTTACATAGGGAATAATATTCTATTCATAACTAGCGTAGTTATATAGATTATTTTATGTTCTTTATTTAAAATGGGTTGAAAATGTTACTTTATATATACACGTTTATCGAAAAATCAAATTTTTTGGACATTTAATAGTAACATTCTTCCTTCTATGCACTGGTGTGCTGTGTTCAGTTTTGCTAGTTTACTGAAATTTAAAAAAAACTTGTTTTATGCATGGCACAAACAGTAAAAGGAATATTCTATTTTTAAATTTTATTATATACATTCAAACATTCCAGAAGTGTTTTTAAAAAGATAACTAGGTATTTAGAGTCTTTTATATTTACAAAATCACTTACTGTAATTTCCATTCTATTATTAAATTACTCGGATAAAAGAAAAAAAAAACAGAAATAATATTTTATATATGAAATTAAATGAATTCCACCAAAATTAAGATTACATTTTATTAAATAAAATGTCTTGTTTGTAATATTTTGCTTTATCTAAAGGATATAGCCCGCAAATTATGGTAAATAAAAAAAGATTTTGTCGAAGGACGTGTGCAGGAGGAATATTTAAGTACAAATTGTACATAAGATTGCAATTTCATAAGGGTGTATAAACATTTTCATCTCTACTGCACTTAATATTCGGATTTTTTTTTGTTTTCCTTTTAGTTTTCTGTATATTGTTTCTTTTAAGTAATGCTCTAAATTTTCTGTATTTTAATAATTTTTGGCATGCCGAAATAACAGAAAAACATCCAAACAATTTGAAAGTTCAGCAACAAATATTTTTTATTTTTCTTGAAAAGCAAGAATAAAAGCCCGAAGATGTTCCAGGGAGAAAGATTCGACAAAAAAGCAACAATACTATGTAAAAAACTCAGAAAAATTAATAAACAATCATAAAACACACTGTGCTTAAAACTATAGAAAACATAATTTAATTAAATATAGTCAATCTGCTAAATATCTCACGGACAACGCTGCCTGAGGCAATTTTTCTTTAAAAACGTTTTTTACTGTTATTTCCAAATAAATTCTTCCTGTTATACTTTTCGTAGAAACCCGTATGTAGAACAGTTGTGCTCTAACAAAGAATAATTTGCTTTGACATACAATTTTTTGTTTTTCTTTATTTTTATGCGTTGGTATTACAAACTCGAGATGAAATGCTTGTGGTCTTGACTGTATGCTTGAAAATGATACAAGTTTTCAAAAAATCTCCGATTCGTAAAAAACGGACATATTACGTTAGATTTTTTAGGCTTCAAAATACGCAATTTACTATAAATGTAGTTTTCCGGACTCTTGTGTTAATACTAGAACGGCCATGAACAGTCCTTTTGACCGGTACAAAATAAATATATTTTGATTCGAATTAGTATTTTTTTCATAAAATAAGTTTCAAATATAACACATAGAAAAGAGTTAAATAATTAATTAAATAGTTTTTAATAGAAATTCTGGTGAAAAATATTTTTTATAAAATTGAAGATGAAAAGTCGGATTTTGGATTGTAGTAATTTTCATATTTATAAACACCACAAGATAACGCAAGCAAATATTTTTGATTGTGAATGTTAAATATTTGTGCATGTGGGAAAGGAATCATTAGGAATCAAGGAATCAGCACTAGCTTGCAGTTTTAACGTAATAACAACATGGACGTAAGCCACACATGGATACTTTTCCTTTATGAGTTCAAACTCGACTACAACGCAGCAGAGACTGCAAGGAATATAAAACACGCGCTTGGAGGTAACCCCCGTTATAGTAACTTTACATCGATAGTTCTCAAAATTCTGATCATGTTATATGAATGTGTAAAATGAACCCTGTGGACATGCAGCACCAAGTCATCGAAAACAACAAACTGAAGTTCTGTTGAGTTTGACTCTCATTAAACTAAGGGACATGGCACACCAATTAGACGTGCAATATTGGTTAGTAATTGTAACTTTCACCCACTTGGTAAAGTCAAAAAACAGATAAAAATTCAAAACCTGAAAAGTCGACCACAATTTTGTACTCGCAGAACTGAAACTGTTCATTTTTTAAGTGAGTGATAAAAATATAATCTTGTGCAAAGGGCATTCCATAAAATCTGAGAGTTATTTTTGTACATAGTAGCAACACCGAGAACCAGAAAAACAAAACTGCAGGCGACATTTTCAAACTGTTACCTGTACGTTTATAAATGATCTAAACGAATCAGGTGATTTTATTTCCGAGTTTCATGCTTGTTTAAAGAACTGTTTTTATTTGCCGTACAGAAATGGAGATGAGTGATTCAGGGTTAAAAATTGAAATGCGTTGTGCCATTAAACCATGCTATCGTTTGGGAAAAACAGTTCCAGAAACAGTTAAGTTAATGAAAGAAGTTTACAAAGACAAACGTTTTGGTGAGTCTACTATTTTTAGATATTATAATGATTTCAAATAGGACGTTTGTCTGCATAACTGGCTTCTAAGTCTGGCTGACCAGAAAGTGTTGTAAATGGTCGAAATGATAACACCGTGTGGGTAATCTTGCAATAAAATCTGCGAATTATATGTGAATCAGATAGCGGCATCAACTAACATTTCAAAAACTTTGATATTTCGCATCCTACGCAACAATTTACAGCTTCGCAATGTTTCTTCCAGATGAGTCCCTCATCACCTTACTAAAGAACAAATGCAAACAAGAATTCACCAATGTTGTGAGTTGAAACAGACGGTTCAAAATGATCCGAATTTCCTAAAGACTGTAATAACAGGTGATGAAACTTGGGAGCATCATTTTGAAATTTACTGGTGGATCTATGCCCCAGTGGTAAAGATATCCTGTGTGTTATCCACACTTATTTTATAAATTTTGGTGAAACTATTAATGCAGAGAAATACTGCACTCAGCTTGATATAATGCATAAGCAATTATGAGTTATGCGACACAGATTGGGCAACCTAAATGGTGTTTTACTGTTGGAATAGAACGCAAAACTATATATTTCCAGAACGATTAACACAAAATTACACTGCTTACACTTGGAGGCTGTATCTCACTTTCCGTACATCCCAGACCTTTTTTCAAAAAATTGTCCCTTTTTTAAGCATTTGGACCATTTTTTGGCAGATAAAATATTTATCAATGAAACAGCTGCAAAAAACCCTTTGAGGATTTTTTTCATAAATGCGGTCGTATTTTGATGGGAGAGACATATTGCATGTAACGTTACCTATTTTGGTTCGTAAACGTCAATTTCCATAAAGTGTTTGTTGTTTGAAATTTATCTACAAAACGTGACATTTCATCCATAATAAACTAATATACGTACTGTAAAATCAGTGGTACTCATTATTATTAGAGAAACATTTTATCACTCCACTATTTTTGAATTTTAATATTCACGTTATTTAAGAACAGATATTTTACAATTAAATAAGGTGAAGTTCTTTATTAAGGAAAAAAATGCTAGTAATGTAGCCCACGAGCTGCGTAGTCTGTATCAATCTGTTAAATGTAAATTGTTTTTTTCCAAGTTATCATGAAAATCTTATAAAGTTTCTAACAAAAAATAACAAAATCACAGAAATATTTGTTTAAGATATGTTTTCACTCGCTTGTCTCAAACAATTTTCTGATTATTCTCATAGATAATAGATGTAATAAAAGAAAAGTATTTCCTTTCTTGTCTCGTTACGTTGTAAAGATTTTTCAGAGCACAGATTTTCCTTCAAAAGAAATCCATATTAGTGTCTGAGTAGATCAGACATACAGAATGAAGAAACGTAAGAAGGAATCTAATAGTTTCTAGAGACAACAGGAAAACGCATCTGGTGTCAAGATATATAACATATAAAGAAAAAGTATATCTCATTACTAATGATATGCATTTTTGCGAAGCAAATAAATAAGTTTTAGGAATATATATTCCGGAATGTTATGTAAGATTCGAGTACATTTTTATGAAGGCATTAGAAAGAGAAAATGATATTAAGAATAAAATTCGGTAAGATAAAGAAAACTTTAAATTTTATATCGATTTTGTTTTGAATGTTCCCTTTATCCCTTTCCGGCACAGACGAAGTCTGTTCGTAAAATGAGAAAATTGCTGACTGACACCGGAATTTACAAACGACTTTTTTAGAAAATACGAACTCCTTATTTTAAGCTTTCATTATAGAAACAAAATTTTATTAAAATATTCTTGGTGCCGTTTGCAAGTTTGGAATTAAAATTAGATTTGCCCGGAGTGGGACCACTGTGCCGGTAAGGGTTAAACAGGGTTCCCAAATGGTCCGCCAACTAAATACCAATATTTTAAACAGAAAATTTCTTGGTAGGTTTCTACAACATTTTCGCAAAAATTTACCTCGGAAGGTGCTTTCTGCAAAATTTGCAAGAAAAATCTACAAGTAAAAAAATTTCTGAGAAAATACCGGTGTTCTAGAAGCAGACCATTTGAGAGCCCTGTTTATACTGAAAGAAAAATTAATTTACAGGGCGTAAAAGGTGACTTTTGGTAGAGTACAAATATTTTCGATTTGTACTCTATGTCTTATTTAATCGTAGACTTGTATAATTATATAAGAAAAATATTACTATTCTTAAATAGTGATAGCCAAATGTAAGAAACTTTATTCACGTTGATTTAACTTAAAAAGGAAATTTTAAAAACTGAAAATAACAGGGTTCGTATGCTTTTTACCACAATTTTTTAATAGAAATTTCTAATTAATATTTAAATAGCAGAAATTGTAGACGCCTCGTTTAATTGCAGGATTTGTAATACATTTCTGCAATACATACAATTAAATAAAACGAAAAATTATTTTTAAAAAAATGTGGTAAAAGAGTACGAACTCTGAATAACGCCCTATTTTGACGACAGCAAAGAATATTTTTCAGATGGAATAATGTAAGACATACAATTATTTTTATAATATATATTGCCTAAATTTTCTATGCATACGGTGTCTGAAAATTATTAGTAGAAACGTTTAACCTCTTAGCGCTGAGTGGCACGTATACGTACCGTATATATTGGGCAAAATCCTTTAATTTGAATACCAATACTTTCGAACAGAAAATTTTGTCTTACTTAATTACATAGTTTCAGCGATTAGATAAAATGAAATTTTCTATTTGGAAAACGCGGTCACGAAAATTAAAAGATTTATACAATAATTTCCAGTGTATACTTCGCTGTTCAAACAAACATGTTTAGGCACAGAAATATTTTTTCATTGGAGAAAATGTAATTTACTGGAAGTTGTACTTAATACCATCGCATCAGAACTTCTGCATAATATTTTTTGATTTATGTTTTCACGAAATGTTTTTTATTAAATAAATAAAAACATTGGTAACACTGGCTTGAATTATTAAATGATTTTCAGATTACAGGCCAGAAATTACGTAAATTAAAGAGTACAGTACACTAGTTGCGTACTGTCTGGGGACGCTAGATAGCTTTCAAAAATTACGTTCAAAGATTAAATAGCGCCAAATTTAGTATATAATAATAATGGTAGTAAAGTGACCCAACTTCCCTGACATTACGGCACTACAAGAAACACTTAGAAAATTTCAAACCATATTACAATATAACGTCATAAATCAAGCAGTAAAGATAGCACACGCTGATACAGATCTTATTTAAACTATGAATACGTGCAAATGATTGTTATCTTAGCGTCTTAGCGAATATAAACATAACATGAAAAACAAAACACACAAAAAAAAAACGTAAAACCTTATAGGAGTTCTTTAACCCATTCGCTGCCAACCACGAGTATACTCCTGGTTTTTCAATCTAAAATTACGAATTCCTACAGGACATTTCAAAAAGAAGATTTTTTATTTTAAGTAATCACGAAATGTCTGCAATTAAATAAATTAAATATTGCCATTAGTATTTTCTGGTGTAAATTCGAACTTTCTAAATAAAATAAAATTTCGGTAATTTTAACCCGGCAGTGAACGTGTTGAAGAATCGTTACAAAGAGAAAGTATATCATTTTAATTCTTTGAAAAAAATATATATATGCAGAAAATTAATATAACTTTCTTATCGAAAAATCATATTATATTATAAGTTTTGACATACGAATTTTAAGGCAGTATTGCTCAATCTATCGAAGAATAACTTAATTTAACTTCCTTTTGAGCATAGCTTATTATGAAATAATGAGACCTTACATTGTAATTTCTTGATTTGTTGTTGTAATTGCCATCTGTATTCATTGCGTATCTGTATTGATCTGTATTGATAACTATTGATTGCAGGTTGGAACATCGTACGTCCCAGAGACTTTTTTATTCTATTCGACGGTTTTAAACTAGTATCTGTGAAACACTTATACTAGGATATTTGCAAGAGAAATCTACTATAAATATATTTGATTGTAAATTGTGGTACGATTGAATATGAACTGGTTCGTCTTTTAAATACCAATATTTCTGAAGAAATGTTTCGTGCAAGGCTTTTAAAATATCTGGAATAAGAATAGAGTTCCAAGTAGGTGTTTTAAAATTTGTAAGAAAAACCTTAAAACCACATTATTCTTAGAAATTCGGTATTTAAAAAACGGACCGAGTGGTAGTCTGCAAATCTTACTGACTTTAACAAAAGCGGATTACATTTATACCAGGATATTTTCAAGAGAAAACTACCACGAATATTATTCTTTTAAAATTGTGGTACAGTTGACCATAAAATTTTTGACAGTCCTGCTACAAATCAAAGGTTAACATTATACCATAAGTATTAAGGTTACGGATTTTGAATAAACAAATTTAAACGAAAATCTTCCTCGTATATAAAGTTGATTTCTGAACGTATATAAGGCGAAAAAAATAATGGTATTCACAATCCGTAATCCGTGGCATCACTAATTATAATTAAATATATATATATATATATATATATATACATATATGCTATAATGCATAAACATTATCAGCAAGCATCAACTCGATAATCTAGATTAGATTTGTCGAATCTCGGGTTTGCAGGCGGTTTCTTGTCACGTTTTCGAATAGAAACTTTTCCTTATTTAAGCGAAGAATATTCTGCGATTAATAGTGTCGAAAAATTCTATTCGGAAATTCAAGTATCAAGAGGTTTGCACTCAGGTTGATTGGGCATAACCTGATCTTGATTTAATTTTTTTTTCTCTACAAACCGAAAGCTCTCCATTATACGTTATCGCTTGAGCTAAAGCCATACATTTATGGTTTATTTTACTAGTTTAGGTAAATTCTACTTTTCTTAAAAATGTCAGTAAATAAAGTTATCTATATGTTATATATGTAAAGTTATTTATACTCAAATTTCCACTAATTCTTAATGAAATCTTCTTCTTATTTAAAAGCAGATATCTACGATTATAAAAGGAAAAATTTCTATTAGATGTAACAAAAAATCGTAACAGTTGACAGCAATAGATGTGATACAGGAAGTGGCGTAGCGAAAGAGGGGGGGGGGGGAGTGTGCTTGATCACTTTAATACCAGTATTTTTATCTACCACATTTGGCCTTATTTAATTCATAATGTTCAAAGATTAAATAAGGCCAAACGTAGTATATAATTATACTGGTAGTAAAGTGATGTAAACACAAATTAATCCTAAACATGTTATAATTATTTATATCGTAATTTTTTTTTTTTTTTTTTTTTTTTTTTTTTTTTTTTTTTTTTTTTTACGTTTGACTAAAAAATCTTCGATCTCTTAATATCAAATTTGAAAATTTATTTTATGCATGTTGTGTAAAAGATCTGTTTTTTAAATTTCTGTATTAAATAAAATTCAAATATTATTTTACTTTAAACGTATAGAAACAATAGGAAAATAATATAAAAACAAACGGGAATGCATCTATTCTTCTAAAATTGTGTTTTTAGTTTTTATAGAAATCGCCTATATTTCTTCTTTACTATTTTGCTAAACATAAAACAAAAGCATTAAATATATTATAAATTTGATCGAAAACGCTTGCATTTATTTCAAGATATATATTTTATCTAAAATTTAAATTCATCGAAATAGGATTTTTAAAAATATTTTAGGCTTAGATTGTTTTAAAATTGGATTCTTCTGTAAAAAAAGTAATAAATATAGTAAACTGGACCATGTATAATGGAATTCTAAGCCGAAATCAGTTATTAACCCCTTGAAGGGCACCGGTATATAATATATACCACTTAATTTTAATCCCAAAACGCCACAAAAACACCAGAATTTTATAACCAAATTTTAAATTCATGAGGTACATGAGGAAAAGCTTTTACTTATTTAAAAAAAAATCGTACTTGAATCCTGGTGGCATTCAATCATTTAAATATTTTAGCTACAAGAGTACTTTGCCCCTGAAAGTGTTAAAATACATTATAATTTTTAATTGAACATTCAAACAAGCACTAAATTTTTGATTTTCAAAAGTTATCAATGTGTGCACTTATCATTTAATCGTAATTCTCAACAATGTAGAGTCAAGTTTATACATGTCATAGGCTAACAGAGGTATTCTGGTTAGAACCTTGTCAGTTTAAAATGAGCCAGGTTCACTGGAATAAACATCTGCCATTTTGCATTCAGCTTGATATATTTCTGGTTTATTCCAGATAGCCTATGCCAGAGTTCGGCGTGGTCACAAGTTTTGCTATAATTATTTTCAATCTTCGTTTTAGATTCCTCTTTCAAATATTGTTCAAGTTTACTTTGTGGTAGAATTCTCTTGTAAAGTAAAAATATAATTCGAAGGATAGTATTTGGAAATTGCGTTCGCAAAAAAATCGCAACAAATCGTTGTTTGCAAAAATGTGTTCGGCGTTGTCACATTTTCTGCTATAACTATTATTAAACTGTTATCTTTGATATATATTCCTCGTTCAAATATTGTTCAAGTTTACTTTGTGGTAGAATTCTCTTATAAATTAGAAATATACCTCGAAAGTTATTGTTTGGAAATGCTGTTCTCAAAACATGTAGCTCCGCCAACACGCGCTGTGCAGCTTTAGGATATTTATAAAATGACGAAATGTTTTCTAATCATTGTATAATATTACAATAATTAATGAGCCTAAGTAGCTTTAGGATAAATAGAAAAGTACCAGCTATTTGCTGAAATCGCCTGGTATTATCGAAACTTATTATAATAAAAGCCCAAGGTAGTGAATGTTTATGTATAATATAAAAATACCGCCAAAAACTTAACACTAATCATACCGGGGATCTTACTCAAGTTTTATAAGAATATTTCGAATCAGAATTTTTATTCAGAATTATTTAACTTTTTTATTTAACTTATTTCAATGTGATTTATTATTTTTTAAAGTAATTTCTTGTTCAAATCAACATATTTTCATTTGGTACCGGTCTAATTAGTGGTGGTTGGTATGTTTAGTTTTATAATGTGAATGTGTACAACACTGCACAGTGATACATATATGAATCTACTAAAAATTAACCTTTAACAAATAAATTCAGTTATTTATAAACATTATATTTAAATAAAGATGTTCACTTTATCTAATCACAAAGTCTTTAATTAAATAAGGCAAAGAAATACTCTTTAAAATGTATGGTATGTAACTCTAACATGAATATAAAACAAACATACTTCCAAAAGAAAAATTAGGGCATTGCAGGATTAAACATCAACTATTTACAGCGCTGCCAAATCTAGCGAATTTTGTATTCGGGAATTCATAATTCTTACCAGAGAATTTGAAATACTAATTTTCACTTATCTTATTCACAGAATGTCTATCACTATATAAATCAAAAATAACAATTCCTTACCATTAAGTAAGATCCATCCTTTGAGCAATCCGGTGCGTTATCTTCATTTTACATAAAGTCAAGAACAAAAATCCACTGACGGCCTCACTGAGCTCCATATATGTGGAACTCAGTGGCCGGCTTACATAACTGAATATGTGGATTGCGACATGGTTTTTTATACATGTTTTTTGTCTTGATGTGTACTATAGCCTCTCTCAGTTTGTAGACACAGTAACTGAAACAGTGTATAAGTTGTTTTTAATGTAACACATTACCCGGTGGTAACCGGTTGACCCAACAGTAAACAAAATACGCACTACCTATCCCACGGCCCACAGTACACTCACCTTTTAATAGAAATCTGCACCTTATCTAATAGCAGAATTTCTGTTATTAATTAAGCGGAATATTACTTTTCGCAAATAGTGGCGTAAGAATACGTTTCACAAATAATAGTGCGTTCCACTACTTTAACTTTATCTGTTAAATGAAATTTTAAATTACCCTGCTGGAGAATAACATTTTTCTTATAAATAAGTAAGTTTTATCAATGTCGTTTTATTTGAAAATTTCTTTCTTTGATTAAAAAAATATATGGAATTTTATATGCAACAAAAATTTAAGATAGTACAAATGAACAATAGAAGAAATCTTACAAACTTTTATAAATAAAATAATTATAGCAAGTAATATTTCAGCTCCACACAGAACGTTCCAAAAGATTTAAATGAATCAAAGAGTAATGAAAAAACAAGAAACACCCTTTGAACAATACAGTGCGTTATCTTCGTTTTACATAAATTTAAAAACAAAAATCCACTGCCGGCTTCGATGACTGAATAAATGGGTGGCGCCCTAGTTTTCTATACAATTGTTTTTGTCTTGATATGTACTATAGCCTCCCTCAGTTTGTTACCACATTAACTGAAATTGTGTATAAGTTGTTCTAGATATTACACATTCACTGCTGGTATCGGGTTGACGCAACCATAAAAAAAAATGCGTATAAAACATAACTGCCAAGGTATCACTACTTTAGAATAAAACAAATTGCTTTATTTAATATCATAAACGTAGCGATTAAATAAAGCGAAATTTACTTTTCTTAATTTATGGTGGAAATCAACGTTCATCACAAAGATTGAAGCCCCCTAACTTATAGTTCTGACTGAAAACGGATTCCAGAGGTAGGAAAAAGACTACTTTTCCGCTACTTTTTTAAAATTCAGATTACTTGATTGTAACCACATTTTTGAAATAGAAATATTCATTTTATTTTTGACTTATGTAATTCGTCATTAAATAAGCGGAATATTTCTATTTAAAAAATGCAATAGCGATCAAGCAATCTTAATAAAAAAAGTATTAGAAAAGTAACGTTTTCCTCCTCTTTAAGACAATGACAACCACTACGTATCTTACAGTCAACAGAACATCCATTTTTTTTAAATAGAGATATCCACGTTATTTAATCGCAGAATATATGTCATTAAATAAGGAGAATATTACTTTTTGCAAATAGTTGCGTGATAATACTTTTTGAAATTAATACTACGTACCACTACTTTAAGTTCCAATTGGTTATGGTCTGCTGGAGAATAACATCTTCCTTATTTATAAATAAGTAAGCACTATTAATGCCCTTTCATTTGAAAATTTCTTTCTTTCATAAAAAAAAATAATAATAACGAATTTTATATGTAACAAAAAGTTTAAGACAATGCAAATGAACTGGTCAAAAAAATATTACAAAATTTTATAAATAAAAATTGAATGCAAGTAATATTTTAGTTCCACACAAAACGTTCCAAAATATTTAAAGAAATAAAAGCGTAATGTAAGAAGAAAAAGCGCTGGAGACAAAGAGCAATTTAATTTTTAGAAAATCGTATGAAATGTAGCAGTGTCATTCTTCAGAAAAAATACCAGGGGATCATAAAATAAAATATGACAGGTTTTCAGTCTTAGATTGAATGGATTAGGATATATAATCCTTTCCAAGTGTATAAATTGCTTTTTAATTCAAACTACATTGGACGTTGCGTAATCATTTCAATAGAGCATCTATAATATATTGTGTATATATCTATAATATATCTATAATATACAGTGGGAATAAAACGAAAAGGTTTGAAAAGCCATTCTTTTTTTTTTTTTTTTTTTTTTTTTTTTGCCGGGTCAGGAACTTTTTCATGAAACACTCATCATTTGCTAGCTCAGTAGTATTTAATACAATACATTTTATTCTTTTCTGTTCATCCTCAAACACTAAATGTGTAAAGTTAATTACATTTCTGAGGCTCACACGGTTCCTGATCTGAAGTACCACTACTTCCGAATACTAACACTCGCATTTTCAAAGATGAGATTTTTACATCTTTCTTCCTACCACTATATTTAACAGAAATCTTCACCTTATTTAATCGCAAAATTTCCCTCAATAATTAAAGTAAGGATTGCTCTTATAAAATATTGGCAAAAGAAGAGTGTAAAAGTTCTCAGCTACGGCTTTATTCAAGGAAATAAATTTACGATTTATGAAGACGAAGAATACTGTTCGGAAATAGTGATATTAAAAAATCGGAAATATTTGGAGCTATATAATGTAGAACAGGGGTGTCAAATCGGCAACCGGAAGGTCAGGAAGCTAGCACTCTTTTTGTATAGTATAATTCGACTTCTTTAACGATAACAATTCTCTGATAAAGTAATTCAAATATTATTACTAAAGAATAGCGGTGTAAAGCTGCCTGCTGGCAAACGTGTTGAATACACCTGATGTGGTATACAGATAGCGTAGAAGTATTTAATGTTGTGTGCCACTATTTCCTTTTTTTTGAACTTGTTTACTAATTGTAGATTTTTGTAAGTAAATAAGGCGATGATTCCTATCTGAAATTAGAAGTACTCAAAAACAAGCACTCCTAAGCATCTTGAAGCTATCAATACTGAATGAGAAATTAAAAAATGGCAAGCTGCTAAAATCTCTTAAATATATATCTTGGAGAATTTTGAAAATTTCTGACAATTAAAAATATAAACTAGGATTCTTCTAACTGTGCTTCGCAAGCCATAGAGACACAACTGCTTTAGAATAGAATAATTTTATCTGTGTTATGACAGAATCTTTGTGATTAAATACGGCGAACATTACCTTTTATAAGTTGTAATCTGTCCTTTTATTTTTTTATGGATGTGTACCCCATATTATTTATTAAGTTCAATTGAGTTATAGGACAACTTGCCTTTTATAAAGTCCTTTTTTATGTGTACTTAAAATTTTAATCCATAAATTATGAATTTTTTAAAATTTTAATTGGGTAAAATCTAATACAGTGTTCGTACGCTTTTACCATAATTTTTTAATGGTGGTCGGTTTAGCATTTCCATCAAAACAATGTTACATGCGAGATATTCAGCAAAAATCACAACGCAAAGTACTTTTAATTTTTAATGATAATTTATATTATCTAGCTAAGTTAACGATGACAGAGACTTCTCTAAACAGAAGCCCCATTAAAGATAGTAAATCATCTGTGACGAAAAGGTGCACCCAACACCTTATTAAGCTCATGTGTGGTGAGGAACTAAATAAGGACATACTGTAACTTGCCTTTTTAGGTTTATGTCTATATCTTTCCAACAACAATCATTTGAGAGTTATAATGAGGCTGAAAGATACGAGTGTGGATCAAATATAAAGGAGACTTTTTTCAAACTCAAAATTATGCAATATTCTTCTAGATAGTTTCCTTTAATATCTACTCATCTTTTTCAACATATTGGGAGTTTTTTATTCTTGTATAATAAAGAAAATAGGACGTGTATGAAGCGAATTCCTAAAAAATTCTTTGATTTCTTCATCTGATGAAAATATTTCTCCTCCTATCTTTTAAAGGGAGAAAACAAAGCATGTCCGAAGATGATAAGTTTGAACTATAAGGAGGGTGATCGATTTTTCTCCAGTAAAATTATAACACCGATTGTGTGAGATTCTTACATTATACAGGAGAAAATAAACATTCAGATCGTAATAGAGCATTATTTTAAGGACCGACGTGCAGCTATAATCTTCCACGAAAATTAACTTCACTGTACTTAGTTAGATACACGTCGTTCATGAATAATGTTGACGTAAAAAATACTCCGTAAATTCCTATAACTATTAGTAGGAACATAGTCAGTTTTTGCTTCAGTGGAACAATTCCACTATCTGAGAGCCAATCTATACTGGGTCACATTGTTACACCACACTTACGGATATTGTTTAAATAACTTGCCACATTTACATACATCAGACCTAGGTAGGGTGTCATTTCTGAATTCACATTCAATCTGTGTCAATTTTCAATTGGTTTAACTTTTCCATTTATCGAAAGTTTTATAATTGTACGTTGTTCAACCTCACTAGGTTTTTTCTGTTTTTTTTCATACCTGCCAACATCGAACTAATATTCTGTATAATGCAGGTTAATTTGACCGAGGTTAAACACGTTTCAAACCAGATTTTTTTTTAATAAATGCATTCAAATTGGTTCCAAGCAAGAACATATACGTATTATTTTTTCAGATGTATATTCTGGTTAGAAATGTCTCTAACCTGGAACAAATTAACTCACATTGTACGGAAGTTTAGTTGAAAGTTGGCGGGTATGTTTTTTTTCACAATGCTAGTGACTAAATAAATGAAGTTATCAATAATAAAACTATGTCAAACAGGGTTTCAAACCGTAAAAGACTTAACGGGGTTACAATAACAAAAAGTACAAAAAATTCTATTCCTATTAAAAAAATATTCTTTATACATAGTTGCCAACCTCCCAATTTTTTCGAATACCAGTAAAATCTTACAAAAAAATTCGCTTTATTAAATTGAAGAAATTGTATGATTACATAAAGCAAATGTTTTTACATAAAAATACTGGTATGAAAAAAATCGGGAGGTTGGCAACTATGTTTATATTTGATCTACCCTCGTATATCATTTTAATTCACCGTAGTGACTATGATGCTTGTGAAATTTTTGACGTCAAAGTAACGTCTCATCGACATTGAGTTGTAGTGGTAGGACCCATTTACTACACCTGATGTTTATATAACTTTATTCTGAGAACATAGAATTAGCATATTTTGTTGTTTTGCTTACCTTTTGGACAGCATTATATTTTTGTCAATATCTGAATTATACTTTACAGCGGGGTGTCCAAACTTTATGCCTGTTTTTCTCCACTATTTCCGAATTGTAAACTTCGTCTTATTCAATCGCACAATTTCTGTTTTTCAGTTACGAAAATTTAGGTATTCGCAAATAGTTAAAGTAGTGTGACCGCAGGTTGGATACCACTGCATGGCTGTATACAAATCCGCCATATTTAACGTTTTTTTTTATTATAACTATATTAAATAGAAAGCTTTGCCTTATTTAACTGCAGAAAGAATTCGAAGTTTACTATTAAAAAATATTATAAACAAGCGAAAACCTTTACATGTATGAGTACACACCTAATATTACAGTGTAGTAGTATACGTATTTTTAACATTAAAAAACAGCGTTTACAAATTAGTGTAAAATTTTTATTTAATCAAACTTTTCGGCTTATATTTTCAATAATTGATTTTCTTTTTACGTCAAACTATATAGTTGTAAACAATTACAATAAATCATCATGCAATTTTATAAATATCTTCATATTTTAAAAAATGAACCACTTTCAAATAAATGGTCCATAAGATTTTGAAAGGAAAAGCATTGTAAATTTAATAAAGGCGCTTATGACACAATAAAAGTGTTTTCCGTTTGATGGCACACCACTGAAATAGGGAATTATCTTAAAACATATCGGATAATCCCCCCTTATTTCTTTTTAGATGATTATACATTGCTCATTACTGGAAAAACCCATTTGGAAAGACGATTATTCCGTGGAAATTGCAAATCATTTTAACAATGCTGTCAGATCTCATGAAGTAGGAAATTCGTTTTTGAAGCCAGACAGAAATATGTTTCTGTTTTTACAACAAAATAACCCATGTAATTCTTTTAGTAATTTCCGCCTCAATCTTTATTTGATTTTGTCAAAGTTTTAGAAACATTATTTTCGGAGCTAGTAATTATTATGAAAGGTATAAAGAATAAATAAGGTTCGGGTACAAGTTTTTGAATTTTTGAGTATCACATTCAGAAATATTTACTCTAATCACAGAAGCTTGGGATTAACTATGACGAAAACTACTAATCGCAAGTAGTGGTGTCTAAAAATTGGAAGACTTGATACATATAAAATCTTGTGGAGCTCCCGGATGTAACTCTTGGTGTTGTAAAATTTCCTTGTACTTTCTCGTCAAGATTTATGTAATTGTTGAAGTCGTGTATGTGTTTCTGTGATTAAAAATAAACGTATATGGATCATTCGAGATGACAGCCTTGTAGCTATAGGTCTCAAAGCCCACCTCCCTTCAAAGTTCAAGTACATATAAAATCTGTTTTTCAACACTTTTAGCAGACTTATATTTTTTTAACATAACCCAGATAATTGAAAGCGCATTGTTTTGCCCAGTAGTTACATACAATTTTACCACATTCAGAAGGTGAGTGATGCTCTAATGAAAGTTTTTTCAACCTGTTTATCTAAAAGGTCATTTGCCACCACAAATTCCGAAAGTTAATATTCTCCTAATTTAATCGCTAATTTTCTGTCATTAAACAAGGAAAATTTTCACATTAAAAATAGTCGTAGTTATGTGGTTCGCGATCCAAAGGTTGAAGATATCTACTTCAATCAATTATTAAAAGAAAAATGATGGTAAACAATATTTTTCTTCTGCTTCTTCAGGTTTCTTCCCATAAGTAGTGGGTTTTATCTCACCAAAAATTTATGGATGATTTTTGTGATATTTTCTGTTCAGAAAATTTTTTTAATTATTTTTTTAGCCCCTTGCAGGGCAGTGGTTCATTTTTGGACCACTTAATTTTAATCCTCAAATACTAGATTGACACCAGAATTTTAGAATGAAATTTTCCTTTTATTAAGTACGTGAATAAACAATTTTACTTGTTCTAAATAAAATTGCTTGTAAATTCTAGTGTCTATGAAATTTCAGCATTTTAGGAATAGAATAGAAGTACTTTTCCGCTGTACAACATAGGTTGTCGATACGCCCTCACAAAAACGCATGGATTTGATCTATGTTAAATGTATTCCGTGAATATTTGAATAGCAAAATGTTTGTGCTGTAGTAAGAATGTTTAAATATTATACACATACTAATTCAGGGGGGATAAATCTGCTTCCCTTTTAATATCACAATATCCAAACCTTTGCTGCCAGTTTGGCCTAATTTTTTTTTGTATTCAGAAATTCTCTGTTCATACCAGAAATAGAAAGGAGATTTTTGTACTTCATGTAATCACGATATGTATGTTATTAAAATAAGGAAAATTTACTGTTGGAATTTCTGATACGAATTGTGCATTTCTGAATAGAAAATGAGGCCATACTGGCAACCCCAAAGCCATTAAATAATAACCCCAGTCAGATAAATGGGAAACTTTTCGCAAGTTGAAAATAGCGCCATCTAGCGGATGTGATGCTTGCATTCGGCACCAAGAATATTTTAATAAAATTTTTCTTCTAAAATTAAAGCTTAAAATAAGGAGTTTTACGAACAGAATTTGTCTGTGCCGGAAAGGGTTAATTGCATAGTGATGTAAATTTCCATCACTTTTTATTTAACTTTTATTAAATAAATCAACTTCTTCGCCACCACTATATTTATATAGAAATATTAATCCAGTAAATTTCCCCCTTTTTTTTTCATTATAGTTTTAGCTTTAATGTAAAAGATCCCAATAATTAGCAAGCTTTTAAAGGAAGTGCAAAAGCAAAACATCGATACAAACGATAAAAATCGTATAAAATATCGATATAAATAAATCGTATCGTTTCTCTGCGACGCACTTCTGTTTCGCCTTCCTTCCGCAGCAGATGAAGTGGCGCTAGTTATTCCGCTAACAAATTTAACACTATCTGACTGGGCTTATTATTTAATGGCTTTGGGCAACCCTAATCCGAAGATTAATCCTCGACTTATTTAATAGTACAAATCAGTGATTTAGGTTTTATTAACTAAATATAAATTTTTCTTTTTTGAAAGTGGTACAAAATATACTTATCTAAAAATCTAATTAAATGCTGATTTTTACAGAAACATCTGCTTTGAACAGATTTTTATTGAAATATCTACTGTTACACTTTACATTTTGCAAATAATTAAAAAAAAACATACAAATAAAAATTGGAAATCCTGCAAATTACGTATGTAATACAAGTTGTTCGAAGTTGTATTTACATACATTGTGATAAAGTAAAATGAACAAAAATTACTTAGAAATAAAGATATATTTAAACTAATATTTGAAATTTTATCTTTTATAAAATCACTTTAGGAAATAAGAAAGAATAAATGGGATTTATAAAGAATCTATTTTACAATGTTTCCAATAAAAGTTACTCTAAAAATTCAGCTAGTTTTGTTCCCTGGAGTGAACTTGTTAACAACTAAATTTCACGAATTTCATTTTTTTAAAACTCCAAATCAAAATATTTCACTTTCTGTTCAGTTTAAGATACTTTGTTTTCTTTTAAATCGTAGTTCTTGATGTAACTTTGGAAGTGATCTGAATTTATTCTGAATTTCTACGTTTGAGTTTTACAGCCGGTAACTTATGCAAGATTTTTGCCCAATAGCTAATGACACAAACCAAGGCAACTCCGCAGGGTGCGAGCTCAGTAAACATTCCGTTTACACTCTGCGAAGTCCTTGTATTCGAAAAACACTACCTATCGCAACAGCAACATTTTCATCGTACGTGATAGCTGTTATTCAGCTATTAAACACAGCAAATTTACAGTTTGTAAAATCTGGTGCTGGAGTATTAAAAGAGATATAAAGAGCTCACAAACAGTTTAATGCCTGATTCAATATATTAAATAGATAAACTAGATCAATCAACGCTCCGAATTTTTCTTCACCACTAATTTTGCATAGAAATTTTCGCTTTACTTAATTCAGAAACTCTGCATTTAATTAAAAAAACCTGTTTCTATTCAAAAATAGCGGTAGCAGAAATCCGGAACGTTGGCCTTTCTGGTAAAGTATTTTTGTCCATTTATGAGTAAAAATTGTATTCATAACACTAATTTCGTAAAGCTATAATGCCTTTTTTAACTGAGCCTCATATTTTATCTCTAAATTTTATTCCGAACAACTGAACATATTACACATTCAGATAATACTCGATGAATGAATTTTTCACTGTGTTTGTATGTGTCTGTACTGAGATTGGTCAGAGATTTTGCAGATATAGGGAATGGAATGTGAAAGATAGATTATCAACTGTAAATATTTAAAATTGTTGGCCATAAAAGTGTAGGAACTATATGTAGTGTTGCCGATTTAAAGTATTTAATTTACGCATCTGCTATATTTCCCGAATAATAATATATAAATTGTTTAATATGTCATTAAATAATGATTATATTACTGCTTAGAAACATGCAAACGTGGTAAGTTTCTGTATTTAAAAAACGCTAATATTACATTTAGTAAAGTGTATTCTTTAATGCAACTAGTGTTGAACATTTGCTACGTAAAAAATGGAACCTTTATTGTAAGGGTTCTTAAACGTGCGGCGCACTTGCTGCTAAGTTAATACTATTTTGGAAAAGAAAGATTTGTCTTATTTCACGCTCTGATTACGGGCGAGGAATGGTGGCTTTTTTTATATTCATTCGTACCTCAATTTACAATTTTTTTAGTAGATTTCGTTTGAAAGTATCCTACAATAAGTGTCTGGCATAGATTATTTTTCAAAAAGTGGTACGTTAGAAAGTATGTGTCTGAACTCGTTGTCAAAGTATTAAGCAGGCATTGCACACTTATCCATGCACCAATGTTTCTTTCGGAAGTAAGTTTTTTATACTCATAAATATGGTTAAATATCAGAAGAAAGAGATATTTATTGCCTTATATAATAACATACTTCTGTAATTACAAAAGGCGAATATTTTTTTATTAAATATAGTAATTGCTTCAAACGGAATTTATTTATTAAAAGTTAAATTTTAATACACATATATATGCATCACGGCGTAGTTAGGCATGATAGGAGCCGACTCAACGGTAGCGACGCGGAAAAATCAGGCAAAAGTCAGCACTTTTTAGAAAAAAAAATTCTATAATTAATCACAGTGAATAAGTAGGACGAGAATTTTTCTAAAATTGAAGGTAGAATTATGTTAGGTTGCATTTTTCGCCCCCGAAAATTCGGAGCCTATGTGTGTAGGGATGATCAATTGTAATAAAATTCTATTTTTGTAGAAACATGTATATCAAGGAGCAACATGTTTTGTGCATTTTAAAATAAACTCCATAAAACTATTCCTAAAATTACGGCAGTTATGACTAAAAGTATAGGAGGTATTTTCGCAAATAAGGTTCAAAAGATTATAGCTACGCACACTTTAGGCACGTAGAACGCAAACTCCCAGCAGAGTTATTCTTAAGGCTTGATTTTGTACCTTTACGTTACATTTCATATCTAAGAGAGATATTTGTATCTACGACAATGTTTTTAATTACGACAATTTTTTGTTACCATTTTATAAGCAAACACCATCGATAAAAGTGTGCTCTGACTAATAGTGCTAAAATATGAAAACTGTTAGTACCCTGATATAAAAGATATTGCGTCTCAGAAGATATAGTGTACTGTTACACGCAAATTTCTAACAATAATAATATGGATCGTCTATCATCCTCTAAATACTAGGCCTACGCGCTGACAGAAAAATGGCGGCTATTGCAGTCAGATTTCTTTCAGCGTTTGTAGAGTAACTTAAATTTGAATACCAATAATTCCTAAAAATATTCTCAATGTAATTTTTTAGATTAAATATAACAAACAATACTTTTCAAAAACGCTAGCATTCAATTTCAAAGGACCACGCAAAAGCTGAAACAAATCCGCCCAGGACAGTGTTAATTTTTTCATCTGGGCGTAGGCCTAGGAGTATTCAGAGAGTTATGTATCATCTATTAATTACGTCACGGAAATTTATTAAAATTTTGATACCCCCATCCACTTGTGTCATAAGTTATCGCTGTCGAGTGATTCCACCTCCCCTGTTGTAATGTCACATATGCAGCAACTGTTAATTTTAAGCTAATTTTGGTAAAAGTTATATTGCATTTAGTATTATATTATTATTTTGTGTCTTTTACGAATATATAACAAATTAAAATAAATCATAAAAACAATTCTCACATTTTTCAGTAGCTTTAATTAGTGATGGACATAATGAATGATTCTGGCATGCGCAAAAGTATAGTTGCCAATTTTCGTACTTATTTTCTTTAATTATCACCAGAAATTCTGTTGAAAAAAAGAAGCAAAAGAATATTTTCCAACTTCCGAGCGCTATCAAATCAATTACTTTTAGAAATGTCGGTAAAAAAAGAACTTCCATTTTTTAAGAGGTTTTTTATTTAATTGTATCTAAAATTAAAAGCTTCTTATTTTTTACACAGTTTCTGGTAGTAATTCATTAACCGACTCAAAAAAGGAGAAGGTTATCAATTCGACGTGTATGTATTTTTTTTATGTATGTACACCGATTACTCCGGAACTATGCGTCCTATTTATGTGACTTTTTTTTTTATTCGGAAGAGAATACTCTCGAATTGGTCCCATTTAAATTTTATAAAAATTGATTCAGTACTTTTTCAGAAATTCAACAAAAACGAAAAAAAAAATAAACTTTTTAATAAAAATAGTTAATTTGTTGGCTTTTGAGTGTTGCCAAATTTGAAAAGCAAAATTACATAAAATTGTGAATTGGATAAATATAATACAACGTAGAGATAAAAACTATAAATTATGCTACAACAAATCTACTTTTGAATCTTTTAAAATCTTTTATGTATGTTCACCGATTACTCAGGAACTATGCGTCCTATTTATGTGATTTTTTTTTATTCGAAAGAGAATACTCTCGAATTTGTCCCATTTAAATTTTATGAAAATTGGTTCAGTACTGTTTCAGAAATTCAATAAAAACGAAATAAAAATAAGCATTTTAAAAATAGTTAATTTGTTCGGCAGACGACTTTCATTTAATATCATAAAATATTCTATTACGTGAATTTGCAAATAAAATAAAAAAAGACTGACATATTTAAATCAGCTTTAACTTATCGGATTATAATTTTGTATGAATAAATTAAAGTGGGGGATTAACCACTGTCCCCCCTCTTTATACTTAACCAATTAGCTTCTTATCATAATGAACGTATATACAAAATTTTAAGCAAATCGGTAATTATCAAGAATTATTACGTCCGGGTCATCAGTTGTTGGGCAGACGACTTTCAGCAGGTTGCAAATAATAAAAAGACTGACATATTTAAATCAGCTTTAACTTGTCGGATTTATTTTCATAGAACAAACTTTTTAAGATCTAAACAAAAAGTTTTGAGTGTTGCCAAATTTGAAAAGCAAAATTACATAAAATTGTGAATTGGATAAATATAATACAACGTACGGATAAAAACTATAAATTATGAGACAACAAATCTACTTTTGAATCTTACAAAAGTTCCATTGTTGCAGTTTCACAGCGGTTTGGCATATTTTGACGAGCGTTTATTGGCGCATAATTAAATACATTGTTGTTTCAAATCCCATACAAATGTACGAGTTACAGAAAATATTTGGCGATTTATCACCTGTGGCGCACTAGTTGGAAACTGCCTTTAAAATATCCAATTATCTATATTATATTATACAATACAGTTGTATATAAATGCTTCTTCAATTGTCTTTTAATATTTCTACTACATAATATTAACTATAGAGTGACAATATAGAAAGAAAGAAAGAAAGGGGTTACTCCAAATAGTATTATAGGCGACATTGTATTATTCACCTTGTACGAATCGTAAAAATCAGTAGACATTAAGCATAAGCACCGAAATCAGTGAGTTACACAGTTATCAAAACTGTAGTATACAGCCCGATTATGACACATTATCCAAGACGATTAGGTGAGAAAAATGATAAAATTTGTAATCTTCCGTAATCGAGTCTGCTGCCAAGGTTAGCGAGAAATAAAAAATATATTAGCAACAATATGGTTTAATATAAATATAGATATCATTAAAGGCTTTAGACATTAGATGAGAATAATGATAAATTTTCTAATCTTCCGTAATCGAGTCTACTGCCAAGGTTAGCGTGAAATAAAAAATATATTAGCAACAATATGGTTTAATATAGATATCATTAAATGCTTTAGACATTAGATGAGAATAATGATAAATTTTCTAATCTTCCGTAATCGAGTCTACTGCCAAGGTTAGCGTGAAATAAAAAATATATTAGCAACAATATGGTTTAATGTTAATATAGATATCATTAAAGGCTTTAAAGACATTAGATGAGAATAAAGATAAATTTTCTAATCTTCCGTACTCGAGTCTATTGTTGTAAATATAGATATCATTAAAGGCTTTAAAGACATTAGATGAGAATAATGATAAATTTTCTAATCTTCGATACTCGAGTCTACTGCCCAGGTTAACGTGAAATAAAAAAGATATTAGCAACAATATGGTTTAATGTAAATATGGATATCACTAAAGTAAAAAATAAATAAATAAACTTTTTAACCAAAAAAAAAAGAACTGACTTCAAAAACTACTAAACAGCGAAAAATAAACTTTTTAACCAAAAATTGAACCGACTTCAAAAACAACTAAAAAGTGAAAAATAAACTTTTTTACCAAAAATAGAACCGACTTCAAAAACTACTAAAAAGCGAAAAATAATTTTTTTAACCAAAAATAGAACCGACTTCAAAAACTACTACAAAGTAAAAAATAATTTTTTTTAGGTAATAGTTAATAAGAAATTAAATTACGAGCATTGTATTTACCATGCATATTACTATATTTATGTACATTAATTTGATTTTTTGGAGTCGGTGCCTGCCAAGCCAAGAACAAAATTGAAAACAAAATGTCCAATATAAATCGTAACACACGTATAAATTATATCTACATAAATACGAGACAATAAAAATAATACATATAACTCATCAAATGGTTGAAAATACAATGATTTAAATGATTTATGAAATGAACTAATTTCCAAAGCAATGTTTGTCGACATATAGTTTCTAATCTCATTTGAAAATACATATTTATAACATCGGATGAAATGTTTAAAAATGGTAACATGCCTTTAACTTGGCTTGGCTGGCACCGACTCCAAAAAATCAAATTAATGTACATAAATATAGTAATATGCATGGTAAATACAATGATCTTAATTTAATTTCTTATTAACTATTACCTAAAAAAAATATTTTTTACTTTGTAGTAGTTTTTGAAGTCGGTTCTATTTTTGGTTAAAAAATTTATTTTAAAAATATGATGGTTGGGAGCTATGATTTTGCGCATCCCCGAACGATTCATTCGAATATCAAAATCATTCATTCTGTCCATCGCTAAGTCTAATACTATAACCATAATGAGTCTATTGACTTTCACACCACTCTTTGAAATTATTTATCACTGGCATGCGACACATTCTCTTTACATTTTTGGGTTGTATTAGGCAGGCGTAAAAGATAACTAAAGAAAGCTACTCAAGTAAACATTTATATTTTTTATCTACTTTACTATACTGCTTAAAATCAATGTCTATCCAGTTGGTTTCCTATTCCACTGTTCTCTAATTACTAGGCTACGCGCTGACAGAAAAGTGGCGGCAATTTGGCAGAATTTTTCCAGCGTTTGTATGTTTCCTTGCATTTGAATACCAGTATTTTCTAAAAAAATTTCTTTACTTCATTTAACTCAGAAGCATTAGGCAGAGAATACTTTTCAAAATTACTGGTAATTAAATTCAAGGGACCGTGCAAAAGCTGAAAATATCCGCCTACGTCCGCCTCCATTTTTGCGCATAGACCTAGTATTCTGCGAACTGCATCCGATTCTAGATGAGATGTCACAATATGTTAATGCACACCCCATCTCCATGTAAACTGTATCACACTTTGTAAAGTCCCCTCCTCATATTGAAGTACACCGTAATTAAAGGACGACCACATATGTGTACTATAAAGCAAGACTATCCAACTTGGTGTGCGCAGAAGACCTCAATTATGGAATAGTAATATTCTCCTTATTTAGACGGCGAAGAACTACAATTAAAAAATGTGACATTTTGATTAAAAGTAGTGCTGTTGCGCGTTCGCCTGGTGGGAGAGCCCTGCCATAAAGCGTATGTACCACAATCAGCGTATGTTTCTAACACATTTGCCTGTAGGTCGTTTTTCAGCACTGTTTTGGAATAGCAATCTTCTCCTTCGTTAATCGCAATTTTTGAAATTTAAATAAGGCTAATTGTTTTGTACGGAAATAGTAGTAATTATGTGTCCCGAGGGCCAGAGGCTGGATACCACTTAGAGTGATGACAAATACAAGGTTCGTACGCTTTTACCACAATTTTTTAATAGAATTTTACTATTTAATATTTAACACTAGAACTTCCGGAAACATTACTCAGGTTTTTCAAAACTATTTCACACTAGAAATTTTAGTTAAAACTACTTAACTTACTGATTTAACGTATTTCTGTGAGTTTTATATTTAATTTATTTTAAAAAGAAATTTCTGGTTCGATTCGGAATACATTCATTTGGTAACCGTCAAAATGACGTCTCATAGTAGTTCTAGTGTTAAATAGCAGAAATTGTTGACACGTTCTTTAATTGCAGGATTTGTAATACTCTTCTGCATTTAAAAGATAATTTATTATTTAATTCAATTAAAAATAGTGGTACAAGCGTACGAACCCTGAAATAGGTTTTGTAAATGTTATTGTATTTCTCTCGAAAGAAATTTCCTGAATACTTTTATATAGAACCAAACATTCTGTAGATATTGTCTAATATTCCGCACATTTATTTTGTGAAGTTTTATCTGGGCATATATTTTATTTGAAAGAAATCCATATTAGCGTTCGTGTATCACAGCATTTGACAAAGAAGATGCGTAAGCGAGAAGAAAGCTGTCTCTAAAGAGAAGGAGAATGCATCTGGTCCCAAAGTTTTCAAGCTATAAAAGAAGGAACCTTCTATTGTTCATGTTGTTTATTTTTCTCAAGTATGTTGCAAAGCTTTTGAAAACTTATCTTTCGGATATGTGTATTATAATATTGAATATATTTATAACAATATTCGAGAAGGGACAAATATCTAATGTAGGATAACACTAACTTAACACAAATATTAATTAAGTTTTTAATTTAATAATTTACAAGTACAATTTATTCTCAACGAAATGCTTTGTTTGTGCAACGAAAGGACTCTCCATTTAAAATTAGACAAAAATATATCATAAAGATATGCGTATAATATATTTTCCCTATGTATAATATATATTTGGATTCTTTCATAGATCGTGGAACTATAGTATATTCGTATTTGATTAGATAATGGATTAGATGGAGCCGAAACATGTAAACAGTCTACTAAAATTTTATTTTACTTTTTATATTTTATTTTACACCTTTTAGCATTTAAAAGAAGTGGATACTTACGGTTTATTAAAATAGTATTTAACATGCAAGAGTGCGTACATTTTTACCTGAATTTTTTTATAGAAATTTTCGCCTTATTTAGTCACAGAAACATTCTAAATTCTATGATTCAATGAGCAGGGCTCCCATTGGTCAGTTTCTTGAAAACCAGTATTTTTTAGAAAGAAAATTGTGGTAGGTATTTGCAACAATTGCAACTTGCGCGAGCTTCGATGTTAGTTTCTACAAAATTTATAAATACGATTTTTCTTTTTAAAAATGTGGTGTTCAAAAACCGGATTGAGTAGGGTCCCTGAATGAGGTAATTGCGAATTCTGCTATTTCAATATTAAATAGTCTCCCTAATATAAAATAGTCGCGTAGTGCTCATTGGAAATTCCAAGGGGTGCACGCACTTTGAACATGCTTTTATCTTGTGTGACGCTTCTGATTCAAAATCATTTTTCAGAAAGCTTTTTCTGCAATATCAGTAAAAATGAAATAACTTTTTCAAGTGATTTAAAATGTGAAAAAAAAAATTAACACATTGTAGACCTAAACAAACTTTAATGTATTCAAAAGGTTAATAAAACCCTCAGAGAATTACCTACTTGTTTCTACAGCAGCCGCTTTCACTATCAAGATAAACAAAACTTAAAAATGTCTTATTAACGCCATAAAATAAGGAATGCGCTGGGCCTTTCAAAAGAATTTTGTCTTTTTTTGTCAGGCGCAAAGCAGACGTGTTAAAACTTAGAAAGAATGAGCAAGACTGAAAGGAAAATCTGATTCCACCATGCTCTCTGCAGCTTGGAAAAATTTGTTCAGCTCAACCATATATTTTTTAATCAATTTTTAATAATTTATTAATATGTTGTATTTAATTTTATGTTTGTATATATTATAAATTTTTAATCTCTATTTTACTTTCCTTTTTATTTTGGCATTTTTCTATAATTTTTCTAACTATTACATGTAATTTTTTAAATTAATTAATGAATTAATTTATTGTTTGTTCTTGTTTGTTTATTATACATACATACATACATACATATATATATATATATATATATTTATTTATTTTCTGATTCAGTTTTTATCAAATTTTCTTAATTCTTCTTCTGTTCTGAGTTCTTCTGATTAGCTAATTTTCTTCTGTGATTGGCTGATACCTTCTGTTTTTCTTCTGGCTGTTTCCTTAACTTGTTTTCCTTAATTTAACCATCTTTCTCTTCCATTTCCTTTCAGTCTTCTCCTGCCTTCAAAGTGGTAGCACGTCTTCTTTGCTGACAAATAAAGACAATTTTTTTTAAAGAACTGGCGCATTGCCTTTTTATGATGTTAATACGAAGTTGTTATGATATTTATTGTATCACGTCAGTTTATTCAATACTTTAATGAAAACTAAGAATGGTTCTCAAATAGTGATTCTGAATGGATAGAATAGACTGGACACCCTGCCTCCATTGAAACTCCCTATTCGCAACAAAATAGGAATGACATATATATTTACTAATGATGGGCAGAATGAATGATCTTGTTAATCGTATGAATCATTCGGTCATGCACAAATGTATAGCTGGCTAAAACCTTCGTATTTTTTTATTCATCTACTACCTGCTATTTTGTTAACACATTGACGGACAGTAGGAACAAGTGAAGTTCGAAAATTGACACTATATGTTTTTGTAATTTTTAGAATATTAGAAGTATAGTTTTACTCTTTCTGCTTAAATAAACTTAATTTTGATTAATTCAGCACCTTAAATTAGGTTTCACTACTCCCTTCACAGCCACGTTAGGGTGGCTAGTGGTCAGGGAAAAATACAGTCAAAAAAGTGATAAACACCAGTATATTCTTATAGAAAATTTAACTTGATTATTCGATCAAATAATCAATTTGAATTTTTCTATAAGAATATACTGGTAATAATCATTTTTTTTACTGTATTTTTCCCTGACCACTAGCCACCCTGCACGTGCATATTGAAGCTGCAACTCGTAAAACAGGTGGAAAACGAACTTCAACCTAAAAAATTGTTTCCAAAACATGACACTGGGCTTCTACTTGTATGCCGGTAAATGCACAATTGTGCTGCTATAGCCGTAGTGTCTAAAAACGACCGTTTCGTTTTGGCTGGCTATAGCCGTCATGCCACATTGTGAACTTCGCTTTGGCGGCTATAGCCGCAAGTGTTCGTCAACGTGTTAAAAAAAGAAGAAGTTTCTTTTTTATCAGAATTAATTTAAGAGCCCCATAAAAATAATAAACTTATTTTTTAAAAAGATTTCCGGGAGCAATTGATTTAAAAGTAGTCGGATGTGCCAATGCCAAAATTTTCTTCTATCTCATACAAGTCAATACTTCAAAAACGTAATTATTTGAATTATGCATTTTAGAAATGCAGTATGGCAGCGTAACCTGTTGTATGATTTACACATAAACCTAATCAGCACCAATTCATGTCAAGGTCTAACAGAATATGAAGTTTGATGAAATTCCATGCATCAATTCTTGAGATATGAATATCGCTAAAATCGTGTAAATCCTGAAAAATGCAGCAACGCAGATCCACCTGTTGGGCGATTTACACCAAATATTATTTAGTACCAATTTATGTCAATGTCTAACTGAATCTAAAGTTTTATTAAATTCCGTGCATTAACTCTTGCGATATCACTATCGCTAAAATCGTGTAAATCCTGAAAAATGAAGCATAGCAGCGCAACCTTTTGAGAGATTTACACGAAAACCTAATTATCAACAACTTATTAGAACATAGAACGGAATTTGAGTTTAATGAAAATTCGTGCATTAGTTCTTGGGATAAAGCTATTGCGAAAATCACAAAAATGCAGCCTAGCAGCGCTACCTGTTGGGCGCTTTACACCAAAACATTATCAGAACCAATGTATATCAAGGTGTAACAGAATATAAAGTTTTTTTTTTAATTCCGTGCATTAGGTATTGAAATAGGACGTCGAAAAATGTTTTAACAGACAGACACACACACAGACATTTTCTAAAAACAGTCAAATCGTGTTCGGGACCTTCTAAAATGTATAAATCCGTCGAAAACTGGAAGTCGAATTTCCTTGCGAATCATCCAATATTTTCTTTTTCTAAAGATAGAATAAAGTAAAAATTTGAAAATAGGCAAGTGCGATTTTTATGCTTACCCGAATGATGCATTCGAATGACAAAATCATTCATCATGTCCTTCACTACTATTTACAACAATGGATATTATAGCGAAATTCATCTTGAATTTTTTTCTTCAACTTCTAACAGATTCATCATATAGGGTGATTAATAAATAAGTATACAACTTCTAGATGCTGTACAACAGGAACAGTTTAAGGCACGTTCCCCAAAAGCAAGCTGTAAGGTAAATGCACACAAAAGTTTTTTTTTCCGCTGCTGTGCGAAGTGACATAGGCGATAGCTAGCGCACTGTCCTCTGAATACTAGGCCTGCGCGCTGAAAAAATGGCGGCTGTCGCAGGCGGAATCGTTTGTACAGTCCCTCGAAATTCAACACCAATAATATCTAAAAGTTATCTTGGACTTATTTGATCTCCGAAAAACAAGGCGAAGACAGCCGCCATTGTTGTCAGCGCTCAGGCCTAGTATTCAGGGGGCGGTGGCTAGCGTGTCACGAAAATACCAGTAGAAATGGCTGAGTTTGGAGTGGAAAAGTCATTTTGTGTTCTAGAACTGAGCAAAACGGAATCTGTTATCCTTGTGAAGCTGCATTTTTAACACAATTTGGAAAAGTACCTCTAACCAGAAAAACAGTCACAGATGTTCTATTTGTACACCCTTAATCACATGACCCACATCAAACCTTTATTTTTTTTCTATCAACTTTTCAAAAACATACTATTCTTAACCCTTTTTATCCTGACGGTACTTATAAGTACCACTTTAACCCCTTCGCGACGAGCGTCTTTTACAGAATTTTTAATCTGTTACCACCGGTTTTTCAAATGAGAAATTTCCACCTAATTGAATCGCAAAAATGTTATGATTAGATAAGGAAAACTTTACAAAGAAAAAAAATAATAACTGGTGGGAATAATCGAGGATTCTGAGTTTCTTATGCGTCACGTATTCGTGTCGCTCGTCCCCAAGGGGTTAATAAAACACCTATATATTCTTAATATGACCGTTTTTCCTAACGGTATTAATAATGGCACAAAGAGTGTATTTCGGACAGCAGGCAGGAGATGGCAAATTCAAGCACATATCCCCTTTCTTTGCATTGTAGTGATTTTACATTTGCCACGCTTCATTCGAAATCCCTTTTGCAATAGAATTAACATGCATGTTGCTCTTCATTTGAGTAATTTTAGTGGTTTATTACCGGTTATTTATTACTATTATTTTCTATTGTTTTCTATACTCTACAGGTGAACATTTCCTATATTTTATTTGAAGTTTACTGTTTGAAATTTACTATTTTATTTTATATCATAGGGTAAAAACTTTACGGTGGTTACAGTTGCATAATTAACCAATAAAAAAATGTAAAAATTATTTTCCTCTTTCCTATGTTGATTCTGCACCAAAACTTATCCAATGATGCAAAAATACAATTAAAAAGTAGCTGGAAAATTAATTCAGGATATAAAGGGTTAAACAATCATAAAAGTATTTTCCAGTTAGAGGCTCTTTTCCAAATCGTGTTTGAAAATGCTGTTGCACAATGGGGGCAGATTTCGATTTGCTCAATTCAAGGACACAAAATGCCTTCTCCACTGCAGACGCCCCACCAGTGGCTGAGAGGTTCTGCTCTCAAAGCTGGTAGACGGGAGGCGCTGGGTTCAACCCCTGTCGCGCTCGTCGACCTAACCGTTTGTAGTTTTCCGTGGTTTTCTTCTAACCTTGCGTAAACACGGGTTAGGATCCATTAGAAAGACCCCCACGGAGGGCATTCCCCCCAGGGCCTATATCCCTCGTGTTGATAATTGGCCGTCATAAAGTCAACCAACCAACTCCACTACAGACACAGCCATTTCTACTGATATTCGCGCGACACGTTAGCTATTGCCTATGTCTTTTCGCATAACAGCGGGAAATTTTTTTATGAGTACACCTACCTTAAGGCTTGCATTTGGGGAACGTGCATTAAACTGTTCATGTTTTACAGCATCTGAAAGTTGTATAGTTACTGCTGAATTACCTTGTATAATTTAAGCAATTCAAAAGGTAAGCATACCTGCCAACATCGCACTAAACTTCTGTACAATGTAGGTTAATTTAACTGAGGTTAAACACGTTTCGAACCAGAATTATTTTTAAGAAATACAATAAAATGCGTTCCACTTAAGAACATAGAACTAAATATATATATTTTTTAGTTAAATTTTCTGGTTAGAAGCGTCTTTAACCTAGATAAAATTCACTCACATTGTACGCAAGTTTAGTTGAAAGTTGGCATGTATGGGTGAGGATGCATTGCACGTGTTTCTTTACGTAGAAAATTTTCAATAATTACACGGATAACCACAGGAAAATAACATTTCGAAACATAAATAAATATGTTATTCTTAAAATTGATTTTAAAATTTTCTTAAGATTTAAATTTGTCCAACGCAATATTTTTTTCTATTTTATTGAATATATGCCAAGTGCTCTTTCTTTCTCGTTAAAAATTCTTATTTACCATGTCTATGCAAGATTGAATGGGCTCTTTAGACGTTACATGCAGCCTATTTCTGAGTGCCATGCATATGATTTTCTTTATGAAATACAATTTTTGGATCAAGAGAGGTTTATTTAACATTAGTTGATTAAATTTTAACTAACCCTTTATCTACTGACGGTACTTCTAAGTACCAACAAAGCAAACTTATGTATGAAATATCTCTAATCCATCTAAAAATAAAAGTAGGTTTTATTTTTTATACAAAATACTTTGCTGGATCATATTTAGAAAGCACAGCGAAACAGTGAAAGGTAAATATTTTATAAAGTGGTATTTTTCTCAATCTTTTACATAAGCGTAGCTCTTCTCTTGTTAAAAAATGTTATATGAAAATTTTGCAACTATAAAAACCTTTCTATTTATTGATAGGATCACAATACATTTATTTACATTGTTTTTATAAAGAATTGTGATATTTCCTTAACATCATTTTCTGTTAATTAATCTAATTATTCTTGTAAATGTTTTAGAAAAAGAGCTATTAATACCGATTTATTAAATCAGTTTTAATGAAAAACAGTATCTAAATTTCATATTATTAAAATATAAATTTTCTAATATACCGTCAGACATCAAGGAAGATAATTATTGAGGTGGAACAATTTGTTGATTCATAATTCAGTACATAAAGGGTTAAACTACTATTTAGATACATATAAATGATATGATATTACTTTTGCTTCTTGTTAATGCTTTATACACTCGACGCACACGAATGCATGCGAATGACACATGTTCTCCGATTAAACAAGGCGAAGATAACAATTCGGAAATATTGTAACTAAAAAACATAAGAATTAGCAGCTTTGGGAAAAGAATCAGTTTAATTATTCTACGATTATTTGTGACAAAATTTATTTCAGGGGTTTTTTTTCCTTTTACGTTACAAAATTTGTTCCTCGCAAAAGGGTTAGTGTTTTTATGAATTTCTCCTTATTAATTTTAAACCGCAATTTTTATCAAGTTGTGGAGAGCTGTTTGTTTATTACCGCCCCATCCGAATACCTAACTCGGACTTATTTACTGGCAGAGATATGCGATTAAATATGACTATTTGGAAATAGTGGAAATAAAAAATAATCTCCTCTACGCTCTCTGTTTCTACGTAATTAATATACAGATGATTGTTATGAATACTTCTCATACTCAATCTGTAAATTTTGGTAATTCCTGAAAATTTTAAAATTTTCTCTTAAAGTAACTTTTTAAAAAATGTATCTTAGATGGAAACATTCTGCAAGTAATATAGCGTCCGGGATTTACTCAGATGTAAAACATACGAAATACTAAAAAATATTAATTATTAATATTTAAAATTATTTATTACTTAAAATTATTATAATTGAAATTTATAATATTTTTTTATATTAATATATAGTATTATAAGTCCACCTGTATTTATACAGAAAAAACCGAGAAAGTGTAATTTTTATAGTTATTTTACATCAATCTGAAATGATCATACCGCTATTTTTAATTTAATATTATTGAAATTATTATTATATATTATTATTGAAATTTATTGTTATTAAAATTATTATTATTGAAATTTATAATAAAAATTATTCATTATTTAATATTCTTGTGTGTCGCCGAAGGAAAATGTAATTTCAACAGTTATTTTACATCAATCTGAAATTATCATACCGCTATTTTTAATGTATTATTAATGAAATTATTATTATATATTATTATTGAAACTTATCACTATTAAAATTATTATTATTGAATTTAATAATAAAAATTATTTATTATTTAAAATTATTATTAATATAAAATATTAATATATAGTATTGTAAGTTCGCCTGGATTTATACAGGAAATACAGGAAAGTGTAATTTCTACAGTTACTTTACAGCAATCTGAAATTATCATACCGCTATTTTTAATTTATTTTTCCTTTTTTATCACATTCAAATCTTTGTTATCATAGATTTTGTGGTTTAGTGGAAGGACCTCATCCGGTCAACCAGGATTTCATAAAGCATTTTTCGCCATGCTCATCTGCAGTTAAATAAGGCAAAAATTACTATTTTAACCCATTCGGGACCAGTGGCGTAGCGTCAGGGGGGGCACGATCATTTTACTACCAGTATAATTATATACTACATTTAGCCTTATTTAATCTTTGAACGGTATGAATTAAATAAGGCCAAATATAATATATAAAAATACTGGTAGTAAAGTGATCCGTGCTCCCCTTGACGCTACGCCTCTGTTCGGGACCATGGGTACATATATGCACTCTCAAAAAGAGCATACAGAATTTGTTTTACTCACCAGTAAAAAATAAAAGTAATATTTGCTTTCTCTAATTAGAGCATTTTTGTGACAGTTAAAGTAAAGGTAGGTTTTTTTTTTTTTTTAAAGTGGTGCCAACCGAATAAAATTTGTGTAAAAGCCGCCGGTCCCGAAGGTGTTAAACAGAGTGAAGGAACGTTTTCACACGTTGCACGTGATCATAATTAATTTTCGTTTTTGGAAGTAGTATTTAAAACATTTTGAATCCAGTCGCCAATCTCTGTGTAAAACCATTCACACCAAAAAATTAAATCGAGTACCTAAAATTCGTGCCTAGAGACTATGAAAACATCAACATGTTTCAAAGAAGAATAGAAAAAAAACTTTTACATTTATTTGCATTAGTAAATTTTAATTTTGCATTTTTACTACTTAAACGTCAAAAAATAAATAAATAAATAAATAAATAAATAAAGGAAAAATACACTACAATCAAAGCGGCAATGAAAAATTTTTCCAAAACCAAGATTTTGTGTTACAATATTTTTCACAAAATACTGTTCGAAATTTCCGTTACAAATAAAAATGGAGGCTGATATCTGAATAAAAAAGGAGGCTGAATTGCCAACCCTGATTGGATATCACTCACTTGAAATTTATGTGAAGCGGCTTTAACCATTTGGATATGCGCAGCATCCATGCAATCATCGAAAAAACTTAAAAGCATCTGAATGTCTATTTTCCAAGATAACACAAAATTCTAATTCAAATGAGCTTTAAAAACAATTTCTTTATATCGTCCACGAGAACGTATGATAATGTTTAGGATCTTCAGGACTTGAGTTCCAAATCTGTCACAAACAGAAAAATTAACGCTGTTGGAAAATTTGTCAAGTGGCTTCAACTATACAGCTTCATATTTCCGCAATATACGGATTCAGTTGTCTTCAAATGCTAAGTAGGAAAAATTAAAATGATTTTGCTTTTCTGAAAAATAAAACAAAACAAAACAATTTTTTTTTCATGAGAACTCTGTTTTATCACACGGTATTTTATCTTTTCTCTTTTTTTTTTGTTCATTTTTTAATGTTGATGACTGAAGCACAATTGCGCTTTTCTACTTCAATTTTACAAGAACATAAAAGAGTTCATATTTTTCATTGTTTAATTTTCCTATTTTTTTTCTATTTATACCTGCTAAAAATATTAAATCACAGACAATTTAGAATAAAATTTACATAACAACAAGATCCAAAAAAAATAATAATAAATACAGTATTCAGTGAATTAAAGATGATGTTTTTAAATCATTATAAAATTAGAGGTCTACGTAAAATTTGTACTTAACCCTTTCCGGCACAGTGGTCCCACTCCGGAAACACCTAATTTTAATTCCAAACTTGAATGCGACACCAAGACTATTTTAATAAAATTTTGTTTCTATAATGAAAGCTCAAAATAAGGAGTTCTTATTTTCTTAAAAAGTCGTTTGCAAATTCCGGTGTCAATCAGTTATTTCTCATTTTACGAACAGAATTTGTCTGTGCCGGAAAGGGTTAAACATCCCTTCCGCACAGATGTTTTATGTCTGAACTTTTAATTATCGTTATTTGTGGTCTATAGTCCTCATCCTCAGGTGGTGATGCTTGTTACAGCCGATTATCTGCACCAAGTATATACGCCCAGACTTTCAAATAAACAAAAATATTTTCTAGCCATAAATTTTACTTTATAAAATGTAACGTAGGCTTTGGTAGTATTTATTTGATGTTATACATACTAGGACATACAACGCGGGATTCTCGGGATAGAGAATGTAATTGAAAACCTTTTTTTTTTAAATTGAAATCTGTAATAGATTTTTTTACATTTAATAATTTTTGTTAGATTACCCGATAACAACACTAAAGAGCATTTTGATATGAAATATGTCAAATAAAATTTTGAAATTTATTAAAACCGGCAATTTTGTGTTGGCCTCCAGCCGTAAGTTAATAGCCGAAGAATTCGCTAAAAAATTCGTTATCTACAGTCGTTTTTTTTATTATTATTCTGATAATTTCAGCAGTTTTAAGCGCTTATTTCAATTACAGGTCTGTTAAATCTGTGTTTTATTTATACTATTTTATTTATTCTTTAATGAAGTCTTAATTTCGTTATTGAATTGCTGGAGACATATGCTGAAGTTTCTATATTGTTTAAAGAGCAAACAGACTAACATTTTGTAATCGTCTGCAACCGATAGAGATAGATTTTTTTTTTAAATCATGCTTAAAATTTAATTTAAATGCTATAATAAATAAGTCAATTAAGATTCAGTTTTCAAACAAATTGCATTTGATAGAAGATTTTTTTTCTTATATAACGGTGTAAAAATGAAATATTTGCGATGTTTAGAAATTAAAAAAAATGCAGTAGCAATAATCGCAAAACCGAAATTTCATCGTCAACTGTTGCTATTCCACCGCCCCCTGAATACTAGGCCTGAGCGCTGACAACAATGGCGGCTGTCGAAGGCCGATTTTTTTCCAGCGTTTGAACGGTCCCTCGAAATTCCACACCAATATTTTCTAAAAGTTTTCTTCGCCTTGTTTTTCGGAGATTAAATAAGTCAAAGATAACTTTTAGATATTATTGGTGTTGAAGTTCGAGGGACTGTACAAACGATTCCGCCTGCGACAGCCGCCATTTTTTTCAGCGCGCACGCCTAGTTTTCAGGGGGTGGTGGCTATTCGCAAAATGACGTCAGCGTTACGCACGGACAAGTTTGTCCTTTATAATATAGAAAGTAAAATTTTTGGTTCGAAATATTTTTTTATCCGCAAAATACGGGAGGAAATTTAAAAAGTGAATATCTATGTATAAAATAGTCTAAATGGCTTTTTCTATTTTTAAAAACATTTCTGCATGTTGTAGAACAATGGCTATTTCAAGATACGATAAAATAGAGTTTAATGTGGTTTATCTCAAAAAGAGGATTTCTTAACTCTGCGAAAGATATATTTGTAAGTAATTGATAGTTTTAGACGTCAGAGATTATATCTTTATCTTAAGACTGAACCTAAATATGTTTATTGTTTCACCTACAATGTAAAACTGGGTATAGATAAAATAAAACCATATTGTATATATTCAACTTTATTTAAAAAAAAAAACAAATTTTGCTAAAATATACGCATGTTAAGTTTTCATTTTAAGATATAAGTATAATATATAAATCCGTTAAGATTATATTTAGAAATATTAAGTGGTTCAAGAGAAATTTTCCGCAAGAGAAATAAATGCACAATTTCAAAATTTTGAGATAAAGAACTTTAAAGTTTTCTTCTAGCATTTATAACATACTGACCAACTTATATGTTTCTTGCCATAACAAGCGTAATTATAGGATTTTTTTTTACGTGGACTGTTTATAAATAAGCAGCAAATGTTGCTCTTTCATATATATGTTCCTCGAAAAATGAACATTAAAAAAGAAAAAATAAAATAAGAGTATTATACCTCTTAATGAGAAAAATACCAAGATTCAAAAATACGAGAAGTAATTTTAGATTATAACAGTATAAATTACGCATATTTTATAGGGCGGTGATTACGTAATATAAAGGGAGTTCAGGACAAAAGGGATCAAGAGCATTTTTTCCGTTAAACCAAGTTTGATATAAGTTCATGTTAAATAGACAAATTCCATTGGTTTTGTATATGCCGTAGCAAACAAAATCCTAGGATAGAAATGTGCTCAATAGATTGCGCTAGTCTCCGTTGATTTTCAATAAAATACAATGAATCCCAAAAATTTTACATTCAAATTTTACTGGAAAAGTTTTATGGATTTGATCACAGTTCGTTCAGAACGTCTCATATGCACGGAAATACAAAGAGGAGGGGATAGACAGTCTGGATACCACTGATTCTTAATGGAAATTTTCGCTTTATTTATTCTCAGAATTCTACGATTAAATAAGGCGAAAATTTATATTCTGAAATAGTTTTATCCTACCCTCCCACGCTTTGGGTGATCCAACGCTCGCATATTTTATATCATTGATTTTGCAGTTACCATGTTGTAAAGAATATTAAAAAAATAGAAAATCAGACCCAATCTGAAATCTTTCCAATAATTCCAATCCTAAATCTGCGGCCCAATGTGTTACCAATATTTCTGAATTGCCTTATTTAATAACAAAAAATCTACGATTAAAAATGGCAATAGTTAGTATTCGGAAAAATTGGTGACAAACGACCCGCATGCGAAATGGTTGGACACCCCTTTAATATAATCGCATATGAATACACCGCGTACTTACATAATTAGTTCATAAAGGATTAATAGTACCGTAATTTCCGGCGTATAATCCGCAGCTCAAAGAGTCGTTTTTCGACCCAGAAATATTATTTTATAAAATGTAACTTAAAAGATCGCTGTAAGTATTTAACTACAATTATTGAATAAAATTTCTGGGTCTAAAAACGACTCTTTGAGCTGCGGATTATACGCCGGAAATTACGGTATTAAAGTTTTAATTATTATGTATCATCATATATACACTTTGTACATGACGATCTAATTCACCTCATTACGAAAAGCTTTAAAACAAAGTTTATTCTAACTTATTTCTCCTGAAGTTAAACTATGAATCGACTTCAGTGCTGCGTTTTCTTTTAAATATATCTTTATAAGTCTGAAAAGATTATTTTTTAAAACATTTCTCTTTAAGCTCTTCACAGATTCAAGATATTCGATAGTGTGGAATAGTTTTTCAAAGATTATTGAATAGCTCTCCCTGTTGAATAAAGTAATTTGCATATGGAGCAAACAAATAGCAATGTCGATCGAATGTATAGAACGGCATTTTATGGTAACCATGGAAACTGAACTTGGGATATATTACAATTTTGAAGGATTTTATTTTTTGTCCCATCATAAAGTGTAGCTTGCACCACAGAAATTTTCACACATTGGGTAATATTTTTAAAACGTAACAGAACAGAATGTTGAAAGTCTGGATAAAGAATTAATTGTGATGTTTTGAAGGCAACTTTAACCATTTGAAGGGCGGTGCTTATTATTTAAATTATTTAATATTTATAAAAATTTATACCAGATATTTAGAACAAAATTTTGCTTTTATTATTTACGTTAAAAAATATTGCATTTATTTATTTTCAAATAAAATTATTTGCAAATTCTGATGACTATTCAACATGAAGTCAACATAATTATTTGTCCCTGAAAAGATGAGAAAATTAAAATAATTCAAGCTATATATAGCAGATTATATCTTCGAGCTTAACAAATTGATTACGGTTACGTATGATACTTATGTGGTTGAAACTGTGCAGGGTCCTTAAGGTCCTTTATTTTTCGTGCCACTATTTTGGAATATTAAAATTTAGCTTATTTAATGACTGAAATTCTGCGATGACATAAGTAAAAATTTACTGTTTGGAAATAGTAGAATCCAAACGCAAAAAATGTATTAACCTCGTTGAGTGTGTTTCTACGATGACGTAGTCAAGGGGTTAATTCCTTCGTGAATATATTCTTTTAGAGCATTTTTAAACTGTCTTTCAAAATAAAAATTTCTCCCTAGTTTAATATCAGAAATGCTTTGATTGGTTAAGACAAAATTTACAATAAATAGGAGGAAATCCAATAAATAAGGAATAATCGAGTATTCTGAAAACATTATGCGTCAGAAAGGTATAAATAAAGGATAAGAAATAAATCACTGAAGCCAAGAAATAAGTTTCTGAAAACATTGCAACCTTTAAATTACTTTTTATTTGAATATTTTATGCCTTTGTGGTATATTATTTACCGTTTTAATGAAAGAAAATAATTTAAAAAAGCAAAAATGCAATTCTTAGAAATATTCAATTACTAACTTATTTCTTTAAAAAAGACGATAACTTCACAATCACACTTCAACAACTTTCACCTTTTTTGCAGCAATTGTAGGGCTTGGTACAAGAAGGAGTCAGCTCAATTTTTGGCACTTTTCAGAATTTCAATTCCTTTTAAAAAACAATTGCTTTGGGTAGGTGTTTCAGGATGTTATTGATGGCAAACCATGCATATGCGCAAGAACTATAAGCAGAAAAAATATTTTTGACGAAATTTTAAAATTTCAAATTAAACACATTTTTCTATCTTTACCTTTCTAATAGTGCTAAGCATAGAGCTATCACAAAGAGCCCGATTATCGAAAGGGTAAACTTACACCAGTTAAAACGAAAAAACTTTTTGTTTTACTTAAGGCAGAAGTTTGCATGAATAAGTCTAAAATTTCTTTTCAAATTTACTGGTGGGAGTTTTCCCCTGCTATAATCAGGCCCTCCGTAAACACTTCTTGCTACAAGCCCTTCAATTTTTTTTTATATAATTGTTTTTTATAACAGGGCTCTATAAAAGTAAGGAACAGATTTTAACGAGTTAATTAGCTTATGAAAATAACTTATATATCATGACAGCAGGGTACGTATGCTTTTACCACAATTTTTTAATAGAATGTTTCTATTTAAGACACCAAAGTAAATTGGCAAAAATGGGTTGAATTTAAAAAGGCGTTCACCAACTACAAACACTTCCAGCAATTAATGTTAGCAGAAATTGCCGAATTCTTTTGTGTTTCCAGGTAAATGAACGATAAATGCTAGACACACAGTATTATATAGCAAGTATCTTGTAATGAACCATAGTGATATATATCACTTTCAATGTGTTTGAAATAGTGAAACGTTATTAAAATAAACCGCAAACGCTTTTTTTTCATAGACCGTAATGTAACGTAACATTTTTGGGTGTCCCTATAAAGGAACTATAAGTGCTATGCACGCCACATTCTATAGTAAGCCTCTTGTAGTGAACATGAGTGTTATATATCAATTTCAATATGTTTTATATTGTGTAACATAATTAAAATAAACGCAAATGATTTTAATCCATATACCATAATGTAACGGAATTCTTTTGAGTATCCCTGTAAAAAAACTATAAGAGCTACACATTTCATTTTCAATATTCAATGAGCCATAGTAACCCTCAATAACATACATCAATTGCATGACAATGCGAATATATTTACGCGAGATAGAGCACGGAGAGACAGACAAACCGAATGAATAAAGACTTTCCAACTATGTCAGAAAGTGTTAAAAATAGATGCCATAGATGAAAACATTTTTTAAAAATCCAATTCACTTTTAAAGTTGGCATATTTTTGTAATTTCTTTAATAGGGAATAATAACATAAGTTGATTTTGGAATATTTTGCCATTCTTTAAAGTCCAGGTATTTTTCTTCGCTCCTTTATGGAAAAATGAGTGCTTAATCCTGATGTTCTTATGAAGGTTTTTTTCTATTTAATTGATTTCAATTTTTTCAAGCTAAAGAAACATGATTTGGTATCATATACTACTAAATATGACCAGACAGGCAAAGAGCAAGAATAAATTTATTTATTTGAGTGCTGTTTCTTCTGAGTGCTGTAAAATTTTACTAAAGGGATTTTGTGTCTTTTCCTACCTTTTAAAGAATATGTTTTAGTTTCAAGGAGATAGAAACACTAAGAAAATGAAAATGTATGCATCAGATTTAATAATTATAACGTTTGCGTTTATTTTAGATTTTTCTAGAGCTATATTCATACCGTCAATATCGTCATGCCATTCTGACATAAAAAAATAACAACGAAATTTCTCAAACCAGAAAGTATAGATAGTGTTTCAATTCCTTTGCTGTCTCTGTGCTCGAACTAGTTTTCTGGTATTCATATTTTTAGTATTTCTCTGAGAAAGGGATTGTCTTTTTCTTTTTCTGACCGTCTGCATAGTTTATTTTTATTTTTACACCACTCTTCTTCATTTTGGAATTACAGCTATCGTCGGCTTCAACCAAAATAGATTAATCTATAACTGTGTGTAATAATCAGATGGAATTTTTGTTTATTTTTATATTTTCTGAAAATGAATGTTGGTATTAACCAAATTTCATTTCCCATTATGACCAATTCTTTTATAAAAGATCGTAATGAGTGATATTTTTTTCTTCTATAATTATGTATAAATTTTCTACATGAAAATGTTGTTCATATCCATTGTGGTGCATATAAAAACAATCTGAATGAGTTTCAGTACATCTGTTGCTAAAATGCTGATATTATTTAATTTCACCCTAATTGTTGTACAAATTTATTTTTAAAAAGTAAATACTTTTCTTTGCGTACATTATAAAAAAATATATTAAATAATTCTGGGTACCATTTGGCAGTTTGGAATTAAAATTAAGTAGTACATGAAATATACCACGGCCTTCAATAACCTAACCCTTTGAAAAGTGGTGGTTTATTATTTATTCCATTCATTCCAATTAATGTTAAATTATAACTGCTAAAAATACGCAAGAATTTTTGAATATTTTTTTATAATATTCATTAAAAATGGTTTATATATTTTCAAATGAATTTGTTCGTAAATTATGGTGGTAGTCAATTATTTCAACATTTTAGTGGCAGAATTTATTTGCCTCTGAAAAAATAAAGTAAACAGACTCACTTGTAGGCAAAAGGCATTCCATAAGCAACATGTAATGATCTTTGTGTTTGCTAATTTATTTTAATTATTTGAAAATTATCAGCACTGTTTTTATAAAAGTATGTAACTGTATACAAGCATCTGAGGCTGAAAAACATGCTACACGTGCGGCATCCTGTTCAATCCCTTTCCAAATTTTATTCACTATAATAGCATTTTTACTTTTTACTTTTTCTTAAGATAGGCATAGCAGTCAATTTGTATGGCTTTTTCGTTACTACTGACATTTATTAAAATTTTTGGCAATATTTAATTGCTAAATTACATCATCTTTCGGCCATGATCGGTTATTTCGGTGGCTATGATTTCGGTGTGCACACAAATGCTGTCCTGGGTATGGAACAACTCTGACTTTAGTCAATTTTAGATGTTCAATGTCTATTACGAGCACGAAGTATTTACAGTTTTTTAGCGTTTATTTTAATAATTTGAATTTATAACCTTTTTTTAGATTCAAAAGAAATTTACTACACATTGAAAAGAGCATAAATACACACATTCATAAAAAAAGTAGAATTTCACTCAGTCAGTTTTCAAAATACCACTATTTTCTCAGAAAAATATTCTTTTTAGATTTCTCTGGGAAATTTCGTAGATACACACTCTGAAGTTTATTTTTGTCGCATATGCAGAGGTGCCAAGCTCTCACTAATCTTCCGTAATATGTGGGTTAATTTAAACCAGGTTTAATACGTTTCGCACCAGAATTTTTTAAAGAAATTAAATGAAATATATTCCATGTAGAAATCTGAAATTAATTAAATAAAGATTCATCAAATAATTTTTCTGGTTCGAAACATTGTTAAACTTCGTCAAATTAATCCACATATTACGGAAGATTAGTGAGAGCTTGGCACCTCTGTGCATATGTCATGAAACCCACCACTAAATGTTTTCTACAGAAATACTGATGTTCAAAAAACGGAGCAGTAGGAGACCCGAAAAAGATATTTAGTCGTGTTTTTTTTTTCAAGGTTACTGAACTGAATTTTGTTTAGAATTGCCTAGAATATTGTTTAGAAACAGCGGTAGAAACCGAATAAAAAATCAGTCGCCGGTCCCTACCCTGTCCAGCATAAAAAAAGCATATTGGTCATAATTTTCTATTAATTAATTTATATTTTATGTATATTTAAGCACTGTGTTTTTTCAATTTGTAGTTTAATTTTTCTACTATTTTTATATAAAATTAAGTTTTTTTGTGGAATTTTTGTTGTTGCAACATCATTGTGCCTTATTTTTGTATTTAAAAAAAAAAAAAAAAAGAATAAAAAGAAAAAAAAAATGTTTGTTGCTGAATTTTAATTTTTTGTCATTATGACTTACTAAAAAATATAAAACACAGACAATTTAGAGCATTACTTAAAAAACAACAACAATATGCAAAAAATTTGAAGGGAAAAAAATTAAGTTAAATTAAAATGAAAATATTAGTAATTCATTATGAAATTGCAGGGCTATTGTACCTAAATATCCCTCCTGCACATATCCTATGTTTAAACGGTTTTTTAATCTTTTCAGGGGCATGTAACTGTGTTTCTGTAATATGCAAATCCAACCCAAATTTAAAAAAAAAAGAAAATGAAATGAAAATAAGGCAACAATTTTACATGACCCCCCCCCGCCCCCCCCCCCCCCAAAAAAAAAAGTTATCAAAATAAAATTTATTCTGAAATTCTGGTACAAAGTTTGACTAAAATTTAGTGATATAAAATATATCCCTCTTCCCACCATTCAAGAGGTTAATTTAGTGATGGGCATAATGAGTAATTTTGATATTCCATGAATCATTAGGGTATACGTAAAAACATAGCTGTCAACCTTAGTGCCCTTTAAAATATCAATTACAACTAGGAATTTAGAAAAAAAATAAAAGAGATTTATATTCAGAGCTGTATAAATCTACCCTTTTCTAAGTGGCTTTTAATTAAATTCTTTCTTTATTTTATTTATTTACAAACTTTTTAGTGTTAATTGACTAAAAATAATACGAAGTTTGTCAGCTATGCCTTCGGGATATAAAAGTAATCATTTTGCCCATCACTAAGTTATTTAACACAATTTCGGTTTAATAATGTTTAGATCAAATAAAAAATTACAAACCAGAAATTTTACTTAATAAATTGTAACGTTATCTTATTTGGAATTTATTCGCTTTCGTGCCGGGTTGCCAGAATTAAAACACCTCTAGTCTGACATCCCTATATGTGGAACTACGCCGTGTAAAAGCTTCAAATTTTATGAACATACTATTCAAGACATGGGGAAACTTTTTACGCAAGAAAAATAGTTCCAGAAATACCAATAGATGGCGCTGTACAACATAAATATAAAAAGAAGAGAATTTTTAGTGTTGAAGTGGATGCATCATAAATGTGGCAGTTTCTGTGGAGTGAAGAAGCCCCATTTCCACCTCATTAGTACAGTGAATACACCCATAATTGTAGCATTTGTGAAACTGAAAACCCCGATACCTTCCAAGAGATTGCATTGCATTCGCCGAAAGTCACAGTCTGGTGTGGATTCACAGCCACATGCATTCTTCGACCTTTCTTTTTCGAACAGGCTGTTCGCAATGGTCCTGTGACATGGATTGTGACGGCCAATAGGTACAAAAGAGATGCTCGAAACTTTTGTTGTAGGCCATTTGGAAGACACATTTACCTTTATGCAAGTTGATGTGCCTCCACACATTGAACTCTGTATACACCAGTTTCTTCGGTAACGTTTCACTAATGGCAGAATCGTGCTTTTCCAACAACCTGACTATCTCGTTCTACGGATCTTAAGCCGTGTAATTTGTGGCAATTGAGACTCTTAAAAATCTTGTTTATTGAGGTCGTCAGGTAATCTTGGCAGACTTGAAAAGAAGAATCACTCTGCATGTGAGAAGCATATCAGTCAACCAGTTACGATCCGCAAGTGAAGAGGCTGACCACCGACTGCAGATGTTACATCTTCAAGAAGGGAACCACATTGAGCAGCATTCCCTAAGTCGATAAGGTTTTTGTAGCATGAATGTTTGGTACGTTCAAATACAGTGGGTTTTTGTGTCTTTTCAACATATGCCCAGTTGTACAGCGCCATCTATCGGTGATTTCTATAAGTGTTCATCGCATAATGAGTTTTCCCATGTCTTGAATGCAGTGTTCATACGGCTCCTGGAATTTTACGGTACCAGTATTTTCATACAGAAATTCTCTCCTTAAAAAAGTCAAAGTTTCGCGAGTTTAACCTAGATTTCATTTTCTATAAAAAAAAAAAAAAATACTGGTAACAATCCTGGAAAATGCCCTGATCCGTACGAAACCTGTGAATGGTATGTTTTCAAAATTTGAAGCATATACATTGAGTAGTTCAATGATTAGCGATGTCGGAATAGGGGTGCTTTAATTCTGGTCACCTTGTATATAAACAAAATTGTTTGGTTCGAAACATTATTTACTCCGATAGCTCCAAGCCAGAAATTTCGGTAACTTATTTCGTTGCTCCAAATGACTCTAAAATCTTAGTTCTCTTTTTAAAAATATTTCTAAGATGATGGAATGTATGTAATTAACTTTAAAAATGAAAAATCACTTTTTCTTTTTCAGTTATGAAAGACAAAAAAAATTCTTTTTTGATTTTCCATAAACTAGCAAAATTGGACATTGCATATCTATGCTCTAAAGTGTCGAAATGTCAAAATGTCGATTTAGTAGGACATTGTATATAATAAATAACCCCAAATATTTAACAAATAGGAATAACTTGCATTTTATTAAATACAATTTCTGATTATTTCCCATGTTTATTTGAACTGGGGATAATAGGATTCATCTACATAACCATCATTTTCCAATAAAGTGCGGTGTTGTTCAGAATTAGATTTATCTAAATTAAAAAATATTTCTAAATATGCATGTAAAAAATAATTATTTATAAAACTCTTTAAAAAGTATCCTATATTTTATACATGTTTTTTATTGTTTGTTTGTTTTTTCTAGTGTATATCACAGAATATATATAAATACGATATCATTGATGATGACATAAGTACATTTTAACTTGATAGCTGCGTGACATAATGCTCTGGCAAATGTCAGAAAATAAAATTCTTTTATTTTGTTTCTGAGGTCAGAGGACTAATTTTTATCTGTGAGAAGAAAGCCCAAATAATAGCAATATTATGAAAATAATGATTAATCTGCTAAGCGAAGATAATATAACTAAAAAATACAAATTATAATTAATCACTAAATTGTTGCTTTTCCGATTTTATAAAGAAAGATTTTTCCTCTTTTATCGAAGACAAAAGATAATAGATTGATATGTTGTACGTTTTGTTAAAGACGAAAATTGTAGTCTTAAAAAATTTTTGAAATTGATTTATGATTTCTTCCATTTTTAGAGAAGATTCAATCCATTATGTTGCGCAAAAGTTCTGAGTACCATTGTTTAATGATTGATCTGTCTTTCAGTATTTTTGTTTTATAATTTGTATATAAATAATAAGTTATAAATGAAAAAATAATGAAGATTTTTATAAATTTTGACATAAAAAAAATTCTAGATCATTTTATTACAAAACATAATATTATGTTTTGTAATAAAATGATCTAGAATTTTTTTTTATGTCAGTGAGATTTCTATAAATTTAAATGGTCTGTTACCAGAAAAACAAAATTTTCTTAGATACCCGGCATAAGCTGGGCTTCAGTGTATTGTTTTTAGAAAACCACAAATTGAAAACAGTAATCTTTCAACAGTTTTGCCAGTTAGGGGATATTTTTCAAATTAAAATATCTACGACTTTACTTGATAGTATTCGTCGCTTTATTTAGTTACAATTTTTAACTAACCCTTTCCGGCACAGTGGTCCCACTCTAGGCACACTTAATTTTAATTCCAAACTTGCATACGGCACCAAGAATATTAAAAAAAAATTGTTTCTACAATGAAAGCTTAAAGTACGGAGTTCTTATTTTCTAAAAAAGTCGTTTGTAAATTCCGGTGTCAGTCAGTAATTTCTCATTTTACGGACAGAAATTGTCTGTGCCGGAAAGGGTTAATGTTGTAAAATAAAGAGAAAATAATTAATCAGATAAATGATAGCTATTTTGCATTAAAAAATCATTTAATCACACAAATCTGGTTCGATAATTATTTTACAACATTTTCAATGGAAATATAACACGTCGATAATTGTGGTAGTCTAAAGGGAGACAAGTGGGACCTCTAAAAAGATAATTTTGTAAGATATTAATCCATCCAACAAAAAACAGCTATATAAACATTTTTCGAGCTGTGTGAGCAGGGTTCTTACATTCATGTACCGCTATATCTGAATAATATTATTACTCTTATTTATTCTCAGAAAATTATAAAAAAATCTGCGATGAATGAAGCTAAAATCAATGTTCCTAAATTGTGGTAATATCTGGAATGTAAGTCGTTGATCAAACAAACATGATTTGAACCAGAAATTTTAATTAATTAATGTAGTTAAAAAGAAGTCCGTGATATTGTCCGTACAATATAAAAGTGTTTTCCAATCCCCTCCCTAAAATTTACAATGAATACGAAACGCGATTTCCACGTTACATTCTTAAACTGCTAAGTGCTAAATCGATTTATAAAAAATAATTTATTGTTACCATGAATTTTTAAGAACTTCGAAATTAATGTCCTCATTAATGTCGTTTCTCTCTGTGGTTGTGCTTTGTCAAGAAAATATCTTCCTTTGTGGAAGAGGGAATAAATTGATATTTTGTGTTGTCCTATTTAAGCAACCGTAGCATGACTTTATCGAAATAAAATTAAAGTCGGTAAATCAGGGTTCTCAAGAAATACCGCAATTGAATTCCGTTAATTTAATTTGTACGGCGATCCCAAATGTTCCTTTTTTAAATACTGCATTTTCTGTACAAAAACATTTTTTAAAAATTTGTACGGCGATCCCAAAATGTTCCTTTTTAAATACTGCATTTTCTGTACAAAAACTTTTTTAAAAATTTGTTTCGCCAAATTTGCGGAAACCGACCCTGAAAGTTAATTCTATTGCAAATGTTATAAGACACCTACCATGTACGTTGTATTGCCATGTCTTTCTAACAAAGTATTGGTTTCTAAATAACGAACTATTTACGAACACTGTTTGTATATATGAGAGTTTCCAAAGATTGTATTTTTGTAAGAGCTTAAAAAAATATTTCCACTGTAAAAGCTGTATTGCTGTATATTACGAAGTATTTTATTGAAAGATATATAAGCATGATTCTTTAACCCTATATAAACAATAACTTTGTCGTGCACTATAGAATATTTCATAGAAAATGCAGTTTTTATACATAGTTGCCAAGTCTCCCGATTTCTGTGTACTGTTATTCCCTTATAAAAATATTCACTTTATATAATCTCAAAACTCTGCGATTTTATACAGCCAAACTTTCTCTACGTAAATAGTGGTCTTCAAAAATCGTGAGACATTGCAACTATGCATATGGCAGCTGTATACCGTTTTACCAAAATTTTTAATATAATTTTACGGCTTGTTTAATTGAAGAAAATTATTACAAGATCTGTATTTAAACATGTGACTTCAAACGCTTCAAATTAATTATTAAAAAAGTATTTTCTAATCAGAAAGAATGGTCTAGGGCTCCTTGGAAATTCCAAGGTGTGCACGCCATAATTGATTTTAAGCAAGTAAAAAGAATTTAAAAAACTAAATAATAAAAATAAAAATTTTTATCTTAAAGATATTTTTTTCATATGCGAAATAAATAGAAAAATACATACTTTTCATCTTTCCCGCAACCCCACGGTGGCCGGTCCACCACCTCCTTTGTGTTGGTTTTCGACAGCAGGAGGTTTGAGACCTTTTGCTGAGCACTTGAATGCCTTCGCAGGGCAACCTTCGGATCCTTGGTCTAGCGACTCAGGGAAATTCCGAAGTTGAACACCGAGCGTTGTCCCTCGGGTCGGCAGGGTTATAAAAATCATTTCGTAAGCCTATCCACCATGCTCAGACTAATTCCGGGGGTTGACACGAGCGGCAACGACTAGCAATTGTGATATGACCGTTTCCGAGTTCATCCATGGCGAGTAGGAGATGAAAACGGACTCGGTATGGCAAGGACTGCTTCTGGTTCCGTAGTGACGTGCGGTCACTGATTTTGAGCGGTTCCATTTGAGCGGCAATGACTTTGAGCGGTTCCATTTGAGCGGCAATGACTTTGAGTGGTTCCATTTGAGCGGCAATGACTTTGAGCGGTTTCATTTGAGCGCGAAAACGACCCAAAACCTAGAGGAATCTCCCTTTCTCCGACCACTCATCCGTTGCGGTTCCCTCTGTAGCTGGAACAGTTGTGAGCCGCACACGAGGACTGGTCATAAAGAAAGTAACGCTTTTCTTGACCAGTAGCAGTTCGTGTCCATGAGGGACTACCGTAGATGTCCGATCCTCATGGCGGGTATTGCACACTTGGGAGTGTTTCTACCCTTCCGACGGACCAGCCAAGAGGAACCGGGCCGGAAGCTCGTCAGTCAAGTGACGGCGTCTAGACCAAAGTACAGCGCCTAGAATACATAGTGTGGAAAATGGTTTTACCGTTTTTTAATTCAAAATTTTCGAATTCAAACCGGAAATTCTGAAACAAGAAATTTTACTTTAAGAAGACACGAAATATCTGTCATTAAGTAACCGAAAGAAATTTATAAGAAATTTCTGGTGTGAACGCGAAATTTTGGAGTTTAAACAAAGCCAAACTGGTAATGCTAAAAAAGTGCTAAAAAATTGTAACCGATATACGTGCAACGCTGCGGAAGAATAATATGGCGATCACAGCGACATCTGCTTTAAAAATATATTTACCTCTAGCAAAAGTAACCGTTTCACTCTTGACACTATGAACATAATTTCTGTTAACAAAATCTTCTTGTAAGTGTATATTTCAGATGTAACTGATTTTGAAGTTATTTCTTTATCATATCAGGGAATTTAACTTTTCCACGCCTCTAGCAGAGATTCATTTTTTTGGTATGCTAAATAGGGATAGTTTTTAGTTTGCTGTCTTGTATCCAGCACTGCAAACAGGCACAAAAGGAAGCGTATCACGTTTTTCGAATATGATCAATATCATTCATATTTTCAAAGCTTATGCAAATCACTATCCAAGTCAAATGAAATAAGGTAAATTTAATTATTTAAAATATTTACCACCAGCTGAAACGTTTTCTTAGTTCGTTTCTTATACCATGTTTGCGTTGAAAAGAGGTAGTAGACAGTGGCGTAGCCAGAGAGGAGAGGGGGTCCAAATGCTCTTGGAACCAGTAATATTATAAAGTTTTCTTCGCATTCAATATCGCTGAAAATTCTACGATTAGATAAGGCAAAAATATTTTTATAAAAGTAGTGGTATCCAAGCCATTTGGGCCTCAACCCTGTATACGCCACTGCTAGACGATGTCGCTGCGATCGACGCGTTATCTTTTTAGCATCCTTCTACATTTATAGGATTAAATTTTTTAGTACTACTATGTAGCCGTTTTCCACACTATGTGTTCTAGGCGCTGTAACCAAAGTAAGACCCTGTGTTGTCAACCAGTCCTGTCTACCTTTACGTAGTCGGGCCTGACTGTGCCCGACGGTTGGATTAGCAGGAATCTTGAAACTAACTTCCCGCTACTAACTCTTGATCGGGAGCGCTTTTCTGGCGCTGGAGAGGAAGTCCTCCACGACCCTTTGGGACTAAGAGAGTGGCGTCTACGGCTCCTAGTTCCGGAAGTTATTGTACGAAATTCAATCGCGTCCAGGGATGGAGTTTTTCTCGTCTGACAAGTCCTGTAGTAACTTTTGTAGGAGCTCTATGTTCGAAGGCGGCGGTACAGTAAGTGCGGGTCATGGAAATCTAACTGAGGCCTACTGCCCAGCTCCCTATTGCTGCCTGGTTCCGGAAGCTGTTGGGGGAATCTGGTTATTCCCCATTTGTAACGTGGTGGTGTCCCAAGAGTGTGGGCTGCACCGCAAACCGCAGTGACCTCTATCGTCATTCCTTTGAAAAAATGGGGGTTGTCTGCAGGTGGTGGCGCCCTCACCGGCCGTAGCGTCTACAGCTCTCACCTGCTTGGACGCGTTAAAATTTATACAGATCTTAGGCACGACGGTTGACGTGTCTGACAGGCGCTTGCAGTCAACGGGCGGCGCAGATCAGTTAATATCACACAGCACCACAGCTTCTCTATTTGGCACCTAATGTGAACATTTTTGTATGTTTTGCTGCTGATTTTCAATGCATCGAATCGATTGTGATACATATCAGTATCGAGGCTAACGAAAAAGAAAGGCTACCGCGGTGCTTTACGCGTATTTTTATTTACAGACCGTGGGAGTCACGTGATGCTCGAATGCACCAATAAAGGTATACGAAAAGAGCTTCACGTCACTCTAGCGGTCTGTAAAAAAGATAAGTGGAATGCACCGCGGTAGCCTGTCTTTTTCGTTAGCCTCGTATCACTATAATATGACGCCGATGAAGGATATATCTGGAACAATGTTTGATGACGAGGCAATAACAACAATAACCTGCTCTAATTATGATATCATCATGAATAGTACAAGTAGATTTCAAGTAATCTACCGTACAAGTTTTAGAAAAAAGTGTGGTGAAATTCTAGGTATAAAATCCATTTGAAATGCGGATAATCATAGTTAGATGACCCAACAAAAATAAAAAATTATGAACATTGTATCGAATATTTAACCAGCTTTTATTGTGAATAAATTATAAAAATTCAGACCACAACACAAAATTGAACCGTACATTGTTTCATTATTATTATTAATATATATATTTTTTACAGGATTAGATGATAATTATAAATAACATGCACATTTTAATAATAACTGTTTTCTAATAGTGTATAGATATTTTGAAATTTATTACTACAGAACAACGGTCGGCAACTGGCGGAATGCGGTCCACATCCGGACTGCGGAAGGTCAAATCGTGGACCGCCAAAAATTTTCAATTTGAATAAATAGTTTATTAAAATTTACATATAATATATACGTTTGAACGATAGCCTTATCAATGTTTCTTATATTTTACAAGAAATAGCATGATTAATTTGATTTTTTTAATAATGATACATAGACGTTCTTACGTAAAACGGAAAATACTGCGGTGGGGCGCAGGTGGCGGAGGGACGGAGTGAATAACAGACTTCTAATAAACTTGAGTCAGAAAATGAGAATTAAACTTCTTGACGCCAACATAACCAGACCACTGTCACGTGATGCCCAGTACAACAGCGCCAAACCAAACGGTTTTTTACCGCCAAAATCTGATTGCAATTTCTGAATCCCCGCTGAAATTTTTTTCGTCTGCTTTCCTCTGACTGCGCTTTTTATTTGCCTTTTAATTTTTTGTGTCTTTCAATTTAAAACAGTTCATGGCAGCTGGTTATTATTTTCAATAATTCTAAAAAAAAAAAAAAGAAAGAAAGAAAGAAAGAAAGAAAATAAAAGAAAAGAAAAATATGCCTTTAAGTAGAAATATCAAAAGCAAAATAAAAAATTCTGAATTGCAGCCAAAATATGTTTTATAATCGAATGTATTGTTAAGAAAAACATTATGTGGTTTGAAGTTTTCGGAAGCTATGAAATATATTATCAAATCAAAGAATATTTGATAACAGTTCAGTGCTAACTTCACCTTTATTAACCCGGGAGAAATCACGCATATCTAGGGTATGAATAATTTTTACTTTGTTATGAATAAATACAAACAATAATTCTCAACTTATTTAGTCAGTGACAACTGTTACAAAATGTAGGATGAAATTCGCTAAAGATTACTTTTCGAAAAGTAGTGGTGGTAATTGTAAAATCCGTACGCACTTGGGGTATGTCATACCCCATGCGACTTCTCCCGGGTTAACAGAGAGAGAGAAAGATGTTGTTTGATTTCCTGTTATTGTAATAATGCCTGCAAAATTTAATGAATTTTTAGAATTAAAAAAAATCTGGCTTTAACATTGTTACATTTCGTGAGATAATTGTGTCAAATGAAGCTTTCCAAACAGAAATCTCGAAATATTTTGGATCATCTTACTTGTTATCTTATATCGCTAATAAAAAAATATATTTTTAAAATAATTTTTATTAAAAAGGAGGTGTGCAATGCATGCTCCCAAGCCATTTTATAACATTTAAATAAAATCCATCCAAAAGATTAAACAATCTTTTAATCGTGGCGAGAGGAGGGAGGGGGGTACAAAATATCTTGTCGACCAAACAACAATAAAATCCGCACTATATTACTGTTTTTACCAAGACTCCCTTATCATAGATCAGATTTGACAATCCGGAGAAAGTCTATGGGAGAAAATTTCCGCGATAATTGCCAACTTATTAATTGACTTTCTCCGGAAAGTATCGCCGCCTGGTGGATACTACCGCACAGTTGCCATGTTTCGGGTTTTTTGAACACCAGTATATTTTTAGAGAAAATGTTGTTCTTTTAAATCCCAGAATTCTCCGATCCTAGAAAACAAAATTGTCTTTACTAAAAAACTGGTATCCAAAAATATAATAGAAAAATCTATAGAAAAATCTAGCTGGTCTGCTACCGCATAGCTGCCAACTCTTACGCTTTTTTCTTACCACTAAAATTTAATAGAATTTTTTTCGTCGTGTAATCACACGATCTTGTCAATTTAATAAGATAAAATTTACTATAAAATTTTAGTGGTAGGAAAACTACTAGTTCATAAGCAAATGCATAGAACAAATGGAGCTGTGAAAAAATTTCGTGTGATTTCGTGTCGTAAATACTATTACTGACGATTGATGGCGCTAGTAGCAGGACAAGTATAGCGGTCAAAGGCAACTTGCTGATTGAGAGGTCTAATACTATGATAAGGAGATCTTGGTTTTTACTCTTAGGATTGAACTGACCAGCTGCGCTGGTACGCATGCGCGAGAATTCACCTTGCCGTAGATTGCAATCTTTTGGGCGGATCTTTCGTTCATTTGCGTTGTTATTGCCATGTGCTAAAATAAAAGAATACGTATGTATTCTAAAAAACGCAATGTTGACAGTGAAAATAGGAAGTTTCTGCCTGAGTGGACAGAACAATATTGTTTTACACTGCCAGTTGCTCCAGCTGCAGAATGGACTGATGTGGCTGCAAAATTATTCAACCTTGAAAAACCTTTACTTCAAATAGAAATAATGGATTTGCAAGAAGATATTTCCTTGCAAATGTACAAAACTGTATCCCCTGAAGAATTTTGGGGTAAACATGTTTCAGATAAATATGAAAATTGTAAAAAACTGGCTATTTACCAGGTTACTATGGTTGGTTCTACATATCTATGTGAAACAACTTTCTCCAAAATGAATTTTTTGAAGAACAAATATCATTCGAGGTTAACGGACGCACACCTTGAAGACACTCTTCGAATTAGCTGTTCACCACGTGAACCAAATTATAAAAATCTAGCCCAAGACCTCAAATGTAAATTTTTGCACTAATTTTTCAACAATTAGTTGTTTTTTTTATTTTATAACGTGTATATAAATTGTTTCAGAACGTATACTTGTGTATATAGTAATTTTTCATAACAAATACCTGATTTTTCTATCCTATAGTGTATGTATGTATGTGTAAAAACAACAATTTAAAATTAATAAGTACTAATATTACTCACGTGTTTTTTCTCCGGACCTCGATAAATTTTTTTAAAAGTATTCGGACCCTACTTAAAATTACTTGCCGACCCCTGCTATAGAATGTTTCAAGAAATGAAATAATAAGAGTGATCATCTGATTAAAATCGTTGACATACTGATATTTATTTCAACAATATAAACATTAAATTTAATTTAACACATTTAATTAATAAAGTTAAATTAATGAAATATTTTGCCTTTCTAAAATACTCATATGAAATTAAATGAAAGCGTTATAATTTAAAGAAAAGAAAACAGGGCAAATAATATTTTTTCATACTTTTTTTCTGAATCATCATCATCAATATTCTATTTTCATGTAATCCAAATAGCGAAACCTAGACAAAATTCGTCCAAATAGAGTACAATAACATTGACCGGACACAAATTTAACCACGCCAAAGCCATTGTACTTTTCACGAATTATTTTGTATAAAATAAATATTAATGGAATCTGGAGCATTTTTTTGTAAAATTCTAAATCCATACCAATTATACACGCTCATAACACATCTATTGTCCAACGAGCTCACATCCAAAAATTAAATATAGTGTTGTGTGTCTCTTATTCTGAGGCCGATGTACAGACGATATTTTTGCAGTCTCTAAAACATCTTCGTGCTTTAATAGCAGGATTTTTTTCTTTTATTTCTTCTAATATTTTTGATGTTAGACTATAAATTTAAATACAGAATATTTTTTGAGTGTGTCCGTAATTACAATTTCCTATTTAAAGAACTATTTATTTGCATTTAATATTTTTTTTAAATTAGGTTCACAATAATTCAAATTAAAATGGATTGTACAGTTTCTTTTTTTGTAAATCGTAACAATAACATTATTAATATTTATGGTATAACAAATAAATGTTGTTTAAATTTTTAGAGGATATAAAAATTATTTTAATGGGCAGTAATGCAAGATCTTTCGAAAAAAAAACAAAATTTGTATCACGCGTAATATTTGCAAAATATCATCCTAAAAAAGAAATAAAGGTTATCGGGGAGGAAAGAACATTTTCTTCTTTGTCATTATTTCCTTTAACCTTTGTTAATTTGCCTTAGAACAAAATAGCGTGTAAAATAACAATATTTTTTAAAAAGAAATTTCTGGTAAACGAAAAACGAAGACATGAATAATTATTTATGTCATGCGTTTTGCATATATTTTGCATATTTCATTTTATATTCGGATCTGTAAATTTATTTAAAAATTGAGAGAAACACGTAGCAAAATATATATTGGAAGAGGTACTTAATCTACTTAAATACTAACAGAAAAAAATTATTATTGAAAGTATACCAGGATTCGTACGCTTTTACCACAATTTTTTAACACAATGTTTCGCCTTATTTAAATACAGAAAAGTATTATAAATCCTGCAGTTAAACGTGGCGTCTGCAATTAAACATTTTTGGTAAAATCGTACGAACCCTGTATACAAATGTTTTTATTATAATAAAACGTCTGTTTATCCCAATCCACCTCCCTCACACGAACAAATCTTTAATTGTCCATCTGTACATTATTTTCTACCGCTTCCGGTGTTAAGTGTAATTTACAATTAATAAAACTAGGGGATCCAACTCGGGTTCCTTTGGTTATAAAATATAGCGCATATATATATATATATATATACAGGGTTCGTACGGCTCCTGAAATTTTGCGACCAGGAAATTCTTCGGTACCAGTATTTTCCTATAGAAAATCTCCCCTTAAAAGAAGGTGAAGTTTCTTGAGTTTAACATAAATTTCTTTTTCTATAAAAAAATATTGGTAACACTCCCTGATGCGCACGAACCCTATATACAGGGTAATTTTTTTTTAATTTGTGAAAGTAAAACCATATAACAAAAGAACCAATGATCCAAATGACCTGAAATTTCCCCAGTATGCTTCCAAAGCAATGGGTATTTTTTAGGCGTGGTTAAAAAAAACTTAAAATTGGACCGACAGATGGCGCTGTAAGTTAACAGAAACAAAGAATATCATAAGTGGGAGGAAAACAATTGACGGTACATTGAGAAAAAGAAAACTTTATGCATATCAAAAACATACAGAATGCAGTAATTGCGAAAAGAAACTGCAAACACTTTCGCAGAAACAGAACAAAATTAAATTATGGAGTAAAGCATTTGTACGCACGAAAGTCATCTGCGAAACTAAGGCAAGTGATTTTCAGTGTGCTGTTCACCGTTTTCAGCTACGAGTTGGAAACGTGAAACTGCATGTTCCACAACAGAGCAAAGAGTATCCAGCTGGATGCTGTGGATCTGGTGCACAATACGTGCCTTTAGGTCAGCTAAGTTCTAACATCCCCACAATACACAGTATTCTTTTGGTACACCCAGAGTCAGAAATCACAGTGTGTGCGTGCTTCACTTTTTTTTACCACCACTGTGCGTGAGTCGTACGCAAGCTCGTCTCCCGACTTTACTGGATAAACAGCGCCATCTGTCGGTGCGATTTTAAGTTTTTTTAACCACGTCTAAAAATACCCATTGCTTTGGGAGCATACTGGTGAAATTTCAGTTCATTTGGATCAGTGGTTCTTTTGTTATAAGATTTTACTTTCGCAACTTAAAAAAAATCACCCTGTATATATATATATATATATATATATATTTAATTTTAAATTCTAATAGACATTTTACATTTAATACATTATTTTAGATTGCCCACTAACAACACCAAAATTTATTTTTATATGAAAAATATCAATTATGTATTTAAATAAAGTTTTAAAATTCATTAGCGATACTTTCGTATTAGTTGCATGTTAGGAGTTAATAGTGGAAGATAACGCCACCTACATCGTTTGTTAGGTAGCTGTCAATACAAAAAAGTATAAAGCTACCTATTGCAGCCGTCCGGAGGAAAGCAGTTCCGGAAAATTTCGATATATTTTCACCGATCATGACCCCCAAAACCGCCTCCATTCAAATGTTGATATATATATAAATATATATATCCATATATATATATATATATATATATATATATATATATATATATATATATATATATATATATATATATATATCTGACCTATGTCATACGATAACACTCGTATTTATAAATCAATTTCGATGAAACCAATTGTGTGTATTAAGCTCACCAATGTCTCGACTGAGTTAGTTGGCCAGCTTGGTCCGCCATTTTGTTTCAAGATGGAGGCCATTTAAAAATTTAAAACTAAAATAAATATACAAAAAAGTTAAAAATTCAAATTTATTTTTAATTACGTGTTAGGCCTTGATACAAGGATTCCAGAGCATTTTTTGGTTTACCTCTATCTTAAAAAATGGCTGAGATAGAGCAGTTTGAAATTCTAGGGTGGCTGACATTTTGAAACAAAACAGCACATTAACGCGATTACTCGCAAATTATTTTCTTTCATTGTTGTAATAATTTTCCCATGATACGCATAAAACTATATATTCATATCCGTTAGCGCCAAATTCTCGCCAAAATTGGCGACATTTGGCGAAATATCGCCAAATTTGGCTACCAAAATAAGTCTTTATAAATGAAGCCAATTTGGCTATTGCTCAATAATTTGGCGAATTTCTTATTCAAATTCAGTATTAACGAGTCTTTTGTAAACGTTTCTTTGCATTTTAACTTGCTGTTTTCGTGTAACATTAGCTAAAATTTTAAAACGAAGATATAGGAAAGCTACCTTTTCCTCCCGGTACAGGCCGGAAGGACTTTTTTAATTCTATTAGTTTTCGTGGTTTAAGCGAGTAGTTTGATTACATGTCTATTAAATTTGTGTTTTTTAAAAATAGGAATCTATATTTTTTGTATGAAGCTATTAATTTCGATGTTTAATATTAGTCTGAAACAATCGCGGAAATATGGGAAATTATTATTGTAGCAATTTGTATTGGAATGGAAACGTTTTAATCTCTTTTAATCGGGATGCACGCAATAGAGAGATAAAAAAAAAGACATGCTTGAAAATTATTTTTAAAACCATAAAGAATAGTAAATGGAAGTTTTGAAACATATTGCATTTTAAAGAACCTTTTTTCCTATTCGACGGTTAAACATTTAAATTGTGCAATGTTTAGTCGTTAAAAAAATCGCAGTAAACGCGAAATTTAATGTTCAGTTGTTGCTACCATAAACATGCCGTTATTGTTCCTCTCGGATATGCTTTCACTCTATAATATAGATTGCTGCTATTAGTTTAACAACTGCTCTTAGTTTTACAAAAGTTGTTAATTTTTCATACAATATGTAAAGCAAATGAAAAACTGCCTTAATTTAAAAAAAAAGTTGTATGTTTTTATTATTATTTATAATTGCATATTGATTAAAATTTATCTATTTATAAAAGCATTTTCCTGTAGGTTAATAAATTAATTCATATAGGTTAATTTTCCAGCGATCATAAAATCAGTCAAAGTGAGACACTTTTAAGTGCATTAATGCATTCCTGATTAATATATTTCTCCTCATTTTAAAATATATTTAAAATTCACATTTTGGACAAACTGTGACTTCACAACATGGTGGTATTTTGCTAACACAGGTTACGTAACTTATGTAACTTGCAGTAACGTCACTGTGACGTCAGAAAAATTAAAAAAATTAACAGAATTATATTTTTCACATTGAAATATATATATTGCACCGTTCTTGATTTTTTTTAAAGGTTTTTAAGCAAATCACATTTTAGTCTCAATGTTACATCACTGAATGTTGTAATTACGGTGACTGATTCCACTTGACGTACGCGACTCATAGTGACGTCACTGTGACCATTCTTGCTATACGGGGAAGATTGGCAAGTATGCATTTTCGTATTCCTGAATAATTCGAAAACCAAATTCATTCATTCTGCCCATCACTATAAAAGTGGGCTATCTCCTGCTGTCAACTACATCCAAAGCAAATAAATCTTTCAAAGAAAACGGAAAAGTTATATACAATTCTCTTTTATATAGATTTAGTTTTTTCCACATTTAGAAATTTCCTTAAAATCTTACCGATTGCTAACATTTTCTTGTTCGGTTTTAAATTTAGTTTTTCTAAATTTATAGGTAAAAACTCAATATTATTTCTTTTACAATTCTGTAAAAAAAATTTAATGTACTTAACAGGGTTGTGTTACCACAAATATTTAATAGAATATTTCGCCTTATTTAAATGCAGAAAAGTATTACAAATCGTTAAATTACACGTGGCGTCTGCAATTTATAGAATTTAACCCTTAATTGCACAGTGATGTAAATTTCCATCACTTTTTATTTAACTTTTAATAAATAAATCAACTTCTTCGCCACCACTATATTTATATAGAAATATTAATCCAGTAAATTTCCCGTGAACAATGTTGCTGAACAAAGTTAAAAATCTATCTTAAAATTTCTGGTGTCTAATATTTAATATATGTATAAAAAACACAATTGTAAAAGAAAAACTCATGAAAAGAAGGGTTAAATATTAAATAGAAATTTTCTATTAAAAATTGTGGTACATTCATACGAAACCTGATTTATATTCTTTTCTCATATGATTTAATCCAAAGATTTCAAGAAAAATAATGTAACGTTTGTTACTACATTAACAGTTTTAAAATGAAATTATTAAATTTGTGCTTGATTTTTTTATACACATGTTTAAAGAAATGAGACAGGGCACATCCTTTTATATTTTAGCTACCACTATAATATTTCTGGTATGTATATTTATTACATACAAGATGATTGCTTGGAAATCGTGATAGAGAAAAAATATAGGAGTCTGCGACCTCTGCAGGAGAGCATTATACAAGGTGTCCAGCGAATAAGACCCTGATTTCCAAATTAAATATCTCAAAAACGAAGATCAATATAATTATGCGGTAACCGGTTTGTTTATTAGCTAAGCTGTAAAAATGTTACACAGAAGTTCCGAAAATTTAGTTACAAAACCCGTTAACAGATGGCGCTGTACCCCGAAAAACTCGTTATGTGCAAGCAATCTAAAACAAAAAAAAGTCAAGTCAGGCATTCCTTTCAATCAGAACACAATCTTTTCAAAATGTTTACCGTTCGAAACAATGAGGTTGCGTAAACGAATAATGAAATTGACATCACATCCTGCAATGTCTCAACGGAAATGGAATCGCATGCCACAGTAATCGACGATTCAAGCTCATCCAGCGTAGTGGGATGGTTCTGATAGACAGTTTCTTTCAATGTGCCCCACAGAAAGTAGTCACGCGGAGTCAGCTCGGGCGAATATAAATGCCAATCCATTTCTGTATCAGTAAATTTTGGATAATCCAACGCCATTACTCTATTCCCGAAGTACTCATAAGAAGGCGAAACACCTTTTCTGTACGATGTGGTCGAGCCCCATTTTGCATGAACCAATTGATACCTGGTCGATTCTTCAACGCTAGTTGTGTGCTGACAAATTGTTCCAAAATTGTAAGGTAACGTTCACTAGTGATCGTTTGTCGCATGAAAAAAGGGCCGAGAATGCCTCTGGTGCATACCGCAACTCAAGTAGTAACTTTAGGCGAATGCAGTGGCTTCTCTTCACACAAATGAAGATTTTCGGAACCCCAAAATCTCCAGTTTTGTTTATTCACGAATCCATTCAAGTAGAAATGTGCTTCATCTGTGAACCAGATGCGGCCAACATCAAACCCTTCGTTATCAATCATTGTGATAATCTGGTTCGCAAAGTCAACTCTTTGTCCCAAAACTCTTGTGGGTATAGTCTGATGAGTTTGGTTTTGTATGGAAACATTTGTAGGCTGTTTTTCAATATTTTTGCGTACTGGAACGCTTTAAACCAGTTTCTGATGCAATTCTTCGCACACTCTGCCTTGGATTTCGCTGAACAATTCCAGAAACTTTGGCGAAATTTCCAGGAGTGACTACAGTTTGCCTGGGTCCAACGTTTCCAACTCGATTATCATTCACGCTGCCGATTCGTTCGAATTTGGCAAAGAGCATGCGAATGACTTTCGCATCGGGTCCTTTCGGAACATTAAATATTTTTTTTAATCTGCGCCTTGTTGTCATAGGACTGCGTTCTAATCTGTAATACTCCAGTACGAGAAAAACACGTTGTTCAATGGAATACAGGATTTTAACCTCTACGCTAACCTCCTTTCACGATTCTATAGGCATTGCGATTACAGCGCTATCTATTAACGGTTTTTAAACTAAATTTTCGAAAATTCTGTACAATATTTTTACAGCTTAGCGAATGAAGAATCCGTTTACCGCATAATGCTATTGATCTTTGTATTTTAGATATTTAATTTTGAAATCCGGATCTTATTCACTGGACACCCTTTATTTATTGTAGTGTCACTATTTGCATAGCTGCCAACCTTCCGATGGCATTCTAGACAAATAAACATAATTTTAATCAGAACATTAATTTAAGAAAATATTTTTTTTGTTTCTGTGTGGTACTTATTTGACTCATTTATTAAATAAAATCTATGGTTTGAAACATATTTGTTTGTATTTAAAGAAAACCATAAGTGTTGGCAGCTATGTATGCGCTGGTGTGTGTATACGGTATATTCCGGCGTATAACGCGCACCTCAAACATATATACTTAGAACCACAAATTGGTTTTAATGCATAGACTGGAATAAGCATCACACAGCAACTAGTTACATTTTATTAAATAAAATTGCTCTTTAGAAATATATTTTTATGATATGTGTTGCTCGTTATATGCAGGAATATACAGTAACTTTCAATCATTAAATAACGTCAATTATTATATACTTGTAATTATAATAGCAATGATGAAATTTAAATCAGATATGCATTCAAGTCTGTCGAGAGATTACTCTTAGAAATTTATTCTGAATACTATATTTATACTTGCAGGAGGAAGATGAAAGCTTTCCTTTTACTTCTGCCATGTGATTCAACTTAATTTCTATTAACACTATAACTACCGGAAATTTTACCCAGGTTTTATAAAGTTATTTCGCACCAGAATTTTTTTTTAAACTAATTAAGTTATCCATTTAACATATTTCTGTGAGTTTTCTATTTAAATTATTTAAAAAAAAATATTTCTAGTTCGAATCGGAATGTATTAATTTGGTAACAGTCAAAATGACGGCTCGTGGTAGTTCTAGTGTTAAATGTCTGTAGAATGATTATTTTGAAATTTCTGCAGTTTTCTGTGGTCTTCAACCTTTTAGCCTGAACGTCATTTTCCATCACAAATGCCGAAAGGTAATTTTCGCATTAATTGCAAATTTTCTGTCATTAAAAAATAAAACTTATTCTATTATAAAATAATAGATTGGTGACTCTCCGGATACAGGTTATACATCCCTAATCTAAATTGTTTTGTATTGTTGTCTCAACAGTTACGTTATAAACTGAATCTCATATACAGTGATGGAACAGCTGCGTACTAGCGAGATAATTATCACCACTAAATTTATCTTATTTAATGTCAGAATTTCTGGTATTTAATAAGGCGAAGAAAACTATTAAATTTTATCGTGGAAAATAAGCCCACTATTGCACATCTGTTCCAATACTGCATATAAAATTTTTGATGCCACTGTCCAAATAATCTGTCAATAAATCGCATATTTTCAACTACTACATTTTTTTGTCATAAATATTATCGATTATAATAACACATTGATTACTGTCCAGAACTTGCGGCTATTTTAATATTCAATCGCGCCACAATTTACAATAATTTTCTTTGTGGCAGATGTCTCATCCAAATATCCTAGTATGTGTGTATGGTCAGGATTATTTTTCAAACATTGGTACACTGGGACATATATGTACCGACCCATATTCAAACGCTTAATACATATTATTAATCACTCCTAATATTTAAGCCAAATCTTTATAATCCTCTCACGATGAACTTAGGGTACAAATTGTATAGAAATGCGCAAAAATGTTTTCCCGAAATAAAATACAGTTTATTCAGTATATTACTTACGACATGAATCTCTAATTGCAAAAATAGTTTGTAATTTCAATTTAATTATAGATTATTGCAAAATAAGGTTCTTCAACATGCAAACCACAGGCCATCCAACTAGCATCATTACAAAATAGAAAATTTTGCCTTATATAGTGATTGAAGCTTTTCAATTAAATAAGGCGAGATGATAATTTGGAATTTGTGGTCGAATACAGATTTTAGGTGTAAAAGTTGAAGATTTCTATTGTAAAGAGAATTAATTTTTTCTACACAACAAAGTTCATAGATATATTATTTTTGAAAGAGAACGAAAGTTCGAAACGTGTTGTCGTATCATTGCTGTTTGGCAATATCAGCGTGGAAAATATAAAATACAAGGCCATTTCAAATTATCTAGAACAATCTGCATACGTTTTCTGCTAACTCAGTTACTACGCCATATTGTACGTTTTTAATCAAGTGGTGCATAGATATTTTGAACCAAACAATTATTTAGTGAAAAGTATATGGTTTCTGTATGGTACTTTTGTTACTTCATTCATTAAGTAATATGTCTGGTACAAAATATGTTTTTTGACTGAAAGTAAATCGCAAAGGTAGGTAGCTATACAACAAGTTGGTTTATGGCGACTGTATTTTTATGAATTTTCCTAAATTCTCTAAACAAATAAAATTTACCTTAATTATTAGCAAAAATTTACCACCATGATATTTTTTAAATAGTTGTGGAGGAATAACAAAAAACTAGTCTCCAAAAGCAGCCCTATGTCAAACAACAAAATGAACTTATTTATGTACCGTTCTTTTAATATACTTCAACAAAACTATTCGTGATTATTTCTCGTAATATGTAATCTTAAAGTACAAGTTCAAATATATACAGGGTGTTCCGTTAAAGGGGTCCAATATTAATAGGGGTAATAGAGGAGATCACATGGAGCATAAATCAGTATATAAAGCCTGGTCGGATATGAATAGTTTTCAAGTTACAGCAAATAGAATGAAAATTCGGAAAATTGTAAAAGAACCCTCATTCCTAAACTATCGATAATGCTACATAAAAACGAAGCACATATTTAGAAAGAGCAAAAAAAAACCTACAAAATGACATCAATTGTATTAAAATAGCAATATTTATTGACGAGTTACAAGCCCTGAAACAGTGAAAAAAGTACGAAATCCAATATACATCAAAATAGTTAATCGTTAATTCCAAAAAGACAACTCTAGCTACAACAAGGAAAATGTAGTAAAATTTGGTCCATTCCGAAAACTTTTGAAAAAGCTTACAATGAACCATATCGGTTTAATTGTGTGAGAGAAATTAATCAGTTTCTTAGTTACAACTCCGCTTTCTTTGACACTAGCAAAGGTTAAACTCCGCCCATCACGATTGGAAACACCGCCTTTTGAATTACTCTCAACTATACATTTTCGATCATGCTTCTTCTGAGATGCAACATTTTTAATTATTCAAGAGTTGAATGAACCAAAATAACTTTACAATAATAGTCTACATTTTAAAGTGGTCTTTTATTGATATAAAGCTTAAGTTAAATTCCTTAAAATTAAACTGGTGGTGAAAATTCGGAAATAATTAAAAATATTGCGATTTGTAACTATGCAAGAAGTTTCAGTACATGTTTTACATGGACAATTATTGTATGTATATGTGCATCATAATTTATGATAGGAAATAATAATAACAAATAGCATAATAATTTTATTAATTATAAATTTAAAAAAGACACTAAATTTTAAATTAATTCATACAAACTTTGTAATTTACAATTTGAGTACACCACAGTCTGTGACTTACAAAATACTGTGCCAAAAAGTGTTGAAAATAAAAGAAAAATGACAAATAAAGAATTACATTCCACGTACTTTATGACATATGTGAAGCATAGTCTTCTGGCCTGCGCTGCACAGTTCAATGTCGGAAGGCAGACGAACGGACATTATTATAATAGGTGTTCGAAGTTGCGCCCATTAACAGAATCGCACAGCCGACAGCGACGTCGTAAAGATTGGCGAACACGCCGAAAAACTCCGACGGAGTTGGGAATGTCTCCTGCAGCGACAACGATTCGCGCTAGTAAATCCTCCGGTGTATCCACAGGCGTTTCATACACCAGCGATTTAAGGTGTCCCCAAACAAAAAAGTCTAACGGATTGAGGTCTGGAGAGCGTGCAGGCCAAGCAACAGGTCCACTGCGTCAAATCCATTTCCCAGGATATGTTGAATTGAGGTGATTGCGAACACCTATGAAAAAATATGCCGGTGCGCCATCGTGCATAAACCACGTATTGTGGCGCAATGTTGCTGGCACATTTTGCAGTAACTGCGGTAAGATATCCCGTAGGAAAACCAAGTACGTACTGCCATTGAGTACATCTGGGAGTAAATATGGTCCTATGAGATAATCGCCGAGGACACCTGCCCATATGTTCACACTGAACTTTTGTTGTGCGTTCGACGGGAAAACAGTGTGCGGATTTGTATATGACCATGTGTGCATATTGTGCGTGTTTACCACGCCCTCTCTCGTAAATGTTGCTTCATCAGTAAATAAAATATTTTCCAGAAATTGTGGATTATTTTCTGTTACATTAAGCAACCAGCGTACGAATTCTGTCCGCTGAGCACAATCTGTTACTGATAACAGTTGTACCCGCTGCACATGAAAGGGGTGCATGTTTTCTGCACGCAGAACACGCCACACACTTTGGTGAGAAACACCGACTTCAGACGCAGCAGCTCGTGTACTCGTGGAGGGGTTATCTTTAAAAATATTCAGTACATCTTCTTCCATTGCAGGTGTTCGTACATGTCGAGGTTTCCCTGCATCAATGCTTGCTGTATTAAACGATCCAGTCTCCCGTAATCGTCTATCGATTTTTATGAAGAGTTTCGAACTTGGGCAACGTCTCCTTGGAAATTGCTCACGGTACATGCGCTGTGCTAGACATGCATTTCCATGAGCTTGCCCGTACATCAGATGCATGTCCGCATATTCTTCGTTAGAGTATTCCGGCATAATTATTATACATCAACTTACTACAATCCCACTTACAACAGCCTCCCTTTAACATAACGCCCACTGATGACTGCTGTTTTATTACACTTTTCTTCCTATACACATAGAAAATTTGCATAAAAAGTACTTCTTCTTCATCATCCTGAAAGTTCATGGAGGAAACGCAGCAGTCACGGAGTTTGCTTTAAGACAAGGCGAGAGCTGCACAATATGTCATTCACTTGACCAGACTGAATAATGAAAGGGTATTGATAGAGGTTGATCAGAAATGTATAATTGAAAGATATTAAAACGGCGTGTTTACAATCGTCATGGGTGGAGTTTCGCTCTTTCCGAGCGTGCAACAGTACAGAGTTGTAACTAGGGAACTGTTTGATTTCTCCCATACAATTAAACTGATATGGTTTATTGTCAGCTTCTTCGAAAGCTTTTGGAATGGACCAAATTTTATAACATTTTCCTTGATGTAGGTAGAGTTGCATTTTTGGAATTAACGATTAACTATTTTGCTAAATATTTGATTTTGTATTTTTTCACTGTTTCAGAGCTTGTAACTCGCCATTAATTCTCAATATTCTAAAACAACTTATGTCATTTCGTAGGATTTTTTCTGCTCTTTCTAAATATGTGCTTCGTTTTTATGTAGCATTATCGATAGTTTAGCAATGAGGGTTTTTTTACAAATTTCCGATTTTTCATTCTATTTGCTGTAACTTGAAAATTATTGAGATCCGGCCAGGCATTATATACTGATTTATGCTCCGTGTGATCTCCTCTATTACCCCTATTAATATTGGACCCCTTTAACGGAACACCCTGTATAAAAGTAGTAGTTTTCTATTTACCGTAATTTCCGGCGTATAAGCCGCAGCTCAAAGAGTCGTTTTTCGACCCAGAAAGTTTATTCAATAATTGTAGTTAAATATTTACAGCGATCTTTTAAGTTACATTTTATAAAATAATATTTCTGGGTCGAAAAACGACTCTTTGAGCTGCGGCTTATACGCCGGAAATTGCGGTACTTTAAAATGCAATTAAAGCACATTTCGCATTAAAAACATTATTAAAAGGTATTGTTTAAATAAATAAAACCCCCATTTTTTATAGTGTGAATTACGATTAAGGATCTCGTAAATTAATAAATCTTTCAGATTATTTAAAGCGAATATATAATCAAAAAAACTTTCTTTTACATGCACTGAAATCGTATTCATGCATATTTTAGCAGCAATGAAGAAATGTTGTATGCATACATGAAGTCACTTTAAAATTCATGAACAAACACTTTAATATTTATTGCTTGTTATTTCTTTAACATTTTCTCCAGAAAACGTTAAGTCAGTTTGAACCGATATGTCAGTTAATTTTTTTAAGTTTCAAACCTTTTTAAACAACTCTTGTAAATGAAATATAATGAAATATAAGGTTTTAACATAAAAAAGATATAGAAAAATTTTGCTTTACTTTAACAGGCTGCGTAGAAGAGTTTTTATTTGATTATTGAAATTTTTTAGAATTCTTTGCGGTCTAATTTAAATCGCATAAGTCTGCGTAACTCATTTTACTTGCTTTAGAACAGTTAAAAGGTAATTTTACTCTTTAATTCATAATATGAATTCCTAAAATTACTTTAGAACAAATGTTTTTTACGTAACATTATTTCTTTCTTAATTTCAGCGATGTGAAAACTAAATTATAAAACGAAGTTAAAACATTTTTGTTCTGTGCAAATTGGATTTAGCGTTTCACATCCTATGTTAACCAGATTACAGCGCCTAGAATACATAGTGTAAAAAACGGCTACAAAATAGTACTAAAAAGTTGAATCTGATAAATGTAGACCTATGCTGAAATGATAACGGGTCGATCGCAGCGACACCTTCTAGCAGTGGCGTAGACACGGTGGAGGTCCAGATGGTTTGGATACCACTAATTTTATAAAAATATTTTTGCTTTATCTAATCGGAGAATTTTCTGCGATATTGAAGGCGTAGAAAATTTAATAATATTACTGGTTTCCAGACATTTGGACCCCCCCCCCCCTCCTGGCTACGCCACTGTCTTCTAGCTCGTTTCAACGCGAACATTGTACTACAATCCAACTGAGAAAACGTTTCAGCTGGTGGTAAATATTTAAAAAAAATTAAATTATACCCTATTTCCTTTGATTTGGACAGTGATTTTCACAAGCTTTGAAAATATGAATGATACTGATTGTCGGATTCCCTCTAAGTCCACCCAACTTCGAAGAATAATCCAGTATTTTTAATATGCTGCCACCACCGATATGACTATGTGATATCGGTCACATTATGAGAGGTATGTTGAGAAGATGACGATCTCTTTCAATTAAACTTAAACTCACACTTTATTTAAAATATTTACACTTAAAACTCGGATGTAGATTATCCGGTTCAAGATTAATTAAAAATACAGAAAATACTTTCTGTGTACTGCTAAGCTACGTTGATTAACTCAGATCAGAGATTACTATTCATCTCACACACTTTCTCTCTTCCCTCCAAAAGAGCTCTCTCGATACACGTGTCTCAGAGCGCAATCTCTGAGCAACCAACACGTTGCACTCCCACGTTCAAACTAACTCACTCTCTCTGGTCAACCTCAGAACATCCCTTTCTCAACGGGCTGGCCCCGTGTTCTCCCGTATTCCGATTCCTTGACAGAATCTAATCGCCCTTTGATGGATCTGTCTTCCCATATAATGGGTGAAATCCCTCTTATCTATGAACTTACCATCACAAAGGAAAAACTTTTTCCATTATACTAAACATTTTTTCAATACAGATAATGTCACTCATCCACCCGGATTAAGATTTCAGATAGGGAAAAGCCTCACAGTACACAGTAGATACACTCACAATAAGATAATAATCACAACAATCCCATAACAATAGTTTTTAAGCCTATAGATGCCCGGGACACCTGACACTGATCATGGCCAAAAAACTTGATATTCATTCTTCTGCGCCTGGTTGCGGTACTCTATACAAGACAGTAAACTAGAAACTATCCCTGGTTAGCATAACAACGGTTGAATCTCTGCTAGAAGAATGGAAAAGATCAATTCCCTGATATGATAAAAACTAATTTCAAAATCGGTTACAGCTGATATATACATTTACAAGAAGATTTTATTAACAGAAGTTATGTTTATTTTGTCAATAGTGAAACGGTTACTTTTGCTAAAGGTAAATCTATTTTTAATGCAGACGTTGCTGCGATCGCCCTATTATTTTACCGCATCGTTGCACGTTTATCGGCTACAATTTTTTAGCACTGTTTAAAGCATTACAGTAATTTCCGGCGTATAAGCCGCGTCTCAAATAAATCAGTTTCGGACCAGAAATTGCATTTAATGAAATGTAACGGGTTGCATCTTGACACTTATCTGAATTTATTTCTTTAAAAATATTTCTGGTTTCAAACAGACTTATTTTACCCGCGGCTTTTACACCGGAAATTACGAGCCAATTTGGCTTTTTTTTAAATTCCGAAATTTATACCAGAAATTCCCTATAATGTTCTTTTCCTTACTTAATGGCAGATATTTACTTCTTAAAGTAAAAATTCTTGTTTCAGAATTTCTGGTTTGATTTCGAAAATTTTGAATTAAAAAACGGTAAAACCGTTTTCCACACTATGTATTCTAGGCGCTGTAACCAGGTTATACATATATATATATAAATATATATAACATTTATAGCAGCAGCTGTTTAACCTGGCGCCTGTAGAAAACCTGAACTTCTATACTTGATGTTTTTATCTATCTAAACTCAATATATGTCCTGTATTATTATATATAACTGAGCATTAAACGTATTTCAGCTTATTATACCTGAATGTACACTTAACCCTCCGTATCCGTACGTTGCTTATCTGTAACATTCCCAAAAGTCGATTTTATTTATAAATATGGGCATTAAAAGACGATGTTATTTATTGCTGCTATCTTCCACACAGCAGTTATTATAAATTGTAAATAAAATTCTCAACAGACGGCGATATTGAGCTATTTTTTCACATCAAAATTTTTTTTCTTATCATTTGAGCTGTTTCACACCGCTATTGCTAAAATGGTCTTCGTAAATTTTATCAAATTAAAAAACGCTGGAGAAGTCCAAAAATAGATTTTTTACAAAGTTAAGTTTGTATAATTTAAAATTTTGCATTAGAAAATAGACTATATTTATTAGAAGTATGTAATTTTAAGTTTATTGCAGATGTGAAAAAAAGTACATTTTAGCCAATATACATTTTTTTATGTTCTACATTTTTAAATTATTTTTTACATACTTAAAATAATGAATGCTTACATCGGATTAAATAATTTTCAAATCGTAGTTATGGAATCAGAAATTGTTAAAATAAAAATATTTGATATGTCGGATCGATTTAACATTCGGTAATCGTTTGGTAGAGATATAATTTTAAGAGTAAACTGATATTTACTTTTATTATTGTTTTGGCTAGTAGATTTAAGGTGATTAAATTTATTTTTGTATGTGTAAAAAATATTTTTAAATATTCTTTTAGGTTTTCGGTCAAATTAAACGACATGCATCATGTATTAGTTTAATTTACAATTTGATTTTTAAATTATATTTGATCATCTAGAAAGTTCTGCAGTATACGTTTGTTGATATAATGTTGAAATATTTGATGGTCACTAGTATTTACATACAAATATATTTCAAAATAAGCAAATACAATTTCTTCACGTACATTATAAAAGCAAAGTTTTATTCCGAAATTCCGGTGGAAATGCTGCATTTATGGATTAAAAATATATCAACAAATCACAGAACTTTCTGGATGACCTAATATTTTACAGGAGACTGGGGATGTGTGAGCCACTTTTTACTAAAATGCTCGAAATTTGTGTTTGATATAAATGTAGTATCTCAGCTTACCACATAGGAATAGTTCATTATCTATTCTTTCTTTTTATAACATCCAAATTTTGAAAAGGCACTGAATGATATTTTTAAAAATTATTTTCCATAACTCTGTGAACTACGCCAAACCCATAACTACCAACTTTTGCGTATTTTCCTACTACTATTTTTGTACAGAAAATTTTGTCTCTTTAACATCTGAAAAGTTAAGATTAAATAAGATAACATTTTCTTAAAAAAAAATATTAGTAATTAAAAAGCGTAAAAATTGGCAGCTATGGTCGAAAATTCTAACTTTAGAGACTTACCCATCGTAAAAAAAGTTTGATTCGCTAAATCAAGAAACGCTCATTTAAACCAGATATTTTTTAATGAAAAGTAACTTAGACCTGTACGAACAAAATTATTTCTACTGGACACTGAGTAAAGGTAATGATTCGAAATATGTTAGATTCCCAAATTCATTATTTTTCAACTTGATGAATATTATAACCAGGGAAATTATATAACGTTTTAAAGATAGTATTTCTAAGCCGCTATTGGTGACTGGAAGGTAGCTTAAGAAGACAATCAGAAGATATTAACACTAGAACCGCGATGACTGTCATTATGAACCGTACCAAATGAATAGATGTTGATTCGTACCAGAATTTATTTCTCAAAATAAGTTAAATATATATTGTCTCAAATAAATCCTAATAATATTATAAATCCGATTGTGTGCAAATGTTAGGCTGAAGCCAGCGTCAAAATAGAGCATTTAATATTCCTGTATTTTTGCATATAGGTTGATTATAATCCTCAAATGAACATAGGCTGGTTTTTGTTTATTTTATTCAAATATTTTCTTCAATAATTAAAAATTTCATTTTTTTCATAGAGAATAAATGGACATTTTTCCATACAATTTAACCATTTTACTTTATCGTTGCTAGGGCTTTGATCGTTGCCAAAAAATAAAAACACGGAAAAATAATTTTTCCCCAATAACTAATTTTCAATTGAACGATTTTCACGTGAAAACTCAAAATTAAAAAAACTCAAAAGAAGGTGACTTTCCGTGACATTTGAAACAAAAATATGGAGTATTTGTTATTATACATGAAGTATGAATATCGGTTAAAATAAAAACTGCGTTATAATTAGAAGGAAAAGTGCAAAAATAATTATATTATTAAAAATTAGATTTCGCTTGGACCATGGAACTATGAAAAGGATCATCCTTGGCTTGGACAAATATGACGTCATAAATAAAACATGTATTTTCAAATATTCGTAATAATACAAGAAACATGAATATCAATGTATAATGAAAGTAAATAGATAATGGACGTAATATTTAAGATGAAAAACTGAAATATTTTTTATCGATACTGATTAATAATTAGCTTGAATACCAGTTACATACAAATGTGAGTATTCCGCTAAAATTTACGCCCTGATTGCCAGAAAAAGAAAATTAACAAGAATTGTACCATTTAAAAGAGATTTCTCTGAGGAAAAAGTGACGTCATATTTGAAATAAAACGGAAATTTTCAAATGTGTTTTAGAAGGAGCGTGAATCAATTCATTACATTAATAATACAAGAATCGGTAAGTTTAGAAAGTAGATGAGTTTCACGCCATATTTAAAACGAAAAATTTTAATATTTTTTTTTAGCTATACCGATTATTATGCATGAATATCAGTTACATACAGATGAGAGTTTTTTGCCAAAAACCACACCATGATTATTAGGAAAATAAAAAGAATTACGAATCTATTATATTAAAATCTGACCGCTTGTTTATATTTCGCAGAGGATGTCATAAACTCTCAGAATTTAAAAAAATGATTTAAATTCCGAGATATTATTATTATTATTATTATTATTATTATTATTATTATTATTATTATTTTGTAAATTTAACGAAGTTTTTCTAAAAATGGCAACTAAATTATTCCAATTTTGTGGATAAAAAAGAAGAAATAAAATGGAATAATATATTTTTTCTCATTAAAACTGAAAAAAAAAAATATTTTCAATTTGAATAGATGGTGAAAGAAAAAAAAATCTTGATTACAGTAAAAAAATTTTAATAATAAAAACGTATTTTCACATATTCAAACTTCGAGTCAATTTATTCTGGAATACAAATATCGTCTGTCAACATATTTTCATTTAGAAATAAAGATTTTTCTTTTCAGTTATAGTACAGTGCCTAGAATATAGGCGATGTAGTTATAGATTAAATCAAGGAGGCAAATTTAAGCTCCTTGCATTTAGGTCTACAATTATTGCTCCCTATTCACAAGAATTGAATTTAATGAAAAAGAATATACTATTTCCATAACCTTTGAAGGATGGCTATTAAAACGTTTCACAAAGGCGTTAAAAGTAAAATAGTTCACCAGGTAAACTTGACATATGTTTTTACACAATTCGCCGATTTCCACGATTTTGTTTGGCCTGCCTTTTTTTCATTGGTTGCAGTTTCTTTTTCGTGATTATTTGTCACAAAATTTCACTTTTTAAAACTTAGTTATGTCAAGGCCTCTATAACAAAGAAATACTGTTTTGTCTCCTATGGAATGTGATAAAGAGTTAGTTAATTATTTACGTTTCAAATTATCGGGAATGAAATATTTTGCTTAATTAATGTATTTATTCTTCTTTGAATGATACGTGAACGAAGTCACGGGTAACAGCTAGTTTAAATATATATGTTAATTAGTTTTAAATAAAATTTCCTGTGTCAAATATTTTTATAAAACTTGGGTAAAATTTCCAGCGGTTCTAGTGTTAAAGCAATATCTATAGCACAAGCATTAGTATCTGTATATGATGCATAAAACATACATAATTAGTATTTATTAAACTTTATTCTTCAAAATCTGTTTAGGATTTTAAAACACATTTGTTTGAGTTCATACGTAATACACGTAATTCATAAATATGTATTTTTGCATCTAGTTTCAATTGAAATATTGCATTATAGTTCATATTTAAAAATAAAATTATATAAAGTATGCTGTTAATTACAGAAAAAATTAATTGTTATTTTTTATGAATTTAAATCCAATAATTCAAATGTGTTCAGTTACACTAGATGAAAAATAGGAGATTACATCCGGCTCGAACATCCTTACAAATATAATGGATCAAACAACCCGCAACTACAATTTGAAAGTAAAATATAAAAACGCATGGAAAAAGCTATGATGCCAAGTTCTACTTTACTATCTTATCTTTTAAATCACTAAGTAAAGTACATTTTAAAGGAATCTTTCTTCAGTGCTAGTAGAGGAGGTTAGGAATGAAAGAAAAAAATCTTATTGTTTAGGATGAACTTGCAACATCCCGGTTTATTATTTTATTACCACTACAACTAACTGGAAAACAACATTAAATAACATTAAATAGTTGTAAAGGCTTATAACATGTTTCCATCTTGTTTCTTATCAGCAAAATAAATAATAAAACATATATATAAATAAAGACAGTGGATAAAACCTCCCGTAGAGTCAAATATTCTAAATTGGATTTACCCGTTTTTCTTAACATATCCCTCTTAATTTTCTTTGCATTAAGTTTTTTTTTTTTTTTTTAAATAAATTATTTTCTCTGTGATACCTTAATTTCTTAAATAATGCAAATACCTCTAGATCCCCCATGGATTTAAATACATTATCCGGCTAGAAAAATATACTTTGTTTTTGAAAGCAAGTATAAGTAGTTTATCACTTGGAATAATTATTTTTTAATTATTCAGCAAAAAGATTTCTTCGAAGGTTTAAAGAATAAGTGCATTTTTATACATTATAACTTTAAAATGAGAGTAAAAGATTTTGATAGCACTCAAATATTTTCATTCTCCTAAATAGTGGTGATTATTATAATAAAGTTAAAATATAAAAACGATCATCCCTACTAATTGCACTAAAAATGATTGTGAAAGAACTAAAAACGTCAATCGACTGGTAATAATGTCTAATAGTTAATTATATTCATAAATTGGGCTTTGGTCGTCGTAGACGTACCGTATATTTCGGCCTATAATCCGCGGCTCTAAAAATTCATGTTATGCCCAGAAATTGTATTTGATAAAAGTCTATTTTCCTGAACTCGGAATTTACTTGACTTCAATTACTAAATAAAATTATGAGTCTAAACTGAATTATTTGAGACGCGGATTTTACGCCGAAAAATACGGTATTATACATTTTATAAAATTTTTATTTTCAAAATTTTGAGTTTTTTGTTTTGTGGAATCCAAAAAAAACCATAATTTATATGCATTATCTTAAATTTTCATACAGTTAGACGAGTTCGAAGTTTGAGAATGCTAATGTTAAATCTATGTGACAAAGTTTAAATTACATCTTGCAAAAACATCAATAGAATGAAATTTTATTTTTTTAATAAAATTTAATAATCAACACAAACTTATTCCAGCCTTTTTTCCTGTTGAAAAATATCGTTTATTTATGAAAATCATTAATAAATGTATAATTAAAAAATGTGATTTATGACGCACATAATTATTTTTAATAAAACGAACTTCAATTGTCATAAACATGGGTGTGTAAGTTTACAGGTAATTCAATTTTTTAGTTTTAGAGATAATTATTATTTTTATCTTCGAATGTCTAAGGGGGCTGTCTTCTCTTTTTATACAATAAACTGATTAAACTGAGAACTTTTTTTATATCAACACTAGTTATGCATAAAAAAATATTTTCGAATTTTATACGAGATTTTTCTATTCCGTAGTGTGTTCCAAACGAAAATCACCCATCTGTCCCAGATGCATCACTATGTATGTAATGTATCAGTAATCTATCATGCCGTGTTGATAACTGGGCTTTAATTCAGACATCTACCACTATTTCTGAATTGTAATATTCTCCTATTTCAATCTCTCAATAACAAATGCGAATATTATTATCTGGATATCGTGGTATATTTCTTAAATTTCATCACAACTGGCAACATAGATATCATATCAGGATACTAAAAATTTTATCACCACCACATAGAGCTCCGCTTGACAGTATGTTGTAATCTCGCATTTCGCCTGGTCTTCGTAATTCTGTACAAGAATAGTCATAATTAGTACATTTATATTTAGTACATATAAAAACCGTTTGTTCACAGAATTTCTTGAGGCAATTAATTCGCTTGACCTAATTTTCTGTCAGCATATATTTTTAGAATTCGTACTTTATTTTTGAAATGGTTCTAATTGCATTCTTTCATGATAGAAATTTGCGATTGTATAAGGCAAAGATTATTATTTTAAAATAGTGGAACTGAAAATTTAAATCAGTAGGAATATTTCTTTTAGGCCATATGTCAAATACATACAATACAAATGCAACTGTAATTCACTTTGCCACATGTTAGTAACTATCCTATAGCTGACAACTTTCCCCCCCTTTTTTTTTGTTAGCGCTTAAATTAAATTTAATATATAATTTTCCTTAATTGTTCGCAGATTTCGGCGATTAAATAAGGAAAATGCACTATTAAATTTTAGTGGTAAGAAAAATATAGTAAATGTTTGCAGCTATGCTAACCTCTACTACACCTTTTTTCTACATAAAATTAGAGATTTGATGGCATCTCATGAAATTTCACTTCATTTCACTTTGCTATTTCCATCTTACCTTCCTCCTTGCCAGACAAAAATACCTAGTCACTCAACAATAAATTTCTAACATGCACCCAGGCATTAATATCACGTGTCCGAAAAAATGATTCTATCTTTAAAATGCAATGAATTAAAAAAATAATTCTGAAAACAACCGGTTTAATAAAATCAGGACTGGAAGCAGCAGGATACGACTCATTTTTATAAATCATCAGTGTTCTTAGAATTAAAAATTTTGCTATAAATTATAGTTAAGATTTCTATTGAAAATACTGGTACTCAAGGGGTTTTAAGTTTTAACAGCCCTAAAATAAATAATAGTGCTGTCTCAAACATACAGTTTTTTGGTGGATATATATACATATTCAGTTTTCTGGGTTACTAAATACAAAATTATTAATTAATCAATGATAAAATAGTTGTTGATTATCTTCTACGGCAAGTGTGTAAAAGTAGAGCATTTTAGTAGAAATACATTATTAATGGTGCCAAAATATAACGAATTTTGAATACTTTTTTCTGAAAAGTAATATTTGCTTATTTAATACAAAACAGACCAACAACTGGTCGTTTGACCACTACAAAACGTAAATGATTTCATTCGAAACAGAAATGTCTTCATATAATAAATAGAATGTAAATCACACAGAAATAAGTTAAATAAAAATGTTAAATAGATCAAAAATAGATAGTTAAATTTAAATCAAAATTCTGGTGTGAAAAATGTTTATAAAGAATATAATATTCCCGGTTTGTTTAGTGGTAATTGTAGATATTTATGTTTGGTTTGAAGTGAAGAGTAGTAATCGTAAATTGTGGTATTCAATCCATAATCCTTGAAATACATGCGTTATATATCAATTTTGAAAGGAACCATTTGTAAACTCAAAATTTTTGTCATAGTCATTTATTTACGATGCAGTGAAGCAAAGCCTGTACAATCCGTGTAATTTCCAAAGAGTCTGACACCACCATATTATATTATAAATCTTTTATTTAGCATTTAAACTACAGGATTCTCAATCACGTTATTTAAAATAATAAGTTACAATCCCAGTTAGTAACTTTTTCGCAAAATTACTTTTTTGGAACTAAGGACAACGATTCTATTAAAAAATATTGTAGAATAATACACAGCCTGAATACAGACATAATATGTTTCAAAATCCTAAATAAATTATATATATGAAAATAAATTAAGAATAATAATTTAATTAAATTAATAAATAATACAATATGATAAACTAACAATTTTATATGTCTATTATAGAAATATGAACCCTTTTATTAAAATTTTATAAATACTATCAGAGAAAAAATGTACGGTTGAAAACAACTTTTCTTTTTGTCTCTCCTTTTCATAAATTTCATTTTCCATAAAATATCTATATATTGTAAGAAATGACTCATTCACTCTATTTATAAACATAATTCTTATTCTTTCAAATATGAATATGCATTCATGGCATATCTGTGCGTGGAGGCATTTAAATGTTATTGAAAATTATAGGATTTTCGATCGATTCTTAAAGAAGGTAATTTTTATTTGCTTCTTGAACAGTTTCTCCCAAAAGACTCCGTAGTTAATGAGCAATGAAGAATCCGCAGCAATAAAATGAGCGCAAATAGTTCGCTTCAGTAAACATGCTAAATGGTGATCGATTTGTGAAGTACTTCCTCCCAAAGGTTTTTTTTTCCCTGACGTTGTATTTAATTCCGTTATTTATTACTGCGCTAAAGCGTAAAAAGAGCTTAGCGGTTTATTATTTAAATCATTCTTGAGGCACAAGAAGGAATTTTATTTTAGTTTTCTTGAAGAGTCAGTCATAAATTACTAAATAACTTCAATTTTGAAACTATTAAGAAAAATGTAATAACATGTAATTTTGAAAACAAAACAAAAACAAATTCGAGATATAATTTTAAAATTAAAATAAAATATGACATCGGAAAACATATTAAATTTTTATTACACAAAATTTTAGGAGTTCAGAATAGTTTAATTGTTACAAAACTTTACTCATATTCAACAAGTAAACGACAATCTCATAGAGGATATGGGAAAGAAATTTTCATTCTCATATACATGTACATATTTGGTAAAGATTACGGATTTTTTATAACACTATTTCCGAATGGGAATATTCGCCATATTTAATCGCAGAAATCAAATAAAACGAATGTTACTAGATGGTGCACTGGCTAATTTTGACAGTTTGTAAATGCTATAAAATTATGGGTTCTTGTGAAAAGTATGACATACTCTACATATGTTTATACTCTTTGGTATTAGATACGCCATTGCTGTCAAAATTAACGGAAAGAGAAGTGGAAAACATCAGAATGTTGATTTTTTTTTTTTTTTTTTTTTTTTTTTTTTTTTTACGGGCTAGGATTGGCGACTATTTTTATATTAACTCGTACCACATTTGCAAAAAAATTCCTTGTCTTATATTTCTCTTGACTATATACTAGTATAAGTGTATGTCAGATATTATTATTGAAGGAGTAGTGCGCGTAGAATAAAGAAATAGTCGCTGGGACGACGTATGTCCCAACTCCGTTATCAAAGATTAAATAGTAACCTACATCATGATGATTCGTGCTAATAGCTAGTCAGTGATCCATGAACACCGGAAAAAAGATGCGAATTGCAATGAGGAGGTGTAAAGGGTGAAACTTTGAGATTACATAAGACGAATATTACCTTTCGAAACTTGTGGTGACAGACGATTTTCAGTAAATAAAGTTCGTGACTCCTACGTTAAAGGGATGGCCTGATCACAAAGTCTGACCCTTTTATTTGGAAATTAAAATTAAGTGAGACATATATGTCCCACTTAATTTTAATTCCCATATGCCACATTGCCCCCAGAATTTTGGAAGAAAATATTGCTTTTATGTATTAGGTGAAGAAAAGCTGTTATTTATTTTCAAATAAGATTGTTTGTAAATATTGGTCTCAATCAATCATTTTAATATTTTAGCAAGAGAAGTACCTTGCCCCTGAAAGACTTAAATCCCCTGTTTGTAATTCTATGAAGCATTATATGAGCGTTATGGATATTTTAAACAAACGTCCTGCCAGCATCACAAATATCCAACTGATCGAGAGAAATAGGGTATCATTTGCCAGATTCATGTGCCAGATTCCCAAGTTATCTCGAGGCAGTTACAGCTGCTAGTTGGTTGGTTGGTTATTTGTTACACCCGATTATCTGCGCTAGGGATATAGGCCGGTGGGGGGAGTGCCCTCCGTGGGTGTCTTTCTAAGGGATCCTAACTCGTATTTACGGCAAAGTTCGAAGAAAACCACGGAAAACTCCGAACGGTTAGGTTGACGAAAGCGACAGGGCCCTTCCCAGCACCTTCCGTCTACCAGCTTTGAAAGCAAAACCTCTCAGCCACTGGTGGGGCAGTTACAGCTACTGAGTGTGATTTATTTCATTAAGGTATATTTTATTTGTTGTTATTTTTATATCACTTATGTATTTTTCAATAAAAAATGCTTTTTGCCACGGATATTTTATGTTTTAGTCTTTCACCATCAATTGTCAAATTTCGCCCTATACTCTGTATTCGGAAAAATTGGTACTCTAAATCCTCAACCTTTGAGACCTATGAATGTAGAAAAAAACCTTAAAATTACCCCATACAGAACTATTTATGTAAAATTAAAAGGAAAATTTTAATAGAAGAGCGAATTATGGAATAATCTAATTAACCGTCTGATTACGGACCAAGTAGTGCGACTATTTTTTTTATATCAACGTACCACAAATTACAAAATAACTGTAGTAGATCCCTCTTATAAATATAATAAGATAGAGATTACTGTCTCTAGCAGAGATTACTTACTCTGAATCTCTGCCATCGTATGACACAGATTATTTTTACAAAAAAAAACGGACCAATTGGAAACAATGTTAAAGTAAAATAATAATTTGAAAAACAATAATATTAGACCACACCGTTAAAAAAATGGTATAGCACTCAGACACAAAATTTGAGGAAAGAAAGTAATAGTATGAGTAAATAAAAATACAGAATACTAAAACAAATACCTAAGAAATCTTGAATTTCAGAAATGATAATGCTATTTAAAAATTTTGAACTTAGACAGAAATTATCGAGACATTAAAGCATGAAATAGCACATCGATTTTATATGGAGAATTTCAATGACATTAAACATACTATTTCAGTAACATAGTTGTCAATTCTCCATACGCTAACACTTTTTTAGACTATCAGTCTTTCCGTATAGAAATATTCTCTTAATCACAGATATCTGCGATTAAATAAAGAGAATATTTCTCTGACAAATTGTGGTAGAAATAATATGGAGACTTCGAAAATATACAACAATATCCATGAGTACTGAAATTATATTTCTCATTGTTTTCATCAATTCCTTATCTCAATGATTACTTTTTTAAAAATACCGTATTTTCAGTCACATGATTCCCGCTTAAAACAAACATGTTTAGTCCCAGAAATTGTGCTTAATATTTGAAGCCAAATGTGAACTGAGCTCGGGTATATTACATATTATTAAATAAAATTTCTGTGTAAATCATGTTTGTCTCAGCCGTGGGTTATACACATAGCTTCAAAAAGGAAATTTTAAACACTAACATTATCTTCACAGACATGGTGAACATGTATTTTTATAATTATTGTCATCCGGTGTGACATTGTTTCATTTTTTGGCTCTTGTTGTTTTTAAAGATCCAAAACTTATTGAAATTTTATTTTAAACACTTTCTAATTCTGTTGTTTCTAGTTTTAAGATATCAATTGTAAATTTTAAAATTCAAAGTTAGTATTTTTAAAGAATAGTTTATTAATATTTTTTTTTAAGTTGGGCGAAGTCACCTTGGCCTGGGATGACTTTTTCTCATAACTAGCACAGATATACCAAGTTCCCACTAATCTTCTGTAATATGTGATTTAATGTGATCCAGTTTATCAACGCTTTGAACCAGAAAAATTATTGGATAAATCTTTTTTACTTAATTTCAGGTTTCTACGTGGAATGTATATAATTACATTTCTTTAAAAAATTTCTGGTGCGAAACGTATTAAACCCGGATCAAGTAAACCCACATATTACAGAAGATTAATGAGAGCTTTGCATCTCTGCTAACAAGTCATTGAAGAAACCTTATAAACCTTGTAAGACAATGCAAGCCTACAATTATGATTGAATAATAAAATATTTTTTAAAAATATATCTCATTTCGTCTAAAAAAACCCTCAAATGTTGTATGGAAATTAACAGAAAAATGAACTTTAATTAAAAAATGACTATTATATGAAACATGTAAAAACAATTAACAATTACGATATGGTAAGATCAATGTTTTTTTAAGAGAAAATACTTTAGATATATTCATTTATTTCAGACACTGAAAAAACATTTCGTTTAGCAGAAATAGGTCATGGAGAGTTAATTTCTTTCAGAACATTTATTTAGAACAACAATGTAAAGTACTTTTCATTCACTACTTTTTCTTTCAACTAGTGATTGAAATATAATATATTTCAGCGACTTTTCCTTGCCTTAATACATTCTGTACAGTAACATCTACCACTTTCTGCAGCGTTTTATCAGTATATTGTTTATACTTATGGCTACCTAACCTACAGGAGTTTTGTACGTACGAGGCAGAAATAGGTCATGGAGAGTTAATTTCTTTTAGAACATTTATTTAGAACAACAATGTAAAGTACTTTTCATTCACTACTTTTTCTTTCAACTAGTGATTGAAATAGAATATATTTCAGCGACTTTTCCTTGCCTTAATACATGCTGTACAACAACATCTACCACTTTCTACAGCGTTTTATCAATATATTGTTTATACTTATGGCTACCTAACCTACAGGAGTTTTGTACGTACGAGGCATCATTACACCAGCAACTGTACAAAAAAACTAAATATATACTAGTACAACTTTTATATTTTCACTAAATGTTTGCTTTTATTATCATGTTCTCAGAAAACTTAAATATAATAAATAAAATAAATTTTTGCTGACTTTGTCCTGAGACAATCTCACCGTAAATTGGCATTCAAAAACTCGTTTGTGAATAATGTCAATGTAAAATCTAAAATATCAAATTTGTATATATATAAATCTTATTGATTGTTTAAAAAAACATATTAAAAAAATAAATAAATTCACTTACCACTTAACAACATCCTCTATAAATAACTTTTCTAATCAAAAGTTTTCTCCAGTAAAATCACACACAAAAAATGAAACGAAACAACAACGGAAGTGATGCCAAAATTAATTTTTAAAATGCTGAATTAAATAATTTATGTTTAAGATACTGTTTCAGTCTATCAGAATTCGGCATTACTAATTAGGTTCATTGTAAAACAAATTATTTATTACAATTATTACAATTTTTGTCTTTCTCCGTGAGATGGGACAAAGTCACGGGAACAAAGCCATCGCGGTTGATGGTAATGTTATCGATGTGTTATAAACAAACCATAGCTACCAACTGCTGTGATTTTTGTCAACGACTAGCAATCTTCGATATATGTATAGGGATAAATATGCCAGTTTTTATGTCTAAGATTACTAATTGAAAAAATGGTGATAAAAAATCGTAGCAGTTGGCAGGTGTGAATAAATATATTGAGAACATTTCGATTAACCCTTTATATCCTGAATTGATTTTCCAGCTACTTTTTAATTGTATTTTTGCATCATTGGATAAGTTTTGGTGCAGAATAAACATAGAAAAGAGAAAAATAATTTTTATAGTGTTTTAGTGGTTAATTATGCAACTGTAACCACCATAAATTTTTTACCCTAATATATAAAATAAAATAGTAAATTTCAAATAGTAAACTTCAAATAAAATATAGGAAATGTTCACATGTAGAGTATAGAAAACAATAGAAAATAATAGTACTAAATAACCGGTAATAAACCACTAAAATTACTCAAATGAAGAACAACATGCATGTCAGTTCTATTGCAAAATGGATTTTGAATGTAGCGTGGCAAATGTAAAATCCCTACAATGCAAAGAAAGGGGATATGTGTTTGAATTTGCCATCTCCTGCCTGCTGTCAGAAATACACTCTTTGTGCTATTGTGGTCATATTACGAATATATTGGTGTTTTATTAACCCCTTGGGGACAAGCGACACGAATACGTGACACATAAGATGCTCAGAATCCTCGATTATTACCAAGAGTTATTTTTTTTTTGTAAAGTTTTCCTTATCTTATCATAGCATTTTTGCGATTCAATTAGGAGAATATTTCTCATTTGAAAAACCGGTGGTAACAGATTAAAAATTCTGTAAAAGACGCTCGTCGCGAAGGGGTTAAAGTGGTACTTATAAGTACCGTCAGGATAAAAAGGGTTAATATTAAAGAATAATATTAAAGAAATAATATTAAAGAATAATTTTCTTGCATACAGTAATCTTATATCTTTATGCTTACGCGTAATTAAGTAATAACAATTCTTCAAATTCACTGCCCCTTTATTTATATTTACATGCGTAAATAAACACGTAACCCCCTCACAAGCCAGGAAAACTACGTAAAAAGACAAATATGCCCTACAGTGTAAAAAAAAAAAAAAAAAACTCGGAAACGTTACTCTATCTGGTGGGGCAGCAATGTGGCTCATCGGTTCTGTTATGTTTCCGCATATTTCGGTCAGATATTCGTAAAAGTTTCCGCATATTTTGGTCAGATATTCAGAAATGTTTCTGTATATTTTGGAAACATTTACGTGCATTTCGGAAACGTTTCTTTATATTTCAGTCAGTTATTCAGTAACGATTCTGCATATATCGGAAATGTTTTTGTATACATCGGGAAGATTTCTGCATATATCGGAAATGTTTTTGTATACATAGGAAAGGTTTCTGCATACATCAGAAAGGTTTTTGTATACATCGGAAATGTTTCTGTGTGTTTTGGAAATTACTATTACCAGACTCTATTTTAGCGCATATTAATACTACATTCGCTCAAGGCGAAACCCCACTACACATCATCGTGATTGGGTTTTCTGCGAAGTTCGGTGAGCGAACTCGCTAATCATACTATAGAAATGTTCCTATGAAGTATTATCTTGTAGATGAATTATACTCTAGAATTAGCAATATTATAAACTTTCTGTAATTTCTGGTGTGAAACATATATTTTTCTACACTCGTTTTATTATTCACCTTTTATTATTAGATTGCTACTCAAGATATCACTTTAAAGTTATTTATGCAGGCGAAATAAACTTTGAAAAAACTTAATTCTATGACAAATACTTCTGTCATTTTAAAATAACTCCAAATTTGAGAGTATGTCCTTCTACTGAAGAGAGGCTTCCAAATTTTCCTTTGTATGAATAGAGTTGAGTCGTCTGCAAACTTCTTTAGTTTACCTACTACAAGTTTACAAGTACAACAAGTTTAGAAGTTGTTGTATACACATTTAAATAACTCGTTCAATAGTTTCTTTATACTCTTGTTCCATGAATCTATAATAAATATTAGATATTTGATTAATGAATAATAATGTAGTACTAGTATTAATGAAGTACAGATAGCACCGTATATACGTCTTTAACATCTTTTCGTTTTGAGATCGGTTCCGTTTCATAACTTTTCTAATGATGAAATGTATCGTTTGTATGACAGAACAAATTCCTAATTTCACTTATACTATACGTTTTTCACTCAGTTTTTATGAATCAGATATTTGTAAATAAATAACGTATAAAATTTGATTTATGGATCTATAAATAATTCTTTTTTTTAATGCAGCCTCATGAGTTCCATCCTCTAAATAGATACTCAATGAAAATATTTAATTTCCCTATACTTATAAATAGATAGATTTTAGTAATACCTTTCAACATTTTTTTTTATCTTGTAAATAGTTATATTATTCGAAAATATTTTATATCTGTGGTAATTGTTTTATTTTCACGAATTGTATACATATAAATAGATATATTGATAAAAATGTTTTGTCTGTTTCTAAATATTTTTAATATAGTGTTTTACAACTATCATGCTTCTAAATATATTCATTTAAATGTATTCTTTTATTCGTATAACTTGAGAAGTGCTGAGATAACCTGAGAAAATAAATATATTTTTATAAGTATACAGTTCATAAAATAAAATAATTATTAACAGATACGAAATCTTTTGACATAATATGTATACTTACAAGATTAAAAAATATATTTATTTAAAGGTATTAAAAATAATACATCTATTTTGGGAAATAAAGCATTTTAATAATGCATATGTATCTGCTAACAGCATGGAATTCACGAGACCGGATTTTAAAAAAAGAATTATTTATAGATTTATAAATCAAATTTTCAATTATATTTATTTATAAATATCTGATTCATAAAAATGAATGAAAAACGTATAGTATATATGAAATTAGGAATTTGTTCTGTCATATAAACGATACATTTCATCATTAGAAAAGTTATGAAATGGAACCGATCTCAAAACGAAAAGATGTTAAAGACGTACATACGGTGCTATCTGTACTTCATTAATACTAGTAGTACATTATTATTCATCAATCAAATATCTAATATTTATTATAGATTCATGGAACAAGATTATAAAGAAACTATCGAACGAGTTATTTAACTTTGTGTATACAACAAAAGATTAAATGCAAATGTAATATTAATATGCAATAAAATAGAATCTGATAATATTAATTTTTTTTAAAAAGCATATTGTTCTCTCAAATAAAAGAAATTATAAAACAGAATACTTACAGCTCATATAAATACGTTGCATCTACATCTGTTTTAAGCTGTCTTTCCTCTCAAGAACAATAGAAATCACGTGATAATGACATGTGCAATAGGTCGGAGTAGATGAACATGCGCAAATATTACTTCATTTCGAATTCCATTTTAAAACTTTACACGGAATGGGTGTAACATTTCCGAATGTTTCAGTAACCATCATTTTACACTACCTATTCGAAAACATTTCCGGTATGGAATGTAACTTTTCTGACTTCTTCAGAATAATTCACCGCTTTAAATATATTTCCGAAAATACGTGTAACGATTCCGAAATAACAAGTAACTGAGGAGATCGTAAAGTTTACTATAAATTTTCGGAAACCTTTCCGCCTTGTGCCGAAATGCTTCTGAGTTTTTTTACAGTGTAACGACAGTGTGTTTTTGTCTTTATATTTGAATGATGCATTCTACAAACACATCGACTTCTTATTTATGTCAGATATTCGGTATTTACATCTCAGCACCATAATTTAAATCTGGTAAATACGGCTTATAAACTCTGCGATAAAATGAGGCAAAATTTACTTTTCGGCAATTCTCGCGTTAAAAAATAATTACCCTACTTTGCATATAAATAAGAGGTCACAAAAAGTAAAATATTTTATCCCCTTATAAGGTACATTGTTTTTCTGTAATGTTGAATTCATATAAGAAATTTCGAAGATATTTACTTAAAAATAAAATAATTCAATTTACGTTTTTTTTTTTTTTTTTTTTTTTTTTTTTTTTTGCGAATATTCTAAAAGAAAAATTTTATTCAAAAACTCCAGTAGAAATTTCGATAAACATTAAGATGTATAAATAACATAAATTCATAATTTATATTAAATAATATTAAAGGACATGCTATTCTTAAATCTTCAAAAAACCAGACTTTTCGAGAAACACATGTTAGAAAGAGCGATATTGTCTGCGTATTTTAAAACAACCTGCATAAATAATTCCTGGAATTACACAAGTTATGACTAAACACATATGAAGTATTCATGGTAAAGAATGATTTGACACTAGAACGCCCATGAGCGGTCATTTTGACCGTTACCAAACGAATATATTCCGATTCGAACCAGAAACTTATTTTTAAAATAAGTTAAGTGTATACTTTACTGAAGTATGTTAAATGAATAAGTTAAAAACATTTTTAGATAAAATTTCAGCTGTGAAATAGTTTTTTAAAACTTGAGAAAATTTTTCGGGCGTTCTAGTGTTAAAAGTCATAGGCACGTCCACTTAAGGCTCACAGTACACAGAACTCAGCTCAGGTTTTCATAGGGCCTCATTCTGAAGCATGTCGTTAAATTCTGATACAGAATAAAGGCATTGTTTTCTATGAAAACTGTTCTTTACCTTATTGTTGTCTCCGACCCAAAGGTCGAAAATTACTATTCAAGCCAACGCCATTGACAAAAGTGTGTTTTGACTCCTTAGCTCCTCCTATGTACTTTCTTTGCATAAAACGTTTGCAAGATATTGATAAAAAAATATATGAATTTATATCATATATTTAACAATATTTCATTAGATTTGTAACACATTTCACTTTAAACCCATATTTTAGAAGACTTTTATTCAAGTGAAAACCTGTAAAACCTATCTAAATAATAATTTCCGAAGAAAAGAGTGGGACTTCTTTTATTTTCTTAGAGAAACGACGGTCCATATCATTTCACGTAAATAGCTGTGAAATTTCTTAATATTTCTGAAAGAATATGATTCATAAAGTATATATATATTTTATACACTCAAAAATAATCCAATACCTATTCTAATACTAGAACACTGGATATTTCAAGTTATATTTTTTTAATATACTACTTCAAAGTTATTTATCTCAAAATGTGGTTTTCTTCAGTATTTTCACCTACAAAAAAATATTATGCACAGATAAATTCAAAAAAAAATTAAATACATTGGACTATATTATAAAAATATAAATTTTGCTGAAACATAAACATGTTTTAGTTTAGCCATAAGATATAGATTAAAGTATAGATCAAAATTAAGATGTATAATCTATAAATCAATGAAAATCGGATGCAAAAATATTAAGTGATTCAAGAGAAATCTTGCGCGAAATTAAAAAATAACAAACATCTTCAATGTGTTTAGATAAACGACATTAAAATATTCTTTTATTCATTGCTTAGATAGGGTCACTTGATATATTTCTAGTGAAAACTGGCAAAGATATAGGAGATTTTTATGTGGTTTGTTGTTAAAATTCGCATAAAATGGTTGCTCTTTTGTATACATATTCCACAAAAAACGGTATTTTTAAAATGTACAAGTACTACGCCTTCTTAAATTGGTTAAATAATTTTTCTCTCTGTCTATGAGTGTCCATAAATGAGGAAAAATGTTTTTGATTTAGTTTACCCTCTGAGCGTTTTGAAAAAGGGTTAAATTGCAGCATTATAAATAAAACTTAATTACAAATATGAATGTAACCCTTGAGAGTATTAATCATTCTTCAATGTTTTGAAAATTCATTAAATCTACAGAATTATATTATCTTAAACATTGCATATATTGCAGTGAAACCTGCAGCTTAGTGAACGGAATATTACGTTCCACACGCATAGAGGGTTAATTTGAGATTTCGTAACTTAGAAAATATTTTGTCACTAATTTATCGAGTTATTTTATACGAACAATTACCATAATTTTTCAGTTGTATTTTTTCTTTATTTAACCACACAATGTCTGTCATTAAATAAATCAAAAAGTATTGTTAGAAAATTCTTGTAGATATTTTGTACACAAAACATGATAATTGTAACTTTGCTCTCATCAAAATTTTAAAGTTTGTTTATAGTAAATACAAAAAATAGTCCAAGCCATGCTCATAGGTTAAGGCGCGTTTGATATTTTTACATATCAATTAGTATTGCACTTAAATTGTCTTGTTTAAATCCCAATTGCTAAAATTAAAATTTTTTTATCTTCATATAGCGAAATTGTTTTTCTGAAATAGCATTTACAAACTTAAATAAGACGGTTTTTAGGTGCGTTCGTAATTATATAAATACGTAGCACCTATACTCGTCCGCAAATAAGAGAGCAAAAACTACTTAACCGAATTGTTTGAAATTTAATATATAGCATCGTTACAGAATTTTGCCGAGTCATTTTAAATTTTATGAAAATCGAGTCAAAACTTAAAAAGATATTAATCAAAGTTTTTTTTTATTATATTAAATCCTATCATACGTAATTAATTCAATGTTATCCCATGATAGGTAATGATTCTAGAATACCATGGTGATTACATCATATATAAGATGGAGTCCTATTATTTCCGGATTACCGAATTTAAAAACCGAATTTGTATACTTAAACTATTTAATTATAGCAATCATATAATCTACCCACAGTTTTTCGGATAGAAGTTTCAGGAGAAATAGATATTAAATGAGAAAATATTCTAAATATGGATTCCATGTTTTGAAATTTTCAAAGCTAGGCTTCAGTTTCCCATTGGAATTTTTAGTAAATGTCAACAAAAGATAAAATGTTGCGAATTTAAAATGTACTTATTTTATTACGGAAATTAATCATATTATATCATAATAACAGACGATATAATTCATTTCACTGAAATAATAACAATGATTTTTTTACATTGTCTTGTATTGGATATTTGCGCATTTTAATGTAACATAATTGTAATTAATTTTTTGTAAATATGTATTGAAATTTAATTTCACCAAATAAAATTAATATCTATAGTATGAAAATCTGCACATAAAATAAATTTTGTATTCATGCATTTTTGCATAAGAATGCTAGAGCTATTGCCCCAAGATCAGAATATTTATAAAATCAGTTATAGTAAGAACGCACCTCATACAATTTCCTACTTGTTATTTGTTGCTGGCGTGACATGTATGTCATACCAACAACATATAAATATTTTTTTTTAATATGCCAATAATGATTTAGAAAATATATGCTTCTACATGAAGATAGATAAATGTTGTTTAATCATAAAAAAATTCAATTTAAATGATGGGATAACTTCTTGAACGGCGGTGGTTTACATTTGGACCACTTAACTTTTATCTCTAGATGCCACATTGGTACCAGAATTTTGGGATTAAAATTTTCCTTTTATCATGTATGTGAAGTAGTTTTTACCTATTTTTAAATACATTTGTTTGAAAATTCTGGTTTCAATCAACCATATGAATATTTTAAGATTAGCAGTACTTTTACCCTAAAAGGTACCAAAACGTACAAACCTAATTTATATGGAAAAGTATCAGACACGCCGAAATGGATTTAACGATCAGTGTTGCCAGTGGGCTACTTTTTAGGTAGATTTCGTAAGAAATACTACCTATTACATTCTCATCTAAGTTGGAAATTTTGAAAAATTTTTGCAGATCTACGCCGATCATGACTCCCAGAACCCAAAACCACCCCCAGTTCAAAACTTTATATCTATCTATCTATCTATCTATCTATCTATCTAGCTATCTATCTATGTCACTTTTTTCTGACTACGATAACTGGAAAAATTCTGCATAAATCTCTTCCAAACTGATACATAAAATCAAGGGTCATAAAATCTCGGTCAAGTTCGTTAATGGGCAAAATCGAACCCAGGGGGGGATATGGGGGGGGGGGGCTTTTTGTGAAAACAGAAAAAACCCCATAATTTCTTAATTATGATACGTATCGAATCCGTTTGAAGTTATTATTACTTCTAGGAACAGGGCTAAAAACTTATGTATGACAGATTTTTGATATAATTAAAAATTGCCTTAAGGGGGGAGGGAAGGGGGGTTTTAGAATAAAAATAATTCATAACTTCGTCAATTCCCAAGATTTCAAATACGCTTAAATTCATTATAAATCTTCTTAATATTATCTAAAACTTTTATATTGACAAGTTTTTTATAGGACTAACCGTTATAGCAAAAAAAAAAAAAAAATTAAAAACAAAAAAATCCCTGCCGGCTCCGCTTGCAAACAAGTTATTCTTCGAAGTAGGCGGTTCCAACTGCCGCATCTTTTCTAAACTGATACATAAAATCAAGGGGCATAAAATCTCGGTCAAGTTCGTTAATGGGCAAAATCGAACCAGGGGGGGGGGACTTTTTGTGAAAACAGAAAAAAAACATAATTTGTTAATTATGATACGTATCGAATCCGTTTGAAGTTATTATTACTTCCAGGAGAAGGGCCGAAAATTCATGTATGACAGATTTCTGATATAATTAAAAATTGCCTTAAGGGGGGGGGGAGGGGGGTTTTAGAAGAAAAAAATTCATAACTTCGTCAATTCCCAAGATTTCAAATCCGCTTAAATTTATTATAAATCCACTTAATATTATCTAAAACTTTTATATTGACATGTTTTGTATAGGACCATCTCTTATAGCAAAAAAAAATCCTTGCTGGTTCCGCTTGCAAACAAGTTTGGTTTCGAAGTAGGTGGTTCCAACTGCAGCATCATCGCAAAAAGGTCATTTCTTCCGCAATTCCCGACAAACAGGCGCCCCACGTTCTGCGTCTTCGAAATCTACCTGTGCCTGTAGGCCGAGCCGTCAGGGATTTTTTTTAATTCAGTTTTCTTGTTTGCCACCAGTTTTTTGAGAAGGTAAAATTCGCGTGATTTAATGACAGATTAAATAAACGGAAAAGAAGGCAATTGATGCCATTTCAATAAAGTTGTGCCAATCAAGCAATCTGAATTTTAAAAAAGTAGCCTAATGACAACACTGTTACCGATAACTTAAAAATCATGGTAGTTTGACAATTACTCAACATATTGATTGATGCTGAAATGTTCTGACATGCAATTATCATTTTAAAATTATGCACCTATGTATGTTCATATAAGTCGAAATAAAATACTAATAAAATTTCATTCAGACTAAAGTAAGTAATGCACTTAAAACTTTTTCGCGGAATATCGTTATGCTAGGGTTGAAAAGGATATTGATTTTAATACTATTTTCAACAGTTTTCTTTATCATATAGTCTGTTTATGTTTCTCTTCACAAATGATTGAATAGCCAATTTTGAATTATTTGAACAGTTTTATTTACTACCTGGAAAGTAAATAGTTAAATAAAGTTACAAGTAAATTGCGTTTAAAAATTTATTTTGCTTTACAGTATTCGAGTAATTTATGATTTCTGTGTTTCAAGACCCGCTGCGATAAAATAAATAAATATGTATAAAATGTAAATAAATATTTCGAAAATTATGTATATCCATATTCTGATATCTGTAATTTATGCATTAAATTATGTGTATAAAATTAAACGCGATAGCAAAATTTTTGGCACATAAATAAAAGTTTTTTTGAATTTCATAAACTAATGTAAAACAAAGTCCAATAAATAAATTTCGAACCACAAACTTAAATTAATAAAAGAAGTAAACTAAGTACCAGATAGAAAGAAGACACATTTTGTTAAATAAATTTTCTTTTTCAAAATATGTTTATTTGACTTGAAAAATATCGGAAAGTTGGCAGCTGTACTGGATTATTACGGTGTTCAACATTTTTACCTGAAATTCATTAGACACCATAAATACCAAATGGTAATACTCTCCTTATTTAAACGTAAATTTATTATTATTATATAAGGAACATTTTTCGATTCAAAATTAGTTGTTATTTGGTGACCCGCGAAACACATGTTGAAGACTCCTATAGTATTATATACAGGTTGATTATAAAAAAACTATCCCGATATATGAGTCCTTAACTGTCACACCGTTCACAGAAACTGACTGAAATTTTGGTTTTAAGCATTTTGCGGTATGAGCTCAAGAATCGTATGAAAAACAAAAGTTAAACTCTAACAGTTACGTTTAAAGTGACAAAATTTTTAAATTTCAAATGGCAACACCTATTTTTTTTATTGGAATGTGATCTTTATAGTGAAAAACCATAAAAAGCGTTGAAACGGTACCTGTAACACGAAAATTGCCGGCGCTAGAGAGACTAAGAAGAAAAGTGAAAACAACCAATAAAGGACAGAGAAGCAACAGAAAGTAAAACATTTTATTATTCAGTGCTATCCACCATCTGCCGCATGCAACGTGTCTTCGTGTGTGACGTGGAAAATTTGTGAAACACAATATTTTTTTTTTGTTTTCTGTTGATTCTCTGTTTTTATTCGTTGTTTCCACTTTTCTTCTTATTCTGTCTAGCGCCGGCAATTTTCGTGCTACAGGTACCGTTGCAACGCTTTTTATGGTTTCTCACTATGAAGATCACATTCCAATAAAAAAATAGGTGTTGCCATTTGAAATTTTCAAAATTTTGTCACTGTAACCGTAACTGTTAGAGTTTAACTGTTGTTTTTCATACGATTCGTGAGAGAGTTTCTATGAACGGTGTGACAGTTAAGGACTCATATATCGGGATAGTTTTTTTATAATCACCCTGTAGATAAAAATGACAATTTTTTAAAATGGAGAATAAAGTGAGTTTGTTTAGACGTAGATACAGAAAGTGTTCAGCACCGTTAGTTCCGTTAACTCTGTAAATCTGGTCATCTATCTCCTCTTCACTGAACCTTGACACATTAATCAAAGATAATATATTCTCACTTCTAATTTTATTTAATGACAAGTAACTTACGCACAAGTATGACATTTATTTAATTTCTTTTACTAATGCAAATTTTTTATACAAGCATATTTAGTTGTTCTGTCTACTCTGTAAATGTAACGGTTTCCAATATATTAACCATGGAATGTTCGAGCATGCCCAGGGTATTTAAGGCTTATATTTTGCCAAAAAAAAATTCAAATTAAAATCGTCACCTTATTTAATTGTTGATATTTGTTATAAATCCTGCAATAAAATAATTTAAAATTACATTTCGAAAAATAGTGTTACCAAATGTAAAAAATCATACGCACCCCTGGGTATGTCATACCCATGGAACTATTAATAAAAATGTATTGGCATATCCACGAAATGGCAAAGCTTCAACTGTAAACGGTTTCGCAGGGCCTGATTGCGGGATTACAAACTTCCAGCTGTAAATTTGAATAGAAATTGCCTCCTTATTTAAACGACTTTTTCATGCAAATTGTCTGTCATAATTAAGGCAAAAATATCTATTGGTTTTTACTTGAGGAAGTGTTTCCTGGCCAGAGTTCGGAAAATTGGTAATTCCAATTATCTGCAATGTAATTACCGTAATTTCCGGCGTATAATCCGCAGCTCAAAGAGTCGTTTTTCGACCCAGAAATATTATTTTATAAAATGTAATTTAAAAGATCGCTGTAAATATTTAACTACAATTATTGAATAAAATTTCTGGGTCGAAAAACGACTCTTTGAGCTGCGGATTATACGCCAGAAATTACGGTATGTAAGTGATTATAGTTACACATAGTCAAACACAAAAATTTCATAAAATATTGGGATGGAGGACGGTTTCTTCTTCAGCTCTGCATGATTTTTTTACGCATGGAAATTGTAATTATAATTAATTACATACAATTAAATTGCAATTACATTGCAGATAATTGTAATTACAATTTTGCCCGACTCTGTCCTCAGTGGTAGCCAGGCCCCGCGTTTCCACCATATTATGATAATATAAGCAATCCTCCTGTCAATGTCATTGAATTTGATTACCTCCGGGGTAAACTTCCACCCGTAAATTTGAATAGAAATTTTCGGCTTATTTAAAAGCATTCATGTGGAATCTTGTAATATATGAGGCAAAAATTTCCATTCGTTTATACTGGCGGGAGATTGCCCGACGTTAAGCTAGCTCTAAATTAGTGTAAACAATTCAACAGCCGCAATCTTTTGACTACATCCTAAATTACTTCGCTCGCAACCGGTGTTCACTACATTATCTGCCGCCTTCTCTTTATTGATAGCTCCATTGACATACCCTGCGCCTGTATCAAACTTTCTCTTACTAAAGAGGTATGACACAATAATCAAAATAAGTATATTCTCATCACACATTTTATTTAATGAAAAGTAACTTATATCTCGACGGCATTTATTCACTTTATTTGATAAATATATTTTTTTCTCTACCGTACATATTTATTGTTTTATAAACTGGGTAAAGGTTATGGTTTTTAATATGTTGACCATGGTACGCTCGGACATATACAGTTTACGCACGATTTACTTTTACACCAATAAATTCAAACAAAAATTGTCAACTGATTTAATCGTAGACAGTTGTTACAAATTCTGCGATAAAAAAAATTGAAAATTACGTTACAAAAAATGGTGTTGAAAAATGTAAAAAGAGTATACTTAGCAGCTGTATTCCCAGGCCGAGTTGACAGCTGGGAATACAAGCTCATGTTTTATTTAGAAAATCTCTCATGTACCTCATGAGGGATTTGAGGTACCACTCATGTACCATGTACCTCAATCTCTCTTGCACTTCATGTTTTATTTAGAAAATCTGAATTCATACCAGAAATTTCGAATAGTAACTTCTGCTTTTCATTTCGTATTACCTGAAGAAAACATTCTTCTTCCGCAATTTCCGGTAGGAATTTGAAATTTTTTAATGCATGAAAAACGAGGCCAACTTGGAAACACTGTTCCAGAGTTAATATTTCACATTCACAACTTTAGGCATTATTAATGAATACTTTTATAATCTGGGCAGTCAAATATTATTTTTAAAGCTTCTCTATTTAAACCACAACTGGTTATTGGAGGCGGTAGCTCAAGTAGATACTCTGAAGAAATTAACGTAATACCTTTAGCACAAGCTGTAATATATGTATATTATGCATAAAATATCGATATTTAAGATTTCTGTTGCTGTATTCTGAATGCTTTTTTCAAATTTTTAAACTCTTCTGCTTCAGTTTATTCTCCACCCGATTTATTAATATGTATATTTGCATTCAGTTTAATTGTAGTATTGTATTATAGTCCTTATTTTTAAAAATATTTATATAAATTTTGCTATTAAATACTGAATTAATTGTTATTTTTGATAAAGTAAAATCAAATTATTAAAAAGATTTCAGCTACAGTTAATAAAAATCATGCTATTTTACCAGGGTCAAATATATCCAAATGCAGTGGGTCAGAAGCTCCACCATTGCCAATTTGAGAAATAAGTATAAAAACTCATGACAATAGTTGTAACAAATTCTTATTAGCTATCTTATCTTATGTATCATGAAATAATTTACACTATAGAATATAGATCCAAATCTCCTGATTTATCAATACCAGTTATCCCGTAGAAAAATAGTTGCTTTATAGAAAGACATATTTCTGCCATTATATAAATTGAATGTCTACGGCGAATTAGTAGTATTAAAAAAACGGGAGACTTGTCAACTATGATAAAGCAAACATATCTTGTTTAAATTTATTTACAACAATCGTATGAGGTTACGGCTGGTAAATGGCAAACTTACTGCTTTGAGGGAAAATTGCAAAATACTACTTTATTTTTTTCGCCACATATGGCTGAAAAGCAACATTAAATAGTATAAAAGGCTTATAAGAGGGCTGCTACGGGTCAGGAAATTTGCCAGGGTCAGTACCAGTATTTCCTTACAGAAAAATATGCCTAATTGTATACCGCGAGAATTCGCCTTCCTTAAGGCGAGTCTTTCTATAAGAAAATGCTGGTACATAACCTGAAAAATCCCCTGATCCTTTGCAACCCTGTTATAATATGCTTCAATCTTGTGCTTTTGAGCTTTTTATTTCTTGAAATAAAGGCATGGGTTAAATCTCTCATACTGTCAAGCATCCACAGTTATCCCTTTATGACAATAAGATGCTATTATGAACTTTTGTGTTTCTATACTTTCATGTAATATTTAAATAATATCGTATAAAATGATTTATACTTAAATCACCATACGTGCAAGAGTAAAATGTCTATTTTTCATCTCCGGTATTTAACGAATTCTGCATAAAATAACCAATCGGTATACAGAATCATACATATGTTAAGCAAATCAAAAGTAGTTATTCAGCTCTATTTACTTCTGAGAACTCAGAAACTTTGGGATTGTTCTTGGAATAAAAAAAACACGTGAAGATATGCTATATCTATAGACAAAAATCATAGAAAAAAATGTAAATTATTAAAACACCTAAGATTCCTCAAACATTCAAATGTGTGATTTATTTTCTTTTTCAATAAAAAATATATTCTCAAAAATTAAAGACAAAATAATTATATTTTTTACAGTTTGTTTAATTGTTTCAATTAGTTTCTCATTATTTTTTTCCCTAACACCCTTACTTTCTTTTGTTATTTACGTCATTATTTCACTCTTTTACGATTTGTATATTTCAATGTTTCGTTTTATAAATCAGTACTTTTTAGTTTTCTATATTTCTTTCTTTGTCAAAAATTTATATAAAAATATTACAATTATAAATTAAAAATAGAAAATTATTTTTATTTAACTTTTTGTTAAAACAAAGCACACGTATTATATTTATATGGTTTATGTGATATCGAATATGAAAAATGTTTAAGAATTATCTCAGTTTATTCACTATTCTGAAAAAAGTAAAGAATTTAATACCATGGGGGAAAATATAACAGATCAATAAAAAGTGTTGTAAAGATTCTGAAAGTGCAAATTCTTACTTTATTTTCCCGTAGTTCGGCTCAATAATATTTTATTTTATAAAAAAAGGCTGCAATGTTTAGTAAAGTTTTCAGATACAGACATAAGGCTATAATATTCTTTGAAAAATCTCAGAATTTTATAAAAATAATATAGAAGTAGCATTCCAGTTTTGTATTTCACCTTCAACATTAGGATATCTTAAAATGAAGTCGAATGTTTTGACCATAATAATGAATAGCTAACTTTAAAATACGTCGAATCCAAGGCTCCTAATCTGTCCGTTTTTTGAAAATATTTTTTTTTAGTTAAATATCTTGGTTTTAGATTTCTTAGGCAAATTTTGTACAAACTACCATGAACAATTATTTCTGTTTAAAATATTGTAGAAATGTGCTCTTTTGAAATATTGTTATTTAAAAAATGAACCCATGAGATCCTTACAAATGTCAAATAGTACACGACAAAAATCCTTAAAAAGGTTTCTTCAAAATTAATGTTACATTTGAGTCAAACATTATCATTTGTCACACTTATTTAACTTCAGCTTGCAAATTTTAAAAAGGTTTCACTTAATTAAACAAGCAAACTAAAATTTGTTTCAAATAGAGTAAAAATGAACAACTGAACAGAAAACCACAGTTCATTTTCATTTTGCATGATAAAATGAGCAGCTCTGAAACTTCATATGATTGTTGATTACCATTAGAAATTGCCTTAAGTGAAATTAATAGAAATACTTTGAGGTAAGCTTTTCCTATTGGGAATTTCTAGTTTTGAATAAAGGAATGTAGATATAACAGCGTATAATTACGAAATGAATTTCGTTTTCTGTTTTATGTATCGAGTTTATTTTGTATTACAAAACTTCCGTGTTTCCATAAATGTATGCAATGAAAACTGGTGAATTAAATGTTTAATATAAAAACATTTGCAACGAAAACGAAAACATAAGTATTTTGCATTATATATTTAAATAGAGGTGCACAACCTGTGACCCACGCTCTATTTCTGAGCAGAATAATTTGTCTAATTTAATGAGAGAAAACTTGCGATTAAATAAGCTGAAGATTACATTCCAGAAAATGTGGTGCCACACTACTTACTGGCAAAAAGGTGCAGAAATAGGTTAATGGGTCTATGAACAGAATTTCTGTATTTCTCATTTTTTCCCTTTCAAACCAAAATAATGTTTATCACTATGTTAAGATTTCTTATTTTGAAAATTGTCAATCTGTACAAATATGAAATGCTTTTCACCTTTTACATGAAAATGACTCTGTTACGTCAGTGGTACTACAATTATTCGTGTAAAAAGTATTCTCTCACCAATATTTGCGGAAAATAATATTCACAATATTTAATGACATAAATTTTGCGATAAATCAATGGGAAGGTTTACGGAAAGTGGTAGCTTTGTAGCTACCACGAAGTAAGTGCCATTCGTTTAAGTGATATAAGAACTGTGCGTATAGACATATAATACTAAGCAAAAATGAAAAAATAATAATATGCAATAATAACTACACAATGCTAAATTATCATTTTAGACTGAGAAGTCATTTTTCTATATGGATCATGCACCGGACGTATTTACTTTTCTGCACACAGATATAGTTGTTTTGCACCATACATGTACTCCATATGTTACAAATATTAATTTCCAATTTATTAAATAGCACTGGTTGACATTAAAATCCTCTTTGTAAAAATACTGATTGTTTCTCACAGATTTAACAATACAATGTTCAAATATGACAATCAAATTGCTCCATCACGTACCAACTTTTTTTGTTGGGGGTCGCCATTAAAATAAATTTTTTTCCTTGTTAAATCATTACATCTAAAACGCGTACTATTATTTTATTTTTTGATTCTCCTCCGCTTTGCTTTTTTTATAATCTCTTTTGTAAGCGATTTCCACCCTCTTCGTAAAGTCACCACTCTCAATTTTCATATATTCAATCTCAAATGACACTCCATAAAGGATGAAATGAGAGGAAATTTGTGTAACGTTATTGTTGAGAGCTAAATAACTAGAATTGGTAACTGAATTCCAATGAGGTTTCACAAAATTCAATTGTTGTTTTACGTGCATGGGACAATCGAGCAAGAGATAAGCATAGTTGCGTGAAAATATGGCCTAAGAAAATATTCCAGGAACGCAAAACATTGCACAACTGGTATTAGTTGACAAGACAAAATTATAATTACCTCGTGTCCGTATAAATCTTGGACTTATAAAATAATTGGTTAAAGCAATGAATAAAGACAGCGAAGGATTTGAATATGCATTACACACATTTCCACACATGTGCGACGTCAAAATAAAGGAAGGTATTTTTGTTGAACTTCCCCAGATGGAACACCTAATACAAGATCCTACTTCAAAAAACCAACTGAATGCTGTCGAGAAAGTATCACAGGATGCTTTTGAAAAAAGTATGTAAAACTGTTTGGGAAACAGAAATTTTCTGAATTAAAAATAAATCGAAGAAAATCTACCCTCCACATTTAGGGCATTGGGGTGCAATGTGCCTCTAAATCTGCGCATTCCTACATTCTCAATTGGACTTTTTTCTGGATAATATGGGAGGTGTTTCTGATAAACATGGAGAAATTTTTGACAAGGATATAGATGAAAGAGAAAAAAATTGCAGTGGTATATAGAATGAAAATATGTTAGCAGATTAAAATTAAAGCCGGACATTTAAAAGGGAGACACACACACAATAATTAATAATACAAGAGCAAAATGGCAACGGAATAACTTTCTAATGATAGACTTTATTCTCCTTTTTACAAAAGTAATGAAAATAAATAATTTTTTGTGTTTTTATTGTTTTGTAACATGGTCGATGTATGTATTATTTTCTCCTTTGATACTGTAATTTTTATTATTTTAAAACTGCCTCTCTCAAAAACGGTACGTGACGGAAATATTTTGGTGACATATTTAGAATGAGGAATGTCAAATTCACAAAGTTAACCCATTTTATTTTCCAGAGAGGATTTTGTTTTGCCGCGTATAATCAGTACTTATAATAATATTTTTTATGGCTACTGATATTATATCTATATTTTGTTTTAGCCTCTACAGTCACGATGTGCACATATGTGGACATACAAATCCTCATAAAAACTTGAACGTTTGATTGTTTGAGATTTTGACTACATTTCTGCGTGTATGTTTTTCAAACTCTTTGAAAGACAGTTGTACATTATTTATACCATATAATTTTATATCCAAACTGTCAAATGACAAACAGAATTTTCAAATATATAACTTTATTAAGCACGCAAAGGAAATAATTTAATTATTTCAAAGCTATGTGTTAGTAAATTTGTCTGACATTCAACATTTTAGCAACATAATTACTCTGCTCCAAAAAGGTTTAAAATGAGACCAATAAATGGCACCATACATGCTGATTTCCTTATGAAATAAATATTGGTTCCATCTGACTTTGAAAAATGCCTCCAAGACGGCGTGGAAAAAGCAGTAAGTTGTTTTCATAATTATCTAAATTAGACACATTACATTCCCTGGTTGGTAAAATGGTAAAGCACGTGATGTGCTATACCAAGGTATCCGGGTTCGATCCCTGACCTGGACATTTTTAGCTCTATTGGTTGTGCTCTGTGTAGCAAAGTGAAAATTCACATCCTTTGTTAGTATTAATTTCCGGCGTAGTTCCATCCATGCTGAAAATTTAATTAAATATAAATGTATTATTCGATGATGGGAACGTGTTCGTCTCATGTATTCCACTAAGTTGTGTGCTCATGCATTACTTTTCATCTTGTGCCGTGAAGTTGCAGCATTGCCAACGTATAAGAGTGAGAAATACCAGACTGAATGTTGGTCTGGTGGCTTAAATTGTAAAGCACTTGGTGCGCTGTACCAAGGTATACAGGTTCAATCACCGGCCTGAACATTTTTCGCTCTGTTGGTTGTAGCAAAGTGAAACTTCTCATCCTTTGTCAGTATTAATTACCGTCGTAGTGTCAGCCCAGCTGAAATTTTAATTAGATATAAACATTAAACTTCCAACTGTGTGATTTTATGTTATTGTCAACTAAATGAATATCTTAGAGGAACTAGTAATTTTAGGTCTACATATGTGTGCGAATTTAACTTTATTAGCCTCTAAACATCAGTTTCAGAAAATATTATATATCTGTGACCTATGATGTCATTATAGGTGTCTAACAACTCAATATACAGATAACCGGTCATTTCATCTGTGCGAAATAAAAATATTTAGATATGAACAAGATACATTTATTCAGCTTTCTTAATTTTTTCCACTTTTTTGAAAGTGTAATATTTGCCTTCTTTAATCTATAATTAAATAAGGTGTATTTTTTTTTAAGTGGTAGCAATCGGAATGAAAAAGTACCCAACAGGTAACTATGACAGGCTGAAGACCCCTATTTCCTGCATTTGTCGACCGTTCAAACTGCAACCATCTTGGTATCTGATTTAATATATATTTTTTTTTAATTTTCTGAAATATCCATTCTCATTCTATGCAAATTCCCGCATTCTATGTTTAACTGCACATAATATTTTTTATATAACACGATGACATTAAATCAAATTTCAGCATTGATTGCTGATGCATGCAAATGAATTATTGTTCTGTTATTTTACGATTGTTTTAAAATTTGAATTGCTACTAATCTCGGAAAAATGGTTTTGACATGCAAATAAATCTGCTTAGAATACATTTCTCTGGAACATTTATCTTTCCGTAATGGATTGCTTATGAATGCAATATTTATTTTAATGTTTATGAATTATTTTAAATCTGAGAATATATTTTCTTCAAAATGAATTGAGATCGAACCAATGTAAACAATGAGAAGTGAAAGTTAATATACGATTTTCAATTAAAATAATTTTGTTTTAATAATATTCTGCATTTCTATGTTACCCAATAATAACCTAATATAATATTCCGCATTTTTTTGTTTTGTAATTTATTTGCATTTTAAAAGAATATTTAAATGTATTAGATAAATTTCTAAGGCTTTAACTCTTCTTTGCATGAGTTTTTCTTTTACAATTGTGTTTTTTTATATATATTAAATATTAGACACCAGAAATTTTAAGATAGATTTTTAACTTTGTTCAGCAACATAGTTCACGGGAAATTTAATGGATTAATATTTCTATATAAATATAGTTGTGGCGAAGAAGTTGATTTATTTATTAAAAGTTAAATAAACAGTGATGGAAATTTACATCACTATGCAATTAAGGGTTAAACTATTTAAAATGCACTACAATTGCAAAACAATTCACAGTTTACCGTGTTTTACTAATTTGGTATTACTTTATTAATTACACGTGTCTTCAAAGTTAAAAAGATACATTCGGTGCATTAATCCAAGGAATTATCGAGCATATCTAGGGTATCTTATTGTGCCACCAATAAAATCAATTACGATTACATCATTTAACTGTAGACATTTGTCACAAAATCTGCGATAAAATAATTAAGTTTAAGTTTTAAAAAATAGTAGTGATAAAATGGAAAAATCTTACGCACCCTGGCTACCCGGATACCTTGCACGTGTATTCCCGGGGAAGAGAAAAATAATGTTATGTAGCAGAGATTACATATTTCATGCCGAGCTAATATTTCGTTATATAATGAATAACATTTTACTGGTTCGGCTTTATCAGATATAACTCAAGGTTTCCACTGGTCATAATTTTGATTACCACTATTTCCAAACATTAATCGTCTTGAAATATTGCCACAATATTTGAATTAAATTTTACCTATAATTATATTTTATGAAAATAATGATAGTCGAAAAGGTGGTCTGAGGGAACCATGCAAGCTATGTAAAACTCCGTGGCAAATCCAGGGAGAAGTTAGCGTGGAATGTACCATATATTTCGAATAGTAATATTTATATTATTTAATCGAAGTATATGTAAAAATCTTATGCAATAAAATAATAAGAAGATAATTTCTAATTAGTGGTACACTATAAATTTATATAAAATATCGATTCTAAAATAGTGTTACGCTGTTCCCCATCGACTAATGTTGGCTATGCTACTGTCGTAACTGCTTTTACGGGTGTCACTTTAAATAGTGACTTCTTTCTATGAAAACGAAATTTTTATCTTTTATATCAATGTGGTCCAAGTGAAACCAGTGTCCCCATGCATAAATTTTCGTCTTATTTAATTGCAGAATTTCTCAGATAAATATAGTAAAAATTTAAGAATGGAAATACTGGTCCCCCATCACGCTGTTCATCGACTAATGTTGGCTATGCTACTGTCGTAACTGCTCTTACGGGTGTCACTTTAAATAGTGACTTCTTTCTATGAAAACGAAATTTTTATATTTTATATCAGTGTGGTCCAAGGACGACCCGTGATCCCATGCATAAATTTTTGTCTTATTTAATTTTAGAATTTTACAGATAAATATGGTAAAAAATTCAGTATGGAAATATTGGTTCCACGTCAGCCGCAATTGGAGCACACTATTCTTATAATAATGTAATGGTTTTTGCCAGATCACTCATATTTGTAATCTTCAATATCTTATCCCAAATACTTAGTCTTTTTAACAAAAGATTTAACATGAATTTTGAAAGTATAACGCCCGCGGATTTATCTATTAATAAAAAACGAGAAATCACTTGATACGTGCGAAATGTATTAACTTCACGAAACCTCAACTAAGGAACATGGATTTGGTCAGGGGCGTAGCGTAAGGGGGGCACGGATCACTTTACTACCAGTATTTTTATACACTATATTTGGCCTTATTTAATTCATACCGTTCAAAGATTAAATAAGGCTAAATGTAGTATATAATTATACTGGTAGTAAAATGATCGAGCCCCCCTGACGCTACGCCACTGGATTTGGTGCTGTTAAAGAAAATCGCATCATGCAATATAGCCTGCATTTTAATTACAGAGTACATTGTGGTAAATAACAATTAAAGTGCCGTATTTTCCAGTGTATAAGTAGATCCCAATTTTCGAGATAAATAACATGTTCTTAGGTTTTCATGCTGGTATTTTAGAATAGTTTTGCTTCGGTGTCATTAGACGCGGAATATTGTCTGCTTTCTGCATATGAATGCTATTTTTTAAATAAGGTTCATCTCACTATTAGAAATTGCATCAACATCCATTTTCCAAATGATAGCACGCACTTTTGACAGTTTTAATTTATGGGAATAAAATCAGCCCGGAAACATATATTGTTTATCTATTTTTGTTAAAACTTCATGGAGTTACGGACTGGCGAAAATTTTAGGTTGCAAATGTTACAAAATTTAATTTATATCTTCGACAAAAATATTATTGAATTTTTTTTTTTTTTTTTTCACTGATATACATTGAATAGTCATAAATATATTCAAGGCATTTGTTTTACTCAAAAGATGAATTTCAATTTTAAATTTTTTAATAAATTCATATTAAACAATTATGAATTTTGACCTACATCAGGTTTTACATAAACAGAATAGGGAACGTCAAAAACGTCGGCGTGTAACTTTACAGTTCATTCTAATCATCATTTATTAATTGTAATCATTATTCATTATAGAAAAAGTTTACTTTACGAATGAATAAAGGGATTATATAATGATACCAATCACAAAAACAGCAACCACAAAATGTATGCGAAAAATTCTCTTAAAGGAGGTTTGGAGGATGAGAGTTTCATTTTGTTTATTTTTTACATCGATTACCTCTACAATTTCACTGGTGTCATTATGGATTTTTTTACTTTGATATCTTAATTTACTTTTCTCTAAATTTTAAGTACCGTAATTTCCGGCGTATTAGCCGCAGCTCAAAGAGTCGTTTTTCGACCCAGAAATTTTATTTTATAAAATGTAACTTAAAAGATCGCTGTAAATATTTAACTACAATTATTGAATAAATTTTCTGGGTCGAAAACCGACTCTTTGAGCTGCGGCTTATACGCCGGAAATTACGGTACACACTTAATAAATTTTATTTTATAAATAAATATATGAATATTTAACAAAAAAGTACATAAACTATGCATTTTTCCTGTCTGCCTTGATCGAAGGAACTCAAGTATGGTGTTAAAAATAGGTGATTAAAAAAATAGTTGGTGAACTGAAAACTTATACATCTATGATTTTGGGTTGGGTTGGGTTGATTATTGACGGCCAATTATCTACACTAGGGATATAGGCCCGGGGGGAGTGCCCTACGTGGGGGTCTTTCTAAGGGAACCTAATCCGTATTTTCGCATGGATAAATCCACGGCTCGAAGAAAACCACGAAAACTCCGAACGATTAGGCCGACGGGCGCGATTGGGATCGAACCCAGCACCTCCCGTCTACCAGCTTCGAGAGCACAACCTCTCAGCCACTGGTGGGGCTCCTATGATTTTGATAATGCCCATTATGTTCATGTAAGTCATAATTCCTAATTTTTTCAAATATGAAATTTTTAGTTGTTTTCATAATTAAAATTATACTTTTGAGCATGCATGGAAAATATTTTATTCTATTCAATGTATCTCAATGAAAACAAAAAGTTCAAATCGGGTGATTTTTCTTGAAGATATAATGTAAAGTTTTTTACATGAATTTAAAAATAGCGTTCTCAAATTTTGACGTATTTGAACGGCTTTAAAATGTATCAAAAATAATTAAACTACATAATTTTCCGGGGTGCTTTGATCCCAGAAACACAAATAATGTGTCAAAATTCAGTGTTACGATTGGAAAAAATGAAGGTGGTGCAATTTTATTATGTGGACGACCCCTATTTTATAATTACATTCATATTCTGAAAGAAGACTATTTTCCGACATTAAAGACACCTTTTGTGTGACTAAAACACGGAAATTTCACCCAATACATATTAAATTTGTTTAAACTGTAATTTTGATTTAATGCAATTTATCCTAATTACAAATAGTTTCGGCAAGAATTCACAAAAGTTTGCAGCTATATATTCATGACTGCGTAGAGTTTTAATTGTTATCAATTCCAGTGTTAGTAAGCAAGTATATCCGATTTGTAATCTTCGGTTTATTTAATTGAAGCAAAATTTCTCTCTGTAAATAATACGAAGATTATTACTCGCAATTAATGATATTCAAAAGACAGAACCGTACGAAATTTGAAGAGGAATGTGTGTATATATATTTATTTTAATACTAGGAACACATACATTTAAAATCTAAATAATATACTTAAATTTCTATGGTAATTAAATGCACACAAGATTGCACGCGATGCTCATAACTGATACATGTGTAATACTGTTGTTACGTATCTGTACAAAGTATTAATGTAAAGATAATTTATGATTTTATATTAAAAAAAAATCTATAATTTTTTTTAAAAAAAGTCATCAAGTATGCTCATTTAAAACTATTTCAGCCAGCGGGGATAAGAGAGAATTGTAGTTGTTTTATATATACATTTTTTGCCAGACAAGTACCTTTGCAAGTGTTTCGCTAAAAGCCAAGTAAAATTATTTATAGATAAAATATAATCACATTTTAATTTGCCTCCAAAAATCCATTTTTTACACATTCAAGGTTGTCTTTCAGGGTCTGTTTCTAAAATTTTATAATGATTGACTTACACCATTATTTACGAAAAAAAATGATTTGAAAATGAATAGATGCTTTTTATCACGTACCTTATTAAATCCAAATTTTATTCAAAAATTATAGTGTAATTAAGACAGTTAGGAATTAAAATTAATTCGTATAAATATTTTATCACAGTCCTTCAAAGAGTTAACGATATTTAATAGAGAGCGACAATCCTCCGTACTGATGAATTCCACTATTTTATTATAGAAAGTTTCGCTTTATTTAATGCAGAAATTCTGCAACTAAATAAGATAACGATTATAATTTCAGAATAGCGTATTCAAAATTACGGATTGTTGTTACCTGTGCCTATAATAATTTTCACCCTAAATAAAAACTTTCACAAATCTATATTTCCTGAAATGTACTAAGATAATATCAACAAAAGCATGACGGATGAACTCATTGTTTTCTTAATAAAGTAATGTATATAAAAATTGTTGATGAATAATCTACAAAGTACTAACAATATTATAACTATATAAGCTTATAAAACCTAAAAAGTCGGGTCTTGAAATTCATATTTATTAAACTTCCTTTGGATGCTAATATTAGTTCAATACATGTAAAATTTCTGTTTGTAAACTTGATCATAGAAATATAAGTTATTATTGGTTCGTCCACTACATGGTATGAGTAATCGAAAAATTAATCTAGAAAATAATGTAATTCCAATTTTTGTTGTATCTTTACGCATAACTTCGTATGAAAGTCTACAGGCAATTTTTATTACAAAACTCTCTAGGTACTTAATTAAAGAAACAGAATCGTTGAATAATGCAGATAATTTTAATAAAAGATAATCCTCCTGAAGGACTTATGAAGGAAAATCATTTGCATATTTTTGGTGCGCGAATTTCTTCATTTTATAAATAAGCTTTGTTTTGTTTATTTTTTTCTATAGGTTCTTCATTTATTGATTTTCTCTGCGAAAATATTGAATTGTATTAAATCGAGTATATTATATTTCTATATAATAAAAAAATCTTTGAATTTTTTAATACATATTTAGGTAAAGTGAATTTATTTTTATATATAAACATGATTGTTTGAACCATTCGATTAATTCAACCAACATAATAAAAAATCATACGTTAACATAATTAATTTTCTGCATAAAATTAATTATGTTAACTTACATATTATTAATTTTTTAAAAAGTTCATGAAAACTATATAAAAGTTGATTTTAAAAGTTTGTTTTAAAAATAATATTTGATTAAAAATATAATTTTCCTAATTCCGTTTTTACACGACTATAATTTGTGGTTTTCTGTTCTATATATACCGGTATTTGTTTAATATTAATCTCCACCTTATTTTGACATACATGTCTGCGATAACATAATGCGACTATTCATGTAAAAAATTTATTCAATGTCTGTAAATTATTATACGTACAGTCGTGTAAAAACTGAATTTGGCGTACTTAGTATTTTGATTGAGATCCAGGGCAGGTGATTATTTTTACATTCAATCGCACCACAGTTATAAAAAAAAACTTTGTGGTAGGTTTCTCTTGAAATTACCCTGGTATGAGTGTCCCAAGTATGTCTCGATACCGTAATCAAAGAGTAAATCACAGATCTGCTACCCTACTTCGTGATATGAAATTAGTTTTATTTAACACGTTGACGGACATTTGCGTCTATAGCCGTCAAAGCGAAGTTCACTATGTGGCATGGCGGCAATAACCGTCCAAAATGAAACGGTCGTCTTTAGACACTACGGCTATAGCAGCACAAATGTGCATTTACCGGCGTACAAGTAGAAGCCCAGTGTCATGTTTTGGAAACAATTTTTTAGGTTGAAGTTCGTTTTCCACCTGTTATACGAGTTGCAGCTTCAGTATGCACGTGCAGGGTGGCTAGTGATCAAGGAAAAACACAGTAAAAAAATGGTAATTACCAGTATATTCTTATAAAAAAATTCAAATTGATTATTTGATCGAATAATCAAGATAAATTATTCTGTGAGAATATACTGGTGTTTATCACTTTTTTACTGTATTTTTCCTTGACCACTAGCCACCCTGACGTGGTTGTGAAAGGAGTAGTGCAACCTAATTAAAGGTGCTGAATTAATCAAAATTAAGTTTATTTAAGCAGAAAGAGTAAAACTATACTTCTAATATTCTAAAAAATACAAAAACATATAGTGTCAATTTTTGAACTTCACTTGTTCCTACTGTCCGTCAATGTGTTAAGAATGTATAGCTGACAAAACTTCCAGTTATTGTGTACTAATATTTCCGTGTAGAAATATTCTATTTATTTTGTGACAGAAGCTTTCAATTAAATATGAAGAAATGTACTAATTGGAAATACTGTTACTCAAAATCTGAATTTATCGGAGTTATGGAAATGTAGTCCAGTAAATGTATATGCTTATAGTAGGGCCTGATTACCAACGGGGCAAATATTCACCGGTAAATTTTGATAGAAATTTTCGTTTTATTTAAATGCCGTATTGATGCAAAATTACTGTCATGAATAAGGCAAAAAATTCTATTTCGTTTTAATGGTGAAAGTTTGCCCCATTCGTAGTCAGGGAATGCTTATAGCATATACAAAGCTCCCACATTTTACACTTATTCCTACTACTATTTTTGAAAATAATATTTAACGTTCATAATCCAAGTTTTGTCGATTAAACAAAGGAACTTTTCTGTTAAAAATTTGTATAAACAAAAAGCGCAAAAGAGGGCAGATTTATAGCAGATTTATTGGTTTTATAGAAATATTTTCCACCAGCATTTTTATTTAAATCTAATTTTTTTATATAACTGATTTATGTGCGATTTACATTTTATTTATTTGATGAAGAAATTTTTGTTTCGAATCGAAATATTTGCATTTGGTACCGGTCCACTGCTGCCGCTGATATTTTATTTTGAATACCACTAATTTCGTTTATAAATAGTTGCCTTATTTAATTACAGAAATTTTGCGTTTATATCAGGCGAATATTTCTATACTTAAATATAGGTATACAAATATAAAATTTTAGTATTTCCTGTCAACCCTGTACCCGTTAAATGACCGGTTGGTGGTACATTTAGTATTAATGATAAAATCATTAAAATTTCGAAAAACAAGCTTGTTATTTTTTTGCTCGAAATTTGAAGGGGGCTTTGGAAGTTAAGTTGCGATTACATGAAATAAAATGATTTTTTTCGTTTTCATGCAATGGTTTGAAAGTAATAAGTAATGCAGTTTTAATATCTCAACTGTCTACTGAGGAATCAAAATTAGGATAAATCATACATAATTCTGCATTGCATTGGTACAGCCAATTATTATGGAATACACTTTAAAATGTGTATTGTATCTGCAACATAAAATAATGGACGAATAGAATAATGGACAAATAAAATAATGGACAAGCTGTTTGACCCGCTGGATAACGAATCACGATACACAAGTTTTGTAGGTTTGCCAAGTAAATCATGGCTTTTCTAAAGATTAAATTGTTATCTGTAACCACACATATAACAGAAAAACTTTTATTTTACGGTCCTAAAATTACTTCTTTGGTAATATTCTGAAAACAATTTCACAAATGGATTTTACTTGTCAAATATACACAATATCTTTGTATATTGGATCATGAAAACATGTGCACTAGTAGCAGCTCCTTTGTTATTGAGTGTCATTTCTTCCAGGTATCCACCTTTAATATCTAAACAATTTGTTATGTGTATTTAACCTACCATTAAGCTGACAAATATTTCATATTGCTCAAGAGTGTTGTACTTTCTTTTTGCATATTTAAAAAAAATGTAATTGAGTAAACTAGTTGTTAAACTTGGCAAAATATATTTAATAGTAGAGCAATGCGATAGAATAATGAAACCTGACTGCCTTAAAATATTATATGCATGTGGAAATATAAAAAAGTAATAAGTTTGGTGATATGAGAATGTTAGGTGCATATTTCCTAGAAAATTTATAAACTGTCAATAAGTATATTTTGTGAACGAATAGATCAATAACATTTCCACTATCAGCAAATTAGTCTTTAAATTTTCAAAGAGTTCTTTAGTTACTTCCGTTATCTGTTTACTATGAATAGGTATTTTACTCTGAAATACAGACAACACATAAATCATGATTTCATGTAATAACCTGATATCTTGCATTTTAGTTGGAAAATTATTATTTAAGGAAGTTTTTAATGGAGTATGAATAATATAGTCTGTAACTTCCAGATTTTTATCAACAGTTACTGAGCATTTAGTATATGCATTCACATCCTCGTCACTCCTCCAGAGCCTTCAAAAGTTGCATTAGAGAAAAATACATTTATTGTAAAACACAAAATGATACTTACCATGGTTGATGGAAAAATATGAAACACAGCAACAAGTACAAAATATGCAATGCGTTGTTACATTTGTGAACTGACTTCGAAAGATTCTAATGATCTTCCTAAAAAGACAAACATCAAATCCGAAACGTTAGAATTCGGACTATAGATTTTACATGCTAGAATTTGATTGTTTGAAAATTTGTTGCATTTAGCGTACAAACTGCCCATAAAAAAGTTGAGTTTGAATACAGAAGATTAAAGTTTTATCGCTAAAGAAAGAAAATTGACCATCCAAGAAAATTTCAAACCAAAATTATCCCATTAAACACCGCTATATGAACCATGTTAAATAAATATAACTTTTTAAACTCTTTAATACACATTTGATGTCTCTATTATAGAACAACTGAATTTTTTTCAGAAAGTGTAACCGTTTAGAAAATCCGGCATGTTCCCGCAACGGGAGCTTTGGCGTATTATAGGGGGAAAATGTTCCCTTGATTGAACGCAAGTTGCGTTTCTTTTCCTGCTACTTAGAAGAAGTTACGTCTTTAATTATTTAACAAAAAGTGGATATTCTTTTTTTGGATGAAATAAAAAAAAATGTTTCAAACAGAATTTTTAAATATAAAGAAGAAAATTAATATTAACAAGTAAATTTTAAACATAGAAAAGCTTAACTTTTTAATTACTTTTTTTTACAATTTTTTGGAGGCCTGTAAGTACTTAAAAATCTATCTAGGAAATCCACACCTTCCAGATACTTATTAAATGATGAAATTATCTTCGGTTGAGATAAAACAATTTTAATTTTTTCTTTAGAGCACCATCTTTTCACCTGACCACTTAAGGGAGTCTCTTCATCAAAATTATATGCCAAACACACAACCTTGTTGTCTCTCCATTTTACTACAAACGGATTTAACGTGACAATGAATTCAAAATTTCGTCTTTCATTTTTCTTCCAATATTTTTATATTTACTTCGAGGGCCATCTTTCAACCTGTTTTCTCTGATTGTGCCTGTCATACGAAAAGTGCGCTTTCGCTTTTCTTCTAATAATTTCAGAGATAAAAAAATGTGCATAAAAACCGTATGTTTTGGGGGATCGTCAATGAATTTAATTAAGTCCAAAACCACCCAAGATCTATTTCAATGAGCTTAGTTCCTATTTCTTTTTTTCTTCAAAGGTATTTTTATTTTTTCCCACATAAACTTGTAAATTTAGTAGATAAACTTCGGAATCAGAATCCAGTGTATCGAAATATTCCAAGACTTGTTTTACTGTTAAACATTTAACAGGCATTTTCACATATCTAATCTTTTTAAAAATTTATTAAACACTATTACTTATCGACTGCCAAACGATTCAAATACACTATGCTTTTCAAAATAACAAACTAAAAGCACAGTAAAATACAACTATATTTCACCGTATTGTTGTTTCTCCGAACCCAGAAACTAAAAATTTTCTTTTATCACTTTTAGTGGTTACTTTGCATCTTTCTTCCTAGGGGCGCATTCTTTTCTTTGTGAAAGTGCACTCTCAGACAAAGGAAACGCTACCAGGAAACGCCAACGCTCCCACCGTGGGAACATTCCAAAAATATCTTTCTATTGTTGCTTTAAATAAATCTATTTTACTCCGGGTGTTGAATATGTTGCTACTTGAAATGTTGTGTTTAAAACCCAATTGTAGTTGAACAAAACTGAAGATTTTTTTTTCTTTTTAACTAATTTAACTTGAAATAGTCCGAAATCCAAAAATTCTCTATTTCAAAAAATAGAAAAAAGTAAAATATTATTTTGAAAAAATAATTTATACTACATACTAATAATAACTTTTATGTAAAAAGATATTTTCTTAAATAGCTAAAAAATATTTTGAGAAAAAAAATATAAATTACATGTTCCCACAACGGGACCGTTGGCGTTTAATGAGTTAGGTTTACTTGTAGATTTACCTAAGGCTGGATAAGGTAACACTAACGATGGAAATAAAAGTAAGGGATTTCTTACTGATTCCTCTGTAGCAGCTGACATTACAGGCATTGACAAAAATGTAATATACCGTTTTAAAGTTATTCTTTAAAGTTATTTTTGAGAAGACAATAGAGCTCTACGTCCAATTGTATAAATGGTACCCAATGTCATCCACAATGCAGAAAATATTAATACATGGACCCACTGTTATAGAGAAAGCTATACTACTGGTCAGTTTTCTGAAGAAGCAGCCGAAGCACGGATAAACATTTTCGCTCATTTCGTCAAAGTGTAGCACGAAAATATTCTAGAATTTCTTGTAACCGTGATGTTTTCAACAGACTACTTTTGAATTCAGATCCAGTGTTAACCGGAATGAAACCCACGATAAGAAAAAAAAATCAAAATCATTCCGTAAAGCAGGGGTCGCAGCGTCCTATATTTTTTTAAATAATCCTCACCAATATATTATTCACAATATCCTTCTATTGCACATGTTAAAGAAATTTATCAAGAAATTTATAGTTTCAAAATAGTTGTATCAAATATATAAAAAAATATAGGACGCTGCGACCCTTGCTTAAAGAAACCCTAGAAATGTTACAGTCCATTGAATCTTCAGAAGCCCCTGATGAAGGGGATTCCGATTATGAGGAAACGGATGACGACTCTGAGTTATCATCTGGTTAAGAAATCCCACCTTATTGGTGATTTACTAACTTATTGTACATATTGTTAATAATTAATGCTTATATTTTATTAAATTATATTCTTTTATACGATTTCGATTTCCTTTATCATAATTATCATTCATTTTATAATACTAATTTTGTTGAATAAAAACTAATATGAAGTTCCAAAACATAATTGATTTTTATGTTATAAAACAATTTTTATTACAAAAAAATAATTTATTTACAAATACATTTAAATTATTCTAAAACAAACAAAAAAAAATAGCTGCCCAGATTCGTCAAATCTCCCACTGTGCGTCAATGCACTTAATGCAACGTCCCAGTTTCAAATGAACAGGAGGTCATTGCTCGCTTATGTGAGGCAAAAAGGGGGTCACGTGATTATCCAATGATTCAGCTTCAACATGTATCCATCCATACGAACCTGAGTTGTACTTTATGAAATCGGCTTTTGGCCAGCCAGATTTTATAAATCTCCTACAGTGCGTCGTGTCTTTAGCAGCTTATATATAATAGCATTTCGGATCGATACATGGTTAATCGCATGCTAATGCTCTGAGGTTTTCCGGGCTTTCCGCCCCACGCCTTTACTTTAATTCATCTTTTTATGGCCTTGTATGAACTCTCGTTTGTTTATAAAATGATTAGTTAAAAAATGAAGTATTAACATGTATGAAATAGAAGAAAGTTCTAAGGGATCAAACGGTTTTATTTTAAGTCGAGGTTAACGTCATTGAGTTTTGAGATGAAAATGGGAGAGGGGAAATTAAAATTAAACAAGTGGGTTTTTAAGGCTCCGTGTACCACTATTTTAAAGAAATATTTTTCGATTTATCATATTTCAGAATTTTCAGTGATTACACAAGCCGAAAATAAATTTACGAAACTTTTGATTTCCTTTTGAACATCACTATATTTAAGCAATAATCATTGTGATAGATTTCCACTGAAAACTTTGTTGATATATACCACGAAGGCTATTTTTTCGAAATACTGGTATTAAAAAACGGACCAATTAGACCCTTGCTAATGTTTGTCTGACAATTCGTAAGTCATAATATTTTGAGGAATTTAGTAAATATATATATTATATGTACACATATAAAACAATTAATTATTTACTCATTAAATAATAATTTATCAAAGTAAATCCCCCTTTTGATATTTTTATAATTTATTTCATTATTTCAAATAAATATTCACTGTAAAAAAATTCGTAAAATTGTATGTTATGTACAGCACAATTTACAGTATTTGTAACATTTTTATTATTTACAGCATAGGTAATGTACGCTAAGAAAAAATTGCAGCAAACTGTCCAGTCATTTGAATGTTTTTATAGATAACAGTTACTTAACCGTAATATTTAATATATCAGAGTTTCCAAGTCTCCGGCTTTTTGGGCACCAGTATTTTAGTACAGAAACTGTTGTTTTATGTAATCCGAACATTCTGCGATTTAAAAGAACAACATTTTCTCTAAGATAATACTGGTGTACAAAAAGCCGGAGACTTGGCAAGTCTGATATATCCTGAATAATTAGAACGCTTAATAATATTGTCTAGTAACCATTTTATACAAAAGCGGTTGAATGACTAGACAAGTTTGCTGCGAATTTTTAAAAGCGTATTATCTGCATTACATTACACATAAAAATAGGGTATACGTACCATTTTCATTGTAAATAACTTTTATACCGTAAAATAAATGTTCGCTAGTAAATATAAAGAGCATCTACCACTGATTAGTCCACTGTACAAAGTTTTCGTAAAATTTCAGTACATGCATAGTAATTTGACTGTATTTTTGCCATTTATATGCTGTACTGTATACGTACTGTATATCTACACTGATGAGATCTGCACCAAACTGACCAGTCATTCGATTTTTTTAAATAGGAAACGGTACCATAACCGTAATTTATCTGTAGCCTGACTAAAGAGTATATCTTCATAATATGGTTAAATAACCGTTATCTATAAAAACGGTTGAATGATTGGACAGTTTGCAGCTCATTTGTAATAGTTTACTATACATAAAACTTAAAAATATAGTATATCTACCATTTTAATTGTAAACAGTATTTAAACCGTAAAATAAAGTTTTCCTGGCAAAAATATAATAGGAGCACTGATAATTATTATTTAAATTACTAATGTAAAATTTCCGTCCCCCCCAACTAGCGATAATTCACCAGATAAACTAAAAGCTATGTTTAAATATATATCCTACCTGCCAACACCGCACTAAACTTCCGTACGTAGTTACAGTATTATCCGTATGGAGTTTAATTTACGTAAGGTCAAACACGTTTGAAACCAGAATTTTGTTTAAGAAATGCATTGAAATAGATTCAACGTAAAAGCATGAAACTAAACATCTAATTATAACAAGATCCGAATACAAGAAAGTGTTGGTAACCATTCCGGGCACGGCCACTCTGATCTGCGAATTGACTGTAGTTTAACGCTATGTTAGGCTTAATTACAGCGCCTAGAATACATAGTGTCTAAAACGGTTTCACCGTTTTTTTAATTCAAAATTTTCGAATTCAAACCGGAAATTCTGAAATAAGAATTTATAATTTAAGAAATCGCGAATCATCTGCCATTAAGTAACGAAGAGAACATTATAGGGAATTTCTGGTATGAATGCGAAATTTCGGAATTTTAAAAAAGCCAAACTGGTAATGCTTTAAAAAGTGTTAACAAATTGTAGCCGATAAGCGTGCAACGATGCGATACAATAATAGGGCGATCGCAGCGACATCTGCTTTAAAAATAGATGTACCTCTAACAAAAGTAACCGTTTCACTATTGCAATGATGAATATTATTTCTGTTAATAAAATCTTCTTGTAAGTGTATATTTCAGATGTAACTGATTTTGAATTTAGTTTTTTATTAGGGAATTAAACTTTTCCACTCTTCTACCAGAGATTCATCTTTGGTATGCTAAATAGAGATAGTTACTAATTTGCTATGTTGTATCGAGTACTGCAACCAGGCACAAAAGAATGCGTATCACGTTTTTTTGGACATGATCAATATCATTCATATTTTCAAAGCTTATGAAAATCACTATCCAAATCAAAGGAAATAGGGTATAATTTAATTATTTAAAATATTTACCACCAGCTGAAACGTTTTCTCAGTTCGATTCTTATACAATGTCTGCGTTGAAAAGAGCTAGCAGACAGTGGCGTAGCCAGAGAGGAAGGGCGGATGTAAATGCTCTGGAAACCAGTAATATTATAAAGTTTTCTTCGCCTTTAATATCGCAGAGAATTCTCCGATTAGATAAGGCAAAAATATTTTTATAAAATTAGTGGTACGCAAACTATCTGGACCTCCACCCTGTCTACGCCACTGCTAGAAGATGTCGCTGCGATCAACCCGTTATATTTTCAGCATCATTCTACATTTATCGGATTACATTTTTTAGTACTATTTTGTAGCCGTTTTCCACACTATGTATTCTAGGCACTAGCTTAATGAAAAACCTATGCTAACATATGACAGCTAAATGACAATATATTCTACTTGAAATTGTGTCTGTCCAGCAGATTTTCCTATAAAACATGTATATCATATCCTATTATAATGTTTTAAGTTCTTAATTAAAAATCCAGATTAAACAAAAATCCCAGATATAAACAAAAGAACACTGTTGCCATTCAGCACCACAAATTCAAATGAATCACAAATGAACGACTCTTTGAAAGCTTCACATCCGATCCGCTTCTAAAATACTTGTAAAAGTATATTAAACCTTTTAAATATTTTAATTTTGTTTAAAACCATCAAAAACTATTTTAACAGCCATCTATCGGCAAATCCAAGTGTAGGAAATTATAGGTAATCGTTCAAGAGCGAATCAAGTTGGAGCTATGAACCCGAGAGTAGCTAAACGCCATGTTAGGCTTAATGAAAAAATTGCTAACATATGACAATTAAACGATATTTTTTTCTTCCACAAACCATGTCTGTTCAGCATAATTTCATATAAAACATTTATTCTTAAAAAAAATATCTGTAAACACTTTTTTTTTCAGAAATAGCGTTGATTTCTTTCGTAGGGAGGCTTTACGGTGATCGATCTAGTATTACGCTTCTGTTTTAAATATCGGTTTGGCGCCATCTACTGGTTTTAAAATGTATTTTTCTACTATACAAACCTTTCAATAGTAAAATCTTCATGCTGTTTGTTTGTATGAAGTCTTATAAAAATGGAACGCAGACCAACAATCCGTCATTTTTGACGGGGGTTATATACTAGTACTCAAATACAAGACATAAAATAAAATACTAAATAAATAAAAAATGTTTGTGAAAAACAATCATCATTTGTGTGGATGATCGTCTGAATTGATGATGGTTATGCAACTATCTTGCTTTCAATCAAACAAGAAAAACATCAGTTGTTGAATGAAAAAATGAGACCTTGTAGCATATTTAAGAAAAGTTGAATAATATGCAATTATTGTTAAATTATTATATGTGATTATAGTAATTGATTTTAATATATAAATTAATCCCTTTTATTTTATTTATTTAGTTAATGCAGTTTAATTTATTATTCTAATCTAATTCAATTCAATATCAGAAATTCCTAACTTAAATAATCCAATTTACGCCTGCATAAAAAGCTAATTCAAGTGAAATCACATCAGTGACATTCTTGTGCGCACACTTCAAGAACACACTGTTATACAGAAGATAATTCATTAGCTAATTCTTATTTATTTTATTTTATTGAGTTTATTTTATGACTATTATAAAATTAAGATGAAACTATGGACTTAACATTAGTTTGTTGCTTGTTCTTTTATTGATCAGGAGGGTAATAAAGGCGTAATTTTGATAGATGGAAAAATTTATTTTGAGTTGTAAATTTATTTCAAAGTTGACATCAGATATTTTATTAAGGATTTTATAAGGAACACTAAATACTTGTAACAGCTTTCTGGTATTGGGATATTGTAAATCTTCATAAATTGTAAGATCTTCAATCTCAAATATTGGTTCTGGATTATTTCGATCATAATATTTTTAACTTCTCCAATAAAATTGATCAGTGCGTTTTTTAGCAATTTTAAGGGCTTCTTGAACAGGAGGGTAATAATATTGTTCAATGGGGAAATCATAGAGTAATTGGCCCAAAAGTAAATAAGCAGGGGGATTTTAGTTATGGAGTGGGGTGTATCATTGTACTCATTAACAACTTCTGTCAAAAGTAATTCTGACAACTACTTCTGTCTTTGGAGCTGGTAGAATTAACCTTACACTTTAGTTTATCATATTATATATTCCAGAAATACTTTCTGGTTAGAAACGTCTTTAACCTGGATCAAATTAACTCACATTGTACGGAAGTTTAGTTGAAAGATGGCAGGTATGATATATTTGTTCTGCTCTGTCTTATTCATGTTTCAATAGTACTGTGACATTTTGTTTTGCTTACGAAGGTTCATTGCATTTAGGAGAGGTTTCCTGTTGCATATTTGAACATTTCCTGTATTAAAAAAGTGCTATTTAGTAAGAAACGTGTATACCGTTTTTGCGTGCTTTTACAATCCATATGCCGTATATTTCATATACAGGGTCATTCATAATTCCGTCCGGGGTTTCGAAACGTTATAGTAAAAAAACGAAGACGAATATGAAAAAAAGAAACATATGAAATTATTCCGAAACTATTCAAGTTTTACTTACATACATTACAGGTGTTCTATGTGTGAACCCTTGGTCACACGGCATACATCCATGCGATAGTCCAGTTCCTGCCATACTCCGTTTCTTTAAATTTCCGGTACCACACATGAATTGTTTTGTCAGTTGGTCCCTGTTTTCAATATTTATTACGAAAGGCCCGTTGAACTGACACCACTGATTCAGATTTAAAGAAACGGAGTATGGCAGGAACTGGACTATCGCATGGATGTATGCCGTGTGACCAAGGGTTCACACATAGAACACCTGTAATGTATGTAAGTAAAACTTGAATAGTTTCGGAATAATTTCATATGTTTCTTTTTTTCATATTCGTCTTCGTTTTTTTACTATAACGTTTCGAAACCTCGGAGGGAATTATGAATGACCCTGTATAGTATACTTACCGATTACAAGTGGTTTTACAGTATATATATATCGTACTGCAGTTATATAAAAAGATGGGCGGTAATGGGCCGATTTTCATCTGTACATTTTAATAACATTCTTCGCCTTATTAAATCTCAAAAATTCTTTCATTAAATAGGGCGAAGAATATTATTCAAATTTAGTGGTGAAAATAGAACCACAGCTGCGCACCTTTTCCACAACTGCGTAATGGTATATACCAGTACAGTATATACGGTAGTTAAAATAATTCACGGTACATCAAATGTTTATCTGAATTGCAGTACTTACAGTGATCACATTGTTGCCTGTACATGTATCGTAATTTTGTACAGAAATATTTTAAGAGGATATATATATATTCGTTTAAAATTATCACTATTTTTAACTATATTATTCGTTTTAAAGACAATTTTTTTAACAAAAATATATGGAGTGTAATATATGGATAAAAAGAAAAAAGAAAAAAATAATGTATTTTATTTTGAAATGTAATTCAAAATCTGTAAAATACAGACTGATATAAAAAATATACCTTTGTAAAGCTGTTCATAAAAATAACGAGTTTTACATTACAAAATGAGATGTTTTAGTTTGAGAAGAAACAGAATATCATAAAAGTGCAATATATATAAATATTTTTGATAGTATGTCTAAAGATAAGTATAAAGTGCTTTTGGTAACTATGTTATTTCGCCATCTTTAATGGATATTATAATGGATTTTTGGAATCACAATACTGAAATATATTTTTAAAGCTCTTTTGGAAAATTGCTAGTTGACAGAATGTAATATTTTTCTATATTTCGGAAGAACATTTTAGAGTATTTTCATCACTCATGCTTCTAATTTATTTAAGAGGCTAAAATGGCATCACATCGGATAAATTGCAAGCAGAAGCTGTGTATTATGTTTTTAATATTTAGAAAGAAGATTCGAATGAAAATAATTTCGTGCTTTTACATTTTAACACAAAAAGGGTTGCGCACATTTTTACCACAGATCTTTAATATAATTTTTCGCCAAATTTAATCACTGAAAACCCCCCACAAATTCTGATATCAAACCAGACGATTACGAATTCTGTTATTTAAATATTCAATAGAAATGTTCTAATCAGAAAAAGTGGTGCCAGAGACTCCTTGGAAATTACAAGGGTTGTTCTCACCTTGCATACATGAATTATTACTAATTTTTCCATGATACGCTTGGTGTGTGCATGTGTATACAAATCTACATACGTATGCCTATGTGTGCTTGTTTATACAAATCTACATACGTATGCCTATATGTGCTTGTGCACAATTTTAAAAGTACACACTATTGGAACTCAAAAGTGTTTGAGGAAAGTATTCTCGCACACGCTATTTGTGAAAAGTAATATTCGCTTTACTTAATGACAGAAATTCTGCGTTTAAATAAGGTAAAGATATCTTTTCAGAAAACATGGCCGATCTGAGCCTGTGGATCCCGTTGTGAGTATCACTTATTTAGACTCATTGAATTTCATAATGCTAAAGTAGCAGTCTTGAAACCTTTTGCATGCAAATTGTTTACCACCATAAAAGTAATCGCTGCTTTATTAAGTCGCAACGTTTCTGTTTTCAGTTTTCTGCCCACAAGCCACCAAGCTACCACTAACTTAGGATAGGCAAATTTGCTTTATGTAATAACAGAGCCTTTCCGATTAAAGAATGTCTAGGTAACCGTTCGGAATTTGTGATGGTAAACGACTATTAGCCAAAAAGATGAAGATCCTTATTATATAATGTTTTCGCAAAATGCAAGACTGATGTTTGCTTTGAACGAGGTGTATCAAAATTTGGGAAAAGGATGAAATAGTTTATAATAGGGATTTTCAACATATGTTCCGCGAGCCGCCAAACTACCATGATTTTAGAATAGTGACGTTTAACTTATTTAATGACAAAAACTTTGCGATTAAATAAGGTGAAGATTATTTTTCAGAATTTGCGGTGGCAAAGGTTGAAGACATTGTTAACATTTTCATTTGCTGGAACAATAATAATAATCTTGTCTGAATTTTCTTCATCAAAAATCGAAATTTTGCATCCAGTCTATTTTTCTTGAAAGAAGTAGAAGTATTTTGTTCATTACCAGAAAAAAGAATATGCACATATGACTATGTTGTAATTTTTCAATAATTAGAACTTGTGTTAAACGTTTGTCGAGGAAAAATTGTCGGCGTCCAATCGGTCATATTTGTAATACCATTATTTCCAAACAATTATCTTCATAGAGGATTTCTATAGAAAATGTTCTGTAAATCTGAAACGAATATTAGTATTTACAGATAGTGGAATTAAAATGGCGAATGGCTGGGGAGAGAGTGCTATGTTTTCCACGAAAAACGCAAACCTCTCTTAGGTTCTGCATACAAAAATGGTGGTTTGTAGCTCAGGGCTTGCATGAAGAAAACTTTCGAGAGCAACTATTTTCGCATTTTGTTCAACTGGTGCAATCACAAAACCACATGGATCGGATAATAAAGTAAGACGAAGATATTACTATTAGGAAATAGTGGTACAGAATAATAGGATCCGTGCGAGACTACGTTACAATCGGCCAATAATTTTTATTCAACCTAATAATTGTGACTTAAGTCATATTACGGGGTTTAACGAGCGTTTGAAACATACGTATAAATAACTAGAAATTGTATTTAATAAAGTGCAACCTATCGCTGTGTCGTATTTATTTCACTTTGTGTTTTAAATAAAATGACCTATCCTAACTACGTTTCTTTGAAATGTATGTTTTCATGCAGGATATGGTAATATGCGATTAAATATAAGAAAAATTTCCTTATAGAAATACTGGAATTTAAAAGAAAAAAGTTAGTGCGAAAGTAAGCATCCGTACGTATCCTGATAATACATGAAAATTCATCTGCAACGTGATGCCCATCAAAATAAATTTTCGAATTGAAATTCGACCACGGTTCTAGATTAATTAACTATTAAAATCGTTTGCTGGAGGGATAATAGGCCTGTTCTTCAAAAATTTCAAATGTAAAGTAACTTGCTTTCAAGAAAATATTCTTAAAATATGTTTAATTACAAGCTTTAAACTTCTGTATCCAAACTTGTAACACATTAAAATTGAAATATTAAACTTTTGAGGCATATTTTCAGTTTTTAAACTCATTAGTATTTCAGTGTCAGAAATTTTGCATAAAGTTATTAAATATTTTATAGAAAACACAAGGATCATACAGAATTATTCTGAAATATTTCTTTCACGTCGCGTTTCTTTTCCTCTTTCCAAGAATTGATTGCAATGTTGTAATCATTGTAAAGATTTGGGAACTTTGCTTTGACACTAACCTTTTCTTTTTATTAACTTCTATTAGGAATGTCTTAATAGTAAAAAGAATGTCAACAGAGTTTTAGAGAAATAAACTATTAAAATCTTTTGCTATACCGATAGAAAGCCCTATGATTATAATCAGATCAAATAAATATGATCAAGATAAAATAGTCGCTGGCCCTGATCCATAATTATGGGCCAGGACTAGCTACTATTTTTATATTCACTCACACCACAAGTTAGAAAAATGTTTCTTTCTGATAGATTTCTCTTGCAAATATCCTAGTAAACTTGTACGGCAGAGATTCGTTTTCAATAAATAGTACTAATAGAATTTTTAAAAAAGTCCACTGGGACAGTGTGTCCCGACGCGTAGTAAAAGTATTAAGGGGTGTTAACAGATGCGTGATCATATGTAAAACAGCTCACATTTATGCATAGGTGCCAACCTCTCATTAATATTCCGTAATATGCGGGTTAATTTGACCGAGGTTTAAGTCGTTTCGCACCAGAAATTCTTTTAAGAAATGAAATTAAATAAATTTCACGTAGAAACCTGAAATAGAATAAATAAAGATTCATACAATAACTTTTCTGGTTTGAAGCGTTGTTAAACTGGTTCAAATTAACCCGCATATTACGGAATATTAATGAGAGGTTGGCACCTATGTTTATGTACAGTCAGTTTAATAAAATATACACCTGACTTTATTCGTTGATCGTGTACGATACAATCACATCAAAGGTGTCATGAGATTTGCGATATTGTCTTCTTAAAGAACACAAATGAAATTTTTTAAATGAGTTTCGTTTACATATTACAAATTTGACCAACGTCAATTTTTCAAACGGCAACACCCACTTTTGACACTATATTCAAGTTTGCGAAATTATTTTCTTAATGAATTTTCTTTTATAACTCCATGGAGATTCAATATAAAGCAACCAAATGACTGACGACCCCCGTAGCACGCTTCCACCAGCATCTTTAAATCGACATTTTTGCCCTTTTACAGCAAAATTTCCAGTTACCACCACATTTTAATAAAAATATTTGAGAAATTAAATCATAAAAATTCTGCAATTATAGAAGTCGAAAATTTCAGTTACTAAATGCTGGTAGTAGAAAATGCTTAAAAGCTTAAATTATGCTTGTAACGCCTTAACACGCTGGTGACGAGCCGTCACTAGATTATTGTAAATAGTAATCGTCCATTTACTTATAGCTGCATTTCTTCGAATAAAATTAATAAACAAATACTATTGAAAATTATTGTATCCCGAGAGACAAAGAGTGTCTCAAATATAAAATAATGACACCCCTACGCTATATGTTCGCATTATGAAACTTTTACCTTCCAAGATGTTTTATTTTCCTTCAAATTTAACAGTCGTATTTTAAATTATTATTATTTTTTTTTTGTTTTTCAAAATTAAATAAGCAATTTTTCTTGATTAATAGATTAGGTATATAATACAGGATGTACGAGAGATACCCTTACTTACACTTTTAAAACATCATTAAAAATATACTATGTATGCACTTTTGGTATTTTGCATTTAATAAAGAGTGTATGAATTGTGTTTTTCACCCCTTCGATCCAAGATTGAGTAACTCTACGTAAAACGTATCCACTAATAGATACACTTGGAGCGAAGGCATTAATGACGAGAACACTAGACGAGAAGACACCATCAAGTCAGTTGAGAAAGTCTCAAACTATGACATGGTTCGTACGCCCCCTGGAATTTTGCAACCAGGAAATTCTTCGGTACCAGTATTTTCTTACAGAAAATCTCTCCTTACAAGAAGGCGAAGTTTCTCGAGTTTAACCTAGATTTCGTTTTCTATAAAAAAAAATACTAGTAACACTCCTGAAAAATTCCCTAATCCGTACGAACCCTGTATGACCACATAAATCACTTCTAATAACAAGTGTCGGCGCGATCACTTTTGACTACCACTATTTTAAAAATGCATTCGCCGAAGTAGATTACTTGTATTTTTCTAGTCAAAAATTTAATTTCCGGAATGGTCTTTGTTTATAAATGGTGGTAGACAAATATGTGGCTTTGCAGATTGTTGATATATAATTGCTTTTTAGCTACTTGCGCTTGAAAGACGACCCAAGCACGGCGATATGTTTTTGTGAATTAGTTGCATAGACAAATTTGGTACTAGTATCTTTTAATGGTAATATTATTCTTCTTTGATGGCAGAAATTTTGCTATCAAATAAGACGAATGTTATAAGACGATTATAAAAAGAAGATAATAAGAGGAATACAAGATTATAAGACGATAATTATTAATAAAAGTATGCTACGAGACTTGCTAGCTATTCAACTAATCTGCAGATCATCTCGTCCGCGACATATCTGTTAAGGGGGATAAGGGAACATATAGTTGCCATCTTCTTTTTGAAATTAAAAAAAAATCTTTGAAATAGAAATTTTACTTAACAAATGGAGTCAAGTAAGAAACGCATAGAAACTAAGCATATTCAATTAGAATTATTATTTTCTGGTTCAAAATACGTTTAATTTATTTGAAAAGAAAAACCAGAAGGTTGGAGACCCACAGGTATGGAGAGCACTTTAGTACCAGTATTATTATATATTAAACTGACCGTATTAACTCTCTGAATGTTAAACGATTAAATGAGTCCTATAATATGTAATAATAATGGTAGTAAAGGTCCCATTGTCTCTTGATGCTACGCCACTGATGAAGATACTTGAAAATTATTGTTTATAAATCCATAATCATGAGAGCAACGAAGTTGCGGGAGAAAGGTGAAAAACAGTTGTAATTAAGACTGCCGCTTCTGAAATGCAGCAAAACGTTCATTGGAAATCTGTTGCTGACTTGACGTGTTGCATGAGACTAATATTGTACAAATTGGAATGTTCAGTAAACATTTTCCTAAACTCGTTGAAGAATTATTTATTACAGAGAAAATAAAAACTTCGTTATCTGTTTCTTTTTATGGGTCATCAGTTTAAACCTTTAAATATTTTTTCTGTTGTTTTTAACGTTTTTTGAAAATTTATAAAATTTTGAATAGAACAATACAAACCACATAAAAATATTCAATTTATAAATAGGTCGATTTCAAATTAATAATGTGAACTTTAACATAATAACTACAAATTTTATTAACTTTCATATGGTTTTCTCAAAAGTGTGTTTCTGCTACTTCCACAAAATGTAAAGAAATCATTTGTAGAATTTTTTTTTGCACAGACGTATTTAAAGTGGTTTTACGTACAATCTCTACCTAAGTTTCTATCAATTAAAAGACACACATTTTATTAGTTGTGATTAGAATGGGTTTTTAACGTGTTTCCTATACAAACGTATATTCTAATCACAAGAAGTAAAATTCAATATAAATTGACAAATCACTAGGTAGATTTTTAACAAAAATCATTTTTTATAAATCTGTTTAAAATAAATGATCTGATTGCAAACGATTATTTTTACAAGTAGCGGAAACTCAGTTTTGAGAAAAACGCACGTGAAGTTGAAAACGAACTGAAGTCTCATTGAAGATACACAATATCAATTTCAAAATGACCTGGGTTTTGTTTGAATCTTCCCTTTATGCCAGAGATGTCGAAGATCTTGGTCAGAGGCGTAGCGTCAAGGGGGGCACGGACCACTTTACTACCAGTATTTTTATATACTATATTTGGCCTTATTTGATTCATGCCGTCCAAAAATTACATAAGGCTAAATGTAGTATATAATTATACTGGTAGTAAAATGATCGTGCCCCCCCCCCCTGACGCTACGCCACTGATCTTGGTTACCAATTTTTGCCGCCAAACTCTGTCAAAAGCCCTAGACATGTCCAAAAGAAACGCTATGGAGTGACTTGTTGGCTTCAGGTTCTGCGAATCCCTGACATTCTGGCAAAAGTACAGAATCCGGTCGATGGTACAATGGTCTCTTCTGAAACCATATTGCTCTACAGGGAGCAATTTGTTGGAGAGCAGATAGTTGTTCAACCTGGCCAATACAAGTCTCTCCATAAGTTTACATATGAAGGGAGTCAAGGAAATGGGTCTGAAGTTCTCAGGGAAACCTGCATTCTTCCCAGGCTTTTGAATAGGGATGACAATAGCCCTTTTACATTCAAGAGTCAGTCGACACAGTTTCCAAGAAGGGGTAAAGAGCTCCAACACTCCTTGCTTTCCCAAAGAACCAAGATGACTGACCATATGGCCATGAATATCGTCTGGGCCTGGAGATTTTTTGCATTCCATAGTTTCAAGGGCAACACATAACTCTTGCATAGAAAACTCTTCCTCGAAAGCTGGATTTCGCGAATTGGAGGTGCGGCATTTATGGATCATCCTCTTGGCTCTAACTTTGTTCACTTTATCATTTTCATTGAAGGTCAGTTCACTAACGCTCTTATAGAACTTGCCCAGGATGTTTGCAGCCGACTTGTTATCATGTGGGATTTTATAATCTGAGTCCAGGACGATATTACAACTCTCCATTTGAGGCTGGGTATTGCTATAAGACTGGGCAAGTCGCCACAACTTTGAATTTGGAGCTCTACCATCAATATTTCTGCACATGTTTTTCCAAGCCTCCTTTTTCTGAGCAATATAATAAAGTTTGATTTCTGCATTCATTTTGTTAAGTTTAATTTTGTCTTTGATGTTACTTGATGTAGTTAGTGATAGTTGTAATGCATTTCTCCTTGCCACCAATGTAGTCAAAGCAGCATCATTTATACGTATAAAGGGTTTAAATCGTTTCACATTGCCTCTAGGGATTGAATGTCGGGTAGCGTGTTTGACTGTATCTTTTAAAAATTTCCATTCATGTTCTAAGTCAGTTCCCAGGACATGGGTGCCAAATTTGTTTTCTGTAAGTGACTGAAAAAGATCCCAATCGGCCTTTTTGAAATTCCAGAAATTTCTACGAGTCCCAATACCTTTTTTTGGATCTGGATATTTATCAAAATGGGAAGATGGTCACTGCCAATACTATCTAATACAGTCCATTTACAAAGTGGGTACATATCTGGGCTTACAAAAGAAATGTCTAACGCCTCAGAGGTTCCATAGCTATAGGATACATTACTTTCATTGGATTCATACTATTGTAGAATAGTATAATTTGCCTTATTTAATGACAGAAACTTTGCAATTAAATAATGCGAAGATTGCAGTTCAGAAATTGTGCCAATAAATGACTTGCTGCCAAAACGTTTGTACAGCTCTATACACCAATAAAAAGCATTTATTGTACGATAAAAGTCACAGTAGTTTACGATCATTCTGTTTTTTAAGTGTCTCTGACTCTACTATAAAAAGGAGCAATTTTTTATAAACAAGAGTTAGCGTGGTCACATATTTTCATAACACTATTTCCATACAATAATCTTCGAGGTATCTATACTAATAAAAAAAAGTTTCGCTCTGTGTGTCTCTGTGTGTGTCTGTTGGCGATGGCTAGGAAAATTTAGCGCACCTAGAAGTCTGTAAATTTAGATTTAGGTAGTCCAAACCCTCTCCTGTTATACCTGAGCGTCAGAATTTTAATATTTTAATTACTTTCTGAAATATTAATTAAAATGCACAAAAAACTATCATTAAAAATACGCTTTTATTCTCTTGGATTGGTTGGTTCACTGGTTGGTTGCATCGATTCTTCACAGAAGAAATTAAATAAACCAGAGTAGCGATGCATAAATAAGGATTTCTAACTAAATAGTGTCAATATGGATTGAAGTTATCAGCGTAGAGGAGCCATGCGATTGTCGCGCCACCTGTACATGACAAATTACACATACGTCTCACTGATTGAAATATTTTCAGGTACATTTTTCTTCATGACAATTAGTCGGGTTTAAGTATTATTATTATTTTTTTTTACATGACATTTATTATTATGATGGAGATTGTTAATACAGAAAACTTTATTTAACAGATTCTTTTTTTATATTTGCGGGAATGAAGAGGGGAAAGGGTCTAATTACATTTAAGCTTCAAGGTGTATTTCTGGAAAGCAGTTACCAGAATTTCCGAATAATAGTGTAAGCTAAATTTCAAATTAAGTTCCTAGCTTAACCAAATGAATCAATCATTAAAGATGTATTGTGATCCTCCTAATTAGTTATTTGCTGAAGGCCACTTGAATAACCCTCCCCCCTCCCGGTCCGTCTTTCAAGGTTTTTTCTCTAACTCTGCTCCTTTCCAAATCTCAGCAACTATTTTTCCGATTTCAACGCAAGTGATTCCAAAGATTATAATTGACTTAATAGTCACTCTTTATAACATTAAACCAAATTTATGAGTAGCGGTTACCACTATTTCCGAATAATTGTGTAAGCCGAATTTGTAATTAAGTTCAAAGCTTAAGCAAACGAACGAGTTTTGAAAGATGCATAGTGGTCCTCCTACTTAGTCATTTGCTCAAGGGTACTTGAACAACCCTCCCCCCCCGCCCCTCCTTCAAGATTTTTCTCAAACTATGCCCTGTTTTTATATATCAGCAACTATCTTTCCGATTTCAACGCAAGTGATTCCAAACATTATATTTAACTTAATAGTCACCCTTTATAACATTAAATTAAATTTATTAGTAGCGGTTACCACTATTTGCAAATAAGAGTTTAAGCCAACTTTGTAATTAAGTTCCTAGCTTAACAAAACGAACGAATTTTTATGCATGCATAGTGGGCCTCCTAATTATTCATTTTCTGAAGTACACTCGAACATCCCCTCCCTTCGGCACCTCACTCAATGTTATTTTCTCTAACTGTGCCTTATTGCAATAACTGGGCTAATAATGTCCCAATCTTCTCGAAACCAGCTCAATTTTGTAGTGCGCCTACTATACAGTAACGTAGGCAGCAGGGACCTGTCTCAGAAGTTCGTTCGCAAAGAGGTTTGTTTAGAACAGAATGCTCCCCTGGTGGTGGAAGGGGGAAATAAAAGATTTTCTAGAGCGTACGAGCATGTCGGGTATACGGTTCCGTAGCCATCGTAGACCGTGGCCAGAGTTCCGTTTATTAAGATATTTCAGTTTATTACAAGGGCTCGGGCAACGCCGGGCGGGTCAGCTAGTATTTCTATAATATTTGCAAAAGAAATCTACCACGAAGTTTATTATTTGGAAATAGTGATAGCCAAAAGATTAACCGCGGCGAGACCTGTTATAAAATTAAGTCAGTTCAACTGAAGTATGTCTGTTTTTTTCCTTTTTTAAGAATATTTTATATCGTATAAAAATGCTGTATTTGTTAAATTTGATAATTTTTTATAATAAATAATTTCAAATCGATTGAACAGTGCTTTAAAATACAGGAAACTTAAAATCTATTAAAATGGGATACTACGAAAAATTTAAAAAATCCATTTTTACTGCTATGGATATATCTATCTTTCAGATTTTTTTTAAATGACGCATACTACTCTTATATGTACAAAAAATTCAATTTTGCGAGCAATATACATATAAAAGGACATTTTCTGTGTATTTTAAAATAAACCTCATAAAAGATTTCTCGCAATTACCCTAGTTATTGCAAGGAACATACCAAGTGATCCCTGTGTAAGCAATTGTTCAAAGAATAATTTAAAGTCCTTTATCTAAAAATTTAGAAAATGTGCTTTTTTAAACTGCGCCGCAAGGTTTCTCTTGAACCCATTAATAATTTTACATGCAATCACCATGGATTTATATCTATATTTCAAAACTGAAAAGAAACATGTGTATATTTATCAAAATTGAAATTTTAAAAATAATGTTGAAAGTACGCAACATTGTTGGTTAATTTATTTTTGGAATTTATGAATGCATAAGGTTTTTAGATAAAAAAATAACATGTTTTGGTGCAGTTTTAAGATATATATATATATAATCCGTAACGTCTAAAACTATCATGCAAATATATCAAGTAGTTCCAGAGAAATTTGTGTGCAATTCTGAGAAATCTCGTTTTGAGATAAATAACTCTAAACTATATTTTAATAAAACTTGCAATAGCCAATAATATTCCAGTGTATTTGTGTTGGATTTTTTTTCAGTCTGTAATAAATATATGCTCTATGAAACCTATTATTTAAAATTATACTAAAAAACTTCAATAGCTATATTACATGAATCAGTGTTCGTACTCTTTTAGCACAATTTTTTAATAGAAATTTTCGCCTTATTTAAAAGTAGAAAAGTATTAGAAATCCTGCAATTAAACGAGGCGTCTACAATTTATGCTAATTAAATATTAAATTTAAAAAATGCTATTGAAAAATTGTGATAAATGCGTAGGAACCGGTCTTCTATGAACATAATAGACCCTTGTATTTCAAAATAATGAGCTTAGATGAGTTTTTCAAGTTTACGCATCAATAAACTGTCCCAAAATATAGGTTTAATATAATAATTGCTACAGGTGTTACACAATGTGGTCAAATATATGATTTAAATACATATGGCGTTTGATTGAATAGTACTTTTCACATTGGTATTGGAGACAATAATGTGGTAAAAAACTCTTGTCCTAGAAACCAATGTCTCTGTTCAATATCGAAATGTAACGAATGGGCTTCAGAATTAGACCCTAAGAAAAAGTCAGCTGAGTGTTTGTGCTCTGCGAGCAATAATTGAGCGTGACATTGCTTTTTAAAACTTTGTTGCGATTTTAAATGACATCTTGATTTTAAAACAGTAGAAGTCCTGCCCTCTTCTTAAATTCTTTCATTAAATGGTTTTTTAACCCCTTAATTCTCGCGCCCGTCATATTCACGGGCTGTGTATTCTATGTTTTCTTAATTCAGATTCTTTGATTCCCACCAGTTTTTTAAAAGAGTGAAATTAGCTTTATTCTCGCATTATTTTATCAGCCATTAAATAAGCTGAATATTTCTACTTCATAAAAGTGGTGGCAATCAAACAATTTGAAAATTTAAAAAAGTAGCCCACACAAAAATATAGCGACGCTGAAGGGGCTAGATAGATTTTTAAATTTTATGCATCAGCAAATATCCTTCAATGTACGGATTCAATATAAAACGTCTTACAATCTAAAAAAAATATGGACAACAAAATATAAATGCATTTTCTCTAAGGTAAAAGCCACGCTCTTAGTCAATGATGCTTGGTGAAACAAACGTGCGTTAACTCGTGGCCGGTCAATGTGTTAAATCAAACTGTATCAAGAACACCTCATGTATTTTTAGTCATATTTGCAGAAATATTTAATGTATTTTGTTTTAAATTGCATAGAAAGTATTGTTCATTCATATGTAGGTTTCCCAAAAAATACAATTTTATGAAGATTAAAAAGTAGTATGCCGTTTATTTTAAAGCATCTATTGAACTAAACTTGTATTTATATGATCGACAGTCTTATTTTTAAGTCTAGATTTTTTCATTGTTTTTACAATATTTTCCCAATTTTAAAAATTGTTTTCAAGAGAAAACTATATGACATAAGCTACGCGCATCACGAAATAAAACAAAAATATAATTTTAGAGTCATTATGTATCATGTTGGTGTTTTTTCAAAAGTTATGGAAGTAATTGACTTATAAAATGTTTTTCATTTTTATTTTGTGCTTTATACTCAAAATATCTAATAGGAAAATTAATGTGCATGAAAATATAGTTTATTGATTTTTTTTTATCATGAACATTTTGTCTAAAAAATATATAGATGTTATTTTTATGCAGCACTGATTCTCAGTGTTATTCTAACTGCGTAAGTAATAACATTCTAAAGCTTAGAAAAGTAGCATTAATTTTATCGGCTCTATAACATAATCTGATGATCATTTAGAAAGTTTGGAATTGATCTTTATAATTTTTTAACACGAAAGAAATATTCATGGGTACACAATATTGAGCAATATTTTTACAGCTATATTTCATGCGAGTGAGATGTTACAGAGCAAAATTATTCAATTCTGTCCTAATTTTTTTAAAAGTGCAATTTGTGTAAAATGTAAGTGAAAAAAAAATTCACGACTGTAATACATGGGTCGTACGCTTTTACCACAAATTTTTAATATATTTTTTCGCCTTACTTAAATGCAGAAAAGTATTAAATATTTTGCAATTAAACAAGGCGTCAAAGGTTTCTGTCGAAAGAATGGAAAAAAAATAATAAAAAAAAACGAAATATAACTTCAGATATAATTATCGAGAAAAATATTAATATTAAGGAAAAACACTTCTTAAAAACTCAATAGAATTCAAAAAGCATACCTGCCAAGTCTACTGTTTATAAACATTAGTAAAGATATACGTGGAACTAGAAAATTTAATTAGTAAAATTATTTAAGTAAGTCTCTTGTTTCTATGTCGTGCTTATTTGATGTAATTTATTTATTTATTTATTTTGTTGCTCAAAGCAGATTTATTTAACAAAAATAGTTTGCCAAGTATGAGAAAAGAATAATTTGTTTCAGAATGACGCAATTTGTTTCTCTTATCAAGAGTAAAAATAAACTGTGATACTATTTTCAGAGCCAGAGAAAAACTGAAAGGAAATGGAAGAGAAAGCAAAAACAATTACAGGTGGAGGGAAGCAGTAAATAGGAGAGTAGAAGGGAACAACCAATTAAAACTCTATAAGACAAGTATACACGGATATTTTTTTATCGGCTGGAAACAATCACAGAGACGCCAAGGAAATTAGGGACATTAAATAAAATTAATTAACATTAATAATTAATAAAAATGTTAATAGTTAATTAAACTATCAAATTAAAAACAAATAAATTAACCCTACAGTGCATGATTTTTTCTTTTAGAATTGTGTTTTTTTTTATACTTATATTAAGAATTCGACACCAGAAATTTTAAGATAGATTTCTAACTTTATTTAATAGCATATTTATGTTGTTTTTACACCATCAATATTTCTATATAAATATAGTGGTTGCAAAGAACTTGATTTATTTATTAAAAGTTAAATAGAAAGTGTTGCCAATTGGCTACACTATGCACTGTAGGGTTAAAGGCGAAAATTAAAAAGGGGATGAGAGTCAAAGCTGATACAATATTACAAATAATAGCGATGATATAATTTTTTCCAATTTTTTGAGTAAATTTATTTGCGAATATTAATGGTCGTCTTATTTAATCACGAATTTCTGTAATTAACCCATTCTAGGGCGGTGGTTCGTTTTTAGACCACCTAATTTTTATCCAGTCATCGAGTAATGACACATTGGCACCAGAATTTAGAAATGAAATTTTTTTTTCCTTAAGTACATGAAGAAAATCTTTTACTTAATTTGAAATAAATTTGTTTTTAAAATCTGGTGTCAAACAATCAAATCAACATTTTACGAATAGAAGTATTTTGTTCCTGAAAGGTTTAAACAAAGCAAATATTTCTATACGGAAATAGTGCTACCAAACCCATTATCTACTGAGTCTGAGCAGATGCATGAAATAAATTTCGCAATTTGAAAATATCGCCCTCTTAAGACTGGTATTTTTTGTTGCATTCCATAAAAGCAAAAAGGCTAAACCCGAAAATTCACAAAGTGAAATTGAAAAATATTAATTGAAACGGCAGCTGCTAACTAGGTAATGTATGAATCCTGAATCTAAAACGCACGTTTCTGTCAAGTCAGTTGGATGGTAGACTTAAACGGCGGATAATGGAATCTCTATATATTTTTTCTGCGACGTCTTGAGAACTCGTTGGAGGAGGGGAAAGTGGCACCCATGTATGTGACCAAAATTTACATATGCTGAGCACGCAACACTTTGGTTTTGAACACGTACTGCAGAAGAGGAAAGTGACACTGGTGAGTGCTAATAAATTTAACAGGCATTGTTCAAACTCTAAGTATAATTTCTCTGAGTGCCACTTAAAAATCGGATGGTTTTGGAACAACAATATAATATCGTAATATGTAAGTGCAGTAATATATTTTCAAAATGAAATGGAAATTTAATAATAAAACGCGTCATTAACATTTACGTAAGACATTTTCTTCACTCATTCGATAGAAACATACCTAGTTACTTGCAAAAGTTAGGAATAAAACTACAGATGCGTAAAAGATATTTCAAATACATACCTGTCAACATCGCACTAAACTTCCGTACAATGTAGGTTAATTTAACCAAGATTAAACATGCTTCAAACAAGAATTATTTTTTAAGAAATGCAATGAAATTTGGTCCAAGTAAGAACATGAAACTAAATGTAAATTATTTTTTCAGATATATTTTCTGGTTACAAACGTCTTTAAACGGGATCAAATTAACTCACATTGTACGGAAATTCATTTGAAAGTTAGCAGGTATGCAAATACAATACTTACCAGGAAACCACGCCGATAGTGTAATAATGAAAACAATCTAAGTAAGCAGCAATCGAAAGATTATTATGAAACGTGTTTTTTGACACATAAATCATTTGTCTCGTCTCCCAGTTATCGAGATATAAAGTCTTAAAGTTTGATAATTTATTTGTTTAATGTCGTGGAAAGGAGAATAAAAAAATCCCTGACGGCTCGGCCTACAGGCACAGGTAGATTTCGAAGACGCAGACCGTGGGGCGCCTGTTTGTTGGGAATTGCGGAAGAAATGACCTTTTTGCCATGATGCGGCAGTTGGAACCGCCTACTTCGAAACGTAACTTGTTTGCAGGCGGAGACAACAGGGATTTTTTTTTTTTTTTTTTTTTTTTTTTTTTTTTTTTTTTTTTTTTTTTAGCTATAAGAGTTGGTTCTATAAAAAACTTGTCAATATAAAAGTTTTAGATAATATTAAGAGGATTTATAATAAATTTAAGCGGATTTGAAATCTTGGGTATTGACGAAGTTCTGAATTTTTTTCTTCTAAAACCCCCATTCCCTCCCCCCTTAAGGCAATTTTTAATTATATCAAAAATCTGTCATACATAAATTTTTGGCCCTTCTCCTAGAAGTAATAATAACTTCAAACGGATTCGATGCGTATCATAATTAAGAAATTATGGGTTTTTTTCTGTTTTCACAAAAAGCCCCCCCCCCAATCCCCTCTCCCTTGGTTCAATTTTGCCCATTAACCAACTTGACCGAGATTTTATGCCTTTGATTTTATGTATCAGTTTCGAAAAGATGCGGGAAACCGCCTACTTCGAAAAATAACTTGTTTGCTGGCGGAGCCGGTAGGGATTTTTTTGTTTTTAATTTTTTTTTTGCTATAACGGTTGGTCCTATAAAAAACTTGTCAATATAAAAGTTTTAGATAATAAAAAGAGGATTAATAATAAATTTACGCGGATTTGATATCTTGTGAATTGACGAAGCTATGATTTTTTTTTTCTAAAACACCCTTTTTCCCCCCTTGGAGCCATTTTTAATTATATCAAAAATCTGTGATACATAAATTTTCGGCCCTTTTCCTAGAAGTAATAATAACTTAAACGGATTCGATACGTATCATAATTAAGAAATTATGGGGTTTTTTTCTGTTTTCACAAAAAGCGCCCCCCCCCACCCCCTCTCCCTTGGTTCGATTTTGCCCATTAACCAACTTGACCGAAATTTTATGCCTTTGATTTTATGTATCAGTTTCGAAAAGATGCGGGAAACCGCCTACTTCGAAAAATAACTTGTTTGCTGGCGGAGCCGGCAGGGATTTTTTTGTTTTTAATTTTTTTTTGCTATAACGGTTGGTCCTATAAAAAACTTGTCAATATAAAAGTTTTAGATAATAATAAGAGGATTAATAATAAATTTACGCGGATTTGATATCTTGTGAATTGACGAAGCTATGATTTTTTTTTCTTCTAAAACACCCTTTTTCCATCTTGGGGCCATTTTTAATTATATCAAAAATCTGTCATACATAAATTTTCGGCCCTTTAAACGGATAACTTTAAACGGATTCGATACGTATAATAATTAAGAAATTATGGGGGTTTTCTGTTTTCACAAAAAGCCCCCCCATTTCCCCCTCCTTGGTTCGATTTTGCCCATTCACGAACTTGACCGAGATTTTACGCCCCTTGATTTTATGTATCATTTTGGAAGAGATTTATGCAGAATTTTTCCAGTTATCGTGGTCATAAAAAAGTGACATAGATAGATAGATAGACAGATAGATAAAGTTTTGAACTGGGGGTGTTTTTGGGTTCTGTGAGTCATGATCGGCGCAGATCTGCAAAAATTTTTCAAAATTTCCAACTTAGGTGAGAATGTAATAGGTAGTATTTCTTACGCAATCTACCTAAAAGGAGAAAAGGCGGGGTTCTGATTCAGAAATTGTAATAATCAGATTAATCTAAAATAAAAAACATATTTAGATATATCAATATAAAAATACAAGAATTCTTCGAATAAAATGCTATTGACAATAGCATTTTATTATTGCACCAAAGCAGTACTGCGATGTCATCAACTTCACTGAAGCTGTTCCTGAAGGTGCAACATTTGAATTAAAGAAAAATACGGCAGGTGCTATTAGCAAAGTTCAATCTTTGGAAGTTGGATTCTTCCGATCCTGGAAGCAGTTTGTTCTACGTATATCCGACAGGGCACTGATGGAAGGAGGAGTAGATATTTTCAACGTAACAACTTCATCAAACTCCAGTCACTTGGCCAATTCCAGTTTAGAGCACATCAATACTCCAACATCATTCGCTATGTTTGGTACAGTCGTGGAAAAAAAAAAACTGGACACCCCCCCACTAACTCTGCAACAAATTATAGTAGAAGGAAGTGACTGGTACCAAACGATTGGAAATAAAGTCTACTTTTAAATGATGTATATAAAATTTGCTTAGGGGGCCATATACATATAAAAACACACCCAAACTTTGTTTTTTTTCAATAGCAAGACCCAAATTTGACAACATATTTGAAATCTGCAGTTCAAACTATGCCTAGATACCAAATTTCATCAAATTCGTACGATTAGTTTCTGAGAAATTAATTACTTTATAATGAGCATATTTAAGGGGCTGTATCCAAATTGAAGTTCGGTACTCGATTGTTGAAATGCTGCAGAATGTCACTTCTTTTAATGTATTATGTTTTACCGGTATGACCATTTTACTTACTTAATAAGTTTCGGTTATTGTTATATGCGGTAAAATAATGTTAACAAGTGTTGAATTATCCGATTTTAATCCTTTGGGGACGAGCGACACGTATACGTGACGCATAAGATGCTCAGAATCCTCGATTTTTCCCACCAGTTATTTTTTATTGTAATCTTTGCCTTATTATATCTTAGAATTTCCACGATTAAATTAGACGAAAATTTCTGTTTTGAGAAACCGGTGGTAAATTATTAAAAATTCTGTAATAGACGCTCGTCACGAAGGGGTTAAAAAACCATAAGATTATTTGTAATTAAAATAATTTTAGAATATGTAAATATATAACGAAATCTATATAACGAAAACTTCTTCCAGCTTGCCACATGCCAATCATTTGGCCTTTCGTTGCTTCAGTTAATTGTGGGTTCATTTTGTTTAAGCAAATACTCTACGCATATGCATTTATAAGAAACTTCACTTCAAACATATATACTGCAGAAAAAACAATATAGCTTTATTAGACTGGAAAAGAAGCTATAAATCAATTTAAAGGTAGCAAAAATGATTAAGTTTTTTCTAAGGTAGAACTGATCATATTTTTCAAAAATGAGCTTTATTAATTTAAAAATAAAAGCGAAACTATTTTTAATAAATGACGTAAACATACATCTCATGCAAATGCGTTTTACGTAATTTTAATGAAAAATTTTAAAGCAGACATTGAAAAAGTAAAAGAAATATATATATATATACTAATAAAGGCTGGGGTTCTGGTGCCTCGCTATCTTATATCTTACCAGAGGCGTAGCGTCAAGGGGGGCACGGATCACTTTACTACCAGTATTTTTATTTAATATATTTGGCCTTTTTTAATTCATACCGTTCAAAGATTAAATAAGGCTAAATGTAGTATATAATTATACTGGTAGTAAAATGATCGTGCCCCCCCTGACGCTACGCCACTGTATCTTACTACAATCACAGGTCGTTGTCAGGTTTGTTGTGCTCCCGCGATCATTCACTTACGCTTCAGTTTAAGCTAGCTTTCAATTTAACGTAAGAACGCGAAGCATTAAAATACGGTTTACGCATTGTTTATATTGTAAAACAGACTTAATCTCTAAGTTTTTCAAGTCACTATAATCCCAGCCTATGAGTATAATATTTTCTCAAACAGGGATGAGAGCGCTTCGACCCGAATATCGATTCTTACCACTAAATTTTAATAGTATTCTCCAAAGTAATGAATTTCAGAAATTTTGTCCTTTGAGTAAGGTAACAAATACTATTAAAATTTAGTGGTGTCAATCGGGATTTCGAGACGGAACGCTCCCATCCCTGTTCAAACTGTGCTTTAATACCACATCATAGACGGCCCCTTAAAGCAGCATCTTGCCGTTTTTTAAGCATAAGTTGAAAACTACTTGGAAGAAAAATTTGAAATTTTGAATACACATAAAGCAGGACATAATAAATATAAATCCATCAAAAAAATTGTAGGTTACAATTCATAATTTTTTCGAATATTAATTTCATAATTCATAATTCATATTATAAAATTTTAAAAATTACAAATTTAACGTAGTTATGTTTGGGTTTTTGAGTTTTATAACCAAACAAAACGTTAGCACATTAGGATTTTAATTTCAGAAGATATTAATAAAAATATGAAAATGTAATTTAACATTAGAAGCTCTAAAATTTGAATGTTTATAACTCGAAAACTTATCATCCGAATGACTTAAAATTTTGTATCTAGGCATAGTTTGAACCAAAGATTTAAAATATCATGTCAAAAGTGGGTGTTGCCTTTGAAAAAAATAAAGTTTAGGTTGGTTTTAATATGTAGATGGCCCCTTAAGCAAATTTTAGATACATAATTTAAAAGTAGACTTTATTTCCCATCGTTTGGTACCAGTCACTTCCTTCTACTATAATTTGTTGCAGAGTTAGTAGGGGGTGCCTAGTTTTTTTTCCACGACTGTACAAGTCTGGATTAGTATAAACTAGGGTACTTCCATTTGAAACTCCTTTGCATTTTCGTTTTTCGGAGGGGGTTGATCATCGTAATCATTACACTCAAAGCCATTAAATAATAAGCCCAGTCAGATAGTGTTAAATTTTTTAGCGACACACTAGCGCCAAACCTCTGCTGCGGAAGGAGGACAAAACAGAAGTGGGTCGCAGAGAAACGATACGATTTATTTATATCGATATTTTATACGATTTTTATCGATGTTTTGTTTTTGCACTTCCTTTAAGAGCATGCTAATTATTGGTCTCTTTTACATTAAAGCTAAAACTAAAATGAAAAAAAATGTGGAAATTTACTGGATTAATATTTCTATATAAATATAGTGGTGGCGAAGAAGTTGATTTATTTATTAAAAGTTAAATAAAAAGTGATGGAAATTTACATCACTACGCAATTAACCCTTTCAGGCACAGACAAATTATGTTCGTAAAATGTGAAATTACTGACTGACACTGGAATTTACAAACGACTTTCTTAGAAAATATGAACTCATTATTTTAAGCTTTAATTTTAGAAGCAAAATTTTATAAAAATTTTCTTGGTGCCGAATGCAGCACACCCAACCGCTAGATGGCGCTATTTTCAACTTGCGAAAAGTTTCCCATTTATGTGACTGGGCTTATTATTTAATGGATTTGATTACACTAGATTGAAGTTAATGAAATGTTCTTGGTGTCACGTCTTATGTGTTTAAATAAGGCCAAATTTAGTATATAATAATACTGGTAGTAAAGGATGTTGCAAACAACTATTACAGAATAGTAACGTTCGCCTTTCTTAATAACAGAATTCTGAAAAAAATAAGGCGAAGATTACTGTTTCAAAACAGTGGTATGAAAAAACAGTAATTTGTGGCAACATTGCCTTCATAAAAGTATTCACAACGAAGCAAACCTTTTAAATACATGTTGTTATATTGTATTCACAATAATTTTTTTAATACTTAACACTTTACCGACCGGCCATCGATTAATCGACGGCCGGTCGGTAAAGTGTTAAAATTTTAGATTTGCCACCACTTTTAAATGAAGAATATTTTTATATTATTTTAGCAAGGGATTTGTCCCGCGAAAGCTAGTATACATTTATCTTCGTATTTACTGGTGTGAAAGACGCTTTATTGCCAGTAAGTCTAGTGATCTAAAAATATGCCACCGGTCGTTAATGTGTTAAATATCATATTTGTTTTTAATTTAATAATTTTTAATCTCATATTTTTTCCGTTTCAATTATTTTCAATTTCGATGAATTATAAATAATGGCTAAATAAACATATCATTTCTTTCAAAGTGCTTACTATTTATGTGCTTACTATTTATTCTGTACAATTCGTATAGAAATTTAAAGAGAAATGATGCCTTTACAGAAATCAAAGTAACATATAAAATGCAGGTACTTATTTTTTTTTAATTTTCAAAATATTAAAAAAATTTTACGCAATAACAATTTACAGCAAACTTTTCAACTAAACAAAGCATGCTAATGATATATTTAAGAAAAGTTTAAATATTAAATGCATTTCATTTTGCTTCAGTAAATTTTCTTCAGTAAAAAACGACATTCTTTTTTGTTGGTTATTTTTTAGCATGAAACTTAATTAAAAGCGCATGATTAAGAATTCTTTTTAAACACTATTTTTATAAGCTTCCCAGTTATTAAGAATTTGTGCCCTTAATTATCCGATATTTGGTACTCAGCTAAATCAAGCTTATCGTCCTGAAAAATGTACTTATCAATATTTCTTTTTATCAATAATTCTTATTCTCGGAGTAATCTTTTCATATGGAAAGTTCTCCCTAGAAGCAGGACACCTAACGTACTCGAAGATTACACTTAAACTAATAAATTCAAATAAGGTTCAACGTAATTAGAGAAACTTCTTGAAGATTTTATGCTAGTCATTAAAACTTATAGCTGCTCAGAATGGGCTCACATAATTAAATTTTATAATGAATTGCGTTTAATTTTATTTATGACGTTTTAATGAATTCAATTATTAATCTGAGTAATTTTTTCATAGTTTAGATCAAATAAGACAGATACATGAAACAGTTAATTGGTTTGTCTCGTTAAGAACTAAGCTTTAAAATATTGTTGGGTAAAATATAATAAAATCACTTGTTAACTTTAAATTAATTTTAAATCACTTTAAGAAGTAATTACACTTTAATTTATTATTGGTATGTTTTCTTATTAGGAGAAGGTAGGGTAATATGAGATAAAAAAAATGATATTAATAATAATAATAACAATAACAGGATGGCCACCTATCAGGGAGTTTTTCAGTGCCTATAGTATAGGTGCCAACCTCTTATTAATATTCCGTAATATGCGGGTTAATTTGACCCAGTTTAACAACACTTCAAAACAGAAAAAATATTAAACGAATCTTTATTTATTCAATTTCGGGTTTCTACGTGGAATTTATTTAATTTCATTTCTTAAAAAAATTTCTTGTGTGAAACATGTTAATCCTGGGTCAAATTAACCCGCATATTACGGAATATTAATGAGAGGTTGGCACCTATGGTATAGAAGTATTTTCTTATAGAAAAATTCGCTTTAGTTAATCGCGCGATTAACAGCGCAACGACCAAGAACGGCCGGCTTAACGACGGGATTGTATAGTTGATAAACTAAACACTATATTCTTCCCTCTCTCATTCATATGAAAAGAGAGTAAGGAGTTCCTACAGAGAATCAACTTCCGAAGACCGCGATGGTAATATTTTTTAACATAGGACTTCACATACAAAGTAGCGAATGTGCCGATAAAACGCTTTTTTGGCGACAAATGACCAAAGAAAAAAACTGCTTACTGCTTTTTGTTTTACAATTTATAATTAAGCGGCTCTAAAAATTCATTTTAGACCCCAGAAATTGTATTTGATAAAAGGCTACTGTCTTGAACTGGGAATACACGTGTCTTCAATAACTAAATAAAATTTTTAAACTGAATTATTTTAGCCGGGGATTATGCGCCGAAAAATACGGTACTTAATCATTTGAAGTGCGATGGTAAATCATTGATATTACTTAATTTGAATTTCCAACATCGAAAATTGCAACAGAATACTCTGAAAAGAGTTTTCTTGTATAATGTATGTGAAGAAGAGCATTTATTTTTTCCAAATTAATTTGTAAATTATGATGGCAGGTCAATCATTTCAACAACAGAAGTACTTTTCCCTTGATACAGTTAAGAGTGAACTATTTTAACATGTTCAGAAACAGTCGGTATTCAAGCTTATTTTAATATAAGTGTTGTGGAATTTTTAGCTATTTATTTTTCCATTATTTTCAAATATCGAAGAAGCGGTGTTTTTTTTCTTTTAATAAATTAACTTTTTTATATATTCTATAATTTTTGCTTATCAGACATAGTGTATCCTATTCCACGGAATATATTCTGGTTTAGACACTTTTACGATATTTAGTAAATAAAAATAAATTAAGTAAAGAACAAAAAAATAAATAAATATTTAGAGATTTGTCTGTATTGTGTATTTGAACATTCACTCGAATTATAAAAAATATTTATTTTAAGAAGCTAGATTTAAAATCATTTACATTAATCACATCGTCTTTTATTTGGAATATATGATAAAATATTAAAATCAAAGAATAAGAAAAAACTTGTAATATTTCTAAAGCTATTTCATTGGTTAAATAATGGTTTAAAAATAGTTAAAATGTTAAAAAAATATTTAAAATTTAGGAAAGGTTCTATCAAGGATAAAAAAAATTATGAAACACTGGTAATTCGACCTATTGTAATCCAAATATACTTTAAATGCATTTGAGTAATCTAGTTATTTACTCTATTATCTAAAAGTCATGCCCAATTTATCTAGCACAAGGAACTTCTTGTTCTTCTGTAAATAAATACACGATGTCTCTTATTGTTGCTCAATAGCTCATTTCTAAAAAGTTCATTTTTTAAGTTAACGAATTTCTTAAGCCTTGTTGTTAATCATCTTACAAGACATTCAAGGTTAAAACATTTATTTTTAAAAAAGTTACAAAATTAAAGCTTTTGTTTGGTCCTTTGGACCTATATTTTGAAAAGCATACTCCATACTCTGTCACAAAATAGAAAATTCTCCATTGTTTTATGGCAAAGACTAGCCAAGTTAGGATATTTTAATTTTAGGAGTTTAAAACATTTATCGTCATTACAGGGCTCCCAAATGGTCCGCTTTATAACAACCAGTATTTTCTTAGAAAAATTGTATTTTTACATTGTTCTTGGAAATTTTACAGAAACCACCTTCGGAGGTAAATTTTTGTGGAAATGTTATAGAAAGCTACCATCAAATTTTCTGATTAAAAATATTGGTATTCAACTGGCGGACCATTTGGGAGCCCTGTAATTAAAGCAAATATTTTTATTATTAATGCTAAAAAACACTAAAATTTCTTAAAATTCAATCATAACATTTGAAACACTTTTGAAATGAGATGAATACATATAAAAATAACAGTTTCGAAATTCATTATTTATTTGGGATGTAGAATGTAAGTGTTATAGCATATCTTCAATTTTTATTCATTTTCTTCTATGCTTATATCTACTATATATTAGTTTAAATGACTTATTATACTTAGACACTGTTCCCAGTGGGTTCTTTTTTTTTAAATTTAGATTTCTTGATTGGTTCCACTTTTTTGAAATCGTATAAGTCATCTTGTTTTCACCTTATTAAATCTGTCATTAAATAAGGCGAATTTCGCTTTCTCAAAAAGTGTAGCAATCAAGAAAATTTAATAAAAAATAAAATAGCCCACTGGCAACAAACACTGTACAGAGAGGAAAACAATATATATATATATATATATATATATATAATTTCTTAGTAAATTGACTCTTAAAAACATACGACCAAAGAAACATATAGATTTGAAAATTATCACTCAGTTTGGATACTTAAGATAACATCATAATAAAATTTTCAAAATGTAATGTAATATTCCTAAATACCTTAGAGTTATTGAATATTATCTGTGCAATTAAGATTATTATTAAATTTCTGTGACGATAATTTAAAAATGCACAAAAACGTATTACCAGTGCTCCATTGAATCATAATTTAATCAATTCCATAATTTGTTTCATTTTTCCTTGTAACATACACGTCGTACTAAACAAATCCAAAAGAGCATAAAAACAAATACAAATTGTCAATTCATTTATTTAACTTGTGTGTTGAATGCTTCAAATATCTGAACTAAACTAATAATTTGGTCTTCTAAAAATCATTTTAACAATAGCAAGATCTGAAAATCAAAAAACCAAACGTCTGAAATTTTTAAATGTGCAAATGATAAAAACAAAGTGCACCAAAGTGGAATAGTGTTACATTTCGAATATGTCGCTATGCGAAAAATCGCCAACGGGATGATTAGGATAAGTCATCCACCGCTATCTTTTTTTAGGAGAATTTGGAACTCTTTATAATTAATTGTTCTGGTATATGAGTCAAATAAAAGAGTTCATGGTTTATATGTTATCATCATACCCTGCCCGAAACATTTGTCAGAAAGCTTAACAAAATGTATTATATAATTTTTCTGGTTTGTAATGTTGCATTAACATTTTGAGTTAACGTATAATTTATACGTATAACACTAGAACCGCGGGAAATTTCACTCAAGTTTTATAAAAATATTTCACGCCAGAATTCTTATTTAAAACTTTTAAGTTATTGATTTAACTTATGTTTGTGTGGTACATATTTAACTTATTTTAGGATGAAATTTCTGGTTTGAATCGACATTTTTTCATTTGGTACGGGTCTAAATGACCCCTCATCGCGGTTCTAGTGTTAATTTGATGTGAAATTTTGATGGTCGTTAAAAACTTCGCAAATACCTTTAACTATTCACAATGTTGTGAACCATCTTCAGTTCTGCCACATAGCTTTTCGAATCAATCGAGGAGAGCTGACGTCTAGAAGATAATGAAACCTTTTAAGAGATTTACTCTATGGGATTAAGCACAGAGGTTCCGGGTGGGGGGGGGGGGTATTTAGATTACCTGATTGTCACCACTTTTTATGCAATAGTAAAATTTGTCGTTTAAACTGCGATTAAGGGAAACAAATATTACTATTTAAAAAAACGGTAGAAATAAAGCATAAAAACTCCACCGAATTTGGCAATACTTGTTAATTGTCTCTGTTATATTTAATTAACGAAAGCAAAGGAAACTCATGTTTCATTGAAAGAACATATTTTAAATTTCCTTGTTTAAGTATACAAAATAAAATATTTTCTCACATTCTATTGTGTTGTCCTGAAAGTTCATGACGGTTGGGAAAATCATTTTTTACCGGAAAATTCTATCATTTAAGTATTAGACATTGATTTCGATATCTAATGTCTAATAATTAACGAGCAGAATTTTACGGTACGAAATGATTTTCCCAACCGGCACGAAATTTCCGGACAACCCAATATTTTTAATATATATTTTGAAAAGGAATAATATTAAAACGTTTCATTTCAATTGTGAGTTATAAATAAATAGGTAAATTTTATATTTCTTCTGAGTATATAGTTATAGTGGCAAAGAATGTGTTGTAAAACCCGAATTGTTTAAATGTTACATTTACTTTTATTTTAGACATACCCGCATAGATAGAAATTAATGATTTTTTTCGTATGCTTTTCCTTTTCTTATATCTTTACTTTTGGAAATATTTCAATTAAAACTTATATTTTCAGAAATTATCTAGGTAAAAAAAAAAAAATAAAATTTTGAGGGAGGTTTTCCTTAAAAATCTCTCTTTAACTACACATCGAAAGCAAAAATAACTCATGTTTCTCCAATAGAAGAAAAATAATTGCCTTCCTTTTTCCTATTACAATTTGAAACTTCTTTAAAGTATTTCTTTTGCTGTACTCGAAACATGTCACCTAGACAGTGGGGAAATAAAGCAAAACATTTTTTCTCATAGGAGGAAATGTTTTTAAAACTTGTTTTTTTTTTAAATCATGAAAAAAAAAGACACTGTTAGATTCTATTTTGTAATATATATTTTTTTCATAACATAAATATTTCTAAGCCGTTTCATTTCACATGCATGTCATAAATAAAAATTTTATTTTTACATTTCTTCACCACATATAAATGTACTACGAGAGAATATGAAGTATTATCCAGGGTTAGTACGCTATTACCACAATTTTTTTATATAAAATTTCTATTTAACATTTAAATAGCAGAAATTGTAGAAGCCTCATTTAATTGTAGGGTTTTTAATACTTTTCTGCATTTAAATAAGGCGAAAAATTCTATTAAAAATTGTGGTAAATGCGTACGAACCCTGTAATCTATATTTTTATAAGTGACAAACTCTTTTCTTCTAAACGTGCATAAATAGACAGGAATGAATAATTTTTTTGCACATTGTTTTTTTAATATCCTTCCTTTACGAAATGTTACAATTAAAACCTACATTTTTAGAAATTATCTAGATAATAAAATAAAATAAAAATTTGAGGATGAATTTGTTTAACATATTCGCATCTTGAACCGAGAATTCTCGTTTTTATTTTAAAAACATCTTTGACTAAGTACGTGGCTTCTATCTTACAGAAAATGCATTTACATACCAGCCAACACCGCATTGAACTTCTGCACAAAGTAGGTTAATTTTACCAAAATTTCTTTTAAGAAACGCATTCAAATAGGTTCCACGGAAGAACATGCAACTAAATATGTATTATTTTTTCAGATATATTTTCTGGTTAGAAATGTCTTTAACATGGATCAAATTAACTGACATTATACGGAAGTTTAGTTGAAAGTTTGCAGGTATGCATTTATACAGATGTGCCAAGCTTTCATTAACGTTCCGTAATATGTGGGTTCATTTGACCCAGGTATAACACGTTTCGCACCAGAAATTTTTTTAAGAAATAAAAATAAGGAAATTTTCCGTAGAAACCGGAAATTAAATAAATAAAGATTCATCCAATAATTTTTCTGGTTTGAAGCGTTGTTAAACTTGTCAGATTAAACCACATATTACAGAAGATTAGTGGATACTTGGCACCTCTGATTTACATCACGTTGTCAATAACTTTAGATTGTAAGGCATTTTATATTAAATCCGTATATTGAAAGATATTTACTGATGAATACACTTGAGAAACCTATCAAGGAATAACAAATTACAAAAGACTTTCAGAAGAGAAGAGGGAGGAGCTTCTGTTGTTTTAAAACCCAGATTTCTCGAAAACATACTGATGCGAATGTGTTAAGAGCCTCTCTTAAACTACGTATAGAAAGCAAAAATAACTTGAATAGCGGAAGAATAATTGCCTGCCTCTCTATACTTTCTATTACAATGTGAATGCTCCTTGAAGTATTTCTTTTGTTGTACTAACAATATGATTTCAAAAGGGTAGAGAAATAAAGCAACACATTTTCCTCGTAAAAAGAAAAGTTTTTAGAATTTCCTTTTTTCTTTTTTAAATCATGAAAAAAAGGCTTTGTTACATTCTTTATCGTAATATCTTTTTTCAAAACAAAAACATTTCTAAAACGTTTTATTTCAAATGTTAGTGCTAAATAAATAGGGGATTTTTTGTTTCTTCACTCCGTATGAATATACTACGAAGGAATGCAAGGTACGCACATATTTACAACAGTTTTTAATTGAAATTTTTGCCATATTTAACCGCAGAAAACTGTTAAATTCTGTGAATAAACTAGGCGATTACGAATTCTGCAATTTAAATATTAAATAGAGATTTTCTTATCTTAAACAGCGGTGGGAGACTCCTTAGAAATTTCAAGGTGTATACAGGCCATGTAAGAATGTGTTGTAAAATATGAATTATTTACAAACATGCACTTTTATTTTAAACATACCCACATACATAGAAATGAAGATTTTTTCGCACATAGCTATTTTTTATATTACTCTTGGAAATGTTTCAATGAAACCTGTAATTTTAGAAAATATCTGGCTGATAAAATAAAATAAAAATAAATAAATAAATATTCTTATGCGTCTCTCTTAAACCACATATAGAAAGCAAAAATAACTTGAATAGAAGTAGAATAATTGCCTTCCATTCTACATTTTCTATTACAATATAAAACTTTCTTAAAGTATTTCTTTTATTGTACTGAATAAATATTTCCAAGAGAGTAGCGAAGTAAAGCGATACATTTTTGTTGAAGAAACAAACGTTTTTACAATTTGCTTTTTTAAATCATGAAAGACAAAATCCTTTGTTACATTCTTTATTGTAATATCAATTTTCTGAACAGAAATATTTCTAAAACATTTCATTTACAAGGTGAGTGATATATAAATAGGGATTTTTTCCTTCTACGTATGAATACTCTACGCGATAATGTGTTGTAAAATCTGAATTTTTTACAAGTTTCATACTCTGTTATTCTAAACATTCACCTATAGATAAAACTGAATGATTTTTTTTTCAAGCATATCCATTTTTTATATTTTTACATTTGGAAATGTTACAAGGAAATCACATATTTTTAGAAATTATCTAGCTAATAAAATAAAATTTAAATTTTTGGATGAATTTTCTTATGTGCCTCTCTTAAACTACATATTGAAAGCAAAAATAACTTGAATAGAAGAAGAATAATTGCCTTGCTTTACACTTTCTCTTACAATTTGAAACTTCCTTAAAGTTTTTCTTTTGTTGTACTCAAAAAATGTTTCCAAGAGAGTAGAGAAATAAAGCGATACATTTTCGTTGAAGAATTAAATGTTTTCACGATTTGCATTTTTAAATCATGAAAAAGAAAAAGCTCTGTTACATTCTGTATTGTAATATATATTTTTTTAATAGAAATATTTCTAAAACTTTTTATTTTGAAAGTGAGTGATATATAAAGACAGGATTTTTGTATTTTTCTGTACATGTGAATACACTACGAGATAATTTTTTTTCACGTTTAATACTTATTTATTCTTAGAATACTCACGTAAAAATAAAGGAATAATTTGTTTTCGTGATTTTGACTCTTTCTTATCACATGTACAGTAATATTTCTTTTAATTAAAAGCATGTTTCAATTATTTTTTGTCTGTAATCTAGTAGGCGATAACTTTTATATAAAACAAATGTAGCCCTCCTAGTACCAGGTTTTAATTTTTGACGAGGTTCTTATTTTAGCCTGATTCAAACCAGAAATTTTATTCTATTAAATGTTGCTTCTTCTTATGAGGTGTCTAATCGATTTTACTTATTAAGTTTATTTTTTAATATTTTCTGGTTCAAAAACTGAAAAAAAAGAAAAAAATGGGGTTAAAAAAGACCGCAATGGTACTAGGAGATTTAAGAATAAAAAAAACAGAAATACAACTTTTCAGACAGGGTGGCTAGTGGTCAGGGAGAAATGCAGTAAAAAAAGTTCTAATTACCAGTATATTCTTTCAGAAAAATTCAAATTGATTATTTGATCGAATAATCAACATAAATTTTTCTATAAGAATATACTGGTGTATATCACTTTTTTTGACTGTATTTTTCCCTGACCACTAGCCACCCTGTCAGAGCAATTTACATTGTAAAACAAATTATGTAAAAATAAAGAAATTGTATTGGTAAAATTTATCTATATTTCCAAAACAAATTTTCGAGAAAGAAGAAATAATTTCACGAATATGTTAAAAAAATACAGAATATAAATGTGAGAATATGGTTACAGATAAAAGTGGTAAAAGTCTATGTAAACTGCCATTTTCATTCAAATTATAAAGACCGTAGCGGTCAATTTGGTTGGGGCCAAATAAATATATTTCGAGCCAGAATTTGTTTAATAAAACAAATCAAATATGAGAGGATAATATAGAATAAATTACATACAGAAATAAATTAAATAATTCAGTTAAATAACACTAAATTAAAATTCTGACTGAAAATATGTTTATTTTCATAGGTTCCAACTTCTATGATTTTTAAAATCAAATAAACAAGAAAATTTATTTTATAAAATGGATTCTTAAGTTGTTTAAGAAATTTACTCATAAAGTAAAATTTGTATTTCAGACATGTTTATTTAACTTAGAAAAGTAGAAGTTTTGATAGAAGTATGTTTCTAATTAAATCTGCCCGCACTGTTGTACCTAATGTTAAAATAAGAAATTCCGTCTATACCGTATTTTTCTTTGTATAATTCGACCCCAAAATTCAAGAGATATAATATGTCTTTACGTTTTAATACCAGTATTTTCAAATAGTTTTCTTAGTACATTTAAATCAAATTTCATGATAAATTTCTGTGTTTCAGTAACGGGAAGGTTCCTTTACTGAAATACTGTTATCCAAAAGATAACATATTATTTCTCTTGAATTTTTGATTTGGCTCATAGATCGAAAAATTCGGTGCATGTTAATTGAGCTGTAGATTCAAATGCTTGTACATCTGTGTAAATTCTGGTTCATTTATAAGACAAATTTAATAAAAATGACCTGCAAGTGGGTATTTTCTTTGTAAGCATAGTGGTGTGTAGCCTTTGTAATCAGTGTCATAGGCAGAGGGTGGGTGGATGGTTGTGTAAACCACTTATTTCGAATAGAAAATTTCGCCTTATTAAATCGCAGAAAATTGCAGGATTTGTAATGCGTTTCTTCATTTATATAAGGCGAAACATTTCAGTAAATAATTGTGGTAATAGCGTACGAACCCTGCTGTTTCAAATTAATAAATGAGCAAGTTATTCCAAAGACCTAATCGAAATTTCTCACTATTATACCATAATATTACTATCAAGTAAGGGTGTCAAACTGACACCAGGGGATTAGAAGTAATCTCCCTCTTTCTTAATCGCAGAATTTCTACGATTAAATGGTAGAATTTTTATTAGCATTATATTTAACGATATGTTATCGCATAATGATTGAAATGCACTGTACAACCTGCACTGTTGATTGCCTGCACTGTTCATGAAATAACATTTTTTCAAAGAATTTCTTGTTACATTCACTAACATTCTAAAACTCTAAGTGCTTGTGATAACAATTTTCGACTTTGATCCCTCGCTTGAAATTTTTATTTGAATTCATAGATTATCATAAACCTTAATGAAATGAAATGTTTGAGAAATAACTAAAATATTTCTGAAATCTCAATCTAAGCTGGAGTAACAGCTCAAAAATAAATTTGAAACTGCCGAAGTAATGCAAAACGTTCAAAAAGCAGAAAATTGCTAATCAGGTGAATTTATTCTAAGGGGAAGTGGACCGGTTTCTTTACTGGATTTGAGCATTTAATAGTTTTATAAAACTTCTTTTATGATTTTGTAAATACATTTTGATATACAATTACACATAAATTACGCATTACAAAATACATTAAATGTGTTGAATTTCTTTTTTCATAACTTTTAAAGGGGTCCGGAAGTCAAAATTTTACATTCTTTATTTATGGCATTTTTTAATGATTTTTTTTTCTGAAATGTGTCTTTCTATATAGATTAATTTTCAGATAAAAATGTTTGAAAACTTTCAATTTTTTAAACATAATTTAATTTTAAAATTTTAAACTTATTTGTTTTAAATAACTCATGAAGCCCTTGCCCGAAGTCATTGCTTTTTTCACTCTTATGTGCAGAAAAGGTTTTATAAATAACAATTTAAATTGCTGTAGTAACTGACATTTTTAATTTAAAATATTTGTTTTTAATATAAACGTTTTTTTAAATTAATTATAATATATAAATTAATAACACTGACCTTTATTTATAAATAACCCATTTATGCCTAGCATCGATACTTTAGTAAAATGGGAAAAAGTACATGTCACACCAATTTTTCTTTAATAGAAATTTGGTGTCTTATTTTATCAAGGACTCCTCGATAAGATAAGACACCAAATTTCTATTAAAAAAAAGTGGTGTGAAATTCACTTTATCACATTTTACTAAAGTGTCCCAAAATTGGGACGCTAGGCATAAATGGGATAAATTTCCATAAAAAATAACACAAACAATGTTTATGGAGTAAAAAATATTTATTAACACTATGAATAAGTTTTGAAAAAGGTTAATGCAAAATACCAAAGTAGTGGATTAAATTACAATTACTGGTAGATACTGATAATACATGCCCCCAGATGGTAACGCCTAGGTGGCGCTACTATCTGGGACATGCTGACTTCCAGTTTTTGAGAGAAATGCGATAGGCATTTAGTTATTACGGAGGTAGTGATTGCTGTAAGTAAAAAGCATCGTATAAAATGAAATGCAATCACATACAAAAGTTTTTTTTTGTGTTATGCCTAAATGGGGGACCTTTATTTTTAAAATTGATTGGTTCATATTTCAATATTTTATATCGCGCTAACTTAAATATTCAAGCATTTTAGTCAGTTAAATTATTATTAAATTTTAATATTAGCCTCATATTAGAAAAAATAGCACATACAATTAGAGAAATAACATATAAATAAACAAATTAACACGGTTATTTTCTTATTTTCTTGCATTGATTAAAACTGAAGTTAGAATCATACCGTTCGGATTACATTTTGCTGTACTGTACCATTAAAAAAAGTTCTAGGACAGTGCTTTGGCGCTTCCAGCTGAGTGGGCTATTTAGTTTAAGTTTTCGCAGTATTTTACCGCAGAGTTCTGTGAATAAATAAAGCGAATATTTCAGTAAAAATATAGTTGAATTCGCCTCAAACCTCCTTTCTTTGTGCGCCGGTGAGCCTGTGTCACGAATTAAATGAACATAATAACTATGCAACATACTGAATCTTTGCACTGAAAGCAGCTTTTCCGTCGGTAAACTGTACAGAATAACATGAAGATCGTTCTCAATATATTAATTATAAGTGTCAGTGGTAAATAGTTAATTTACAAAAAGCCTAAATGCAGTTCAACATATTTTGGAGGATAATGGGACATGCGAGATTACATTACGGTAAACTCAAAGTGATTATATATAAATATTGAATATAAAATTCATGCTAAATCATACATTTTGTGCACAAAAATCTAAATGTTATTTTTTTTAATTATTACCATATTAGCAAATTAATTTTCAATAAAACGTGACATTAGAATAATAACCTCGATCAATTTAACTTTAGTAAGTTTTACAAAATTAGAATGAAATTCAATTATAAAAATGAAACTTTTCATTGACTTTATATAAGTGCTGATGTGATTTTTAAATTTGACAATTTAGGACACATTTATGTTTAATTAATGTTCTCTATTTCATCCATAGCAGGTTTCTTTTGTCCGCGGAGTTGGAGTCTAAAGGAACAAAATTCATTTTGAAAAATTAAATCCTTTTTTCTACACATTAAGCTATTACTAACATAGAAAACTGTTTAAAGTAATTCGTTGACAAAAAAAAAAAAGGTGGGAACTTCATAAGTAATCTTACTACACTATTAACCCTCTAGCCGCGGGCGATGTTACCATTTTCTTATATAAAACCGCGGCCTATTTTTATTCGTCACTTATAATAGTTATAAACATTGAATGTCACCGGAATTTACAATTAAATTTATTTCCAAATAAGTAAAAGCAGTTTCTTCTTGTACATTTTAAAAACAAAGTTTTATTTCAAAATTCCGGTGGGAATGTGGCATTTATGATTTCAAACTATTTCAAAAACCGCAGAACTTTCCGAGTGACCTAATAAATGAAATGATATATGTATTATAATTTGTAAACGAATTTCTCTATTTCTAAATAAAAGAAGATAGATTGAACGAAGAAATAGAGTCTCCGGATGCTTAAGTACTATAAAAATTGTAGGCAATGCCAAAACAGCGTATCCCGCGGAATTGAATTGTGTAAGTGAAACGCGATAGGAGAATTGCCCGCAGCTAGAGGGTTAACATTACCCATTAGCATACCTGCCAACATCGCACTAAACTTCCGTACAATTTAGGTTAGTTTAACCGAGTTTAAACATGTTTCAAACCAGAATTATTTTTTAAGAAATACAATTAAATAGGTTCCGCATAAGGGCATGAAAATATATGTATATTATTTTTTTAATATATATTATGGTTAGAAAAGTCTTTAACCCGGATCAAATTAACTCACATTGTATGGAAGTTTAGTTGAAAGTTAGCCGGCATGCATTAGCTCCCACTCTTCTCTAGTCGCAAACTTTCGGTCATTAAATAAGGTAATTTTTCTCTTCTAAATTAGTGGTAGCTTGGTGGCCCGCAGTCCAAAGGTTGAATACTTCTATTCTAAACGCTTATTTGTAAATAAATAAATATCCTTTTAGAATTCATATTAGAAAATCTAATATTGAAATATAATAATATGCAGTAATGAACAAACAATGTTACATTTTCCTGAAGCACACTTCAAATAGAATAATAGAAAATAATCTTTATAAAATTAATTTTCCTTGCAAATGGTGTTAATAATTTGAAAGGCGACAGAAAAAAAAATGTTTAACTCTAAAACCCAACAGCGAAAAATCTTCCCAGATATTTTGAATATTTTTTTTTCCTTTTAAATTTATGTAAAAAAAATGTTTTTGTTCATAAATTTTAACGAGTCTTAAACATTAGATCAAAATATTTGCTTTGTCCTTGAAAGTTGTATGACTGTTAAATCAATAGCTGCTAACCACTACGAATGTTTGACACCATTTTTAAAGAATAATTATCTTCATCTTATTCAATTACTAATAAAGATTATATAATTACGCTAGTTATGACTGAATATGTGTCAGGAGTTCTGAATGTAAACAACTATTAAAAAGGACACTTTAAAGGGATTCAACTCAAAATGTTCGAACGTGCTTTTTTTAATTTTTGCGAGATTTGTCTGACTACTTAATATATTTAAATGCAATATTCACGTATGCATAGATTATATTTATATATTAAAAGAGAAGCTTAATTTACTTATTATTTCAGACACAAAAAATGTGTATAGATCAGCTGTGACAAAAATGTGGAGTATTTTAATGTACTGACGTACTAAACAATATTTTAATAATTTTTATTTGTAGTTTTGCTATAATATACACAAATTGTGCTTAAGATACTCATATAATATATAAATCAGTCATGATTGCATATAAAAATATATAGTTTGAGGGAAATCTTGCGCAAAATTATAAAAGCACCTTTTCAATGTTTTAAAACAAGTCCATGTAAAGTATCCTTTTAACCCCTTCAGGGACAAAGTACTATTGCAGCTAAAATATTGAAATGATTGATTGACACCAGGATTCACGAACGAATTTATTTTACAATAAGTAAAAGCTTTTTCGCATGTACCTTATAAATTCAAAAATTGATTATAAAATTCTGGTGTCATTGTGGCATTTTGGGATTAAAATTAAGTGGTATATATAATATACCGGTGCCCTTCAAGGGGTTAAACATTGTTTACATTAAAAATACTTAACGCATTTATGTTCATAAATTGCGTAATGCATGAATTTATAGTGAGTCTTGTTTTAAAATACTCAAAAAACGTAGGTGCCATGTTTGATTACCACTATTTTTTTTTCGTGTTTATAAAAACGCAAAAATCTGCGATTAAATAATTTGAAGTATTCTCTCGATCAATTCCTTTGGCGAGATATGGGAAAATATTACTGTTTAATATACATTTATTTTTAAATTTAATTTTATGAAGATTTAATAGTCGTATGCGTATTACCTTTTGAAGGTTGATTGTATATTATACAGGGTGTCCGAAAATTTGTTGACACATTTTAAAATTCAATAAAAGATCAAGCAATTGGCGTACGAAAGTGCGGATTGGAGTACAATGTTTCCTATGATCTGAAATTTTGTTTAAGAGAATAAAAAAAAGTTCAAGAAATTTCTCATAGATGGTGCTGTTTCTGGAAAGTTATCGAATATGTATAATGGCTTTATACATAACAAAAGAGAAAGATGCACAATGGGTATGCCTAATAGGTAAAGTTTTTTTCCAAACTATGGCAACCCACATTTCAGAAATTAATAATACTCGCCATCATGAGCAGGGCCCGCTTAAGACATAGAAGCCCGACTTTGCTCAGGCTCCCCCCCCCCCCACTATTAAACTTGCCAATTTCTTTGTTACTTACTAAATCTATTTTTTGTATGCTGCAACAATTTGAAATTTTACCATCGAAATTTTGAGTAAACAACACTTTAGAAAGAGTGAGATTCATAATTTAGATAAAAACTTACACGAAAAAAGGAGGGAAAAAATACATTTTTTACCCCGGTTCAATTTTTTTTTCAAAAAATTTATTTTGAAAAGTAAATTTAGGGGCCCTTTTGTATTTCTTTGGGTAAGCGCGGGCTTCTCGAGCCTATTCGGTAAACAGGATCTGCTCATGATTTCGATTAGACGAGTCAGACTAGTCAACAAACATTAGTTTGGCGATAATAGAAAGCTCACCAAGATGCCCGCCGTTTTATTTTTTTTCCAAAATCGTATCGACCAATCAAATGTTTTTTGTCCGTACGTCGCTATTATCTTACAGAGGCACCCTATTAATTTTGATGCACCCTCAATTATTCACAATATTTGTTGACTTATCTCACTCGTCTAATCGAACTCAGGAGGGCGAGTATTGTTAAGTTCTGGGATGTGGGTTGCCATAGTTTGGACAAAAACTGTGCATACGCATAGTGCGTCTTTCGCTATTATTACGTATAAAGGTATTCTACGTATTCGATATCTTTCCAGAAGCAGCGCCATCTATCAGAAACTTTTTGAACTATTATTATCTTGACTATTTTATTATTTTAATTAATTAATTAATTAAATTATTTATTTATTTAATTTTGCTTAAGCAAAATTTCAGGTCATAAGAAGCATTTTCGCACAAAACGCACTCTCGTATGCCCATTGCTTGATCTTTCACTTAATTTTAAAATGTGTCAAGGAATTTTCGGACACCCTGTATATCCCACCTATTTTTGTTCCTTAGATGTCCACTTTGGATCACAGTTTGGAATAAAATGTATCTTTTATAATGTACGTGAAAAAAATCTTTTACATATTTTCAAATATATTTGATCGCAAATCGTGGTATCATTCAATCTTTCAACATTTTAGCAACAAGACATACTTTGCCCAGAAAAAGTTAATCGTTTGAAATTAAAAAACAATGAAAGATAAAAAAATAATACCGTCTGAGCATTAAACATGCCACGAATTTTATTAACCCTTTGCACTCGAGAGGTGACTCTCACTCACCACTAGTGTTGCCAGGTGTCCCTCGTAAAATGGGGCTCCAAATGCTCTGGACACCACTAAAAGGACACCACAGTTTATTTATCCATAATTAATCCTAAATAATTCTTCCATTAAAAAGGGCGAAGAAAATCAGTTTAAAATACTGGTGTCCAGAGCATTTGGAGCCTCGATTTACGCAGGACACCGTGGTGAGTGAGATTTACCTCTCGAGTGCAAAGGGTTAAAGTTTTATAAAAATATGCCACACCAGAACTTGTATTTAAACTATTTAACTTTTTTATTTAACTTATATACATGTGATTTATATCTTATTTACTTTATAAAAAAAACTTTGTGGCTGAATTCGGTATATTTTCATTTGGTACCAGTCAAATGGCCGGTTCTCGGTATGTTTAGTGTTAATACTTGCATTTCATAAAATATTACAACTGTTTGTTCTGAACTCCTTCCAACAGATATTTTTACAATATTAAAAAAATATTAAATATTAAAATATTTCTTCTATGTATTCATACGGTGATTTCTATTTCTCCTATCCCAAGCATATTTTTTCCTTAAACTATTTCTTTATGTCAGCTAAATAAACACAAATAAAAGCAAATGATATGTTCTTTTGAAAAACAAATGTTTAAAACGTGTTATTTAAAGTTCTTTATAAGAAAATCCTGTACAACATTCTTTGTTGTGAAAGCTTTTTCGTTGCAGAAACATTGCTAATTTTTCTTTCTATTAAAAGTAAGTGATAATACATGGATATATTTTTGTATTTAGATAAAATAAAAAAATATTCTATCGAATCATGTTTCGAAAAATGTCAGATTTTTACACAATTTTTCATAGTTATAAATTTTCTGTAAAAGCAAAAGAAAGAATAATATTTTTTTTCCATTTCTTTAAGGCATTTAAAGTTTTCTTAGGATGATCGTAAAGTAATATCTTACGAGCCTGCTTGAAAGTGTTCAACTCATAATAAAATACAGGAATGTGAACAAAATTTGAATACACCATCATAGTGCGCGCAGATCTACCATAGTTTTTTAATGGAATTTTTCACTTTATTACACGGTAGAAACATATTACAATTCTGCGATTAAACGTAGAAAGAATTTTGATCTGAAGAAGACATATTATGTAAAGATTTCGGTTCTAATCTTCTTGAAAATTCTAAGGCGTGTACGCGCCTTGCTTCATTAAAGTAAATATTAACGTTACGTGTATTTACACTAATTTCTTCAAAGCAAATAGATTCTACTGCAGTAGGAGTCTTCATGGACTATAGTTATGGGTACTATAAATTATTTTGATTTTCAAATGAATCATTCGGGAGTACGCAAAAACATAGCTGTCAAATTTCGCACACTTTTTAATCCATTTAAACCAGAAATTTTGTAAAGAAAAAAATATTTAAATTAAGCTCCACATAAAAATATTTTTACCTGGCCTATATATTGTTTACAAAAATTCTGATTAAACAGATTATGAAGGTTGACAGCTGTTGTTTTGCGAATGCAAGAATTATTCATTCGAATATCAAAATCATTCATTATGCCAATCACTATCTTCGAAAATTTTGCCCAAAAAGTGTTTTCCACCATAAATATAGAAAAGTGATATTCGCCTTAATTAATTAGAAAGTCTCTCTCTCATTAAAGAAGACAAAGTTATATGCACTAAAATAGTGGTAGCTTGGTAGTTCTTGGGCCACAGAATGAAGACCCCTATACTTCTTTACCAGCTAAATGATTTAAATACTTTGTTGTTCATAAATAGTTGTTCTTTAATTTGTATACTTATGAAGATTACAATTCAGCAAAGAAATTTCTTAGGTAACAACCTTTCAAAAAATAAAAGACAATTTACTGCAGACGCCAAGAGGAAAACATTTGCGGAAAATTATCGTATATATATTTGTAGAACATAGCCTCCAGACTCTCCATACCATCTTCCGATCAAATGTATATGGATAATTTTATATGCTTTTATCTTATATATTTATCGCGATAGCCTTTAAATCAGGGTGCGTGCAGTTGTACCACAATTTTCAAGGGCAATTTCAGACTCATTTAGACTCATAAAAAAATTCAAATTTCGGGATTAAATATTATGAACATTTCTAATATGAAATAGTGGTGAATATCTGAAATATTTGGAAATTCTAAGGTGTTTGCGCCTTTTTAATGACGGAAATTCTACTTAATTGTAAATAATAAATAATAGTAAGTAAAAGCAATCTCCTCTGTAGAATTTCTGCGATTAAATAAAGCTAAAATACAGCGAAAACGGCAACAAAAAAGTTAAAATTGGACATTCTACGTCGTGACTTTTCCGACAGTTCAATACTATCGCCTTCAATCAATTGGTTTTGTCCTACGTGACTTTTCAGTAGTGTCTCCACTTGAGGCACAAGGAGATAATATTATAAGGTCAAATGTGTCAGTCATTAACGTTAAACGTAAATGTCGTAACATGCTGTATTCATTTGGTTTTGATTTCATATAGATTTATTTCTAAATATTACACAATTATAATTTTGATTCCAACAAAATGTTGACCGGAAACAATTTCCGAGTACAAAAAATGTACTTCCAAAGACAATTTATTAAAAACTATAAGTAATATTCTCGATTTGGAAGAATTTTATAAACAATTTTCTGCCATATAATTATCTATCCACATGTGAGAGTAAAGATATTTAACTATTCTCATTTGCAAAACAACAACACGAATAAATAAAAGAAATATTTTGAGGCGAACTAGCAACACTAGTATAATTACAAAGATTCAAAAAATAATATTTGCTTTATTTAATGATATTTGTGCTTAAAAAAGGCAATGGTTACTATTGGAAAATAGTGGTTCTGAAAATACAAACCAAGCGAGTCCACATTTTTGCACCTATGTCACATACATAGAAATAATGTAACTGAAATAATATATTTTTAAATATATATTTAACTATGTGCTACACCTAGTTCTGTTTTCACACAACCATACGTTTAAAAGTTTACGGATATTGGATACCACTATTTTTAAAAGTTATCTTCTCCTTATTTAATCGCAGATTTCTGTGATTTTTTCTCATCTGCCGGCAATACCAACTATCACCCTTAACAGAAATCGTATACTTTCATCCTTCCGCAATATTAAATCGAAGTAAACATTGAACACATAGAGAAAAAACGAAACAGTACAAGACGTTCGCCCTGCTGACGCATATCCAGTCATTTTATAACAGTCCAAAGTTATAAATAGAATCTTAAGATGATTCTGTATAAATTCATATATGCGAATTTCTATGCTTTTTAAATCAAATAAACATATTTTGAACCAGAAAGTTTATTTTATAAAATTTACGAATAAGTTATTTAAAGAACGTCATTTTTTATTTTATTCATAAATTAAAAAATCTTGTTTAGGTATGTTTATTTGACTTAAGAAAAGCGTAGAAGTTGACAGCAATATTTATTTTTATTAGCACTGTCAGAAAACAAACGTTAAGTTTTTTCATGGCCTGAACCAGAACGACATCGTTACCTTTCGATATCTAAGACAGGGTTCGTACGCTTTTACCCCAACTTTTAACAGAAAATTTCTATTTAACCCTTTGCACTCCGGCGTCTCTTACACAAATTTTATTCGGATGGCACTACTTTTTTAAAAAAGTTACCTTCATTTGCACAAAATACTGCAATGCTCGAAAATGCTCTAATTAAGGCGGTATTAAAAAAATATTTTTCCACGCTCGACAACTCAAAATTTTCAGACACATTCTCAGACTCATTTTTAAAAGTAACAACAGGAAACTTGGCAGCGTGGTTTATAAAGACATTTATAAGGGCCCCATGTGTTTATTTTTCGTTCAATTAATTAGAAATTGATTTACAGAAAATTATTTAAAAAAGTACGATTATTTTTTTTGTTTCAAGCGCTATCGCGTTGGAAAATTCGGTTCAAAATGTCCAATTTGACAGCATTTTTAGAAATGTATTCTGCCTTTATGAAAACATCGAGACAGTGGGGACATTATAAAGTTTCTGAATAAGAGAACCTGCAAATTGGATTAATTTTAGAGCAAAAATGAATTTACAAATGTGTCTCAAAATAAGCAGTTTGGATTTAAATTCACCCTTAAATAAGGGAAGTATTACTTTTATTTGTTACTGGTGAAAGAAATAAATTTATTGGATTTATTAATTGTCGCTGCAGCGGCGACAACCGAATACAAAGGGTTAATATTTAAATAGTATAAATTGTGAACGCTTCGTTTAATTGCAGGATTTGTATACTTTTCTGCATTTAAATACGGCAAAAAATTCTATTAAAAATTGTGATAAAAGCGTACGAACCCTGTAAGAGAGACTATGATTTATATGACATAATTTTTTTATTCCATTCTTTACACTTTTTTAAGCAAACACCATCGATAAGCGCGTGCTCTGAATCCTCAGTTCCACTAAGTAATTTTCATTGCATGGAAGGTTTGTAAGCTTCTGCCAGAGTATATATATTCCTTTATATCATATAATTGAGCAATTGTTTTTTGCTTGTAGAATTTTTTTTATTAAATCCATATATTGAGACATTTTTATGATCTGTGAACCTGGAAAACCGATATCAGCTTTTAAATTTCAATGGAGAGGGCAGGGCGTCTATTGTTTCCATAGAAAATCGTTAATCAACAATTTTTATGTGAGATATCTGAGATTTTCTATAATATATTTCAAAGAATATGTTTCATAAAATATGTTTATTATTAACTCGAAAACATTCCAATACAAGTATGCTTTAATATTGGACATTTCAAGTTTTAATAATATGTAATTTAAAGTGATTTATATCAAATTTAGATTTTTTAAATTCAGCGCAACATATCTCAGGAACTATTTTATATTTATTCCTGATAATTTTAGACTTTAAATGCTATATGTATAGTATCTTAAAACCGAGCCTAATAATGTTTCTTGCTTTACCTTCAAAAATAAATTATGCAGACAACCTCAGAGAAATTAATATGCACCACTTTCAACGTTTTTTAAAAAACTATTAATTTTGTTAAAATATACACGAGCTATTCTCCAAATTTGTATCTTTTGGGGTTATATGCTGTTTTTTGTCATTTATATTGTTTTTTTAGCATAAAATGTATTTTGCAATGTCTTTCTACAATTTCAAAAGGTATTTTCAAGAAAATAACTGTGCACTTTACTCCATTAGCTTTTTAAATAGTCAAATTATCACAATTTTCCCTTGTCTTCATATCATTCACACATCTTCTGAAGCAAATTTAAATGTAATGACAACCTATTTTTACCAATTTTAACACCTAAAATAAAAATTACACTAAAGTACATAATAGTGAATTTTTATTGTAAATAAAAAATATTTTTATATGTATTCTAGCCAGAGGAACGTTGTGCCCTAGTTTTTATGTCACTACTGTCCCCTTGTATAAAACTGCTCATGTGACCACCAGGAGGGCACAGATACAATTTGGGGAGCAACTACATTTAGTAGAAGCAGTAATCTGGATGTCGGCGAAAATCACAGGGATTAATTTTATAGACTTTAAAAGATGCTACAAAGCAGTGTTGCCAGTGGGCTACTTTTTTTAAATTCAGATTTCTTGATTCACACCGCTTTTTTAAATGGTATAATTCGCCTTGTATTCGCCTTATTTAACATGTCATTAATTAAGGCGAATTTAATTTCTCAAAAAACTGGTGGGAATCAAGAAAACAGAATTTAAAAAAAGTAGCCTACTGGCAACACTGCTACAAAGTACAAAATGGATAGAAAGATAAGAATATGTTTATTACTTGTCACTACTGTCCCCTACTTAAATTATCCTTATTATTGATTTTATTTATTTATGGTTTTATCATGATATAAATTATATTTGCTTAATTCCAAATTTCATATCACAATCTTACTGAAATTAACGTACTATGTGTACAGAAGCAAATTTCCTAATTTTGTCAGTAGTGTCCCCTTTCAAAGAAATCACATCAGCTAACTTGGAATAAATTTGAAATTGGTAAATTTCAACTGCGTTACTTAAGTTATTTCAAAATCCGTGACAATTGCATGTAAAAATATTAAATGGTTCAAAAGAAATTATTCGCGTAATTTAAGAGGAGACTATTTTCAACATTTTGAAACGAAAGATTTTAAATTGTTCTTTTAATCGTTGCGTAGATCTGTTTAGTACCATACCATGTGATGCCTAATTAGCATAATTATAAAAATTGTTTTATGTGTTTTATTTTGAAATCCGTTGAGAATGTTGTTCTTTTACATGCATAGCTCTCGAGATATGGAATGTTTTGAACATTTAATGTAAGTATGCCCTTTGACTGAAATGTAAAGTAATATACAATATATGCATAAATGTAATATCTTCAATCAAATATGCACAATGTAATATCTTCGATAGAAATAAATTTAAATAAAATAAAAGCCAAAAAAGAAAACATCAGTTGAAATCGTCTGCTGTGGGGGTTTCTATTAAATCTTGGGATTTTTTAGTGAGGAAAACAGTTCTATTTACTCTTTTAACCCTTTCCGGCACTGACAAAGTCTGTTCGTAAAATGAGAAATTGCTCACTGACACCGGAATTTACAAACGACATTTTTAGGAAGTATGAACTCCTTATTTTAAGCTTTCGTCATAGAAACAAAATTTTATTAAAATATTCTTGGTGTCGTTTGCAAGTTTGGAATTAAAATTAGGTGTGCTAGCAGTGGGACCACTGTGCCGGAAAGGGTTAACGTGTAAATGTGTAGATTTTACATGTAGCTTTTACTAGCAAGAACTACTATATCTCTAATCTTGAATAGTTACCATCGCCTTATATAATCGTTCGGGTAAAAAATGTATAGAATAGGTATCTTCGCCTTATTAATTAAGAGACGATTACTTTTTAGAAGTAGAGGTGCTCAAAAGTTAAGACGATACTATCTGCATACGTATAATCGGAAGTAAAACAAAATAAATCAAACGTTTTTGGATTTTTCATAAGATTTATTAATTTGTATAAAAGTTTACAATATTCTTTAGAAACGAATTTTTAAATATAATTTCAAAGACATTAGTAAACAATTGAATTTTTATGAAAACTGTAGAAAATTGTTTCTTTGATTTGAACTAAATAGAATTCTGAAGATCGAATTTCTTAGGCCCGATAAATGCTACACAAATAATCATAAGCTAGTTGCAAACTCTTTCTCAAGCACTTATTTTTAAAATACAATCCAGGCTAATGTAACTAAATCTGTTTTGTAGATACAGAAAATAATATTCATTGTCTATTTTTCTTTACATTTATAAACTTTCTAAAAATCTTTCTTTTGTTGAGTAAGTAAAAATATAGAAAAAAAAGCAAAATACACGGAAATAACTTGTCCTCTTGAAATCAAATGAGTAAAAAACGTGCTTGCTCAGAAAATTCTCGCTGCTGCATTTGTTGCGATTTCGTTTCTTTTTTGAAATATTGCTAACTCTTTCGCATTCAAACGTAAATTATATACATGTAAAGTGTTTTGTTACTAATAATATACAGTCTATTGACATTGTGCATGAAAAAATTTAAAATGTTTATATGTAACGTATTTGAAGTATTGCCAAACTGGGGATTTTTTATTGAAAATAACTACCACCATTTCCTTCTAGTAGTTAACAATTAGTAAGTAAACTACCTAATAAATAATAATTTCTACTAGTAAAAATCGGTGTTGCAAAATAAACGCGCCTTTTTTTTACAAGAAACTTGCCAGAATTTTCTTTGCTTCATTTATTCACAGAAATTTCGAGATTAACTCCTTGAAGGGCGGTGGGATATAATATATCCCACTTAATCCTAATTAACAAATGCCACAACGACACCGGAATTTTGAAATAAAATTCTGATTTTATAATATACGCGAAGAAAAGCTTTTACTAATTTTTAAATAAGTTTTATGTTAAATCCCGGTGTGGATCCCTGATTTCAACATTTTAGAAACGTAAGAACTTTGCCCTGAAAGGGTTAAATAAAGCAAAGATTACAATTTGAAATTTATGTTAGTTTTCTTTTATTTAAAAAATGCTGTACGTATGATCTCTCAGTTTCCGGAATTGTAATCTCTAACCGTCATGTCCTCTGCAGTGGGATGCTATAATTTGAAAAAAAAATCTAATTTGAGCTTGCAAATGTGCGCCTGATACTATCCTGATACATACAATTACTATAGTGATATGCGTTTTTTTAATATCTAAACACACATTTACGTGAACTTTCAATTTGTAACTTTGTTCATATGGAAAAATAGTAATTTGTATCAACATACTTCTAAAAAATAAAGTCTATTATGCCCGTTTTAATTAATTTAAAAGTAACATTTTTCTGCTCTTGAATGTAGAAAGAACTTTCAACTTAGACTGTAATTTTTGCTTCATTTATTCATAGACATTCCGACATTAAATAAAGCAAAGATTACTTTTTGGAAATTTTGTTAGTTTTTTTTTATTTATTTATTTAAAAAAATTCTGTGTGTGGGATCCCTCAGTTTCCGGAAATGTAATCTCTAACCACCATGTTCTGTGATGTGGGATGTTATAAATTGGGGAAAAAAGTCTAATTTGTGCTTTCTAATGTTCGCATGATACTATTCGGATACATAAAGTTACTATAGCAATGTGCATTTTTTTTATAACTAAAAGCATTTTTACTTGAACTTTCAATCTGTAAAGTTGTCCATATTGAAGAATAGTAATTTGTATTAACATACTTAAAAAAGAGTATATTAAGTCAGTTTTAATTAATTTAAATTCACTTTTATTCTGCATTTAAATTCACTTTTATTCAGCTCTTGAATCTGGAAAAGGCTTTCAACTTACGACACAAGTTTTCGTACTTCATATTTTATTTTTACGAACAAAAGATTTAAATAAGCAGTTTTGAATGTAAAATAATGAAAATCCTCCCTTTGTTTAAGGACTCTACAAAAAAAAATGTGAATTTCACTTAAAAGTTTTACCGAACCATAGAAAATAAAAATGCACATTTCAAAGAAGCGAATGTAAATTAGAATCATACTGGGATTCATTCTTATAAATCACGAATCGACAGTTTTTTTAATATCTTCCCTTTCTTTTGAAATAAAATTTACAAAGACTTGAAGTCAAAAACGTTTTCCAATTAATTGAATTCTACGGTGAGCTAGTAAATCTAGTTTCCCAGCAGAAAATAATTTTAAAGAGAGAAGTAAAAATACGTTAACTTCTTTAAAAATAAATCAAAAGTATGTCTGAATACAAATGATTTAGGCGCAGTAAGCTTTAAAACCAGTCTCATTAATAATTGATTTTCTAGATAACTTACTTTGTGAATATTTAGTGGAGATTTATTCAACGCGAGTACGGACAGTCTGTATAATATAAGATGCCATAGTTCAGACAAAAACGCGTAATTTGAGCTTGTGCCTGCGCACATGTCGCAATTATGATAAATAAGTTTGATATAGAAAAACATAGCTGTCAAATTTTAACTAAAAATAGATACCATTTAAATTTAACAGCCACTTTTACCGTCATTTAATCGCCAAAACTGCGATTAAATAACCATTTTTTAATCATTTTTGTGCTAAGATAGAAGAGTATTAGTTGGTACCTATTGTAATAGGAGCTTTTTAACTCAAATGTACAAGTTGCGTACACTCCTTAGAATTTCCAAGGAGTATGGCACCACTATTTCATATTAGAAATCTTTGCCTAATATCAGTGGCGGCTCATCAGTGGGTTCACAAACACTTTATTACCAGAATATTCGTATATTAAATTTAACCTTATCTAATCGAGGAATTTTTGCGATTAAACAAGGAGAAATTTAATTATTAAAATACTAGTAGAATAGTGAATGTGACGAGCTCTGACGAGCCACTGCTACCTAATATTGTTTCTTCAGATTAAACATCTATGGACCATTAAATGCAGAATATGTAATATATTTCTGTAATTAAATCAGTTGTAAAATTCTATTCAAAAATGTTTGTAGAACATACGCAAACCGCTTTAAATCTGCTTCTAACTGAACTTTCAATTTGTAACGTTGTTTGTATGGATGTATAGAGATTTGTGTCAACATGCTTTCTAAAAATGAAAGTATATTAAATCAGTTTTGATGAATTTAAAATTAATTTTTATTTTCTTTATGGATGCAGAAAAAGATGTCAATTTTCGAGAAAAATGCTCGTTTTCATGTTTTATTTTTACGAATAAAGTATTTAAATATGGAGTTTTGAATATAAAATTACGTTCTTGTTAATGATAATCCTCCTTTTGTTTATGTGCCCATGTATTAAAAAAATGATGTCTCAAAGAAGCGAATGTAAATTAAAATCAAAGAGTAAATTGGAATCAATTCATTCTTCCAAATCACGAATCGACATTTTTTATCCCCCCCCCCTTTCTTTTAAATAGACCTTTCAAAGGCTTGAAGTCAAAACTTTTCCAATTAAATCAATTCTGCGGTGGCTAGAAAATATAGTTTTCGATCTGAAAACTATTTAAACAGAGTCAAATATACGTTAACTTTTCTGATAAAAATAAAATCAAAATTTTGTCTGAAGATAAATCATTTCGGCGCATTAAGCACCAAAATTAGACTCATTAATAATTGATTTTCTATCTAGTTTACTTTGCTAATATTTAGTTAAGATTTATACAAATAATATTCGATAAGTTATTATTTTGATTTTTTATTAAAGGTAATTAGAATGATTGGTATAAGCATTTAATTAATTTAACTTGGCTTTGTAAACCTAGCGCGTACCGCCATGTTCTATGATGTGGAAAGCCACAGCACAATTTCTGTCATTAAGTAAGGCGAAATTATTGTGTTCGAAAATAGTGGTATGTTGATGGCCCGCAGGCTACATGTTAGAATCTCCTAGTTTAAACATTAAATTATAGATTTTTTTATTATGAACTTTTCACATAGCAAAATTCCACTTCACATAACTCAACAGCACAAATGCTGTCTATGGTTGAGAAGATATATTTTTTAAGTATTGAGCTTTCTAAAATTGGCTGCGATTTTCAAACTTGGCTAAAGCAATGTATTTTACATTAAGTTTTGCATGAAATATCTTCGTCTATTAACACTAAATGTACCAACCACCGGTCATTTCATCTTTAATGAAAATACTTGGATTAGAACCAGAATTTTCTCCATAAAATCAATAAAATATATTACACAGAAATAAATAAAATTTTAAAATAATAAATAATTTTAAATAAATATTCTGGTGTGAAACGTTTCTATAAAACTTGAGTAAGATTCACGGTATGTTTAGTGTTTAGTTGCAATAACAGGAAGTTATTTTACTTTTTGTCAAAATTTTCGATTTTTATATTTTTCGATTTTTAACACTTTCCAACCTAGTTGAAAAGTGTTTATGACTTCGGTTTGTCTGGCCGTATGGCCGTCTGCCGTCTGGCCGTCTGCCGTCTGCCGTCTGGCCGTCTGCCGTCTGCCGTCTGCCGTCTGGCCGTCTGCCGTCTGTCCGTGCTCTAACTCTCGTAAATATGCTCGGATTGCTCTGCAATTTTAATATGTTATAGTCGTTATCTATAGCATGTTCCCTATTTCAACGGAAGTGTGTAGCACTTATAGTTTTTTTACAGAGACACTCAAAAGAATTCCGTTACATTGCGGTCTATGGGGAAAAATCATTGACGGTTTATTTAAATAATGTTTCACTACTTTAAACGCATTGAAATTTATATATATCACTAAGGTGCATTAGAAGAAGCTTTATATGGAATAGGGTGTGCATAGCACTTATAGTTACTTTACAGGGACAGTCAAAAGAATTCCGTTACATTACGTCTATGGAGAAAAATCGTCTGCGGTTTATTTAAATAATGTTTCCCAATTTTAAACGCATTGAAATTTATATATATCACTAAGGTGTATTTCAAGAGGCTTACTACAGAATAGTGTGTGTACAGCAGTCATCGTTCATTTACAGGGACACACAAAAGAATTCTCTACTGTAAGTTAACAATAGTTCCTGGAAGTGCGTTTTAAGTTACTAATCGCGATTTTAATTTTAACTCGCTTTTTGTCTATTATGTGGTGTGTATAAATTCTGTATATCGTATACAGGGAAGCACAAAAGTTCGCGAACACATTTCCGTATTATTTAACTCCAGACGGAGAATTTTAAACTGTGCTACGCGTTTCCTAACTGAACTAAAATTTAACATCCTATGTAGTATATATACAAATCTATAGATCCTATACAGGGCAGAATAAAAGTATTCGGATTACTTAGATGTTATCTTTTAGCTTATTAAACGGTATGATTTGTAAAATTATTTTGGAAGCGTTGGAAAGTGTTACATAATCTATGCTTGACGCATGATTTTTCGTTCTTGTTTTTTTCTCAGATGTGTATATCGTTGGCCTAAAATTGTTTCGCGATATTCCAATTCCTTGAAATCTTTTATACTCGTTGAATGTAACGTTATAATAAAATTTTAAACTTCTTTTTTTCGAAACTACGTTTTTCAAACTGGGAGACCATTTTTCTTGAGAACTATTAGATCGATTTCCTTCATTAATAAAAAAAAAAACAGTAATCGTTTATCTGGAATTTATACTACCGGAAACCATAATTATCATTGATTATTTGTTTTACTTACCCATCATACCGAGTATAGAGTAAGTCTTGTAATCGTTTTGAAAATCGAAATTTTTTTTGACGGATTTACACGTTTCAGACACTGGAGATTCCGAAAAATATATTTTTAGAAAAAAAATTTTGCCGTCCGTCCAGGGGTGCAAAAATCTAGGCGCCAATGGGCTGATTCCCACCACTAAATTTTAATTGTATTCATCGTCAAATTGTATTAGTATACTTCACCTACATTTCATCAGTATTCTTATTAGGCGAAGAATACTAAAAATTTACTGGTGGGAATCGGACCATTGGCGCCTAGATTTTTGCACCCCTGCGTCCGTCTGTGTGTCTGTGTGTCTCTGTGTCTGTAAGCGCTCTATCTCCCGAAAAAATTGATAGAGACTTGCAATTTGGTATGTACTCAGTATGTAATAATGGGAAGAAGCCTATTTCATTTCAATAACCTCGATTAACCGGAACTATTTTTTGCGGACCCTCGAAATATTCGTTCTGATAAAAGGTATATAAAAATTTTCGAAATTGTTTATTTTAAGAAATGAATATAAAAGACAATAAAAAAACATAAATTTTGCATAAAGCATGAAGTCGATCGGATAATTAGTTGCCGAGATATTTGGAATCTTATTTCCCACACTCTTCGATTTTTCATGACCCTGTATTTCATCCAAATTTCACTTTAAAGATATATTTTAATTGGAAATTTGACGCTTAATCAGATGCAATAAACCGCTAGTTAATAGGATTATTATTTTTGGAGTTATAAGGAAAAACCTCTTTCAAGCAATTCAGTAATCAAGCCTTTAAAGTTTATGACGTCATCAAGCCACGATTTTATTTGAATTGCAATGCATTTTATAAGTAGTTTACACATTTTTATTTTAATATTTTACATTATGCATATCCATGATGGGTAAGTATTACGGTGGCCCCCAACGACTAGTTTCTTTTTGATTTCGTAAAAGTTCGTAAAAAGAAAGCAAAAAAGTAAACTTTTTTTGTTTAAATGACCATCATTTTGTCAAAAATCAACTTTTTAAACTAAATGTTGGTATAAGCTCAATGAAATTTAATGCCCTTTTATAACTTTATGACCAAATATCTTTCAGACGCTTTTGGCAGAAGAAAAAAGTCACCCGATTGGAAGTACGCGGCGCGCCCTTACAGTTACTCCCCGTTGCAGAATGCGTTGTATTATTATTATTTTTTTGCACTCAAGATTTAAATAAATTAAATGTTTAATAAGTTAAATGTCAGTAAATACAGGGCTCCCAAATTGTCCGCTAACGGAACACCAATATCTCTTAACAGAAAATTTCATGGTAGTTTTTTACAACATTTCGGCAAAAATTTAAGAGCCTACGCTAGTCACTCGAAGAAACTCTCAAGCTAATGTTATGTCTATGGGAAGGTTCTTGGCAGATTTCTCGCTTGCGTTTTAATATTTTTCAATGATGTTTTTAGCATAGGATAGTTGAGGTCGATCTCTTACGTTGTTAGTTTTTACTTTTTCGATTTTGGTTCCAGTTTTCTTATGTAAGGGTACTTTCATTTTCAGAACCGGTTCCAAAATTGAAAATGCCCCCTTATAAAAAAAAAACTGCAATAAAAATCGACAAAGTAAAATCTAACAACGTTGGAGATTGACCTCAGCTATCCTATGCAAAAAAGTCGGTTAAACATATTAAAATGCGAGCGAGAAATCGCGCAATAACCTTCCCATAGACTTAACATTAGCTTGCGCGTGACTGATGTGGGCTCTTAACTCCGAAGGTAGTTTTTCTGCTAAATTTCCTAGAAAAAACTGAAAATAAAATTTTTCTAAGTAAATACTGGTATTTAAAGAGCGGACTATTTGTGAGATAATGCAAAAAGTGTGAAAATTATATCTTTTTTCTATATAACCGAAAATAAATCGTAAAAATCACGTGAAGTTTAATCCAAATAAGTAGATCCTTCCTTTAAATAAATAAATTACATCTCAGAATTTCTTTAATGGATCTTTAAAATAGTAATTTAAAAAATTTGATACTAATTATGTAGCTGATTATCCAATTTGTATATTTCTTTTATGTCAAATTTAGTTCTATAAATGCAGAATTAACCCTATTTCTATAGAAAATTTTCACTTTATTTATAGCTATTATTTCCTCGACTTTCACAATTTTTTCTTTATGATAGTACTTGAAAACATTCCTTTGTGAACTTGTTATTGAGATAATAGCGGTAGGGTTCTTAGAAATGTTTTCGTTAGAAAACCTACGCTTTTATATATAGATCATTCTTAAAACGTGTCTCACGCATATCATTTTATTGCCTTTCGAATATATTGATTTTAGGTTGGAAGTTTATTTTTATCGAATAACTGAAACTCTTTTTCGAAATTTTCAAAGAATATAATACCCAGCTAATGTATTGTTTTTCTTCGCAACAGCTTTTGAAGATATGTTTCAACAGATAGTAAAGCGACAAATGCAACAAAAACACTACACTCTTATACCTATTTGCCAGATGAAATTTGATTTTTTGTATATTTACAGTTTTCCTTCACTGATGAAAACGAATACAAATATTTTTTTACACATATTTTTTTTCATTGTAGCAATATTACTTCGATATTTTCATTTTTTCGTATTTAAAACCTACTAGGATATTATATCAAATGATAGTTCCTTAGTTAATTTTATTTTCGGTACATATTGATTATGAGAAAATATTGCGGTCTTTTAATCCAAATACATGCATCCAATGAAAAACTGATGATTCTTGCATTGTAATAATAGAGAAGTAAAAATGGGATGTACTTCATTATCGCTAGGTTACAAAAATGTCCCATAAACTTCAAAAATCATTAAAAAAAGAAATCTTCGTATCTGAGTGCGATTTGCACCACACGTCTTGTATATACCATAATTTCCGGAGTATAATCCGCGGATCAAACAATCATGTTTCGACACAAAAATTTTATTCAAATATTTACAGCGATCTGGTAAATTACATTTCATAAAATAAAATTTCTGGGTCGAAACAGGATTGTTTCTTCCGCGGATTTTACGTCGGAAATTACGGTAAGCAGTATTTTTTGTTATAACAGAGAATAAGTAAAATAAATAAAATGTATATAGAGAAGTTTTGATATTAAACTCCATGTTTTAACCCTTAATTGCAAAATGATGTAAATTTCCATCACTGTTTATTTAACTTTCAATAAATAAATCAACTTCTTCGCCACCACTATATTTATATAGAAATATTAATGCAGTAAATTTCCCGTGAACTATGTTGCTGAACAAAGTTAAAAATCTATCTTAAAATTTCTGGTGTCTAATATTTAATATATGTATAAAAAAACACAATTGTAAAAGAAAAACTCATGCAAAGAAGGGTTAACCCTTTCCGGCACAGTGGTCCCACTCCGGGCACTCCTAATTTTAATTCCAACCTGGCATTCGGCACCAAAAATATTTTAATAAAATTTTGCTTCTATAATGAAAGCTTAAAATAAGGAGTTCTTATTTTCTAAAAAAGTCGTTTGTAAATTCCGGTGTCAGTCAGTAATTTCGCATTTTACGAAAAGAATTTGTCTGTGCCGGAAAGGGTTAAAGGGCATAAACAATATTGAGATTATAGAACAGGTATCTATTTTTCATTTGTGACAACTATATTATATAGTATAATTTGAAAATATATGCCCGTGGTATAATCTCAAAATGTTTATTTCTTTAACATCCGAAGCTTTTATGTGAACTTGAATAGCGCCACATATCAGTGAATATTCGGTCTCTTTTTTGCCACAAAGCACTTGATTTTTTGATAAGTCTTATTGTGCGAACAGTACTTTTGTGTCATTATTTGTTGGTTTTATGATTTTTTAATGTTTGTACAGTTAATTTGGTCATCATGTCGGAGACCGGTCATGTATTGGAAAGCACTAAACTGGATATGGACAAGTGACTGGAGTTTGATGATGTTGTTACGTTGAAAACGTAATGACACCTCCATCCATCCTATTACATCAATAAATTTGCCAATTTTAAGACTTTATATCTTGATAACGGGGAGACGAGGGAAAATGATTTATGCGTGAAAAAACACGTTTCATTATGCTCTTTCGATTGCTGCTTATTTAGATTTTATTTTTCATTATTACAGTAACGGTGCGGTTTCCTGGTCAGGTTTATTTATTATAAGCTGAAAATAGTATAATGTATTTTACGAACATTTTTTTAATGTTTATGTTCTCCATTTTTATATTTAATGAATTTAAGAATAATAAAATATTCTCCATTATACAATTTTCTTCAAATATTTATATTGGTTTTAAACGCAAACAAATAACGAAAACCGTTAAACAACAAAAATCTCTGTGTTTGTGTTGTTTTATTTTTGTAAAGCGTTTTCGTGTATTGTATATTTTTTGCGTTAAATAAAGGAATTATATAATGATAAAATGATGAAATAATAATGATGCTCATTAAACTATTTTCATGTCACACATAGCTTTTAATAGCTTCGAAATTTTGCCACAACTACATACGAATACTGTTTTTTTGGCTTAGTTCATCGCGAAAATCTGTAATTAAATCTGGGGAATATTACACTTCTTCTCAAATAAAGGTCACAAAATGTCGTAGAAGTTGGCAGCTGTACATGCAATTAATATCTAATACAAACAAAAACCCACTGAATACCTTGTCTATGTACTGACTCAAAAATGAAGGCTGTAATAGATAGAATTCTTTCGGCTTTTGTACGGTCCCGGACAGTGTCTATATTTCCGCTTATTTTTCTTCGTCTGAATTAATCACAGAAATATAAGATAAAGATTTGTATTCGGAAATACTAGTACTCAAATTCAAGAGATGTACACATGCTTAGAAACTCCACCTATGGAAAGCGCCACTTTTGATTCAGCTTGTAGTCCTAGTATTCAAGGAATGTGCACAAGCACTTACCATCAAAAGTCAATGCAAACAACAATATGTACAAAGAAACGTCACTTACTTAAAACATGAAATGCGCGAGGGCAAGGGAGTTAGTGTAAAGTATTGCGATTGGTTTATGGGTTGAGAGAAATATTGTTATGAATTTTGTATATATCTGTAAATATTCCATTTGTTTAAATTTATTTTATTTTATTATTGTGAAAATTGCAGTATTATTAATGTATTTCCTATTGAGCATCATGTAACTCAATGCTAAAGGCCTCAGATGGTTTGCAAGGAAAACAACCTTACACCCTCATCTTTATAATGGAAGTCTATGGTAAAATCGCCAAGGAATGGGTTTATCGCCAAGTTGGCGATGGTTTTGGCGACTTGTTTTTGTCGCCAAATTTGGCGATATATCGCCAAATGTCGCCAAGTTGGCGACGGATTTGGTGACTTTTTGTGCAACCACCCCCCCTTATACCTGTACATTGGGATCCTTTCTCGCTTTGGTTCTCTATCGAAAGTTAAAGCACTTTCTGGTAATTTCTAGCATCTGAAAGCTCTGGAATAATCTGGAAAGATCTCTGAAGCCTATATAAGGGACCTCCACCAGTCCAGTTAGTTAGTTGTCTGTCAACTGCGATTGAATTCATACGAGAGGCTTTGCATTGAGAACTGTGTTTCTCGGATCGATTTTGTCATTGATACGTCGTATTGAACGCATTGTTTCTGTGTGAAATTTTGCTGCGCTTTTATTGGATTTGAAGATTACTGAATATCTTGTAATTTTCAGAAGATATTTGTGATCGTATTGCACTGTTTATAGTGAAAAAAAAGCCTTTTTTATTGTTCTTATATATTGGCATCAGTCCTTTCGAACCCCGAGCTCACAACATTTGGTGTCAGAAGTGGGATTGAATGCCGATTACCAGAGCAATGGAGGCGCAACTGACTAAATTATTGGAGAAATTAGGAGAGATGGATGAGAAAATGACTGCGAATCAGGCTGAAATGAAGAAGAAAATGTCAGCGATGGATGAGAAAATGACTGCAAACCAGGCTGAAATGAAGGAAATGTCGGAAGAAATGAAGAAGGAAATGTCAGCGATAGACGTGAAAATGACTGCCAACCTTGGCGACTTAAAAAATGAAATGAAGAAGGATATGTCAACCAACCTTGGAGAGTTGAAAGACTTAATAGAGGATAAAATAACATCTTTAAATGACAGAATTGACGGCGTGGAAATAAAGTTGAAGGAAGATTTCAACAAATAGAAGGAAAAGTAGAAGAAATTCAAAGGACAGCCAATACCGTAGAAGAAAGAGTAGAAGAAAAAGTTCAACAGATCGCCGAGACCGTTGAAGAAAGAGTAGAAGAAAAAGTTCAAAAGATCGCCAAGACCGTCGAAGAAAGGATTGAGAGTGTAGAAAAGGAGTTGGAAAATGTGAAGAAACAAAAGATAACTGCCGAAAACTATCCCGAAGATGTCAAGTATCAAGCTATGCTTCCTCGGGCCTCTATTAAACTCTCGACCTATGACGGAAAATCCTCATGGCCAGTTTTTAAGACACAATTTGGGATCGTAGCGGACGCCAATGGATGGGATTCCCAGACAAAAGCTTGCCAGTTAGCTGCTTCTCTACGAGCTGATGCTGCCGACGTCTTACAGACTTTGCCTGCAAATGAACCGCTGGATTTTGAAACGCTCGTCAGTGCCTTAGAATTACGCTTTGGCGAGAAATGCATGAAGGAATATAGCAGACTCCAGCTCAAATCTCGACAGCAGAAATCCACTGAATCCCTGCAAGAGCTTGCTACGGATCTCGAGAGACTTTCCCACCTTGCTTATCCTGGCTGTCCGACTGAAATTAGAGAAAGTGTAGCTCTACAACATTTTATTGATGGTGTGCGTGACCCTGAGATCCAGACAGCACTCCGGATTGCAGATCTCAATGATCTAAAAGGGGCTTTGGTTTACGCTCTGAAATTCGAGGCAGCCCAGCAAGCTACTAGGAAAGATCGACACTTTGTGCGAGCAGCCAACCTGCCTGAGACGTCGGATAGAGCTGTGGAGCGCTTACAGCAGCAGATGAAGGACATAATGAGACAGATGAACTCCTTAATGGCCAACAAGCCTTACAGGAAGATCAAGTGCTGGAAATAAGGTGGAGAAGGCCATATCCAAATCGACAGCCCAAGACGACCCAGCACTGAAGGTAATAGCTCAATCGCGAACGGAGGAGCAGCAAAACTGATTAATGGTCATCTCACGGGGTGGAGGTTGCCAGATCTTAAGAAGCCTCATTTTCAAGTATGTGAAATTTCTGCAAGAAGTTGCGGCGAGAACGGAGTTTTTCTAGTCGGAAGTGTGAATGATTTGCCCTGTAATATGATCATCGATACAGGAGCCAATGTGACCATCATTCGGAAAGATCTAGCTCAGCGGCTGAAAGAAAAACTCTCCTGGACCCCGCCACGTGTTATCCTTCAAACTGTGACCGGAGATAAGATCGACATATTTGGAAGAATGACACTGGAAATAAAGTTTGGGAACGCCGCTTACCATCATGCAGTCTATGTGGCCGATATTTCAGATCCTTTCATACTCGGACTGGACTTTTTAAAAGAGCATGGATTTACACTGGATTTTAAGAATAATGAGTTACGCTCTGCTCAAGAAGATGTCACTATTTTTAAACTTGGAAATGAGTCCGGGTCCATTCAACGGATCACAGCCAAGGCAGATGTTATCATCCCTCCTCGAACCGAAATGATGATACCTGGAGTAACTGGAAACGAAAGAATTTTCCAGTATGGCTTGACTGGATATCCTGAGAAGAGCCCAAAGGGAGTGCTAATAGCATCAGCGCTGGTAGATCTGTCGAGAGATGTGATACCCGTGAGAATTGCAAACGTAAGTGAAAAGTCTAGAATTATCCAGAAGGGTGAAGTGCTTGCAACCTGTGCTCCAGTCACCTGTGTATGCAAAGACCCGAGCTTGATGTTGTCGGAGCCGCCTACAAGTTTAACACCTGAAATTGGACGAAATGAAAATTTATCTCCTGAACAGAGACATGCCGCAGAAAGACTGTTCCAGGAATTTAAGGATGTGTTTTCTCAAAACGAGAGTGATATTGGTCGCACTTCACTGACACGGCATAGAATTGATACTGCCGGCCATCCACCGATTAAACAGCATCCCAGACGTTTGCCGTTCGCTAAACAAGAAGAGGTGTCTAAGCTCTTACAACAGATGCAGGATAGTGACATCATCGAACCGTCATCAAGTCCGTGGGCCTCTCCCATCGTGTTGGTCCGAAAGAAAGATGGCTCTACAAGATTTTGTGTGGATTATCGTAAACATAACGATATCACGAAGAAAGACAGCTATCCTCTACCAAGAATAGACGACACGCTAGATACTCTTTCAGGACATAAATGGTTTTCCACACTGGATTTGAAGAGTGGATATTGGCAAGTAGAGATCCATCCTGATGACAAAGAGAAGACCGCATTTACTACTGGACAAGGACTTTGGCAATTTAAAGTTATGCCGTTCGGGCTCTGCAATGCTCCAGCAACGTTCGAGCGCCTCATGGAGACAGTGTTAAAAGGTCTGACTTTTGAAGCTTGTCTCATCTACCTAGATGACGTCATCATTGGTGGCCGCACGTTTGAAGAACATCTTGGAAATATTCGAAAAGTGTTAACGAAGCTAAGAGCGGCGAATTTAAAGCTGAACCCTCTGAAATTCAAGTTCTTCCAACGCGAAGTAAATTATTTAGGACACTTCATCTCAGCTGAAGGTGTTCGAACAGATCCTGAAAAAGTGTCTGCAGTAAAGAACTGGAAGCGTCCGGAAAACGTCCATCAGTTGCGAAGCTTTCTGGGACTATGCACTTATTACAGAAAGTTTGTACAGGGGTTCTCCAACATCGCAAGACCCTTGCATAGGCTCACTGAAAGCAAGCAGAAGTTTCTATGGACACAAGAATGCGAGAATTCCTTCCAGCAGCTGAAAGAAGCTCTCACATCCTCTCCAGTCCTAACCTATCCACACCTCGACAAACGATTCATTGTGGACACGGATGCTAGTCATGAAAGTGTCGGTGCTGTACTTTCCCAAGAAATAGATGGCCAAGAACGAGTCGTAGCATACTGGAGCAAATGTTTATCGAAACCAGAGCGGAATTATTGCGTCACTCGTAAGGAGTTATTAGCTATAGTGAAGGCCCTAGAACACTTCCATCACTATCTCTATGGCAGGAAATTTCTCCTTCGTACTGACCACGCATCCCTAACATGGCTGATGAATTTTAAGAACCCAGAGGGCCAAGTAGCCAGATGGATACAACGACTCCAGGAATACGACTTTGACATCAGGCATCACAAAGGCTCATCGCATGGAAACGCCGATGCCCTATCAAGAAGACCGTGTCCCGAGAGCTGTCGCTATTGTTCCAGAGCGGAAAGCAAGTATAACCCCGAATATGTCATACGCCAGACGAAGACATCACTATTGACGCCACCAGATCCCTGGAGTGATGAGAAGATTCGAGAAGATCAAATGGCAGACTCTGAGATCAAACCAATCTTGGAGTTATTAGAATCTTCTAGCACGAAGCCCAGTTGGAAAGACATCTCGACTTACAGTCCTACGACGAAGCAATATTGGGCTCTTTGGAACTCCCTCCACGTCAGGAATGGTGTCCTGTACCGAAAATTCGAATCGGAAGATGGGAAGACATCTCGGTGGCAGTTGGTACTTCCTCGATCTCGAATCCCAGAGGTCCTCGAAGAATTACATGGCAGTCCCACAGGAGGCCATTTTGGAGTCATGAAAACATTACACAGAGTCCGAGAGCGCTTCTTCTGGGGAAAAACGAGAGCTGACGTCGAACAATGGTGCAGATCTTGCGATGCATGTGCAGCTCGGAAAGGACCAAAGAAACGTAGCCGAGGAAGACTACATCTCTACAATGTAGGAGCACCTTTTGAACGCATCGCCTTGACATCCTAGGTCCTCTGCCAAGAAGTGCTGATGGCAACAAATACCTCCTTGTTGTCATGGACTATTTCACGAAATGGCCTGAAGTTTATGCCATCCCTGATCAAGAAGCTTCTACGGTTGCGGATGCCTTGGTACATCAGTGGATATCAAGGTATGGAGTCCCTCTTCAAATGCATTCTGACCAGGGGAGAAATTTCATCTCTGCTGTGATTGAGGGTCTCTGTCAACTTCTCGGAATGGACAAAACTAGGACGACGCCTTTACATCCGCAGTCGGATGGCATGGTTGAGAGATTTAATCGTACCATCCTCAACAATCTCTCACTTCTAGTCTCAAGAAACCAGCAAGACTGGGACCAAAAACTTCCCTTGTTTCTTCTCGCCTATCGCAGCGCCGTCCATGAAACAAACCGGCTATTCCCCGTCTCAGATGCTTTTCGGTCGTGATCTTCGTTTACCTTGTGATCTGCTGTTTGGTCGCCCTCCAGATGCGCCTTCATCGCCAGAGGGATACGTGCAGAATCTCCAGGCACGATTTGAAGACGTCCACAACTTGGCTCGAGAGCGGATCAATATACAGTCGGAGAAGATGAAGACCAGGTACGACACGAAAGCCACAGGACATCAATTCAAAGAAGGTGACAAGGTTTGGTTTTATAATCCGACTCGACACAAAGGACTTTCTCCCAAACTGCAATCACACTGGGACGGTGCTTATACAGTCCTAAACAGACTGAACGATGTCGTAATTCGGATCCGAAAGTCACCAAATTCGAAGCCTAGAGTCGTTCATTACGACAGGCTAGCTCCATACTATGGCCATAGTACATAGTTCCCATAGTACATAGTTCCCATAGTACTTAGTTCATTAATTGTAAATAGTGTAATGTAAATAATGTAAATTAGTATGACCATGGTCTTGTATATAAGTTAATGTAATAATTTCTTTTGCTTAGCATTATCATTATTAATGTTATTATTTAAATACTTGTATGTAATGATGTCTATGCTTTAATTTAATTCAATTTTTTTTTAAATTCAATTTTTTTTTTTTAAATGTGTATATTTTGTATAATTCAGCATTATGAATGTGTTTAATTGTTATTTTCCATGTTTGCTTTAAGTGTTTTGAGTAGTATAGCATTTGTTGGTAACGGGTTTGCTTTCCGATCAAAGGTTGAACTGCTCGGGACGTGCAGTCCTCGAGAGGGGGGCAGTGTTATGAATTTTGTATATATCTGTAAATATTCCATTTGTTTAAATTTATTTTATTTTATTATTGTGAAAATTGCAGTATTATTAATGTATTTCCTATTGAGCATCATGTAACTCAATGCTAAAGGCCTCAGATGGTTTGCAAGGAAAACAACCTTACACCCTCATCTTTATAATGGAAGTCTATGGTAAAATCACCAAGGAATGGGTTTATCGCCAAGTTGGCGATGGTTTTGGCGACTTATTTTTGTCGCCAAATTTGGCGATATATCGCCAAATATCGCCAAGTCGGATTTTGCGACTTTTGTGCAACCACCCCCCCATATACCTGTACATTGGGATCCTTTCTCGCTTTGGTTCTCTATCGAAAGTTAAAGCACTTTCTGGTAATTTCTAGCATCTGAAAGCTCTGGAATAATCTGGAAAGATCTCTGAAGCCTATATAAGGGACCTCCACCAGTCCAGTTAGTTAGTTGTCTGTCAACTGCGATTGAATTCATACGAGAGGCTTTGCATTGAGAACTGTGTTTCTCGGATCGATTTTGTGATTGATACGTCGTATTGAACGCATTGTTTCTGTGTGAAATTTTGCTGCGCTTTTATTGGATTTGAAGATTACTGAATATCTTGTAATTTTCAGAAGATATTTGTGATCGTATTGCACTGTTTATAGTGAAAAAAAGCCTTTTTTTATTGTTCTTATATATTGGCATCAGTCCTTTCGAACCCCGAGCTCACAACAATATGCTTTAGCAGTATTCAATATTTAAAAAAAAAGCGAAAATTAAGATATAACAACGTTTCGGGTCTTCAGTGTTTTGTGTCGCTTTATTTCTGAATAGAAATAATCACTTTATTTATTGACAAAAATTCTGGAATCAAGTAAGTCGAAGATTGACTCTTTGGATACGATGATCAAAGGGGCAGACCGAACGGGGTCAAAACAGGTTAACGTCCGCCACTAATTTTAAAATGTTATTTTTGTTTCAATTAATCAAAAAGATAAATAGGACAAAAAGACTTTTTTTTAATTAGCCGTCGAAGTATGCCTGATTGTCTATTTCGCCACCGTGAAGTCGGGGTCTATAACAGCAGTACACGTTAAAATACGTAGTATTTCCCAAGCAAAACTTAACCCCTTGAAGGGAAACCGGTATATTATATACACCACTTAATTTTAATCCCAATATTTTTTTCTTATTTTAAAATAAATTTGTTCGTAAATCTTGGTGTCAATCAATCATTTCAATATTTTAACTCCAAGAGTAGTTTGCCCCTGAAGGGGTTAAAGTGCGTTAAAAAAATTTTGAACTGATCTGTAACATCATTCCAGTATTCATAAAGGTTGTAAAATACTATTTTTGCAATACAAAATTACAAAAAGAGTGATCTAAGTTATGTAAGTAGACTCGGTGTTCCACAGATATATTGTTTGTTTCATGAATTATTTTGTATGCTTTAAAAAGAAAGTTGAGTAAAATAAGGCTGCTAAATGAAGTTTTGCACAATTAATATTACGTGTAATTCTGTTTAATTTTTCTATTCTGTAACTTTTTCCTGTCTTTATCTTGAACACAAAATTGATGGAGAGATCTTGACGTCAAAGGTAACTACAGAGCTTTTTAAAGAAAACTAATATATTAACATAGATTTGTAACTTACTGCTACGCGCACAATGACTAACAAGGTTCTTATTTATTTTATGTAATTAAATAAAAACATCAGACATGTGTGCTTGACAACAACTATGCACATTTATAAGATTTCGTCGCGATAATGACAGGTTAAGAACAAGGAAAAGACAGCACTCAAGATAACAACTGGAAACTCTACCAGGTGTGTGCAGTGTTGCCAGGCTACTTTATAGGCTACTTTTTTAAGATTCAAATTACTTGATTGGCACCACTTTTTTGTAATGGTATAATTAGCCCTGTTTTCACATTGTTTAATGTGTCATTAAGCAAGGCGAATTTTACTTTTCCGAAAACCTGGTGGCAGTCAAGAAAACTGAATTAAAAGAAAGTTGCCCACTGGCAACGCTTGGTGTGTGCAAAGAGTCGAACAAGGCACTTCCACTATAGGAAAATAACTGCTTTACGTTCAGGGCTACAGCGTCAACAGGGTTATACGCTGAAGTTTTCTTCTTCTGAGATATTTTGAGTTGTTTACAAGCTGGTAACTTTCTATGCAAAGGACATGACTCAATTTATTAGGACTAAGTTACTTTTCATATACAATTTTAAATACTCACAGTTACATTTTGAAATTTAATTTAAGATTAATTACAAAAATAAATGAATAAAAATTAGATAAAAAGAAATGAAAATACAAAAAATTAGGCTTATCAAGTTGTAAAACCTAGGGCTGAGACAGTCCTCGGCAATGAAATAGCCAGGGAGGGGGGTCCAAATGCTCTGGATACCAGTAATATTGTAAAGTTTACTTGTTCTTGATTATCGCAGAAAGTTTCCCGATTACATAAGGCAAAGATAACTTTACAATATTAGTGTTAACCTGAGCATCTGGTACCCCACCCTGGCTTCGACAGTGGTCCTCGGGCATGATTGGTCGTAATCTGTGTTCACAAGTGTTGTGACAGGGTATGGCAAGGGGAGGAGAAGTTTATCACTAAATTCTATTAGATATCCTCTGTCTATTTAATAGCGGAATTTATAAATTTCTCTGCACTTAATTTAGGAAAGGATTCATCAGATTGAATATTTGGAGACCGTGATAAAATGTCCCTCTCCCTGGCCTCACCCTCGGTACGCAAGTCGTGGACACATTATGTTAGTTGAAAAATATTTTTTTGTTATGTAAATAATTAGTTATGTTTTACCTTTATATGCAACGCATCATTTTCATTCTTACATACTTTCAATCACCAAATAAGTTTATAAATGAATCGTTAGACAGTCTTTAAAACTTTTCAACCTAGTTGAAAATATGACGGTGATAGATAGAAGCAAAAAACGAATGGTATGTTTGTTAAAAAAAAGCCTTAAAAATATGTTAGAGAAACCGCAGAATTTTAGTAAAAAACTGCGCCGATAGGTGGCGCTGCATGTAGCATAAATATACGTAGGCTGTATTACATCAAAAGTGATTCAAAATGTGCATCTTTCACCCAACACACATGTATCAAACGAAGAATGAAATGAGTGTCTCTCTGTAGTTTGCCACCGGTAATACACACAAACTTGACAAGCAGCCCTCCAGCTCATCGAGTGTTGAGGGATTGTTGCGGTAAACAATATCCTTCAGTGTCACCTCCGGAGTTTCTTTCAATGTACGCTAAAGGTAATTACGTTTAAACGGCGAAATCTTCGACTGATCGTTCTTGGCGTGTGAGCTCTCTTTATAGGAACCCGGAATGCTGCCTGCAGCGCCATCTATCTGCGCTATTTTTAACTAAAAATTTGACTTTGCTGTATCAGATTCTTACGGTTTTTTATTTATTAAACATATCACTGGTTTCATGTTTCTATCTATTACCGTTTCCAATTTATTTATTTTCAAAGTTAGATGTCTTTCGTGAAACACAGGGTAGGTAAGATGGTTTAGTAGAACAATTTTACTATACAAACACGAAGCAGGAAAAGACACAACCATAAACAGACTAAAAATGTTATCATAGTTCGAAATATTTACGCTTTTTTGTCACCATTTTATTCGTAATAAAATCTTCGATATATTTAATTCAGAAATTCTTTGATTACATTGGGCAAAGATTTCTATTTGAAAAAAAAATGAAACAAAAATCATAAAAGTTAGCAGCTGTGAATTATACGCCTGTGGTAAATAAATGTAAGCTAGACACTTGAAAATTCTTGTCAGAAGAAATTAGCAATTCCTCTCCAACGTTCTTGAATCGAATGTTTTCTTCGCCCGATGCATGTATAAATGAAATAAAATCCTTTAATAAATAAATTCAGTTCTAGAGTACAACTATATTTAAAGAAAAATATTGGCCTTATGCATAGAAGTCTGCTTTTCAAAAAGACGAAGAATTACTACTCATTAAAATGGTAGTATCTAACGCAAAATATGAGTAAAAAAATCAGGAATTTAAAATAAAAATTCATGCAATGTAGGGTTAATTTGTCTCTTGTACTGTTTTTTATTTTTATTTTTGTATGATATAGAATTTTTTTAGTATTCTAAAGTGTATAGAAACTTAATATATTTAACATTCTCAGATACCACAGAGTCCTATGTTTTGACTGCTAATAATTATCTTGATAGATCTCTTAAAATAACCATTAAAATTTTACGACGAAGATTATTGTATGGAAATGGTGGTAGTCAATTCATAAGACTCTGACAACCTTGCATTATATATCACAAACTATAATACTTTGCTCTTGAACCCAGACTTCTGGTAAATACTTAAGCTTAATAAAAAATTTTATGCCCAAAAATCTTAATGTACTTTTATTTTCATATCTGATAAATTACTATCATATTAGCAAATTAATTTACAATAAAACGTGACGTTATAATAAAGACCTCGATAAATTTTCCTTTAGTAGGTTTTACAAAATTATTTAGAAATTCAATTTTAAAAGTAAAATTTTCTCCATTGATTTTATAATAGTGCTGATATAACTATTGAATTTTACTGTTTAGGAAATATTTATGTTTAATTAATGTACTGCATTAGATCCATTGTAAGTCCCGATTGACCGCGGAGTTTGGATCTAATGGAACAAAATTAATTTTGAAAAATTAAAGCTATTTCTTTACAAATTAAGCTATTACTAACATCCTTTATCTATTAATCGAAAACTGTGTACAGTAATTCTCTGACAAAAAAAACACTCGGATTTTTTTTAATTAGACTTTTTTCAGTCTAAAATGTAAAACATGACCAATAGCTACCACTCTTCTCTAGTCGTAAAGTTTCTGTCGTTGAATAAGGTAAATGTTTCTTTTCTGAAATAGTGGTAGCTTGGTGGCCCTCAGACCTCAGATTCAATGCTTCTATTATAAATGCTTTTTTTTAAAGAAATAATTATCGTTTTAGCATTTATATTATAAAACCTAATACTGAAATATAATAAAATGAAGTAATGAAAAAACAACGTTATATTTTCCCGAAGCACATTTCAAATAGAATAATGCAAAATAATCTTTATAAAATTAATGTTCCGTGCAAATGGTGTAAGCCTATGAAAGACGCTAATATAATATTTTTAACGAATAATTCTAAACCTCAAATGCGAAAAATTTTGCCAGATATTTTGAATATTTTTTCCTTTATAATTTATATGAAAAAAAATTATCAAATGTTTTTGTTCTTAACTTTTAATGAGTTTTCAACATTAGAGCAAAAGAGTTGCTTTGCCCATAAAAGGATTAAGGGAGCATATGACTGTTAAATACATAGCTGCCAACTATTATGAATTGATGGCACAGCTTTTGAAGAATAATTATCTTCATCTCATTTAGTTATAGAAAATTATTGTATAATTACGCTAGTTATGATTGAACAGGTGTGTGTGTCAGGTGTTTTCAATGTAAACATTGAATAAAATGAGACTTTAAAGTGATTCATTTCAAAATGTTAAAACGTACTTTTTAAAAATTCGGTTCAATTTGTCTAACTACTTAATATATTTAAATACAATACTCAGGAATTCATAGATTATATCTATATATTAAGAGGAAATCGGAATTTACATATTATTTTAGTCACAAAAATATGTGGATAGATTAGCTGTGATAAAAATGTGCGATATTTTAATGTTTTTCTATTTGAAGTTTTTCTAAAATATACACAAATTTTTCTTAAGATACTGATATAATCTATAAATGCGTCAAGATTGCATGTAAAAATATTTAATTTAAAAGAAATCTTGCGCAAAATTTCAAAAAAGTATTTTTTCAATACTTCAACATAAATCCCTATAAATTATCTTTTAAACAATGTTTACATTGAAAATGCGTAACGCATTTTGTTTCACAACTGACGTAAATATATGATTTTTTTTTATTTTTCTTGTTTTAAAACACTCAAAAACTTTGGAAACAAAGTTATATTGCCACTGAATTTTATTACAACGAATACTACAACGGATTTTATTACTACTGTTTTTTTAATTTTGTCGTCTTTATGAAATCGCAAAAATGTGCGATTAAATAATTAGAAGAATTTCCTTTAAAACGGGATTTATACAAAATCTGTAAACTGTGCCATATATGGAAAAAAATTGCTCTTTAATATACACTTATTTTAAAATTTAATTTGTATGAAAATTTAACAGTCATATGAGCCTTAACCCTTTTAAAGGCGGTGGTATATAATATATACCACCTTTTTTCCATAAATACCACGAGCCCCACCAGTGGCTGAGAGGTTGTGCTCTCGAAGCTGGTAGACGGGAGGTGCTGGGTTCGATCCCAATCACGCCCGTCAGCCTAATCGTTCGGAGTTTTCGTGGTTTTCTTCGAGCCGTGGATTTATCCATGCGTAAATACGGATTAGGTTCCCTTAGAAAGACCCCCACGAAGGGCACTCCCCCCGGGCCTATATCCCTAGTGTAGATAATTGGCCGTCAATAATCAACCCAATCAACCCAACCCATAAATACCACAATGGCATCAGAAGTTTAGAATAAAAATTATCTTTTACCTATTTTTAAATATATTTGTTCGTAAATCTTGATGTCATTCAATCATTTTAACATTTTAGCAACAGACATACTTTGCACTGAAAGAATTAATCGCTTGAAATTAAAAATAATGAAACATAAAAATTATTCTCATCTGAACGTTAAACAAACCGTGAATTTCACTCACGTTTTATAAAAATATTTTACACCAGAACTGGATTTTACACTAGTTACTTTTTAACACTTTCTAACCTTGTTGAAAAGTGTTTATGACTTCGGTTTGTCTGGCCGTCTGTCCGTGCTCTAACTCCCGTAAATATGCTCGAATTGCCCTGCAATTTTTATATGTTATAATCGTTATCTATAGCATGTTCCCTATTTCCACGGAAGTGTGTAGCACGTATAGTTTTTTTACAGGGTCACTCAAAAGAATTCCGTTACATTTCGGTCTATGGGGAAAAATCATTTGCGGTTTATTTAAATAATGTTTCACTATTTTAAACGCATTGAAATTTATATATATCACTAAGGTGCATTAGAAGAAGCTTAATATGGAATAGGGTGTGCATAGCACTTATACTTACTTTACAGGGACAGTCAAAAGAATTCCTTTACATTACGTCTATGGAGAAAAATCGTCTGCGGTTTATTTAAATAATGTTTCCATATTTTAAACGCATTGAAATTTATATAAGGTTCATTACAAGAGACTTACTACAGAATATTGTGTGTATAGCAGTCATCGTTCATTTACAGGGACACACAAAAGAATTCTCTACTGTATGTTAACAATAATTCCTGGAAGTGCGTTTTAAGTTACTGGACGCGATTTTAATTTTAAATCGCTTTTTGTATATTACGTGGTGTGTATAAATGCTGTAGATCCTATACAGGGAAGCACAAAAGTTCGGGAACACATTTCCGTATTATTTAACTCCAGACGGAGAATTTTAAACTGTGCTACGTGTTTCCTAACTGAACTAAAATTTAACATCCTATGTAGTATATATACAAATCTATAGATCCTATACAGGGCTGAATAAAAGCATTCGGATTACTTAGATGTTATCTTTTAGCTTATTAAAGAGTATGATTCGTAAAATTATTTTGGAAGCGCTGGAAAGTGTTACATAATCTATGCTTGACGCATGATTTTTCGTTCTTGTTTCTTAATTTATTTCTGCGTGATTTATATCATATATTCTAATACGAGCAAATCTTGTGTGTGGTTATATACACACACACACACACATATATATACCGGGTGATTATAATTAAAGTTACGATTTCGAAAATCGATAATTTTAAAACTACTGGTCAGAATGACTTGATATTTTAGCAGAACAATCGTGAGGCAATGGAATTTTGTTTGCGAAGGAAAAAAATAGTTCCAAATTGTGCCGATAGATGGCGTTGTCAGGGTAATGTCAGGGGAAAGACCAAAAATGTATTCTTGAACCCTTTCCGGCGCGGTGTAAATTTGTTTGCAAAATGATGAAATAATAGACTGACACCGGAATTTACAAACGAATCCATTAGTAAAAAGAAACGTGCTTATTTTCTGGTTCTTAATGAAAGGAAAATTTTAATTAAATATTCTTGGTGCCGTTTGTCAGTTATAGAATTAAAACTGGGTGTCCTTTTTTGTGACCACCGCCCGTTAAAGGGTTAAACATAGGAATGATGTTGCCAAAAGGAAAAAAATAGAGTTCAGAGATTTACTAAAAATTTATTAGCGAAAAGACAAGACTACGTGTTTACAGCGACGACAGCGATATTGACAAAAAATGAAAAAAAAAAAAAGAGCTTCATGGAACAAACACCTTACTGATTATTAAGGCATAAGTTGCTCAATATGCCCTCCGCCTTGTTCCGCTACTAATTGGAAGCGCAAAACGGCATGCTCCACAACAGATCGGAGGGTATCTGTACTAATGCAATGGGTGTGTTGTGTGATGCTTGCCTTCAAGTCGGCTAGATTCTGAATCCGCCCGCTATAAACAACATTCTTCAGGTACCCCCAAAGCCAGAAATCACACGGGTTTAAGTCGGGGGAACGTGGCGGCCACGTTGTTGGAAAATGGCGGCTTATGATCCTATCATCTCCGAAATTATCACTCAGTAGCTGCTTCACAGTAGTAGCAATGTGCGGAGGAGCTCCATCTTGCATGAATATTATGCGATCCACACACTGACGCTGTTGAAGTGCCGGAAGAACATGGTTACGCAAAAGTGCTTCATACCGCTTGCCAGTAACTGTGCAGGTAACGGGACCCGCAGATGTGATCTCCTCGAAGAAAAATGGACCGACGATAAACGCTGCCGTTATTCCGCACCACACAGTGACCTTTTCAGACTGAAGAGGTAATGGCTGTAGCTGGGACGGATTCTCGGTCGCCCATATCCTGCAATTTTGCGTATTTACAGAACCTTCCAAATGAAAGTGGGCTTCGCCAGACCACAGAATGTTCCATGGCCATCCGTTGTCCACTTCCATCCGGGCAAGAAATTGTAGTGCAAAAGATTGACGTGCTTCCAGGTCAGCAGGTAGCAACTCCTGCACATGAGTTATCTTGTACGGATAACAGCGTAAGACGTTCCGTAGGACTTTACGCACCGTGCTGTTCGGCATATCCAGCATTCGGCCAATCCCCCTTGCACTGCTGATTCCAGCATCACTGTCAGTATGTTCCTGTAATGCTGTAGCCACATCTTCCACTGCCGCAGCTGAAACTGGTTTCCTTCCTCTACCCCGTTTAACGTCAAATGAACCGGTCTCATTGAATTTAGCAATCATTTTTTGCAGACCATTTGTTGTTATTGGACACTTTTTATGGATTTTAATGTCCGAAACTTCCTAATAGCTGTAAGTGCACAGTCATCGTTCTTATAAAAAAGCTTCAAGAGCAGAGCGCGATCCTTCATAGTCAGAGTCATGATGAAGCATTCAGGCAAAGAGCTGCTACTCTGCATTTTTATGGTTGCTATGTCTGCGGTGCGCATGTCACGTATTAGTAATTTGCATATCTTCAGACAATGTGAACCCAGACAGCGCCATCTATGGGTACATTTTGAAACTTTTTTTTTCCTTCGCCAAACAAAATTCCATTGCCTCACGATTGTTCTGCTAAAATATCAAGTCAATCTGACCAGTAGTTTTAATTAAAATTATCGATTTTTGAAATCGTAACTTTAATTATAATCACCCGGTATTTAATTAAAATTTTCCTTTCATTAAGAACCAGAAAAATAAGCAAGTTTCTTTTTACTAATGGATTCGTTTGTAAATTCCGGTGTCAGTCTATTATTTCATCATTTTGCAAACAAACTTACTCCGCGCCGGAAAGGGTTCAAGAATACTTTTTTGGTCTTTCCCTTGACATTACCCTGACAACGCCATCTATCGGCACAATTTGGAACTATTTTTTTTCCTTCGCCAAACAAAATTCCATTGCCTCACGATTGTTCTGCTAAAATATCAAGTCATTCTGACCAGTAGTTTTAAAATTATCGATTTTTGAAATCGTAACTTTAATTATAATCACCCGGTATATATATATATATATATATATATATATGCAAACTTTATCTTAAAAACAGCTCTAATGATTTTGACGAAATTTTGTGTCCTACCGATTTGGGGCACCAGAAAACCATTGGGCTAGGTCACGTGTTCGAGAAAATTCGATTAGTGGGTCATTTTGGGTCATTTTGGGTCATGGTCTAGCTAATTGTATCTAAAAAACGGTTCAAACAATTTTGACGAAATTTTGTATCCGACTTTTTTCGGGCACGAGAAGACTATTGGGCTGGGTCACATGTTCAAGAACTTTCGATTAGTGGGTCATTTTTGGGTCAAAGCGGGTCAAGTTAATTTTATCTAAAAAACGGCTCTAACGATTTTGATTACATTTTGTGTCCTACGAGTTTTGAGCACGATAAAATCATTGGGCTAGGTCACATGTCCGAGAAAATTCGATTAGTGGGTCATTTCTGGGTCATTTTGGGTCAAGATCTAAAAAGCGGCTCAATTTACACAAAATTTTGCATCCAATGGTTTTTGGGCTCGAGAAGACTGTTGGGCTAGGTCACATGTTCGAGAAAATTCAATTAGTGGGTTATTTTGGTTCATTTTGGGTCATTGTCAAGCTAATTGTATCTAAAAAACGGTTCAAACGATTTTGACGAAATTTTGTATCCGACTATTTTCGGGCACGAGAAGACTATTTGGCTGGGTCACATGTTCGAGAACTTTCGATTAGTGGGTCATTTTTGGGTCAAAGCGGGTCAAATTAATTTTATCTAAAAAACGGCTGTAGCAATTTTGATTAAATTTTGTATCCTACGAGTTTCGGCAAGGAAAATCATTGGGCTATGTCACATGTTCGAGAAAATTCGATTAGTGTGCCATTTCTGGGTCATTGTGGGTCAAGATCTAAAAATCGGCTCAATTTACACTAAATTTTGCATCCAATGGTTTTCGAGCACGGGAAGACTGTTGGGCTAGGTCACATGTTCGAGAAAATTCAATTAGTGGGTCATTTTGGTCATGGGTCATTATAGGTCAAGCTATTTTATCTTAAAAATGGTTCAGAGGATTTGAAATAAATTTAGCACCCTACAGGTTTAAGGAACAAGAAGACTATTAGGCTAGGTCACATGTTCGAGAAATTTCGATTAGTGGGTCATTTTGGTCATGGGTCATTATGGGTCAAGCTATTTTATTTAAAAAACGGCTCAGATTATTTACACTAAATATTGCATCCTATGGTTTTCGGGCACGAGAAGACTGTTGGGCTAAGTCACATGCTCGAGAAAATTCAATTAGTGGTCAATTTGGTCATGGGTCATGATATTTGAACTCAAATTTAATTTTGACCGAGCATAGCTCGGTCTTCCCTGTTCGTTTTATTTATTTTAAAAAGAAATTTTTGGTTCAAATATACATATTTTCATTTAATGCCGGTGAAATGACATGGTAATTGGTATGTTTAGTGTTAATACGGGGTGTTTCACGAAGGACCCCTCATTTTGTAAATAAATAACTCAGAGAAAGTGATAGATAGAAGTATAAAACCTGTGGTATGGTGATTAAAAAAACCGTACGAATCTGATACAAAAACCTCATAATTTGATTTTAAAATAGCGCCGATGGATGGTGCTGCAAACAACTTTACGTTTCCCTATAAAGAGGGCTGAGACACCAAGAACGTCAGTCGTCGAAGATTTCGCTGTTAAAACGTGATTGGTATTAGCGAATAGTGAATGAAATTCTGGAAGTGGCACTGAAGGACACAGTTTACCGCAGCAATCCTTCAACACTCGACGAGCTGGAGGAGACTATTTGTCAAGCTTGTGTGTAGACTTTCAGTGACATACTACAGAGAGTCACTGACAATTTCATTCTTCGTTTGAGACATGCGTGTTGTGTGAGAGGCGGGCATTTTGAATCACTTTTGATGTGATACAGGCTACTTATGGTTATGCCTCCTGCAGCGCCATCTATCAGCGCAACGTTACTAAAATTTTCAGGTACCTTTATCAGATTTTTACGCTGTTTTTAATAAACATAGCACTGGTTTTATGCATCTATCTATCACCGTTTCCGTGATATATATATTTTTTCAAAGTTAGGGGGTCCTTCATGAACACACTGCACACGCATTTCATAAAAGCATTACAAATTTTTAGTTTAACCTCCTTGCAGTTTTTATTTACAATATTAAATAATATAATTTATTAAAAAAATCTTCTGTGGAATAATACGCCGATTCCTATTTCTGTTATCCCAAGCAATTAAATTATTTCCTAAAGTATTCCTTTACGTTAACTAAACAAAAACAAAAGTAAATGATAAAACCATATAAAAAATGTTCAAAACGTGTTATTTAAAATTCTTGATAATAAAATCCTGCACAGGATTCTTTGTTGCGAATGATTTTTCTTTGCATAGACATTGCTAAATTTTTTCTATACAAAAGTATCTGATAATACATGGAGACTTTTTTGTATTTTGAGAAAATATAAAAATATTCAGACAATTTATGTTTTGAAACAAGTAGGAATTTTACACAATTTTTTCCTTGTGATTTTTTATAGCTTTTATGTAAAAGCAAAAGGAAAACTAACATTTTGGAACAGACGTTTTACACTCACGCGCCGATGTTTGGCGCGCTTTTCAAGCCGGCGCCAAGCTACTATTTTCCGTCGCCATCTTGGAATCATGGCAAGCACAACATTTATACATAACAACGTATTAAAAACCACAGAAAAGCGTATTTTATGCAACAATAAAAATAAAGCAGAAATGCATTTTTTACAACATAAATTTAATGGAAAATGCTACCTACGTCATTACAATTTTTTAAAGTGCGCAACAGCGCAACTATATCAGACTAATCTCATACGATAACTCAAATTCTAATTTCACATAAACTTTTAGATAAAATCATTGCGTCATTTAAATTTTTTAAAGTGCCTACTATATCAGAGTAAACATTAGATTATTTAAATTCTAATTTCATGACAAACATTTATAAATAACGACGTATTAGAAAACACAGAAAGCGTATTTTTACATAATAATTAACATAAAGCAAAAATACATTTTTTGCAACATAAATTTAATGAACAATATGATACCTACGTCATTTCATTCTTTTAAAGTAGATTGCTATAATCATAATAAACATTCGATAATTGAATTTCAATTTCATACGAATTTTTAGTTAAAATCGTCACGTCGTTTCAGTCTTTTAAAATGCCCTACAACATCAGAGTAAACATATTCGATAAAAAACTATTATCGAAAATTAACATCCATTGGTGAAGACGAAATCGGAAATTTTAACATTCGTCAATAAAAACCTCACTAACAATCACAGCAAGAATGACAGATTCAAATTTCGTCTAAAAAACCCCTTACCGTTACCTTACTAAAAACTACGTAATAAATCACATGACAATTAAAAACCAAACATTTACTCAACAATTATGCAAATTTTCCTTTCTCTCATACACGGTTCTATAATACACAACTCTTTAACCAATCACGTGCTATAGAACGTTCCTATACAACCAATCACGTGCTTTCTCAAATTTTCATCATCAGTGACGTAATATACACATGCGCAATCATTTCCCTTAACCTTCACGCAAAAAAGGGTTACAGGGTTCCCATAAAAGAAAAACGGTCCCCGAAGTTTGGCTTTTTTTTTTTTTTTTTTTTTTTTTTTTTAACCGATTAAGAGCCTACATCAGACATGAGAAAAAAATCTCAAGCTAATGTTAAGTCTATGGGAACGTTCTTGTGCGATTTCTCGCTCGCATTTTAATATTTTTAAATGATTTTTTTTGCATAGGATAGCTGAGGTCGATCTCTAACGTTGTTAGTTTTTAACTCTTTCCAACCTAGTTGAAAAGTGTTTATGACTTCGGTTTGTCTGGCCGTCTGCCGTCTGCCGTCTGGCCGTCTGGCCGTCTGGCCGTCTGCCGTCTGGCCGTATGCCGTCTGTCCGTGCTCTATCTCCCGTAAATATGCTCGGATTGCCTTGCAATTTTTATATGTTATTTTCGTTATCTATAGCACGTTTCCTATTTCAACTGAAGTGTGTAGCACTTATAGTTTTTTTACAGGGACACTCAAAAGAATACCGTTACATTACGGTCTATGGGGAAAAATCATTTGCGGTTTATTTTAATGATGTTACACAATTGCAAAAACATTTTAATGGATATATATCACTAAGGTGTAGTACAAGAAGCTTAATATGGAATAGGGTGTGGATAGCACTTATAGTTAATTTACAGGGACGGTCAAAAGAATTCCGGTACATTACGTCTATGGAGAAAAATCGTCTGCGGTTTATTTAAATAATGTTTCACTATTTTAAACGCATTGAAATTTATATATAACACTAAGTTGCATTACAAGAGGCTTACTACAGAATATTGTGTGTATAGCAGTCATCGTTCATTTACAGGGACACACAAAAGAATTCTCTACTGTCTGTTAACAATAATTCCTGGAAGTGCGTTTTAAGTTACTGAACGCGATTTTAAATTTAACTCACTTTTTGTTTATTACGTGGTGTGTATGAATTCTGTAGATCATATACAGGGAAGCACAAAAGTTCGCGAACATATTTCCGTTTATTGACAGAAACTCCAGAAGGAGAATTTTAAACTGTGCTACGCGTTTCTTAACTGAACTAAAATTTAGCATCCTATGTAGTATATATACAAATCTATAGATCATATACAGGGCTGAATAAAAGTATTCGGATATTTTTCCGAATATTGTATACGTTGGAAATTCCTGAAATTATGTTTTTAAATATGTTATGCATTTTTCAAATTGTTTACTTAGATGTTATCTTAGATGTTAACGGTATAATTTGTAAAATTATTTTGGAAGCGTTGGAAAGTGTTACATAATCTATGCTTGACGGATGAGTTTTCGTTCTTGTTTCTTTTTTGGTTTTGGTTCCAGTTGTTTTATATAAGGGTACTTTCCCTTTCAGAACCGGTTCAAACCGGTTCCGAAATTGAAAATGTCCGCTTATTAAAAAAACTGTAACCAAAATCAAAAAAGTAAAAACTGACAACGTTAGAAATCGACCTCAGCTATCCTATGCAAAAAAAATCATTTAAAAATATTAAAATGCGAGCGAGAAATCGTGCAAGAACCTTCCCATAGAGTTAACATTAGCTTCAGCGTTTTTTCGCGTGACTAGCGTAGGCACTTAAAAAAATTAAATCTGTGCGTGAGTGTAAAGCATCTTAGCCAACATTTGTTTCGCTCTCAAAGCTGGTAGACGGGAGGTGCTGGGTTCAAACTCCTGTCGCGCTCGTCGTCCTAATCGTTCGGAGTTTTCCGTGGTTCTCTACGAACCTTGCCGTAAATACGGGTTGGGATCCCTTAGAAAGACACCCACGGAGGGCACTTTCCCTAGGGCCTATATCCCTGGAGTAGATAATCGGCTGTAATAAATCAAGCAACATTTTTTTTCCATTATTTCATGGCATTTGAAGTTTTGTTTGGATTATCGTAAAGTATATCTCATAGGCCTACCTGAAAGTCTTCAAACACATATTAAAATACAGGAATGGGAACGAAATTTGATTACATCATCGGGGTGTCCGCAGGTTTACCACAATTTTCGAATAGTATTTTTCACTTTATTTTATTGCAGAAACATATCATAAATTCTGGCATTAATCGCAGAAAATGTTCTAAAAGTAAAAATATTTGGGACAGGTTTCAAAATTGTCATAGTGGTGTTACTGTTCTTGGAAATTCTAAGCACTCTACACACCTTGTGTCAGGAAAATAAATATTAACGTTACGCATATGTACATTAATTTCTCAAATAAAATAGATTCTACTGCAGTAGGAGTCTTCAACAAGTGATGGGTATTATAAATGATTTTGATATTCAAATGAATCATTCGAGATAGCGCGAAAGCACAGCTGCTAAACTTCGTATACTTTTAATCAATTAAAAACAGAAATTTTGTAAAAAATGATTTAAATTAAGCAATGTTTACTATTTCAAAATAGTGGTTTTGAAAATATAAACTATGCGAATCCATATTTTTGCACTCATGTCACATGCATAGAATGTAAAAGAAATAGACATATATTTTGAAACATATATTTAACTATCCACTACACCTACTTCTGTTTTTACACAACCATACGTTTTAAGTTTTTCGGATATTGAATACCACTATTTTTAAAAGTAATCTTCGCCTTATTTAATCACAGATTTCAGCAATTTTTTCTCATCTTGCGGCAATACCAAATATCACCTTTAACAGAATTCGTACTTGAATCTCTCTGCAATATTAAATGAAAGTACTCATTGAACACGAAGGAAAAATGAAACAGTACATAACATCCGCCCTTCTAACGCATTTTTATAACAGTTCGAAGTTATAAATGTAATTTTAAGATGATTCTGTGTAAATTCATAATGGCCAATTTCTATGCTCTTTTTAACAAATAAACATATTTTTAAACGGGATATTTATTTTATGAAATGTAAACTTAAGTTACTATGTACATTTTTTATTTTATTCATAAAGGAACATTTCTTGTTCGTGTTTGTCTATTTGACTTAAGAAAACAGTAGAAATAGGCAACAATATAAATTTTTATTATGGCTCCCAGAACACAAACGCTCAGTTTTTCTTGTATCCTGAATCTGAACGCCATCGTTTCGTTTCGATATAGAAGAGGGACAATGGTTTCTATGTATATTTTGCGCACTTCTAAAGAAACCCATTTTCAACATTTTGAAATAAAAGATTTTAAACTGTTCTTTTAAAGGGTTCGTACTCTTTACCACAATTGTTTTATAGAATTTGTCGCTTTATTTAAATGCAGAAAAGTATTACAAATCCTACAATTAAAAGAAGCGTCTACAATTCCTGCTAATTCAATATTGAATAGAAATTTTCTATTAAAAAATAGTGGCAAAACCGTATGAACCCTGTTTTAGTCGTTACGTAGATTTGTCTAGATCAGGTGATCTCTAACTAGCATAATTACAGAAATTATTTTATGTGTTTCGTTTTAAAATGCTTAGAAAATGTTGTTCTTTTACATGCAGGATTCTCGAAATATGGAATTTTTTGAACATTTAAGAATAGTATGCCCCTTTAATGAAATGTAAAGAAACATACAAAATGTGGTACACTGCTATCGCAATGTAATATCTTTGATAGAAATGAATTGATATAAAATAAAAGCGAAAATGGAAAACTTCAGTTCATCTGCTGTAGAGGTTGTAATTGAATCTTATGATTTTTGAGAGAGGAAATCAGTTTTATTTTCTCTAATAAATTGTAATTGTGTAGATTTTACATGTACCCTTTACTATTATCAAGAAGTATTATTTATCTTGAATAGTTTTCATCGCCATATATAATAGCCTAGTTTAAAAATGTATATAATAGTTATCATCCCCTTATTAATTAAGAGAAGATTAATTTTTAGAAACCGAGTTGCTCAAAAGTTAAGTCCATATTAACTGCATACGTTATTATCGGAAATAAAATAAAATATGGCAAACGTTTTAGGACTTTTCGTACAATTTATTAATATTTATAAAAGTTTACGATATTCTTTAGAAACGCATTTTTAAATATAATTACAAAATCATTGGTAAATTATTAAATTTTCATGGAAACTGTACAAAATGTTCTTTTATTTAATTTGAACTAAATAGAATGCTAAAGTCTCTTAGGCACGATAAATGCCATAAAAATAACGAATTTCAATTTGCAAACTCTTTCTCAAGCATTTATTTTTAAAATACAATAAAGGCCCTGCAATAATGTCACTAATTCCCTTTTGTAGATACCGAAAAAAGGTTTCTCTATTTTTCTTTACAATTATAAACTTTCTTAAAATCTTTCTTTTGTTGTGTAAGTAAAAAAATAGAAAAAAAGCAAAATACACCGACATAACTCGTACTCTTGAAAACAAATGTTTAAAAAACGTGCTTGCTCATGCTGTCTTAAAGAAAATTCTTCGATGCTGTATTTGTTGCGATTTTTTTCTTAAAATATCGCTAAATCTTTCGCATTCAAACGTAAATTGTATACATATAAAGTGTTTTGTCACTAATAAAATGTAGAGGATTACCACACCGTATTTGAAAAATGTAAAATGTTTATATGTACAGTATTTAAAGTTTTTCCGGAATGGGAATTTTTTATTCAAAATAACTACCACCATTTCCTTCTAGTAATTAACAATTAGTAAATAAATTACCGTAATTTCTGGCGTATAAGCCGCGGATGAAACAATCCTGTCTCGACCCAGAAATTGTATTTTATAAAATGTAACTTAACAGATCGGTGTAAATATTTGACTTCAATTATTGAATAAAATTTCTGGGTTGGAACATGATTTTTTGATCCGCGGATTATAAGCCGAACATTACGGTAACTATTAAATAATAATTACTTTTCTACTAGTAAAACAGAGTTCGAACGCTTCTACCACAATTTGAATAGAAATGTTTGCATTATTTAAATCCAGAAAAGTATTACAAATCCTGCAATAAACTAGGTGTCTATAATTTCTGCTATTTAAGTATTAAATAGAAAAATTCTATTAAAAAATTGTGGTAAATACGTAAGAACCCTGTACAAATATGTGTTTTGCCATTTAAACGCTCCTTCTTTTCAAGAAATCTACCAGAATTAATGAATCGTAATTTTTGCTTTATTTATTCACAGACATTGCGAGATTAAATAAAGCAAAGATTACTTTTTAAGAATTGTGTTAGGTGCTTTAATTTTAAAAATACTGTGAGAGGTATCCCGTACTTACCAGAATCGTAATTTCTAACCGCCATGTTCTGTGATGTGAGATGTTACCATTTGAAAAAAAAACGTCAATTTCGAATGACACTATTCTGATACATTAAGTTACTATAATAATATGCGTTTTTTATATCTCAACCGTTTCCGACACACTGGTCCCACTCCGGGAACACCTAACTTTAATTCCAAACTTGCATTCGACACCAAGAATATTTTAATAAAATTTTTCTTCTCTAATGGAAGCTTAAAATAAGGAATTTTTGTTTTCTAAAAAAGTCGTTTGTGAATTCCGATGTCAGTCAGTAATTTCGCATTTTATGAACAGAATTTGTTTGTGCCGGAAAGGGTTAACGCACATTTACTTAAACTTCCAATTTGTAACGTTGTTCATATGGGAAAATAGTAATTTGTATCAACATATTTTTAACCCATTTATGCCTAGCGTCCTAATTTTGGGACACTTCAGTAAAACATTTCCTGTTTTTCAAAAAATAGACTTACTGACATCAAACTTGCTTAGAATTAATACCTAGACTCAACTTTTCAAAGTGGCTGAAACTTTAAAGAAATCTTTAGTCTTTTCATGTGGTAATTCCACAATTGATACTGATTTTCACAAATTGAAATAGCAAGGCAAAAAGGTGAGAGATTTTTTAAATAATAACTTCACCTGTATATATTTCATGCATATCTTTGGAAATACATTAATTTAAACACGTATTCTCAAAAATTCGGAATTCTTAAATTACAACTATTGACGGTTTACCTAGCGTCCCCAAAAAAGGATGCTAGGCACGAATGGACCCACGTTTTCTACCATTATTCCGCGATCTTAAAAATTACAATTTTTAAGTCATTTTATTTTTCTTTCAAATATGAGCCATATATTTAACTATGAAACGTTTTAAAAGATAGGTAAGACATGTGTATACAATTATTTTTGTGAATTTGGGTTTGATTTTTTGCTTATAAGGAAAAATTGTTGCAGCTGGGATATCTGTCAAGGAGGAGTTTTAAATTATTATTCCTCATAAAAAGTACAAAAACTCTAAATTGTTTGTTAATGAAAACTTAACGTACCGTAATTTTCGGCGAATCAAAAAATCATGTTTCGACCCAGAAATTTTATTTAATAATTGAAGTCAAATATTTACACCGATCTGGTAAGTTACATTTTATAAAATCAAATTTCTGGGTCTAAACAGGATTGTTTCATCCACGGATTATACACCGGAAATTACGGTATACAAAACCACCGTAAACCAAAACACAAAAAGCCAGTTTACAAAGAAAAATTAAAAGTTAATGAGTGATAAAAAATGTGCTGAACAAACAATGAGTGACTAATTCTAGAATAAAATACATGCTTATCATGTTTATCAACTTTATGGGAGGTTGCGATACGCATTGTTAACCCTTTTTATCCTGACGGTACTTATAAGTACCACTTTAACACCTTCGCGACGAGCGTCTTTTACAGAATTTTTAATCTGTTACCACCAATTTTTCAAATGAGAATTTTTCACCTAATTGAATCGCAAAAATGCTATGATTAGATAAGGAAAACTTTACAAAAAAAAATAATAATAATAACTGGTGGGAATAATCGAGGATTCTGAGCATCTAAAAAGTAGCTGGAAAATTAATTCAGGATATAAAGGGTTAAAGTATAATAATTGTTAAAGTATAATATCAATTTAATAGCTAAACTAAACCTCCAGCTAAAATGAAGGATTTGATTCATAGAAAAATTGATTCAATTCGAAATTGTGATGAAATATACTTTGATAAAGCCAAAATAAATTTTCCAGTATCCAACTACTATAATTTTTCATTATTCGTGAATCCATTGAGATTTTAACTAAAAATGGTAGTGTATGAAACGACGTCATTTCTTATAATGTTCCCGAAAATATTGGTTCAATATTCTCGGTATTTCAAGAGTATAAGCACCTGAAAATTCAACCTAAAATTTTCCACCTACACTTTTAGAAAAATAGACTGGCTTCGTTTGCACATGCGTAGCATTATTTTGTTTCGCTTTTGCACGTATGTTTTCTCTTCCTGTCATAATCTGCTTCCCCTTGAAAATGAGCGCGTGTGCGTCTCGAAAGATCTCGGGGCATATTATATGTAAACCTTAAGTGTTTGCATATGTTTTTTTTAATATTTTATCACTTTTAAGTAAATAAATATATGGTGTTAACTATTATATAAATCGAGGTGATAGTTTCTTCACAGCACAGTTTTATTGTAGAGTTTTGATTTTATTTCCTATTTTACTTTTACTAACAAAAGATTACAATAAGCAGTTTCGAATGTAAAATAATGAAAATCCTCCCTTTGTATACGGACTACAAAAAATGAGAATTTCACTTAAAAGTTTTCCCGAATCATAGAAAATAAAAATTTACATTTTAAATACCAAATGTAATCATACAGGGATTCATTCTTATAAATCACGAATCGACAATTTCTTTTAATATATTCCCTTTCTTTGAAATAAAACTTACAATGACTTGAACTCAAAAACGTTTTCCAATTAATTGAGTTCGGCGGTGACCTAACAAATCTAGTTTCCGAACTGAAAAGAATTTTAAAGAGTGAATAAAAATTCGTTAACCTTTCTTTTAAAATAAATCAAAAGTATGTCTGAATACAAATGATTTAGGCGCAGTAAGCTCCAAAACTAGACTCATTAATAATTGATTTTCTAGCTAATTTACTTTGCGAAGATTTAGTGAAGATTTATTCAACGTTCAATAAACACTTTATTTTGCTTTTTATTAAAGGGAATTAGAATGATTCCGATAAGCATTGGATTCGTGTAACTTGGCTTAGTGAACTAACCACGTATGGCCATTGCTTAAAATGTGGGATGGCATAGTTTGGATAAAATTGCCTGATTTGGGCTTGCGCGTCTGGCAATTACGATAAATATATTTAATACTAGGGGGCTCAGCCCCCTACTCGCTAACGCTCGCCAACCCCCGGTGAATTGCAAAGCAATTCACATTGAAACCGCTACGCGGTCACAGCTCGCTTTGCTCGCTCGCCCCTTTTTACTTTTCAAGTAATTCTAGCCGGAATAAGTACTACAATAAATCATTTGAACATATGAAATTGACAATTTTTTTAAATGTAAAAAAGTAATTGAAAACTCCGTTGAAAACACAACTAAAAATGCATTTAGTTGATGATACTAATGGACATATAAATAATTTAAATACTATGAAATTAGGATCTCGGAAACCTAATTAGCACCTATAATATTGTACAGCACGGCTTAAATTCATTAAAAAAACACTATGTGGTAGGAAGATAGTTTATCATCAATGATTGTTTAAATTTCGTTCAACATTTTATTATTCTAGTTGATTATAGATTTCTGAAATTATTTTTACTTCAAGAAATTATTTTTACTTCAATAAAACGGCAACAGATGGCAGCAGGGCATTCTAGAAAGTTTATATTTTATTATCTCCGATTTTTTGTGTGAGTGAAATTCGTAAATAAATTCTACATGAATGCTTTGAAAAAATGAATTCATTTGAAATCAACAATATTACTCATAATTAAAAAGAGGATTCATCTCAGACGCTTTGGATTACGTTCATATTATTTTATTTTTAATAATTGCTAGCTTCAGTTTCACTGCTCTGACACTGACCGCCATCTTGGAGGCGGGGCTAACACAATCTTGTCTGTTCATTGGTCTGAGCTCTGGAAACTACGATTGTTGCCAACGATAAGGTAGAAATTCAGCCCTAATTCTGCGCCACGTAAGACAAATATATATATAGATAGTAAAATATAGCTACCAATTTTTACGCTATTTTGTTTCCTTTTAAATATAATAAAATACTTTTTGCACAAGAAGAAGCGTGTTAGAAGCGTATTAGTTGGTAGCTATAATAATAGGAGCTCTTTTAACTCAAATAGACAAGTTGTGTACCTTAATTTATGCAGAGATGCCAAGCTCCCACTAATTTTCCGTAATATGTGGATTAATTTTACCCAGTTTAACAACGTTCCGTACCAGAAAATTTATTTGATGAACCTTTATTTATTTATTTTCATATTTCTACTTGAAATTTATTTAATTAGCGGAACGTATTAAACCTGGGTCAGATTAACCCGCATATTACCTAAGATTAGTGAGATCTTGGCACCTCTGTTTATGGTATATAACCCGCGGCTAAAAAAATCGTTTTTGAACCATAAATGTTAATTTTAAATGAAATTAAATATATGTGAGAAATTCAAACGAGTTACATCATATATTCTAATACGAGCAAATATTGTGTGTCGTTATATATATATATATATATATATATATGCATTTGTTGCATATATATATATATATATATATATATATGCAAATTTTATCTTAAAAACGACTCTAACGATTTTGACGAAATTTTGTATCCCACTGATTTGGGGCACCAGAAAACCATTGGGTTAGGTCACGTGTTCGCGAAAATTCATTTAGTAAGTCATTTTGGGTCATCAAGGGTCAGGGTCAAGCTAATTGTATCTAAAAAACGGTTCAAACGATTTTGACTAAATTTTGTATCAGACCATTTTTGAGCACGAGAAGACTATTGGGCTGGTTCACATGTTCGAGAACTTTCGATTAGTGGGTCAAACGTTTTTTCTGAGATTAAATCAATTGCAAAATTCTATTCAACAATTGTGGTACATCATAAGCAAACTGAACCCATTCTCATTAAACTTTTAATATGTAACGAAGTTTGTAAGGAAGTATAGAGATTTGTGTCAACATGCTATCTAAAGAAAAGTATATTAAGTCAGGTTTAATTAATTTAAAATTAACTTTTATTCTCTTTATGAATGAAAAAAAATTCAACATACAAGACAAATTCTCGTATTTCATGTTTTACGAATAAAATAATTAAATGAGCAGTTTTGAATGCAAACTTACGTTCTTGTTACTGATAATTCTGCTTTTGTTTATGTACTCATGTATAAAAATTCGTATCTCAAAGAAGCTAATGCAAATTAGAATCATGGAGGGGTTCATTCTTCTAAATCACGATTCGACATTTTTTTTTTCTCCCCTTTCTTTTAAATAAAACATTTAAAGACTTGAAGTCAAAAACGTTTTCCAATTTATTTAATTCGCGGTGAGCTAGTAAATCTAGTTTTCGAACTGAAAAATATTTAGAGAAAATGGTAAAAAAATGTTAACTTTTCTTTAAAATAAATCAAATGTATCTCTGATTACAAATGATTTAGGCAAAGTAAGCTACAAAATTAGACTCATTAATAATAGGTTTTCTATCTAGTTTACTTTGCTAATATTTATTTAAGAATTTTTCAACGCTCCAAAAAAAATTTAATTTTAATTTTATTACAGACAATTAGAATGAATTTTATAAGCATTTTATTATTTTTACTTGTTTTTGTAAACCAAGTTAGTGTCGCCATATTCTATTATGTAGGAATCCTCCACAGTACAATTTAATGCCAAATTATTAATATATATACTGTAATTAATATATACTAATAAATAGTAATAAATATACTCTATAATTACTATATATTAATATATGCTCTATAATATACTGTCATTAAGTAACTCGATGTTATTCTGTTCGAAAAAAATGGTATGTTGATGGGCCTAGTTAGAATCACCTAACTTAAACGACAAATGACTGATTTTTTTATTAAAAGCTTTTTCACTACACATCTTTTAAGAGTACACAAGCTATCCACGATTGAGAAAATATTTTATAAGAGTACTGAACTTTTTAAAATTGGCTGTTATTTTTAAACTTGGTTAAAGCAAATTATTCTGCATTAAATTGTGCATTATACAGGGTGTTAAAGACCCAATAAAGAAAGATTAAGATGACATTTTTTAATACGACTATTAACAGAAGAAAATATACAGGGTGTCCCAACAGTCTCCGTACAACTTCAAAAATTTATTACAAAAAAAAAATAATAATAGGCCTACAGCAAAAATAATTATAACAGTGCATAGAGTAACTTATAAAGTTTTTTTCTACTGCCTTAGTAAACTTCAACATGAGATCCTTTCGTAGCACGAAGAATACCAAGACGATATTCCAATTCAATCCAAGAACGTTTTTCAGGCTAACATCAACAGTAGCTACTGCTGTTTGGATCTTTCGTTTCAGTTCCATGAGACTATTAACTTTTGTTCAGACTTCATAAAACAGTTGTAACTACTGTTGCTGTTAGCATGCTGAAACGCACGTGGATGGAATTGGAATATCGACTTGATATTCTTCGTGCAACGAAAGATCTCATGTACAAGTATACTAAGGTAGTAGAAAAAAAAACTTTTTAAGTTACTCTATGTACTGTTGTAATTATTTTTGCTGTAGGCCTATTATTATTTTTTAAATAAATTTTTGAAGTTTTACGGAGACTTTTGGGACACCCTGTATATTTTCTTCTGTTAATAGTCGTATTAAAAAAATGTCATCTTAATCTTTCTTTATTGGGTCTTTAAATTAACGCATTGGCCTTAAGGGCTAAATCTAATTCCGAATAAATGTTACAAGTTATGTAGGCCCTGAAATTATCGCAATTTCAGGCCTCCCAAATAGTCTGCTTTTTAATACCAGTATTTTCTTAGAAATTTTTTATTTTTTAGATTTTTCTTGCAAATTTCGCAGAAACTACCTTCGGAGGTATTTTTTTTTTCGGAAATTCTGTAGAAACCTACATTAAAATTTTCTGTAAAAAAAATGGTATTCTGTAGGCGGACCATTTGGGAGCTCTGCAATTTGTGGATAGTTTTTGGTGTCAAATTTAGTCTTATTAATTGAATAATAACCCTTTTTCTAAATAGTATTCTCACTTTATGTACAACTAATATTTCCACGACAAAGAATTTTTTTTTCTTTATGTTAGTACTTGAAAACATTTCTTTGTGAACAGGTTATTGGGATAATAGCGGTAGGATTCTTAGAAATATTTTCGTCAGAAAACCTACGCTTTTATATATTGATCCTTCATAAAGCATATGAAGCGTGTCCCACGCATATAATTTTACTGCTATATGAATAGATTCATTTTAGGTTGAAGTTTATTTTTATCGAGTAACTAAAACACATTTTCGAAATTTTTAAAGAACGCAGCTACTTTATTGTTTTCTTCGCAGCAGCTTTTCTAAATATGTTTCAACAGATAATAGATTGACCAATGTAACAAAATCGCTAAACGTTTATGCTTTTTTGTCAGGATAAATATGGTTTTTTGTATATTTACAGTTTTCCTTTTCTGATGAAAACTAATACAAATATTTTTAACGGAAAAAAAATTCTTTTTTTTTTCAATGATGCAATATTACTTCGAGATTTTTATTTTTTTCTATTTAAAACATACTAGGAAATCTTTATCGAGTAACTAAAACACATTTTCGAAATTTTTAAAGAATGCAGCTACTGTATTGTTTTCTTCGCTACAGCTTTTCTAAATATGTTTCAACAGATAATATATTGACAAATGTAACAAAATCGCTAAACGTTTATGTTTATTTGTCAGGTTAAATTTGTTTTTTTGTATATTTACTGTTTTCCTTTTCTGATGAAAAGTAATACAAATATTTTTAAAGCAAAAAAAAAAATCTTTTTTTTTTTAATTTCAATGTAGCAATATTATTTCGAGATTTCTATTTTATCCTATTTAAAACATACTAGGAAATTATATCAAATGGTATTTTCTTCTTTAATATCAATTTCGGTACGTTTTGAGAACGTATTTGGTCGATTCGCAGTGTGTTATTCCAAATGCATGCAGTGTTGCCAGTTGGCTACTTTTTTTAATTCCATTTTCTTGATTACCACCAGTTTTTAGAGAAAGAAAAATTCGCTTTATGTAATTACAGATTGAATAAGGCGAATGCAACGTGAATCATACAATTTCAAAAAAGTGGTGCCAATCAAGTAATATGAATTTTTTAAAAGTAGCCCACTGGCAACACTGAATGCATGCATATCAGGAAATATAGATGATTCTTGTATTGTACTAACAGAGAATGTAAAAGTGGGATGTACTTCAATATCTCCAGTCGGGGAAAAATTCATATAAACTTTTAAAAAAAAAACGTAAAAAGAATAAATTTCCACATCTGAGTGCAGTTTTCACCATACGACTTGTCAGTAAATTGCTTTTTTTCTGATAAAAGAAAATAAATAGTTACAAAGTTCACCGATAAGTGTTGATATTAAAGTCCATGTTCTTAAAGAACACAAAGAATATTGAGACTATAGAAAAAGTTTTTATTTTCATTTGAGAAAACAATATTATTTTCTATAATTTGAAAATAAATATACGTATTTAGAATTGTGGTATAATCTGAAAATGATTATGTCTGTAACATTCGAACTGTTTTATACGGACGTTAATAGCACCACAAATCGGTGAAGATTTGACCTTTTTTTGCAGCAAACACTTGATTTTTCCACACGTCAACCAGCTCTTCTGTATCATTACTTGTTGTTTTTGTTTAATTTTAAAGTTTATACAGTCAATTTGGTCACCTCTACATAAGGCATTTATAACTATGATTAATAAACAATTTTTATTTATTTTATATGTAGAATTTTCACTATTTTCCCCGTACATATGTACAAATAAATATGCCCACCAGACAAATTGCTATTTATAAAATATATTATTATCAAGTATTAAATATATTAGTATCAATAAATCCGCAGATGACGCAGATTTTTATTGTTTTCAGTTTAGAAATTTTTGTTAGTGTTTCTTCCATAGTTGGGATATTTATCCCGTTTGCCATGCTTGGAGTTCCTTTTTATTCTATGAAGCGATGTGCAAAATGTAATTTTAAAGGAAAATTATACTATGAACTTAATATCCGAAACAACAAGATAGACCTATTCTAACAAGAAAGGCCATTTTCAATCTTATACTGAAATCATGCCCGAAAACTATAATCTATATAGGCTTCTCTTTTATCACGTATATTTGCTAGTATAATTTACAAAGGAGGATTAAGGGTACTGTGGATATTATCCTAATATAAATGCATGGAAGAGATTATATTTCAAAATTTGGTGCGAATAGAATAAAGAAATAGTCGCTAGGACGACATGTGTCCCATTTCTGTAATCAAAGGTTTAACACTAGAACGGCGGGAAATTTTACTCAAGTTTCATAAAAATATTTCCCACCAGAATTTTTATTTAAGGTTTTAATTTATTTATTTAACTTATTTTTGTGCGGTATATATTTACCTTATTTTATGAAGAAATGTCCTGTTCGAATCGACATTCTTCCATTTGGTAGGGGTCAAAATGAGCCCTAATCGTCGTTCTAGTGTTAAGAACAAACCTTCCTACTGACAAAAAGTTTATTAAATACGATTAATTTTGAACAAGCTATGCGCAGGGTTCGTACGGATCTGGGAATTTTCCAGGAGTTTCACCAGTATTTTTTTTACAGAAAAAGAAATCAGGATTAAAACTCGCGAAACTTCAATTCTTTTAAGGACAGATTTTCTGTAAGAAGATACTGGTAATGAAGAATTTCCTGGTCGCAAAATTCCAGGAGCCGTACGAACCCTGTATGCGAATTGTTTTGCAGTCGCAGGCAACTGATGTTACTAGTACGCCTAATAAAAACACCGTTTAACAGTATTACGGTGATCTCAGCAGCTAGAAGGGTTATTTTTGTAGACTTAACAGCCTTTTATATCATGAATTTTTATTCTGTCACGTAATAGATTATTAATATAAAATATAACAATGCTCATGGAAATTTTGTTTTAGTCATGCAACTGGATGTTATAAAGGTGAGTTACTTTTTCAACTTTTCCCGCGAAAAAGCATGTATCTATAAAAATCTTTAATGTTTGCAGATCTTACCGCTTTAAAAACCCATTAAGTAATGGGAAAGGTTTAATGTGAATTTAGAAATAACTTCAGATATTGAATAATAATATAAAAATGGTTATGGTATTTTTAAAGTTTCATAATTTCTTCTTTCGAAAGCATATCTTGTAATTTCAGGTAATTTCATTAAATTCCATTTTATTGTTATTTATACAATATATAAAAGTTTAGATTACTAGAAACAAAATTTGTGTGTTTGCATTATATAAAAAACATATTTTTGATTAATATCGGTGAATATATGCTACATGTCAAACCTTGATAATTAAAGTATTACAGAAAGAATTATTTGTAAAACTTTAAATTGGCTACATTTGTTTAGATAGATAGAAATCTGGTAAATTATAAATAAATTTTTTTAAAAATCTTTACTTACAGTTAAAATGGCTTAAAAAAGATATTGAGCATTTATAATTAACTCATTTATTTAATATATATATATACAGGGTGTTTTTTTTTAAACTGACACTGTTCAGAGCCGTCTGTAGCTCGTTCTAATAACTGGATTGACACAAAAGTTTGTGAATGGACTAAGAAAATCATGGGAAAAAAGATTCCAACAAAAAAAAATTAGTTCCAATCACCACCGATAGGGGGAAATGTGGCGTTGTGGTCATTTATGCAACTGGGAATTAGCATAAAATACGGGCAAAAAATGAAAATGCAAATTTTTACTTACGCAAGCGACAGTAGCGCCAATAGTTTAAGTTATAAATGCATGCGAAAAACACCGAGAAACAATTTCAGCTCAGGTTGAAAATGAATCTCACGTTACCGCAGCGCGCGTTACTTGTGAAGTTCTTATATTGTAACCAGAACAATGCACTAGCCGCTCTTCGTTTGCTTAGAACACGCCATAAACTGCGCAAAGGACCTTTATCCGTTAATGTATTGAAAGCAATGATTCTGAAATTCGAAGAAACAGGCTCGCAAGCAGTTCGGTCAGGCAGAGGACGTAAACCGGTGGCAGAAAAAGTGATAATGGATGTTTCAACTGCGATCAACGAAAGGGAAAGTGTAAATGATGAATAAAACGTGGCATTTTATCCAAATTATTAATTTTGTCTGTTTCTGATCGGTTTTTTTCAATGTACAGCGCCACATTTCCCCCTATCGGCGGTGATTGGAACTAATTTTTTTTTTGTTGTTGGAATCTTTTTTCCCATGGTTTTCTTAGTCCATTCACAAAATTTTGTGTCAATCCAGTTATTAGAACGAGCTACAGACGGCTCTGAATAGTGTCAGTTTAAAAAAAAAACACCCTGTATATATCTGTATATATATATATATATATATATATTACAGATAGAAGATTTTTATAGTTTTCATGAATTAAAAATATTCCTTGCGCATTTAATTTTTTCTCATTTTTTTCTATTTTCTCAAAGCTGCTCCTTTTAAATGTAAAACATATGTTACTAAAAATAAATTCATTTAAAGGTAATTAAATATAAAATGAATAAAAATAATAACAATTGTAATATTTTTTTAATTAAAATCCATAGAATCCAAATGAACTTCATTTTATAAGATTTATTTATGAATTAAACAAAACTTTTTGATGTATAAAAGGACTATTATGGAAGAATGTCAAAGTTATATGCATATGGAATGGTCTTGGAGCATTTTAATTAATGCTAATTATTCGGGATTTAAATATATTAAAATTTGATTATCTCTAGAACTAGTTAAGATGTTTTAACCAAACTTGCACATCGATATTTATTACCACTACAAACATTTTTTGTATATATTTTAAATAACATTGGTAAATAAAAAAGTTGATTTTGGTTCTGGACAAATTGATGGTAGAATCAGTGGAGTACTTTTAAACTTAATATTGCAAGCATTTTTAATAAACCAAGCTGTGTTATCTTGTTGGAATTTTCTTTTTTTTTCAAAATATATACCACTATTCCAGAACAGTAATCTTCAATTTATTTGACAGTCATTCCGTGATTATATAAAGAAAACATTATTGTCATAAAAATTTAAAAAAAATAATAGCAGAATTCTGCGATTAAAGAAGGCGAAGATTTCTATAAAAAAATACTGGCATCCATAATCTCCACTCCGCGTCAATGATCCAATCTATGAAAGTAGATTTGTAATAAAACAAAAGGCAGTTTCTAAGACGATTAATGAAATTTCTTTGACAAATATTATAGAAACATAACGTAAAATTTTATATAAAATGTAATCACGAAAACAGTGTACAAAAAACATTAAAGTACAAGTACTACTGAGCCAAAATTCTCTTTTACACCGTAAGGCTGCTCGTCAGTGAACTTCCCGATTCCCCTCGCTAATTTTAATCCTATGATCGTAGGATGCATTCGTATATTTAAAATATCTTCTCAGGAAATTAATATTTTTAACTTCTGTTTTCTGCGTACACTTCTTAACCCCTTAATCGTCGCGCCCTTTAAGTGTAGGCTACTTTTTAAAAATTCAGATTGCTTGATTACCACCAGTTTTTTAAGTAGAAATGTTCATCTTATTTAATAAACAGATAAAATAATGCAAGAATAAAGCCAATAACACTATTTAAAAAAACTGGTGGGAATCAAACAATCTGAATAAAATGGGCGTAACCTACGCTGCCCGTGAATGTCTCGGGCACGACGATTAAGAGGTTAATCCCTTAATCGTCGTGCCTGATACATTCACAGGCAGGGTAGGCTACTTTTTTAAAATTCAAATTATTTGATTCCCACCAGTTTTTTTAAATAGTGCAATTGGATAGGCAATAGTGGAAAAATATTGTTATGAATCAAGCAATCTGAATTTTAAAACAGTAGCCTACGCTTGTCGGGCGCGACGGTTGAGGGGTTAACCCCTTCCGGCACAATGGCCCCACTCCGGGCACACCTAATTTTAATTCCAAACGTGCATTCGGACCAATAATGTTTTAAGAAAATTTTTCTTCTAGAATGAAAGCTTAAAATAAGGAGTTTTTATTTTCTAAAAAAGTCATTTGTAAATTCCGGTGTCAGTCAGTAATTTCGCATTTTACGAACATAATTTGTCTGTGCCGGAAAGGGTTAAAGGACGTCTATATTTTTCTTAGTTATCAAAATATTTCTAAAACATGTGCACAGCATATTTAAAAACGCACAGCATATTTAAAAACGTAAATTCAGGAATTTCCAACATATATTTCCAACATATACAATATTCGGAAAAATACCCGAATACTTTTATTCAGCCCGGTATATGATCTATAGATTTGTATATATACTACATAGGATGCTAAATTTTAGTTTAGTTAGGAAACGCGTAGCACAGTTTAACATTCTCCTTCTGGAGTTTCTGTCAATAAACGGAATGTGCTCGCGAACTTTTGTGCTGCCCTGTATATGATCTACAGAATTTATACACACCAAGTAATAGACAAAAAGTGAGTTAAATTTAAAATCGGGTTCTGCAACTTAAAACGCACTTCCAGGAATTATTGTTAACAGACAGTAGAGAATTCTTTTGTGTGTCCCTGTAAATGAACGATGACTGTTATACACACAATATTCTGTAGTAAGCCTCTTGTAATGCACCTTGGTGATAGATATAAATTTCAATGCGTTTAAAATAGTGAAACATTATTTAATTAAACCGCAAACGATTTCTCCATAGACGTAATGTAACAGATTTCTTTTGACTGTCCCTGTAAAGTAACTATAAGTGCTATGCACACCATACGATGACTGCTATACACACAATATAATGTAGTAAGCCTCTTGTAATGCACTTTAGTGATATATATTAATTACAATGTGTTTGAAATTGTGTAACATCATAAAAATTAACCGCAAATGATTTTTCCCCATAGAACGTAATGTAACGGAATTCTTTTGAGTGCCCCTGTAAAAAAACTATAAGTTCTACACACATCAGTTGAAATAGGGACAGAACGCAGACGGCATACGGCAAACGGCCAGACAAACCGAAGTCATAAATACGTTTCATCTAGGTTGGAAAGTGTTAAAAAGAGATATCCTTTAAGAAATGTATACACTGAAAACAAAAGTTAAAAATATTACTTTCTCCAGGATATATTTTAAATATACGATTGTATCCTACGCCCATAGGATTAACATTAGCGAAGGGAATCGAGAAGTTTACTGACAAGCAGCCTTAACGCTTTGGAATACAGGGTTCGTACGGCTCCTGGAATTTTGCATCCAGGAAATTCTTCGATACCAGTATTTTCTTACAGAAAATCTCTACTTAAAAGAAGGCGAAGTTTCGCGAGTTCAACCTAGATTTATTTTTCTATAAAGAAAATACTGGTGAAACTTCTGGAAAATTCCATGATCCGTACGAACCCTGGAATAGAACAGACTCAATTTTTCGAAGCAGGCAGTGTATTTATATAGCTTTTCTGGGTGGCAATACCAACTATGATGATAAACAAAAGTATATAAATGTCTTTAAGAGACACCGAAAATCCAAAGTTTTGAAATTTCCAAGTACGTACTTATCAAAATGTCGTCCAAAGTCAATAAATTTCCAAGGAAGTCACATAATTTGTCACCACAAATGGTCGCGAACGTGTTAAATAAATATTTTTGAGAGAAGAAAGTACAAAACTATTACTACCTTCACTATTGTATTGCGTGTATTTTAGTATATGTTTTATATTTTTCCCTCTTTATTAAGGGATTTAATAGTGGGATATTTTCATTGTTTTTTTTTACATATTTTAAATTATTTTTCATATCATTGTATAAATTTCCTAATTGTTAGGAGAGAAAAAATTACTTTTAAAACAATTTTATCAAAAATATACATTTATAAAATGAATATTTACATAAGTATTTTTTCTTTAAAAAATCAGCATGCTTGTAATGCAGTTATTAATAATTATATAATTAAATTTGTTGAGAAAATACATTTTTGTATGACAAGGTTTTTTTTTCAAAAACAAAAAATAGTATTAAAAGTATACCATTAAGCTAATATTTAATGAATTTATCCTCTCAGACATTTACATTTAAAAAATGGAAAATCCTTAAGTTTATATATTATAGGCTGAAAATTGTATGATGTATTTTACGAAAAAAAAAATTATGTTTGTGTACCCCATTTTTATATTTACTAAATATAAGAATTTTAAAATATCCTACCGGGTGATTATAATTAAAGTTACGATTTCAAAAATCGATAATTTTAAAACTACTGGTCAGAATGACTTGATATTTTAGCAGAACAATCGTGAGGCAATGGAATTTTGTTTGGCGAAGGAAAAAAATAGTTCCAAATTGTGCCGATAGATGGCGTTGTCAGGGTAATGTCAGGGGAAAGACCAAAAATGTATTCTTGAACCCTTTCCGGCGCGGAGTAAATTTGTTTGCAAAATGATGAAATAATAGACTGACACCGGAATTTACAAACGAATCCATTAGTAAAAAGAAACTTGCTTATTTTTCTAGTTCTTAATGAAAGGAAAATTTTAATTAAATACCGGGTGATAACGATTTCAAAAATCGATAATTTTAATTAAAACTACTGGTCAGATTGACTTGATATTTTAGCAGAACAATCGTGAGGCAATGGAATTTTGTTTGGCGAAGGAAAAAAAGAAGTTTCAAAATGTGCCCATAGATGGCGCTGTCTGGGTTCACATTGTCTGAAGATATGCAAATTACTAATACGTGACATGCGCACCGCAGACATAGCAACCATAAAAATGCAGAGCAGCAGCTCTTTGCCTGAATGCTTCATCATGACTCTGACTATGAAGGATCGCGCTCTGCTCTTGAAGCTTTTTTATAAGAACGATGACTGTGCACTTACAGCTATTAGGAAGTTTCGGACATTAAAATCCGTAAAAAAAGGTCCAATAACAACAAATGGTCTGCAAAAAATGATTGCTAAATTCGAAGAGACCGGTTCATTTGACGTTAAACGGGGTAGAGGAAGGAAACCAGTTTCAGCTGCGGCTGTGGAAGATGTGGCTACAGCATTACAGGAACATACTGACAGTGATGCTGGAATCAGCAGTGCAAGGGAGATTGGCCGAATGCTGGATATGCCGAACAGCACGGTGCGTAAAGTCCTACGGAACGTCTTACGCTGTTATCCGTACAAGATAACTCATGTGCAGGAGTTGCTACCTGCTGACCTGGAAGCACGTCAATCTTTTGCACTATAATTTCTTGCCCGAATGGAAGTGGACAACGGATGGCCATGGAAAATTCTGTGGTCTGACGAAGCCCACTTTCATTTGCAAGGTTCTGTAAATACGCAAAATTGCAGGATATGGGCGACCGAGAATCCGTCCCAGCTACAGCCATTACCTCTTCAGTCTGAAAAGGTCACTGTGTGGTGCGGAATAACGGCAGCGTTTATCGTCGGTACATTTTTCTTCGAGGAGATCACACCTGCTGGTCCCGTTACCTGCACAGTTACTGGCAAGCGGTATGAAGCACTTTTGCGTAACCATGTTCTTCCGGCACTTCAACAGCGTCAGTGTGTGGATCACATAATATTCATGCAAGATGGCGCTCCTCCGCACATTGCTACTACTGTGAAGCAGCTACTGAGTGATAATTTTCTTGATACATTGCTTCACATTACCATTAGTATTTTAGCACGAATATTATTGTTTGAAAATTGTGAAAATCAACTCATAAGACTCGGTGAACCTTGCATTATATTTCACAAACTATACTACTTTTCTCGCAAACAAAGGCTTTTCGTAAATGAAAACTCATTCAGAGCAGGTCTTAGAATCAAAACAGCGTGAAACATTTTCTGGAAACTGATGCAAGTTTATCTCATAATATTTTTAATGTCTTAATAATTACGTAACTCATAAATATTTCATAATATTTCATAATAAATTATAATTCTTATTACCGTAATTTCCGGCGTATAAGCCGCAGCCCAAAGAGTCGTTTTTCGACCCAGAAATTTTATTCAATAATTGTAGTTAAATATTTACAGCTATCTTCTAAGTTACATTTTATAAAATAATAATTCTGGGTCGAAAAACGACTCTTTGAGCTGCGGCTTATACGCCGGAAATTACGGTACGTGTTTGTTTTTGTATTTTTAACACCTTCCAAGATAGTTGAAAAGCGTTTATAAATTCGTTCTGTCTGACTGCCCATGCTCTAACTCGTATAAATATACTCCGATTCCAATGCAATTGATAAATATTGTTGAGGTTTCCTCTGTCATGTTCGGTATTGAATATGAAGTGTGTAGCATTTATTGTTCTTTTACAGGGACACCCAAAATTATTCCGTTACATTGCGGTCTACAAGAAAAAACCATTTGCGGTGTATTTTAATGAGTTTACCCTATTTCTAACATATTGAAATTAATATATATCACTGAAGTGCAATACAAGAGGCTTACTGTAGAATATGATGATCATAGCATTCATCGTTCATTACAGGGACATACAAAACGATTTGGTTACAGTACTGTCTATTAACAATTGCTGGAAGTGCCTTTTTAGTTGTGGTAGGCGTTTTTAAATTTAACTAATATTTTTCATATAACTTGGTGTGTATAAATCCTATAGATCATATACAGGGCAGCACAAAATATCTGTTGTACATTTCCTTTTATTGACGGATATTGCTGCAAGGGTATTTTCAACTGTGCTGTGCATTTCCCAACTGAACTAATTGTTAATATACAATATAGTATATCTACAAATATATAGATCAGATACATTGCTGCACAAAAGATTATAATTGCTGAAATTGGGTTTTCAAATGTGTTATGAGATTTCCAAATTGTGTACTTTGACATCATCTTTCACTTTATTAAACCGCGATATTTTGTTAAAGTATTCAGGGTGATTTGGAAAGGGTTTCATAATCTATGCTTGACGCATATTTTTTCTTACTTGCTGATTTTTCATCATGGTGGTTTCAGTGGAAATTATATCTATTAAAATATCTATTATCCCTTTAATTCCCATGACAGCGTATATGCTTTCATCCATGTTGCTAATTTAGCAGAATATTTTAAGAGATACGCGTGGCAAGCAGATGTGTTGCAGTTACATAGCATGAGATCTTTCAATTTCTAGAGGTAAGAAGAAATCCAATATTATTGTCCATTTAAAAAGACTTATAACATTAATTTTACTAAATACTAAATGTCAAGTAAGAAATCATATTTATAACGTAGGTTAAACAGAAATGCAAAAATTACATTTTGTAAATTTCGTGACTTTTGATGCAAAACTTTATTTGGTGAAAGTAAATTGTTCTTTTAAGATTTGGTTTCTAATTTCGGATAGAAATGACTTCACTTTGACAAATGTATAAAAGAATATTTTAACTTTTTAAGTTAAAATATATTATGCACAAGAATAAAATGTGATTTGTACCATAAAATGTTTTACTTTTAGCGCCATTGAAAAACATTTTAACCGCCATCTTTCAAAATTGATTAATTCAGGGCGCTCAACTGGCCCGTTTATTGAATAGCAGTATTTTTTAAGAAAATGTTTGTAGTAGGTTTTTACAGCATTTGCAAAATTAACTATTCGGGTAGGTTTCTACAACATTTTAAAGAGAAATAAAAATAAAAGACTTGTTTGATAAAAGTGCTATTCAACACGGATCGAGTTGGAACCCTGTTAATAGAATATGGTATATGCTTTTATCTTCAAATTCAATTAATGTGAATATATAGGTCAATAATTGTTCAAGTTAATACAAGTATTAGAACCTTCCTGCGTTGTCCAATGTAAGCTGAAAAAAATTACGATGTAATGAGTTTTAAATGTCAATATGCCAACAGACGATTTTTATTTCTGCAGAATAAATGGATTCAAGAAACGTGAATATATGACACTATTTTTTTATTTCTTCTAATTTTCTTGGAAAATTTAATTTAATCAAGAATTTTTTTTCACTATCTATTTAAATTGAAAAAAAAATATGTTTACAATTCTGACAATTTTAATGGGGCAATTACTTCAAAAAAGTATATATGATAATATTTTTTTATTTCTTCTAATTTTTTTGGAAAAATTAATTTAATCAAGATATTTCCATTTAAATTGAAAATAATTTATGTTTGAAATTCTGACAATTTTAATGGAACAATTAGTTTTAAAAATCTAATAATCTATTTATCTGCTTTTTTCTCTTTTATCACAAAAAAGGGTGTGGACAGATTTAACGAAATTTCCTTTAAATTTACAAAAAAATAATATCTCAGAAACTAATTCAAATTTTAGATTTCTGAGACCTTATATAACGTCTTCGGAACTATAGTATAACTGGTGTTATTTTCATCGCCCAACGTTCAACATTCTAGAATGGTGAAGAAATAGAAATAGACAGGCAGAATTTAATATAATACATTCCGAATTCATGTCAGATAATTCAAATGGTAATTTTTGCTTCATTTAATGACACACATTTCGCGATTAAATAAAGCTAAAATTAAAATTCCGAATTTCTGGTATGAATTGGAAATGTGTGAATACAAAATCCATTAAATTGGCAACACTCGTGGGCATTAGAGGGTTAATGCCTGTTTAATTTTTAAATTATCAACTACTAAATAATTGAAGTTCATTAAAATGATTAAAATAAGAATGCGATATCATCTTTTATTTATCAAAAAAATCCGATTAAATCATTTTTTATATCATAAATCAGGAGTCTAGAACTGTGGCCCATTGGATACTATTCTATTTAATAGTAATTTTCACCTCATTTAAGCGTAGAATTTATGAAATTAAATACGGCGAAATTTACTATTGAAAATAGAGGTATTCTGCAGACCAGAGTTTGACACGCCTGTTCTAAATCATTTAAAAACAACAGCAACAATTTAAATTAATTATAATAGATGTGATAAATATTTTGCAGAGAATAAAATTTGCAAAAAACACTCAATTAAAAAAATATCCCAATGTGCCCCACTCTCTGTTATTATATTAAGCGTTATTATATTAAGCGTATCTTATTTCGTTTATCATGAAAATTTTGTCATTACCTGGTCATTGGTAAATAATGAAGAAAAATTGCTAATATACAATGATGAAGAAAACACAAGAACACTTGAAAAATATTTTGTAATGTACCAAATGATTGGCTGGAAAATTATGGAAAATTAAGAGCAATTGTAGACTAAAATAAAGGGGCCAGTAGCGGCTCGTCAGGAAGTGCTGCTTCAGATTTCTACCAGTATTTTTGTGTATTAAAATTCGCCTTAGTTAATCGTATGGCAATCTACGAGTAAATAAAGTGAATATTAGTATACGAAAATACTGGTATTAAAGTACTGCAGACGAATCGCTACTGCTTGGGGCACATAAACTTGTTTTCTTGAAGGCGCATTGTGAAGGGATTGGAGTCCATATAAAAATGGGGATGGGTTCGGCTAATGTAGCAGTCGCGGGAATTGAAATTTAGTACCCCTCATTAGAAAACATGAGGTGGACGAGGGGCCAGAATGCGATAAAGGTTGGTTGGTTGATTTATGACGGCCGATTATCTACACAAGGCATATAGGCCCTAGGGGGAGTGCCCTCCGTGGGGGTCTTTCTAAGGCATTCTAACCCGTATTTACGGCAAGGTTAGAAGAAAACCACGGACAACTCCGAACGGTTAGGTCGACGAGCGCAACAGGGGTTTGAACCCAGCACCTCCCGTCTACCAGCTTTGAGAGCAGAACCTCTCCGCCACTGGTGGGGCGCATGCGATAAAGGCCAAAACCTATTTTTAGAACAACCATTTATCTCTATTTGAAGTGACATACCGTGGATAGCGGTCTTGCTGTATCTGACGCCATGTGATTTTTTTTATATACAGTCACGTCTCACTTATACGCGTTTGAAGGGACTGATTTAAAATCGCGTATAACTGAGAGCCGCGCATAACTGAGAGGATGTCGTATGCAGTAATTCTTTATACACATTATTCGAAAGAAAAACATATTGAAATATAAGAATTATGATTAATGACATTTTATAAAATAAAAGGGGTGTAATATTAGTGTAGTGTACTGAAAAAAAATCTTTACACTTTCACTATAAAATTTAGTTTTAAAAAATACAATAAAGTAAAATTTCATTTGACATAGAAGGTGACATACTTACATAAAAAAATGCCAATTAGTCCTTTTTTAAGAAGTCATCAATGGTAGTTTGTTTTTGCTTAGGCCGCGTTTGTACAACGACCTTTTCTAATGCATTAAAGTGCGTCATTGTATTTGATGCTACGTCAGCATTTTGTAGGTAACATCTCAAAGTGTCCATGGCTCCTAAAGCAGTAGCATAAGATGGGACAATTACAGTATCAGTTTCATCATTATCATCATCTTCTCCTTCTTTTTCAGCTGTCACATCATCAAAAACAGTTTCAATATCTCTTATTGCCGTTGATGTTAATTTTTCATCAACACTGACGAAATCTTGAAAAGAAAGAGAATCTTGGCTTATTCTATTCCATTCTTCTTCGTCTATGTTAAAATCATTGATGTTGTTTTCATTTTCCTGTAATGGAATAACTTCAGCATCATTTGAATGAAAAATACCCGCTTTCCTGAAGCAGTTAGAAATTATTGTGGCTGTTACGTTATTCCAAGAGGAAACCAACATATGCGTGGCATCCAGAATCCAAATTTTCTTGAATTCCTTTTTCTGCTCTAGTGATATAAACATTCTTCGCACCAAATCTTTCCTATGCTGCGCTTTAACTGACCTTATTATACTGAGATCTAAGGGCTGGAGTCTGCTAGTACAGTTAGCAGGGAAAAATATAACTCGTGTATGTGTCAGCAATGGGAGATCTGAAGGATGGGCGGGACACTGATCCATAAATAGCAGAACTTTTCTTTTTTTTAGCCATCTTCATATTGAATTCTTTCAAAAAGTCTAAAAAAATGTTCGATATCATCCAGGCTTTAGTGTTACTTGCACAAGAACATGGCAATTTCTTGACATTTTTTAAACACTGTGGTTTCTTGGATTTACCAATCACTATTGGCGGTAACTTTTCTGATCCGTTCCATTGTAACATAAGAGCACAGTCAGTCTCTCTTTGCTGTGTTTGCCACCATGCCATTTTCTCCCTTAAACCCTCATCATTTTGTTTGGTAAAAGACGATAAAAAACCTGTTTCATCATAGTTAAAAATGTTCTTAAGATCAAAGTTCTGAATTAAATTTGGAAGGTCTGCGATCCATTCATTAGCAGTTGAATCTAAAACGGCTGCGCTTTCACCACTCAGACAATGATTTGTTAAACCGTGTCTTTTTTTAAGTTTTACTAACCATCCCGAAGAAGCCGAAAAATTTTCGATTCCCATTTTGGATGACAAAGTGAGTGCCTTTTCTTTAAATAACTCACCGCTAATGGGTAAATTAGAAGCTCTCATTTCTCTGAACCACTGAATTAAAGTGGTTTCTAAAATCTCAAATTTTCCATTCTGAATTCTTGATTGTTTCTTTGCTTGTGTAGAATATTCACTATTCATTTTTTTGATCGAGTCCTTGTTCTTTAAAATCCCTCTGAGTGTTGATTCTGGCAAATCGAATTTTCGAGCTAAACTTATTTTTGACAGTCTAGGATCATTTTCTGCTGCTTTTATAATTTCCATTTTGAACGAAATTGTTAACTTTCTTTAGCTCATTTTTATTGAAAAAAAAATCTAGATGCTACCGCAAGGACGAAATGTAACAAGCAGGTGACTTGATAAAATTAAAACAGAAAAAAAGAAAGAACCATTAGAACTGAGGGGGGGGGGGAGTGCAAAGTCAAACTGTAACATCCTCTCCACCCTCTCCACCCCGTTTTTCGGAACGGTCTTTTGACCTTGACAGGTGCAGAAAATCATTTATTAATTTAAAAAAAATGTGAATTGCGCTGTTATTTTCGCGTATAACTGAGAGAGACAATTCAAAGTGGCGCTTATAAGTGAGAGATCTACAGCATTATTTTCCTATTTCTCGTGGCGGGACCTTACGAAATTCGCGTATAACTGAGAGGCGCATAAGTGAGAGATAACTGTATATCATGGCAAATATTTTCAATTATTGCCAAACAAATATGCTTCAATTGAAGAATATTATTAGACCAAAAATAGCACGAATTCCGATGGACATGTTGAAAAGTTTACAAGGGAACTTCATAAGCCGGTTGTATCAGAACATAAGGAACGGCGGCAAACATATTCAAGAATGCTATATCATTGTTCGAAAACTGCTATATTTGAAGAAAATTTTATTAACCCCTCTTTGCATGAGTTTTTCTTTTACAATTGTGTTTTTTTATACATATATTAAATATTAGACACCAGAAATTTTAAGATAGTTTTTTAACTTTGTTCAGCAACATAGTTCAGGTGAAATTTACTGGATTAATATTTCTATATAAATATAGTGGTGGCGAAGAAGTTGATTTATTTATTAAAAGTTAAATAAACAGTGATGGAAATTTACATCACTATGCAATTAAGCGTTAAAACACTTGACTGCAGCGTTGCCAACATAACCAGTATTCATATTTAAAAAGCATACAAGAATTTAGAAACATACTACTTGCTTTCTATAATGACAGACATTACCTGATTTAATAAAACGTAGATTACTATACTAATGTATTGGTGATAGAGTCCACATCTCCTCAATAAGGTAGAATTTGAAAAATATAAATCGCGCTAAATTGGAAACACTGTTTGACAGGTCAGAAAATATTCCAGATCTGAAATCCATCGAAAATATGTCGGGCATACTATTCCCGAGAAAAACACAAAATTAGTATTTAATTCCAAATGAAAGGTCATATTTCATCTATATATGTTTAGAAAATATTCCGAAAAAACACGTTTCAATAACTCTTTGGATCTATGACAGCGATGGCGTACCCATGTGCTAGTAGGCAACAAGTCACCGCTATTTTCTACGCCTTATTTATTCACAGAATTTTTTTACAAATACTTTGATTAATCAAGAGAAGATATCTATGTGGAAATAGGGATGACGAGTGACTTAATTGCACGCGGGTTCCCTACACTTGATGTCTGATGTCAAGACTTATTCCTAGATTACAGGAAAAGGCGAATTTCTTGATTATATATATGCTTTAGGTGCTATAAAATACTTATCTGTCTGATTTTTTTTTTCTGCTTCATCTTAAAGCATGTTATTAAGGTGAAGTCATATAACCTTTAAGTTATTTTTATTCTATATTTAAGGTAATTATTGTTTTCTGATATTAACCCTTTCCGGCACATACAAATTCTGTTCGTAAAATGAGAAATTACTGACTGACACCGTAATTTACAAACGACTTTTTTAGAAAATATGAACTCCTTATTTTAAGCTTTCAATGTAGAAACAAAATTTTATTAAAATATTCTTGGTGCCGTGTGCAAGTTTGGAATTAAAATTAGGTGTGCCCGGAGTGGGACCACTGTGCCGTAAAGCGTTAACACCTTGGGGACGAGCGACACGTATACGTGACGCATAAGGTGCTCAGAATCCTCGATTATTCCCACCAGTAACTTTTTATTGTAAACTTTGCCTTATTTAATGACAGCATTTCTGAGATTCAATTAGGCGAAAATTTCTGTTTTGAAAAACCGGTGGCAAAAGATTAAAAATTCTGTAAAGGACGCTCGTCGCGAAGGGGTTAAGGTAGTACTTTGTATCAAACATTTATTCATGTTATATGAAACTTTTATATAAAGAAAATGTAATTGTTGTACACTATTTTGACCATTATATAGAACATAACTTTTAAATAAGCTATTTCGTTTTTTACAGTGTTTACGACTTCTTTTAATATAAATCTGATACCAGGGAGCGTACAGTCTAATATTGCATGCCCCAATATCTTTGAATTTCAAACTTCGCCTCACTTATTCATAGAAAGTTATTACAAGGTATTACTAAAGATTATTATTCAGAAATAGTGATGTTGAGGGTGATGGACAGTACGAATCCTGTAGTTCAGCCGTGATTCAGTATCACTTCAATGAACTATATATTGGACATGAATGCGTGTTTAATCTTTTATATGTGCAGGAAAAATTTTAAACAACTAAAAGAGAGTGGAAAGGAAGTGGAACTACTATGGATCCCGGTCCATTGTGGAATACACGGGCATGAAGCGGCTGACCAACTAGCCAAAAAAGGAACTAAAATAATACAAACACCAAGCAATGAAATACCTTTCAATTCAGTATCAAGAATTATAAAGAGAAAAATGGATTCTCAATATGAAAGAAGAAAACTTAGTGAAATCGAAAATAAAAAATGGAAAACTGTAATATCTCATGTCCCTATAGTACCAAGAAGAACAATTGTTGCCTTATTTAGACTTGCCACGGGACACGATTGTCTACCTAATTACCTTTTCAGATTTGGTATTCTTGAAAGTCCAAATTGCCCTATTTTTGGAGAGGATGTAATCTTGAATGCACAGCATTTACCACTGTGCCCCGCACTATCAAGTAACAGTATATCTGGCAGATATTGGGAGGCCAGGCGGCTAATGAGGACCTCAGAGCATCAGCCTAATTGATTGTATTCAATCTTTACAATTGACTTTTTGTTTTCTCTAAAGTCTTTATAAGTCACTCTTGCTTCGTTTTTTGTTCTGTTTATTTTTCAATTGATTTGGTGGCATATAATAGTGTATAGATGTTTCTCTAAGTGCTATTGCTTTGAAAAAAAAAATTATATGTGAGATGCTTTTGTAAAGATCACTATATATAAACTATTTTACCACGAAAATATAAATTATTTACATTATCCCAAAACTAAAAAGAATATAATTTTTTTTTTTTGAGATTTTATATAAAACAATGTGATAAGAACATCATAAAAGAAAAACTTAAAAGTTCGTGATATGTATTTTTTAGATGAGAAACAATATATACTTTTTTTTTATTGTATAAAATTTATATACAATTCTCACCAGATAATTTAGGTACAAATGCCACGTAAGAAAAATTTAAATAATACATATTTGTATCTGTTTGTCCATCTTGTTGTTGTCACGTAAAGGTTGGCTATGGAATTTCTGTAGTCATCCTAATGTAGGTAAAGAAATCGGCGTGTAAGAGCGTGGCTGCGCTACCTCCGGTGTTGATAATTTGCTATTGCTTTGAAAAAAAAATTATATGTGAGATGCTTTTGTAAAGATCAATATATATAAACTAATCTACCACGAAAATATAAATTATTTACATTATCCCAAAACTAAAAAGAATATAATTTTTTTTTGAGATTTTATATAAAAAAATGTGATAAGAACATCATAAAAGAAAAACTTAAAAGTTCGTGATATGTATTTTTTAGATGAGAAACAATATATACTTTTTTTTATTGTATAAAATTTATATACAATTCTCACCAGATAATTTAGGTACAAATGTCACGTAAGAAAAATTTAAATAAGACATAATTGTATCTATTTGACCATCTTGTTGTTGTCACGTAAAGGTTGGTTGTGGAATTTCTGTAGTCATCCTAATGTAGGTAAAAAAATCGGCGTGTAAGTGCGCGGTTGCGCTACCTCCGGTTATGATAATTTGCTATTGCTTTGAAAAAAAAATTATATGTGAGATGCTTTTGTAAATATCAATATATATAAACTATTTTACCACGAAAATATAAATTATTTACATTATCTCAAAACTAAAAAGAATATAATTTTTTTTTGAGATTTTATATAAAAAAATGTGATAAGAACATCATAAAAGAAAAACTTAAAAATTCGTGATATGTATTTTTTAGATGAGAAACAATATTTACTTTTTTATTGTATAAAATTTATATACAATTCTCACCAGATAATTTAAGTACAAATGTCACGTAAGAAAAATTTAAATAAGACATAATTGTTTAGATTAGGCCATCTTGTTGTTGTCACGTAAAGGTTGGCTATGGAATTTCTGTAGTCATCCTAATGTAGGTAAAGAAATCGGCGTGTAAGAGCGCGGCTGTGCTACCTCCAGTTTTGATAATTAACAGTGTTGCCAATGAGTTTCTGTATTTAAATTCAGTATTTTTAATGCCACCAGTATTTTGAGAAAGTAAAATTTGCTTTATTAAATGTCAGAATAAATAAGGTGAAAATAAGGCTAATTATACCATTTCAAAAAAAAGGTGCCAATCAGGAAATCTGATTTTTAAAAAAGGTAGTCTACTGGCAACAGTACTAATTTACACAATATCAGGGGAAAATCGTAATTAACATACCACATGTCCCATTATATGTATTTCAACATTGCAAATGTAATTTGTAAAGGTAAATCAGCTGTTAGAGTTACCTAAACCTAGAAAATCACTTACCTTAAATGCCGGCTTATATTTAGCTCATAGAAAAAAATGTTAAATGTTTCTTTATGCATGAAATCAAACAATTTTCATCTAAAATCCACCTAAATTTGATGCCGTATTTCAGTCTATTGGTTTAACCCCTTAATCGTCGCGCCCGATAAATGTAGGCTACTTTTTAAAAAATTCAGATTTCTGGATTGCCACCAGTTTTAGAAGTGGAAATATTCTTCTTATGTAATGACAGATAAAATAATACGAGAATAAGGCCAGTTACACTATTTTAAAAAACTGGTGGGAATCAAACAATCTGAATAAAAAAATAGTAGCATACACTGCCCGTGAATGTCTCGGGCGCGACGATTAAGGGGTTAAGGAAGCGCAGAAAAATGTATATTTTATACGTTTTTTCCTAAATCATCATAGAGAGTTCCCCCATGTCAAGAAATTGCCAGACCAGAAAAATCCGCTGAACCATTGTTTTCTTTTAAAAGAAGCGAAACTTACTAAAACAAAAAGTTGCGAGAATAGTGTAGACGAATTTTTCTATAAGAAAATACTGGTTCTAAGGATTTTTCTGATCTGGAAATTCCCTGAAATGTAAGTTCCATGTTACAGAATTAGAATTAAAATTTGTTAGGTGTGCATCAATAAATATCGAAATATAAATAAAATCTTGCAAGGATAATATATATTTTAAATAATTCAAAACATATATTTATTTACTTAAAAGGCGATAAAATAAAAAAAAAAACATGTAAAGTTGTTAGATTTACATAATATGCCCCGACACCTTTCGAGACGCAAACGTGCTCATTTTGAAGGGGTCGAAGATCATGACTGGAAGAGAAAACTTACGCAGAAAAACGAAAACTAAACAAAATAATGTTACGCGTGTGCAAACGAAGACAGTGTATTTCTCTAAAAGGGGGGAAGGAATTTTAGGTTGAAGTTTCAGGTGCTGATTTTTCTGCAATACCTAGAATATTGAACCAAATTACGGGAACATTATAAGAAATGACGTCGTTGCATACACTATCATTTTTAGTTAAAATCTCAATGAATTCACGGATCATGGAAATGTAATGGTTGTATGTTTGAAAAATTACTTTAGCTTTGTTGAAGTTTATTTTTATATTTTCTTTTTTATGTAATCTGGACAAAGCTGTACTTCATTTACCGAACTTGATATCTGACAAATGTTCTCTTAACATTTGTCTGAATTTCCGAGATGTCATACCAACATAGAATAAAGTTTTTTGATACACCGAATTAAATGAAATTCTGTAGACGCCTGCTTTATCTCAATATGGAATTCGATCAATTTTTCTGTGAATCAAATCCTTTGTTTTAACTGGAGGTTTAGATATTAAATTCATATTATACTTTAATATTGCGTATCTCAACCTCTCAACCTCTCCTCCTCTTTTAGAGTGATAGTCTATGCAACGGAGTCATTTCTTATAATGTTCCTGTGACTTGATTCAATATTCTATGTATTTCAGGAGAATCAGCACCTTGAAAATTCAACTTACATTTTTCCACCCACACTCTTTTTTGAGAAATAGTCTGGCTTCGTTCGTACATGGGTAACATTAGTTTTTTTTTCTTCGTGTGTTTTCTCTTCCAGTCATTATCTCCCTGTCCTTCAAAATGAGAGTGTACGCGTCTCGAAAAGGGCATATTATGTAAACATAACATTTTTACATGTTTTCTTTTATAATTTCCCCCCTTTTAAGTATTTGTTTTAATTATTATATTATTATATTAATAATTATAGTATTATTATTATTATTATATTAATTATTATATATATACCCTTGTTTTAATTAGAATATAAAACAAGCTGAAAGTTCCTTCACAGCACTGTTTTATTTTATTGAACATTTATTTAGTTTTTAAAATAAGTAGATTTAACTGTGTGCCGTTATATTAAAATTAAATGGACAACGTAAAATAGCACAAATAAAAATTTATAAAATGGCAAACAGCTGTTTCGGAGCCCCTAAAGTTCCATCATCAGTGCAAATGTGTAAGCCATGTAAATATGCTTGCGTCTCTCGCACGCGCCTAAGATTGAATGGCATCGAGTTTTTCAAAGCAACAGCGGGGTCAGGAAACACATGTGACGCAGGGAACCAATAGGAGTGCCCGGCCAGACCGGGCGAGTTTAAGTACGGATGAGAAAAAGATAGTAAACGAAGAGAATGAAATAAATTAAAGGTAGCCAGACACTTGAAAAATTTTGTGTACTGGACATATCGCTAACTAAGTTGCCTGAATTCGTCTATATATGATAAGCCTATATGGAAGAATTCAGGTAACTTATTTAATGCTATATCCAGTGCACCAAAATTTTCAAATGTATGGTTACCATTCATTTAATTCATTATCTTCGTTTCCCCCCCCCCTCATTTTCTCCTCCGTACTTAAACTCACCCGGTCTGGCCGGGCGTTCCTATTGGTTTCCTGCGTCACATGTGTTTCCTGACTCCGCTGTTGTTATGGAAAGCTATCGGTAAGCAATCGGCCGACTTTCGCTTGCCGCTTCCGGCTGTAAGGAAAAACACTGACCCCAATGTTGTTTTTGAAAAAATCTCTGCCATTCAATCTTAGACGCGTGCGAGAGACGCAAGCATATTTACATGGCTTAAACATTTGATTCGGTATAAAACAAGTTCGGAATGCTTAAATTCATCTTTATTTTCAAATTTAAAAAAAATGTGCACACAAAAACATGTGATTCCATTACCTAAAAGATGATTAAAACTTTAATTAGATTTTAATTCTAAAACATTAAAACCGAGCACTTTCGGCTGTGAACCCAGCCTTTATCGGGAATAATAATACAAACAGTTGTTAAAACACAAACGTCCAGATCACATTCTTGTACTGCGAGCTTACGGGGGAGTTGAAATCATTCACATTCGTCCAACGGTCAGTCGGTTCCATTGCATAGTAAAAAATTCCCTGACGGCTCGGCCTACAGGCACAGGTAGATTTCGAAGACGCAGACCCATGTTTGTTGCGAATTGCTGAAGAAATGACCTTTTTGCCATGATGCGGCAGTTGGAACCGCCTACTTCGAAACCTAACTTGTTTGCAGGCGGAGCCAGCAGGGATTTTTTTTTTTTTTTTTTTTTTTTTTTTTTTTTTTTTTTTTTGCTATAAGAGTTGGTCCTGTAAAAAACTTGTCAATATTAAAGTTTTAGATAATATTAAGAGGATTTATAATAAATTTAAGCGGATTTGAAATATTGTGAATTGACGAAGTTATGAATTTTTTCGTCTAAAACCCCCCTTTCCCACTTTCAATTATATAAAAAATCTGGCATACATAAATTTTCGGCCCTTCTCCTAGAAGTAATAATAACTTCAAACGGATTCGATACGAATCATAATTAAGAAATTATGGGTTTTTTTCTGTTTTCACAAAAAGCCCCCCACCCCTTGGTTCGATTTTGACCATTAACGAACATGACCGAGATTTTCTGCCCTTGATTTTATGTATCAGTTTCGAAGGGATGCGGGAGTTGGAACCGCCTACTTCGAAAAATAACTTGTTTGCAGGCGGAGCCGGCAGGGATTTTTTTTTTTTTTTTGCTATAAGGGTTGGTCCTATAAAAAACTTGTCAATATAAAAGTTTTAGATAATATTAAGAGGAATTATAGTAAATTTAAGCGGATTTGATATCTTGTGAACGGACGAAATTATGAATTTTTTTCTTCTAAAACACTCCCTTTTTCCATGGGGTCAATTCAAGAACTTATAGATAAAGACCAAATGTTAAGTCAAATAATGAAAACTGCAATTATTTCTGCATTAAATTTGATAACAAGAAACAATACATTTTTATTTAACAATACAGTTTATAACCAACTAAATACAGCGCCAATGGGTTCACCGATTTCCGAGATATTTGCGGAGTTTAAACTGCGAACTTTTGAAGAATTAATTTTGAAACGTAGTGGTTTTGTCCCCTCTTTTTGGTGTTGATATGTCGATGATATATTCATAGTATTGGATTATGGAATACAGGAGGTTCATAATTTTTTTGATGGAATTAGCGATATGGATTCAAATATTAAGTTTACCTTAGAGGTTGAAGAAAACAATGAATTAAATTTTTTGGATAAATTTTTTGGTTAATCAAAAATTTGTCTAATCTGAATTTAGAACGCACAGTATATAGAAAAATTCATAAGTCTAATAATACTATCTCATATGACAGCAGTTCACCATTTAATTATAAAATCTCAGCGTATAATTTTTATGTAAGAAGAGCCTTTATGGTTTGTTCCAATAATCGTTTACAAATGGAATTAATCTAATTATTCTTGTACGTATTGTACAAAAGGAGCTATAATTACAGATTTATTAAATAAGTTTCAATGCAAAATTTATCTGAACATTAGGAACGATAATTATTGAGGTGGATCAGTCTAGTTAAACCTCCCCAAAACTAGAAAAATTACACGTTACGTAGAGATGTGAAAGTACACAATCATTTAAGGGATAAAAAGTGGGTTTCAACGTTTGTCGCGGAGAAAATGGCATAAAAAATTACCACCACTATTTGAAAAGAACTATCTATGAGATACATTTCTACCCACTTTTGCAAAAGTAAGATAGAGATTGTTTGGAAATTGTGGTGTTAAAAGTTTTTGGTACCATTTTTTCGCGATAAACGGTCAACCCAAATAATAAACCAGAAAAAGAATGACTCTGAAATTCATAACTGCCGTCTTTCCGGTTTTTTACAATTTTACAAAAATCTAAAGTTTTACCTATTAAATGAAATCTGGTTTGATCGAAATAACTCAAAGTAGTACCAGACGTGCGCATACTATTTCCTAAATGAAAGTTGGTGCATTTTTTAATATGCAGACGACCCCTATATCAAGAATTACATTTATATTTAAACAAATGCACACAATTTACAGTCGAATGGTGTCTCTCGTTGAGAATTTGATTATAATAAGTCATTGGGTTTTGTTGTTTTTTATATATAAATATACGTAGTTTAATTTGTCTGCACATTTAAATACATGTAACTTTATTAAAAATGTGAACTTCGAAATAGCAAGAGACCATTTTAAAATATTAAAATGTAAATAAAATTAATTATAAAAAAAATAATTTTTCGACAAAATATAGCTACAAATGCAAAAGGACTTAACCCCTTCGTGACCAGCGGCTTTTACACAAATTTTATTCGGTAGGCACCATTTAAAAAAAAAAGCTACCTTTACTTAAACTATAAAAAAAATGCTCTAATTAGATAAAGTAAATATTACTTTTACTTTTTACTGGTGCCTAAAACAAATTCTGTATGCTCTTTTTGAGGGTGCATATATGCACCCATGGTCCCGAATGGGTTAAGAAAGGGGAATGTTATAATCAGTTCACGACATAAAAAATAATAATACTAGGATTAGGAATATACATATTTTAAATATTAGCTAAATTTTACAAAAGCTTTAAATTTTTTATTACGAGGTTGGGATATCGTATTTCCAAGCGACTATTTTTTTATGCTATTCTTACTAATTTTTGAAAACTCATCTCTGTTATATACACTTATACTAGGACATTTTCAAGATATATTTACCACAACATTTTTTTTGTAAATTGTGGTACGATTGAATATAAAAATAGTCGTCAGTCCTGGCCCGTAATCAAAATGTTAATGGAAATCTTATATGGTTTTTTAGCACTTTTGTGAGAAATTTTTGATCGGTTCTTATTCCGGTGAATCAAATCTATTTACAATACGAAGGCAATTTTTGGTAATTAAGTTATTTTTTAAAGGTAGAAACTAATAAATTTAATAAATTATACGGAGTTATTTGTTCATCACAGCACGATACATTTCAACCGTCTTAACACATTTGTATAATTAGAACATATTTGCGTGCACCTCAATACATCTTATTTGATTGAGAAATTACGAATCCGTACCAAAAATTACGAAAACTGAGTTCTTAATTTTCGTAGTGACGAGACGTTTGTCATTAAATGAAGTTAAAAAAACTATTCATAATTTCTGATATAAATTCAGATTATCTGAATTATACAAAAAAAAAAAAAAAAAAAAAAACTCTTGAAAGGAACGCTATATGCGCTGATGATGCAAGTGGGTTAATATATTTTCAAACTTTATTCAAAATTATATTCAATTATAACTTGAATAAATTTTGAAAGTCTGACTATAAATTATTTATTTATTTATTTATTTATTTTTTAAGATCTTGGAACAAGGGCGTCCTGCGGCTTGTGGGCGGCATAGGCATTATTAATAGCATTGTCAAATCTTTGGAAATTTGAAAATCACTATTTCTGAATAGTATTGTTTGTCTTACTTAACCTTAGAATTTATATTAAATAAATCAACTCTATCTATTCAAAAATAGTGGTACTAAGTAATCTGGAGAGTGGACAGGTCTGCACGAATAATAAACTTTTTCGGAATTATGCTATTTTCGAATAATGTAATTCGCTGTAACGACAGATAATATACGATTAAATTAGTCAAAATTCAGAAAGAATAGACACAAGCGTCTCGCAAACAAAAATATTCAACACCCCCGTTTTATATGGTATCTATTCGAATTTTATACTTTTCAAACAAATCACTTGCGTATAAATGTGCATTATTGAATGTAAAAAATGTTTTTATTAATCAGAATTATCATTTTGTTTCCGAATTATAAAACAAAATTCAGATTTTCACTTATAAATAGTAAATGTTGTATAAATATTTTTAATTGAGGGGTGCAGGAAATGTAAACTTACGTTTTTAACACTTTCCAACATAGTTAAAAGATGTTTATCAATTATGTTTCTCTGGCTGTCTTTCCGTACTGTAAATCTTATAAATACACTCTGGCTGTCATTTAATGAATATATGGTATTGAGGTTTACTATAGCATGTTTTCTGTGTAAAATGCTGTGCGTGCAGTTTGTAGTTTGTTTTCACGGACACACAAAGGAATTCCATTACATTGTAGTCTATGGCTAAAAACATTTGGAATGTATTTTAAAGCTATTAGACTGTGTAAAACATAATGAAATTTATATGGATTACTGAGGAGCACTATAACATGCTCGCAGAATAAAAAGGGGAAAATAACATCTATTGCGCATTTACAGAGAATCACAAAAGAATTCGGTCACAGAAGCGCTTTTCTAAAGTGAATATATAAAATTTTAAATTTTTGTCGTATTTTCAATTTTTTTTACTTTATGTACTTTACTTTAGCAGCCAAACGTGAAAATAGAATAATAATTTATGTACGGAAATTAACACACTTGTAACCGCATGTTTTCATCTCTTTAAATGAGTGAATGCAGAGAAACGGTCTTTTTTTTTTTTTTTTTTTTTTTTTTTTTTTTTACTATTTCTGACATTTTTACACATAAGTTAGTTTCGTACTAAAAAGTCATATAGCATAAACTTTTAAATTCAATATTTTTACTTTTACCCCAAATTTATCTATGGAAATATATCAATATTCATTTTCTGAAACATCATCTTCATGTCTAAAAAGAGCGATTTCATGTGTTGCGGGCGTGAGATAAATGTAACGCTAGCAACATAAAATAATTTTTTAAGTATTGAAATGATGTTTTTAAAAACTATGCTGCTCTATTCAGGTAGATAAATATTAAGTAAACATAAAAATAATTTAATTTTTTTAACTATAATACTAAGAACAAAGCTAATTTATGTGAAAATGTTTCAGATATGCCCACATAGTCCAGGGGAAATGTACCTTCCAAAAGGTCGGGTAGAAGATTTTATTTTTTTGACTTGTATATAATAAGTCCAGCATGGAAAAACCGAATTATCCAACAAAATTTCTTAAGGGAGAATTTTCTGTGGCCAAAAAACACCAAAATTTTGGGACTTTTATTGTTGTTTTTTTAAATATCTCGATACCCGTTGTCGTAGCGTATTATTTGTTAATTACAATGTTAAAGAAGACAAAATTCTCTAAAACTTTCATATTTACAACTTTTTTATACACTCAATAGCAAGCGCAGTACGACACATAGTTTTGTCCCGATCCCGACGCGCGACGATTCAAATGTTCCCCACGGATGTAATGATGTATGTCAACTTCTACAGATTGACAGCAGAAAATTATCTATTATTTGCACACCCTCTTCATTTTTATCACAACAGACATATTTTAAATTCAATAAATCTATATAATTTAGTAAGTAGGGGAGAGTGTGGATGACTAAGACAATTTTCATATTTAGACAATAACTTTAAGTATATACAATTGTTAATTTTAAAGTATTGTTTAAAATAATATTTCAGTATTTAGTAACTTATTGGCACGACAGTTTCAATAAAAAAAAATCTTGTTTAATTTTAATAATTATTTTTATAATGCATGCATATGTTCATTTTATTCCATAAACATTTTATTCTATAGTACAATGGTATATTTTATTTACCGATTATTGATGACATATGTTTTAATGTTTTACTCTTTTAAGTATATCAAACATTGGATTGTAGTTCTAAATAAAAGGAGGGACTCAAAAAATAAATATATCTTATGTAACAAATATTTTTACCTTATAAAATATCTACAATAAAAATGACAACATATTATTTCATTAACTAATATTATGCATTTATATATCTTGTAAAATTTAAAAATTCTATCAATAAAATATTTGAGATAACTATATTCATAAAAAATTTCAAAATATTAGTTTTAGTAAATATTGTCAATATTTTCCCACTTTTATTATATAATTATAACAAGAAATTATAAAATTTTAGCGTGCAAAAATATATAAAATTTTAAGATTTTATCTATTAAATGCTTTAAAGATCAAACAGAAAAACTTGTTGTTGAAAAATACACTTTGTGGAATACTCTAATCTTCTGTAATATGTACTGTTTTGAAACTATATCTGTTGAATTATCTCAGTGCTACCATCTTTCAAATGAAATACCGAGTTATTTATGATTGTAGACCGTATAAACATTTTAGTTGTTATACATTCATCCCTTATCTCATTCAAGTCCACTTTCCCTACACAATAAAGTAAGGTACGCAATATGACTGCATAAGCTAAATAAAAAAATGTATTTTAATAATGATAAAATTATTATCATAATGATAATAATGATGTCGTGATATTTAACAATATTTTTGTTTCTTTGTTGGGACTGTTGTAGGATTATTAGCGTTCAGTTTCCTGGATAGAAGATATATCAAGGATCATGGTTCTTCTAGAGCAGGGGTTCCCAAACTTTTAGACCGACGTACCACTAAATCGAAGTTCATACTTCCATGTATCACCAGATAAAAAACGTAAAGCTAATATAGAAAAACCTATAAAAAGGAACCTGCCTAAAACGAAATATATCTTCGGTCTTTCCTGTTTCCGTCATAGCAGGTTTTACTGTATTTAAAAATGAATAATTACATAACTAAATTGGTACTAAGATTGGCTGCTTTGTAATAACATTCAAGTAAATAGTAGTATCACCATTAAATTTTAATAATGCATACAATATATATATATATATATAATGTTTTGGTATAGGAAAAAAGGCACAATAGTTATGACATATTGGCGCACACTGATTCATATACTGTTACAGTAGGCTAATTTGCTTCTATCACTAATGAAAAAGGTGGACTTTATCAAGCACAGCTTCCTCATGTCTGGCTCAATATTAGGTAGTTTTAGTCATAAGTCACATTCGATGTTTACTTTATTCGTATGTTTGTTTTTGATGTAACGAAGGGGGGGGGGGCACATTCACAGATATATGTTGTGCTAAACACAAGCAGACTTTGACGATATCAAACGGTACTCTCATATTCTCGCCAACAAAAATTCTGTGACATTCATCCTTTTGAATGTGGACTCCAGTAATCCATCACAGGAGAGCTGAATAAGCTCACTTCTTTCCTCTATCATGAGATACAGTGGCAGGGTGTCTCATATGATATGCTGCTTTCTGTATTTTATTCCACGTACCAGTATCGGATTTCTGCGTACCAGTAGCCAGAGATTCCTGTACCAGTACTGGTACGCGTACCATAGTTTTTACCAATCCCTGCTCTAGATGTATCTTTTCTTTTTTCCTGGCAGTTATTTGTTACCCGTCCCCTCTTCCTCATACCCACGCTCTATAATAGAGCGGGTATGTAAGTTGGAAAAATAGCATCATTTTTGAAAAGCCGCACTGCACTTAAGAATAGGGGGGAGGGGGTGTGTGCAAATAACAGATAATTTACTGCTATCAATATGTAGAAGATGACATCCATGATTAAATTCTTGGAGAACATTTGAATCATCGGGACAAAACTACGTTTTTCACGGTTTTTAAGGAAATTGAAAAAAATGTCTTATTTTTGAAATGTCGTACTGCGCTTGCTATTGAGTGTATAAAAAAGTTGTAAATATGAAAGTTGTAGAGAATTTTGTCTTCTTTAACGTTGTAATTAACAAAGAATGCGTTACGACAACGGGTCTCGAGATATTTAAAAAACAACAAAAAAAGTTCCAAAATTTTGGTGTTTTTTGGCTACAGAAAATTCTCCCTTAAGAAATTTTGTTGGATAATTCGGTTTTTTCATGCTGGCCTCATTATATACAAGTTGGGGAAAAAAATCTTCTACCCGACCTTTTGCAAGGTAACGGCTTTTTTTGGTACATTTCCCCTGGACTAACAACTGTACGCATGGATTCGGCGATATCACCTTGTCAGATACTTTTTCCAAAATCCATTTGTACGGTTGTGAGTGTATCTCACATTAATACATGAAATTGCCTTATACTAAAAGGGTGTAAAACACTAATTTTTACACTAAATATTTTTACACTTAAGAAACATTTATTTACATTATAAAACACCTACGTTTTTCTAAAACATGGTTTTTATACTGTATAAAAATATTTACTTACTGTTGCGGGTGTGACATTCATGTCACATCAAAACACACGAATTGTCTCTTTTTTAGATATAAATCTTAAGTTTCTGAAAATCTATGCAGTAATATCACGATAGATAAATCTCAGTGAAATGAAAATTCTGCGAAAAATAAATAAAAATTCTACTTTTTCAGATATGGAGATTTCTTTTTCGAAATCGATGTTGCCGTATTAAGATAGATAAATGTTGATTAAATATAAAAAGTTTATTTTAAAAGCTTGAGTTTTTTAATACAAAACTAATGTTTATGAAAAAGGTGTGAGAAACGGCCTCATCGATTGAGTGTATTAAAACTTTGATTAAATTACTGTTTTAACGCATTCAAATTTACACGAATCTCTTAGAAATTTTTAAACACATTAACGTTTCTAAAACTAGATTTGATGTTCATAAAAAGAAATAATTTTAACAGTATTAACTTTTAAAATGTACTAATAATACGTGTACTATCACTCTGAACACTCCTTTATTTGAACTTCATCTTAGCAAATTTTCAAAGGAAGTTTCATATTCACACTAGCATACTTTCTATAAAGAAAGAAAAATTAAATTCTGTATTTAATTCACAATAACTCTCTTTTCTTTTATTCTCGTAGAAAATACTAAACCCATTTCAAGTTAAGAGAGAGAACGTGCATTATCCCTTTGTTTATGAATTGTAAAAAGGATCAAAATTTCACTTTAAAAGTTTACAGATTCGTCAGTAAAAAATTACCATTTCAAAGAAATGAATGTAAATTAGTATAATACAGGGCAAAGTTTTGATAAATCTTGAAAATGGATATTATTTTTCGTATCCCCGCTTCCTTTGAAATATAACTTATAAAGATTTGAATCAGAAAATATTTTCTTAATTCAAAGTTGAAAGGGTATTTTGTTGAAAAAAATCATTCTTGATCCTTAAAAAGGAAATAACCCATTTGTGTTTGAAAAACGTGATAAGTACGTCGATATGTTTTTGTTAATTTATTGCATATTTACCAAGTCTAGTGTCACTATTATTAATAGTAATAGTGATCTGAATTGATGACAGAAATTTTGCGATTAAATGAGATGAAAGTTACTTTTAAAGATTAGGGGTACGAGATTTGGCAGCTATGCAACTGGATATACATTCAAAAGACAAAACAACAATTCACACACAATTCATATAAACATCTCAACACGCATTGCACCTCTTTAAAGCGCAATTGTTTAAAATATGGTTTTATTCTTCAACCATTTTGCCTGAAATTCGTTTGTCAACACAAATTCGGAAATGTAAACTTCGCCGTTTTTAATCAAAAAGTTTCTGTCTATAAATAAGTTTGAAAAACGTGATAAGTATGTCGATATGTTTTTGTTAATGTATTGCATATTTACTAAGTCTAGTGTCACTATTTTTAATACTAATAGGGATCTGAATTTATGACAGAAATTCTGCGATTAAATAAGACGAAGATTACTTTTAAAAATTAGGGGTACGAAACTTGGCAGCTATGCAACTAGATATACATTTAAAAGACAAAACTCACAATTTACACACAAGTCACAAAAACATCTCAACACATATGGCACGTCTTTAAAGCTCAAGTGTTTAAAATAAGGTTCTATTCTTGAATTTTTTGCCTGAAATTCGTTTGCCAACACGAATTTGGAAATGTAATCTTCGCCATTTTTAATCGAAAAGTTTCTATCCTTAAACAAGGCAAACCTTTCTACGCTAAAATGTGTTAACTTGGTCTTCCATGGGCGGCAGATCGAAGACGACTAGTTTAACCCTTTGAGGGGCGGTGGTATATATTATATACCACCTAATTTTAATCCGATTCAAACCAGAAACTTTTAATAAAATTTTACTTTTTTAACTTTGACGGGAAAAGTTGAAAAATTGCCTTTCCTTATTTTGAACTAAATTCTTTCGTAAATACCGGTGTGAATACGACGTTATAGGAACACAATTGCTTGCCCCTGAACCGTTTCCGGCACAGTTGTCCCACTCCGGGCACACCTAATTTTAATTCCAAGCTTGCATTCGGCACCAAGAATATTTTAATAAAATTTTGCTTCTTCAATCAAAGCTTAAAATAAGGTGTTCTTATTTTCTAAAAAAGTCGTTTGTAAACTCCGGTGTCAGTAATTTCGCATTTTACGAATAGAATATGTCTGTGCCGGAAAGGCTTAAAAGTATATTGGAGTTAAAATTATTTAGAGACACGCTCAATCCATGTGTACGGATGTGGATGTGCCTAACACTTTTACACATAAATTAACTTTCTAGATGAATGGAGCCCAAACATTTAAATTAAGAATTTTATGTTTACTCAACATTTATCTTTTGAAATATAGCAGCGTCGACTTTCTAAAACACCATTTTAATACTTAACAAAAATATTTTCTGTTGCGTGTGTGATAGCCATGTCACACCCGCAATACATGAAAACTAGCAATTTTTTATATGAAGATGATGTTTTAGAAAATTGATCCTGCTATATTACGGTAGATATATATTTGGTAAACATGAAAATATTTAATTAATTACATTTTAGGCTAAATGTCTTAAAAAAACTAATTTATGAGTAAAAGTGACGGAAACGCGCACATGGATTTGGCGTGTAAAATAGGTATACCGTATATACTCGTGTATAAGCCGACCCCAAAATTCCTGATGAAAATATGTGTAATACCAGTATTTTACAATAATGTTCTTCGTCTTATATAATTCAGAATTAAATGAGATAAAGCAGGGCGTAGAAAATTGTTCTGAATTACTGGTGTTAAACTTGTTTGCATCTCGGTTTTGGGGGTCGGCTTATACACGAGTATATACGGTATATTTCTTTCAACAATAATTGTTTTCCAACTTAATTTGTTTCAAAACTAATGGTTAAAGAATCATAAAATTGTAACCATCCAGTATCCAAGGCCCCCTCCATTTTTTGCCCTGTAATTCTTGAAAAAATCGTAACAGACAAGTGCACATCAATCCATTTTCTTCTTGGAAAACCAATAATGATGTTGATACTATTGAACACTTCCCTTTATAACCTGATGCATTTTATAACTTTCCCGACTTTTACACCTCGCCTATGTTTTGTGTTTACCGTGAATTGCAAAATATAAGTTCAGACATTTTACACTATTAATATATTTTCATATTAGTATAATAGTTTTAGTAGTCCTATGATTAATAATTTAGAAGGGATTATTGCTACACTGAACACTGCAGTGTGTGGTACTATAACAACTCAGAACAAATAAGAAAATAAAGCATTACAAATTGCATATATTTGTTACATTTTAAGAATTGATATCTGAAAACAATTTTAAAACGTTGCTCCGTTACATCCAGTGTGGAAATTGGCAGATTTGTGTAGAATTAAAAGGAATTTCAATAAGGTTTTTGTTTATTACATACAATTATAAGGACACTACATTACACATTTTTGTAAATTGGTTAATGTGTAATGAGAATACTGATTAAATATTTAATAAAGCTGAAGTACACGTATTTTACTTCTTGATATAATTAAACCACATGAATATTTCTTTTGATTTCACATTTCTTTTAATCTTGAAAATGTAATAGTTCTTTCTATATCTTATATGAGGTAATGAGAGCAAATGTAGACTAACCCACATTTTTACATTTTTCTATTTCTATTACAGAAATATATATGTGACGCATATTGAAGAGCATAAGACATTATCCCTGCTCTCCCTCGGTAAGCCTTTTTCGCTTTTTAAATAAGCGTCTAATACAGTAAATATGTGACACAAATAGAAAAATGTAAAGTTATTTATTTAGTCCACTTTTAATTGGTCATTTAGTTCGCTTTCCATCTGACGTTCTCCGTTTATTATACTAGATAGTTTTTTTTTTTTTAAATCTTTTAATACAAGACGAACACGTTAATTATGTGAAACAAAAAACAGAAAAATATAAAAATGTAGATTCATTCATTTTTGCTCTCATTGCCTCATATAACCCATGAACGTATGTGTTTCCGGGTAGAAGCGACCTATATTTTTTTAATTTGTTATCACTACTTTTAAATTATATTATTCGTGATCGATTTCTTTAATATGAGCTATATATCTCTGGCTATAAGATTTTAGTTCGGAAAAAGGGATGCATATATATTAAAAATATAGGACACCTGGCGTTTATGTGTTTACCGGTACTATGATATATTTTTCAATTTTCTTTAAGAATGATAAAATACACGGCAACCGAATTGTTTATATACCGCAAGTAAATTGTTTAAAATAGACACCCAAACTTTTAAATCCAGTAATCATTAATTATAATAATTATAAACGCAAAAAGATGGAGGATATACAGGGTGTCCCACAAGGTACGCAGCGTCTAATATGTACAGATTCGGATAGAGCACGTCAATATGAGTATTTTGAATGGTAACAAGTGGGGTCCCCGAATATAGCGTGATAGTCTAATTACAGGATGAACGTTATCAAAGCTGCAAACTTGTACGCTTTTTTCCTACCACTAAAATTTTATAGTAAATTTTACCTTATTAAATCTCCGAAATCACAGGATTCAATAAGGCAAAATTTTCTATAAATTTTTAGTGGTTACCACAAATTTGCATAATCATCTGGGGAATCTTTCATGTTGTACACTTCATAATTTAGAATACCCACTATCGGATTCGTCAATAACGTCATAGCTGCCAACTTTTACGCTTTCTTGATACCACTAAAAATTTATAGAAATTTTTGCCTTATTGAATCCCGTGATTTCGGAGATTTAATAAGGTAAAATTTACTATAAACTTTTAGTGGTAGGAAAAAGCGTAAAAGTTCGCAGCTATGATAACGTTCATCCTGTAATTAGACTATCACGCTATATTCGGGACCCCACTTGTTACCATTCAAAATACTCATATTGATGTGCTCTATCCGAATCTGTACATATTAGACGCTGCGTACCTTCTGGGACACCCTGTATAAATAATAACTATTTTGAAATAAATGGATTTTCATTGGACAAATAACAATTTTTGAAACCTTTTTCATTTATATCTACACCTGTAAAACTAATGGTTTAGGAAATAACGATAAGAAGGGACACACTGTATATTTGTCAAAACCGAAGTTTTAAATTGTATTTAATTTAGTTAAACTGGTTCAGCATGTAGAGCAAGAAGATTTTTGGTACATTTTACCCAAGCGATAAACAGAACGTTAATGATCATAAAACAGTATTTTTAAATTAAATTTTCCTCCCACCAGCAGCTGAGAGGCTTAGTCTCGTAGCCCTAGTCCCAGCTTTCTGAATACTGTTCCTACTCGCTGACACAAAAGGGTGGCTGTCTCAGACAGATTTTTTTTAGATTTTGTATGGTCCTTTGCATTTGAATATCAGTATGTTCGGAAAGTATTCTTTTATTCATTTAATCTCCGACCAATAATGTACAGAATAATTTTAGAAATTACTGGTATTCAAATTTAAATGACCGTACAAATACTTAAAACAATCTAATTACGAGATCCACCATATTTCGTCTGCGCATAGGCATTGTATGCAGAGTGCCGCGACCTAGCGCATGGGTTCCCGTGTTTAGAACATTTTAAAACTTTTCTGGTATTAAAAAAATAAAATTAACATAATTTTCAAAAATTAAAATGACATTCTATGACAGAGTTCGTGCGCTTTTACCACAATTTTTTAACTGAAAATTTCTATTTAATATTTAAATGGAAGAAATTGTAGACACCTCCCGTAATTGCAAGATTTGTAATACTTTTCTGCATTTACATAAGACGAAAAATTCTATTTAAAAAAAAGCATGTGAATCCTGTATGAACATGACAAAATTATTTTGAAATATAAGTGTTTGAATATTACATTATTTCAAAGTGTTTGAAAATTACATTATTTCAATAACATTGCTAGTTATTTGAAGATTGACGTTTTAAAATTTTATTTGTAACGTATTTGAAAAAACATATTTACCATTTAGTTGAACATCATAGAAACAATTTTTATTTTATGTGCATTTAAAAAAAAATTACTATTCGTAAATAGCAGTACTCAAAAATAAGGAACACTGAACTCTCTTTGGTTCAACTTTGGTTAACTTCATATTAATCGATGTTGTAGTATCAATTCCATGATCGTTAAAGTGTGTTAGGAAAATGATGAAAAACAATATTTTTTGAAATAACCTATTTATATTATTTAGTATAAAAGTATTTCTTAATTCTGTATTTTGAGAAAATATAGTGAGGAAATTACAGTTAAATCAGTAAAAATCTCAATATTTAATTTACTTTTTAACTGTTAAAAAAAATATGTGTAAATATCCTTTCACTGTAGTCAACGTTTTCTAAAGTATAAAAAAGCTTTTTTGGTTGTTTACTCAAAATTGGTTGACGACTTTTATTTCGTGACATTTTCTTTTAACATTTTATTTTAAAACCTGCTGTGTTTGCTTCATGTACATGAAAAAAAAATTGTAAAGTGAAACAAAAACAAAAACAAAAAACAGAAAGGAAGGAAATATTTTGCAAATACTTTTTGAAAAGCGTGAAGAATCTTTTGAAAATACATGACTTATCGATAAAGAAATTCTGCATTCTTTAAATTTTTTTTTAGATTTCAATAAAGAATGATTGTAATGAATTCTATTTCATATTTTTTTAAGTCTGATTTATGTTACGCAACAAATGTTAAAACTATCTTAGATTAATTGAAAAATATGATAATATACTTGAAAATCACAAGAATTTTGCATTCTTTGAATTTACACTTGTCTTGCATTTTAAGTGTAACGAATTCTTTCTACCGTGCAACAGACTATTATTATGCAATAATGAATAAATTACTTTTATAAAGTAATTTATATTTAAAAATTTTTATTTATATATAAACGTGTGAAAATATAATGCCGATTAATGGAATTTTCAGATTAAAAAAATAAGGTGTATTCGTAATATTACCTAAATAATAAACAGCATTTTTAATACAACGTTATACATGGAGCGAATGAAAAGTTCCCGGGATGAATTTATTATATCCTCTTTAAATAAATGCTTTTCGTTTTCGCAGAATTATTTGACTGACGACAATTTTTATATTCATTTGTACCACAATTTACAAAAATAGAAATCTTTGTGGTAGATTTTCTCTTGAAAATATCCTGTTGTAAGTGTATGCCAGAGTATTGCTAGTCCACTAATTTATTTTTATTCAGCTTGCTCTTAGGGTTTGCACTCTTTTAACACATTTAGTGGTTTTCTTCGAACCTTTCCGTAAATACGTGTTAGGATTCTGTAGAAAGACCACCAAGTAGGGCCTATAGCCCTCGAGTAGGTAATCGGCCGTCATAAATCAACCAACCAACCCTTTACCACATTTTTAATAGAATTTTCAACCTTATGTAAATGCATAAAAAGTATTACAAATCATGCAATTCCACGGGGTGTGTACAATTTCTGCCATTTAATTATTAAATAGAAATTTTCCATAAAAAAATGTGGTAAAAGCGTACAAACGCTGGCTTGATTGTCAGCATTTTTTAAAAAACTTTCCAACCTAGTTTAAAAGTGTTTATGACATCGGTTTGTCTGTCGTATGGCCGTCTGCCGTCTGCGGGCTGTCCGTGCTCTAACTCCCGTAAATATGCTCGGATTGCCCTGCAATTTTTATATGTTATTGTCGTTATCTTTAGCTTGTTTCCTATTTCAACTGAAGTGTGTAGCTCTTACAGTTTTTTTACAGGGACACTTAAAAGAATTCCGTTACATTACGGTCTATAGGGAAAAATCATTTGCGGTTTATTTTAATGATGTTACACAATTTCAAACACATTGTAAATGATATACATTACTAAGGTGCATTACAAGAAGCTCAATATGGAATATGGTGTGCATATAACTTATAATTACTTTACAGGGACAGTCAAAAGAATTCCGTTTATTACGTCTATGGAGAAAAATCGTTTGCGGTTTAATTAAATAATGTTTCACTATTTTAAACGCATTGAAATTTATATATATCACTAAGGTGCATTACAAGAGGCTTACTACAGAATATTGTGAGTATAGCAGTATCGTTTATTCACAGGGACACACAAAAGAATTCTCTACTGTCTGTTAACAATAATTCCTGGAAGTGCGTTTTAAGATGCTGAACGCGATTTTAAATTTAACTCACTTTTCGTCTATTACTTGGTGTGTATAAATTCTGTAAATCATATACAGGGCAGCACAAACGTTCGCGAACACATTTCCCTTTATTGACAGAAACTCCAGAAGGAGAATGTTAAACTGTGCTACGCGTTTCCTAACTAAACTAAAATTTAGCATCCTATGTAGTATATATACAAATCTATAGATCATATACAGGGCTGAATAAAAGTATTCGGATATTTTTCCGAATATTGTATATGTTGGAAATACCCAGGTAAAAAAGTCAGCAAAAAACCTTTAAAAAAAACCTTAAGGAAAACTGAAGGTATTTTGGACAAAAAAACCTGCATCTTCCCTTTAGGCAAAAGACCTGTACTTTCCCTTCACTTTTTTGTCCGAAATACCTTCAGTTTTCCTTAAGGCAAAAAACCTGTACTTTCCCTTTACTTTTTTGTCCGAAATACCTTCAGTTTTCCTGAAGGCAAAAAACCTGTACTATTCCTTCACTTTTTTGTCCGAAATACCTTCAGTTTTCCTTAAGGCATAAAACCTGTGCTTTCCTTTCACTTTTTTGTCCGAAATACCTTCCGTTTTCCTTTAGGCAAAAACCTGAACTTTTCCTTTAGACAAAAAACCTGTACTTTTTATATGCAGAAAATATATATATTTTTTAATAAGACAAAAATACTCTTACAATCTTTTGCACGGTCAGGGTTAAAATAAATAGTGCATTAGCATACAGTATTATGTTGTTGGTATAGTTGAAAAGAACCAAATTTGTGAACATTTCGAAGTATTTTAAACATTTTAGAAATCTCCTTATATAAAAAATCTTCAAACGGAGAAGTAGTAATTTTCAACCGTTTCTTTTTTAAAGTTTTAAAATTAAAATTTAACATTGAACCTTAATTTTTAGTTTTTTTTTCTATTTTGCTAAAGTATTAAAAAAAATTATGAAAATGTGTCAGCAAAAATAGAAAAACAAATTATAAAAGTTAAAACGTTCTTATTCTTATGCAAATGTTTGCAGAGCAATAATTATGTAGTGTTGAATTCAGGGGGTGACCTGGGGGAGGGGGGGGAATCCCCTTGGAGCATTGAAATGTCCCCGCTGAAAGATTTGAGATGTTATACTTTCAATGGTCAAAAAGTGCAATCCCCCCCCCCCTGGAGCCCAGAAATCCTTCCCGGGGAAAGATGTCTGAATTCAACAATGATTATGTAACATCTATTGTAATTTAGATTTCAACTTTTCTCAAAGTACTCACCCCACACACACACACTCTAAAAAAACTTCTTTTTAGCAGAGCAGCGGAGTTGGTAGAAAAAATGATTGACTCTGGGATGGCGAAAGTACTAGTATTGCCTGTTGGTTCCTATTATTATTCAGATTGCTTCATTGCTGTCATTTGTTTTGAAATAGTAATAGTCGCTTTATTAAATTTGTTATTAAATAAAGGAAATATTACTATTTTTAAAAAGTGGCAGCAATCAATTAATTGGAATTAAAAAACCCATAACTAGCAACACTGGAACTACCGGCACATTCCTGTTTGACCTTGGAGCATATGATATACATATCAACTGATTTTTTTTTCTTTCTTTTTTCCCTCGTTTCATTTCTTTGAATATGGGTGTAAGCTATGATAGGTAGTCAAGACCAGGACCCAGTTACTGAAGTGGCAAACTTCCAGAAATATTTTTGTATAAGTGTCATCTTTTTAAACGCAGGATTTTTTTAATTTTAAATAAGGCAAAAGTACTCTTATAAAATGCTTTCAGAACTTTGTCCCTGCATTAATCAGCACTGATCAAGACTGAAAATATTTTGAACATCCTTCACCTTCCCCTCTTATCAGATACTCTATAATTTTAAAAATTTAATTATGTCAAAACTGTGCAACAACTGTACGTAAAATATTTTTGTATGTGTAAATTACAACCGAAAAGTTAAATTTGAAGGTATTAAATAGAAACAACAGTTGAAATCTAATAAATCTCCAAAATTTACTTTGAACAACACACACAAAAATCTATCAGTTGAATCCAAACATAGTATGTTGATATGTTGATATGTCGACCAAAATATTTTATGCCAAACATAGTAATAGTATAAAATGCCTGCGGAACTAAATATTGGATAAGTGTCTTACAAGTAACCATATTTTGCATTACCTCAGGTTCTGCAAACTCCAAAATATCAAATATATATTATACCAAAATATGGGCAAAAGGATGTTTAATTTTGGCTCTATATCTATTCCTGCAGACCCCAAAAATAGAAGGCAGAAATTTTACAGTTTAAGTATCGTTTGGGGTCTCCAGAACTGAAAAATTATGAGGGAGCACAAGAAAAATAAAAGTGAAAATTCTACTATTTTGGCATTAATTCTGTTCTTACAGCTTCATAAAAAAGGGCAAAAATTTTATATTTTCAACATCATTAATTGTACAATTTTGGGTTTTGCAGACCCGAAAAATCCAAATATTGATATCTAAAGAAGTGAATAAAATGGAAATTTTATTATTTCAGATCCCGCTGACTTGGAAAGGAAATGCAAAAAGTTTCAATTTTGGACTTATTCTGTGTCCTACAGACCTGAAAAATTCTGATGTAAGGGAAGAAAATTAAAGATGAAAATTTTACTATTTCAGAAATAATTTGGTGCTGTGAATTTCCCTATTTGATCATTATTTTGGGTACCGCAGACACAGGAAAAAAATAACTCTTTTTTTTTTTTGTGTGTGTGCAAAAAAAAAAAAAAAAAAAAAAAAAAAATACGGAGAAAATTTACAATTTTGGCATTACTCCTGGTCCCAACGACACCTGAATAATCTGAGGGAAAACAAGACAAAAAAATAGGGAAAAAGATTTCCATTTCAATGATATTTCGGGTTCTGTGGACTCCAAAAATTGCAGAAATTTCCAATATTTGCATTACCTCAGGTTCTGCAAACTCCAAAACATGCGAGACAAGACTACATACTAAATATAAAGTATCAACTAGAGTTTTCAAATAAAAACAATTTTCATATATTATATGCTGTACATTGAACAGTATATTGGGTCTGTTTAACATTTTTCTTCATAAGCGATCGTTGACTTTCGCAGTGCCTTACTGCGACAAATTGCCCGATTTCCCAGCTCCTCCTCATGCGATGGAAAAGCTCATTTTTTCCTGCAACTGACCGATAAAATGAGATTTTTGTTGAAAACTGATCAACAAATTTCACAGTTTCATTCTGTGACAAATTGACAAAATATCAGATTCGCCTTGTGCGGGTGAAAAAAATTGGGTTTTCCTACGACCAATTGATAAATTTCGACATTTTCCTCCCTATCCTTTTTATCCCCCCCCCTCCTCATGCAACGGAAAAACTGATTTTGGAACAGATTGCTTACACGCCCTCAGGTCCGCCATCTTGTTTTGTTGGCGAAAAACCGTTTATCGCCAACAAGAATTTGTCGCCAAGTGGTCATTTTGGGCTAATTTAGGTGTTATTTTTTTATTTAATTTTGGAAAATATATACAGATTAAAATATATACAGATTAAACATAAAAAAGGGAAATTCAAGAAATTTTCACTGAATACTGAGCAAACGGTAGAAACGTAAATATAGTGATACTTAAAAAAAAACGCAAAGATTCATTGTTAAACCAACATATCTCTAAAAATAATGGCATTAAAACGTATATTCCAGCGTTTAAAAAACAAACCTCGATACAAAATTTGAAAAAAACAAACATCGACAAATAGAAAAATCAAAAATCCGTACATAAATTTCTAAAATACATCTTAATAACAAACATCCATTAAAAAAACCAGAAATTGAAAAATCAAACCTCGTACATAAATTGCAAAAATACATCTTTAAACAAACATCTAAAAAAAAAAAAGAAAAAAAAACCCCAGAAAAACACATGCAGAATTGATTTGAAAAATCAAACACGGATACATCCATTGGAAAATGAAACCTCAGTGCATAAATTGCAAAAAATACTTCACGTTTCTACGAAAATTTGTTGAATTTACCTTTTTATGTTTAATCTGTATATAATTTAATCTGTATATATTCCAAAATTAAATAAAAAATAAAACTTAAAATAGCGCAAAATGCAATTGCACTCTAAAAATAGGCCTATCTCTTGAAACCGCCTTTTGCTTTCAAAATTTGCTGAAATTTCAGCACAACACCACTAACAAGTGTAAACTAACAACAGAAGCCATTATCAATACAAAAAAATAATCAAATAATAATAATAATAAAAAGTTGGAATTATACAACCTGATCAAAGATACTACGTGGAATAAAACACTAAAGAAAAAATTAACACAACATCTCGCTTGTACGCTCACAGAATAAGTGAGGAGAAAAAAAAACGGCTCGAAGATTAATTGAGGGTTGCCAGAAGTCAAAAGTCCGCCCGGTAGCCAGATCGGCAAATACATCGCCAAAAACCCTGACAAATATCGCCAAATAAAATGGCCGCCCGATCTGAGGTCGTATAAGCAATCCTAGCCCTGATTTTTTCCTGGAACAGACTGATAAAATTTGAGATTTTTGATCACCACCAATCAACGAATTTCAGTTTCATTCTGTGATAAATTGACAAAATATCAGATTCCCTTGTGTGACTGAAAAAATTGTTTTTTCCTGCAACCAGTTGAAAAATTTCGACATTTTTCTTCGCCACCGATCAGATTTTCACAGTTTTATTCTACAACAAATTGATGAAATGCCCGATTCTCCCCCTCTTTGTGAAACTTTTCTGCGACTGATGGATAAAATTTAAGATTTTTCTTCACTATTGATCGACAAATTTTGCAATTTCATTCTGTGGCAAAATGACAAAATACCCGATTGCTCTTGTACAACTGAATATATGCATTGTTTTTTCTTGCAACAGACTGATGTACTTTGAGATTTTTCTTTGCAAACAATCGACATACTTTGCAGTTTCACCCAGTGAAAATTAATGCAATTCCTGATTGACAGCTTTCGCAGTTTCATCCTTCAACAAATTGATGAAATGCCTGATCCCCCCCCCCTCCTCATGCAACGGAAAAACTGATTTTTTCCTGGAACAGACTGATAAAATTTGAGATTTTTGTTCACCACCAATCAACGAATTTCAGTTTCATTCTGTGATAAATTGATAAAATATCAGATTCCCTTGAGTGACTGAAAAAATTGTTTTTTCCTGCAACCAGTTGAAAAATTTCGACATTTTTCTTCGCCACGGATCAGATTTTCACAGTTTTATTCTACAACAAATTGATGAAATGCCCGATTCTCCCCCTCTTTGTGAAACTAAAAAAATTGTCTTTTTCTGCGACTGATGGATAAAATTTAAGATTTTTCTTCACTATTGATCGACAAATTTTGCAATTTCATTCTGTGGCAAAATGACAAAATACCCGATTGCTCTTGTACAACTGAATGTATTCATTGTTTTTTCTTGCAACAGACTGATGTACTTTGAGATTTTTCTTTGCAAACGATCGACATACTTTGCAGTTTCACCCAGGGAAAATTAATGCAATTCCTGATTTTCCCTTCCCCTTCCCCCACACGACTGAAAAATTTGTTTTGTTTTTTTCTGGTGGCCAACTGATAAATTTTGAGATTTTTTTCCGCAACCAATCAAAAAATTTTGCAAACTTTTTCCTAGTACTGATCAGCAAATTTCATGATTTTTCACTTTCAACTGATTGACTTATTTTGCGATGAAAAAAAAATGAGAGGTCGTGTCAAAATGAGCCATCAGCAGGGTTGTTATGATTTAGCCCAACCCAAAAAACCTGGGTGGGTTTTTTCAAAATTTCAACTTTAAATTATATAGGTAATATATTTCTTAATGTCAGTACACTATAGGTGCAGATTTACGGTCGCCAGTCGCCACGTGGCGACTAAATATTTTGCTGTGGCCACTAACTTTCGGTATTTAAGTCGCCATGTGATTTAAAAGTAACCAATTTCTGGTATTTCCAGTCTCCATCGTGAAATGTTGAGATTTTTTTTTAAAGATTAAGACCAAAACACCTAACAAATATTATTGTTATATTTTAATAACATTTCAGAATGATCTGTTTAACACAGCAAACTATTAAATGTATTCGAATAGCAATCTGATAATTTTACATAGACAGTGATTTAAATATATATATATAAACAAATGTTTGAAGTGTGTTTTGATTTTTATAGTGCAAAATAATCTCACAAATTCAGATTCTCTTTCATATGTACTTTTTTCTGGCAAAATCAAAATAAGAAATATTGTTTTTTTGATATTCCCCGCTATCACGATTGCTTAGCTTATACATATTTTTTTAAACCGTATCTTGTCCAACTTTATCTTCTGACTGCGCATGATTTAAGATTTAATTAATATTTAAATTTTGTTGCACATGTGTTTATATTAAATAAATTACTTTACACTTTGAATTCCTGAGTTTTTTTAGTTTTTTACCTATATAAACACTATTGTTTTTATGCGTTTGTTTTACAATTGTGGCCACTGGATTTTTTGGGTTTAAGAGCCAGTGACGCCTTCCAAATTTTGGGAATCTGCACCTATACAGTACACAAGTCGTAAAGTTTATCATCCCCCACCAAAAGGGAAAAAAGTCTTAATTCTTCCAATGACAATTTTTAAAACAAATAATTGTAACTTAATTTTCTACAAGTTTGTGTAACTATCACACACAAAAACAAAATTTTTTCCCATTAAGAAAAATACTTTGATATATAATCCTGAAGTTGAAACTCGTAACAAAATACCACATATGCTGAGAATCCTAATTTAATGATGTAGACATGTAGAATTATTTGGTTTATTCTATTAATTAGTTATAATAAAAAATACTTTACAGCAAATATTTTTTCCCAGTTCTGCGAATTTTGTTATATTCAGTTTCAATTGTAAAAAATTTTACTGAATTAAATATAAACTACCACCCAACTTAATTCAATAACAACATAAACTAAGGGAAAACCGAAATTTCCTATTTACCTCGGGCTGAGGAAATGTTACTTACTGTGCCTAAGAAAGAATATAGCAACACATTTTGAAATGCAAACAACTCAAAAAAAAAATCTTACAATCCATCATTAATCAATATGTTTCAGAATGAAATTTTTCTAGAGAAAAGTATTTGTTATATATAGGCAATCACTTCAATTAAAATGAATAAAGATACTTTATCCTTAAAAAAATATTACAGCATATGATAATTTTATTGTTAAAACTATTACTAATAATCAATTTATCTAAAAGCAAAGCATAATTTTGGTTATTGTCAATGATTTATATATTTTTGTAATCAATTAGTTACTTTAAATTGTATTTAGTAGTAAGTACATTTTTTTCAAACATTCTGAACCACCTGTAACTTAAAAAACCCTGATAAAACCAAGTGGGTTGGTTTTTTCTGAAAAAACCCGGGCATTTAACAACCCTGGCCATCAGGCACATAAAATATTTAAAAAGGTCTGCCGGGTGCATAAAGTTAAAAAAGGATGTTGGCACTGCACCCTACCCATATGCTAGAGTCAATATTATTCTAGAGAAAGTGATACTTTTTGACTGGCGAGAATGTAAATACAGAAATTGACATGAAAATAAAATTTATGAAACTTCTACACAAAACAAAACATATGAATCTGCTTAAAGCGTAGAAGATTCTCACCCATAAACAGAGCAATTCTTTTTAACAATTGCTTCCATGATATAAACACTTCATGAAAGAGATTATCAGATTTTAGGGTTCGGTTATAAATATGATTTCCAATAATAGAGCCAACAGATTCACACATTCACTGCAAATTTTCAAGGAGGTAGAGTATTTCTGGTACATCAGCGTACACATCAGGACTGGTAAAAGATTCTTTTATAATACCGCCGTCTTGATCCAGAAATGATGGTTTCTTTTCAGAATTCAGGATTTTTTTTTATTAAATTCAACTTTTAGAATGTTTTTTCTTCAAAGTTATCCACTGATTAAGAAGACTTTTCTCATTATTAAATTTAAATTCTTTTATATTTTTGCTCACCCATTCAGTAAAGAGCTTTCCACCAATGGTGGTGTGAGATCTTCTTGATTAATTCTCTTTCTAAAGATGGGATAGAGCTCAAAATGAGTTTACTACTGAAGCACTGTCTCATATGTTTTACAATTTTTAGTTCACATATTCTTTGTTTAAGCTGAGCAGAGGTTATTAATATTTTCCACTAATGGTGGTGGGGAATCTTCTTGATTTGATTCTTTTTCTAAAGATGGGGTATTACTAAAGTATTGTCTCACATGTTTTACAATTTTTGGTTCACATATTCTTTGTTTAAGCTGAGCAGAAGTTTTTAATATTTTTTCTTGGGAGTTTGAAACACACACCTTTTTGTGATGTTTTCTTGTGCAATGTTAAAATTCCTGGTCGCCACCGGCCACAGGGTGACTAAATGTAAAAAATTGACGACTTTATGCTATGCATCTGATTGCCAAAGGAACGATGTCTATTTTTCATGTAGCAGTACATCTGATTTCTTAGTGCCATTTTGTTTCCAGGGATGCACTTGCTCACCGAACGGCAGATTTCCGCTTCTTAATTTTTTTAAAAATCTAATCTCGATTTCTGTGGAAAACAATCGCCATTTTTGTCAAACTATCGCGAAATAAAATCGCGATTTACAGCAAACGATCGCGAAATTAAATCAGGATTTTCATCCAACGATCGCGAAATAAAACCACGATTGTCGTCAAACGACGGTGAAATAAAGTAACAATTTAGGTCAGGCGATCTCGAAATAAAACCACGATTTTCGTCAAACAATCGCGAAATAAAGCTGCGATTTTCAACAAGGGACGGCGAAATAAAACCACGAATTTCGTCAAACGATCGCGAAATAAACCACGATTTTCGTCAAATGGTCGCGAAATAAAACAATGAATTTCGTCAGACAACAGCAAAATAAAAGCACGATTTTCGTAAGATGATCACGAAATCCAACTTAGATTGTCGTCAGACGATCGCGAAATAAAACCACGATTTTCTTCAAACGATCCCAAAATAAAACCACGATTTTCTTCAAACGATCGCGAAATAAAACCACGAAACCCGATCGCCGCAATTCATGATTTTTTTGCTCCCGTTCTTCGAAATTCATGATTTTTCCGTGTCTGATCGAAAAAAGTTATGGTTTCTCCGCGTCCGATCAACGAAATTCAGGATTTTTTCATGTCCGATCGACGAAATTCATTATTTTTCTACATCCGATCGTTGAAATTCGTGATTTTGTTGCAGCCAATCGCCGAAATTCCTGATTTTTATGCTCCCGACTGACGGAAATTCATCATTTTTACGCTTCTGAACGACGGAAATTCAGGATTTTTACGCTCCCGATTGAATGAAGTTTGCAATTTTTTTCGGACTAATTGACGAAATACACAATTTCTGAAGATGTTGGCCACTTTTGGTTCGCGGGCCACAGGTTGTGCATGTATAATGTATATCATGTTGTGGGTTATTATTTAGTGTATGAACTAGAGGTGCACAACTTTTATAATGGGAGGGCAACTCACAAAAATGACTGCCTTGTCTACAATCCGACTTGTTCAATAAAATTCTCGATTTATACATGCCGTATCGGTTAAATTCACGATTTTTATAAGTCTTATTATCAGCTAAATTTGCGATTTTTATTGCCCGATCGGCGAAATTCACAATTTTTGCATGCCTGATCGGGGAAATTAACGATTTTTGCACACCTGCTCGACAAAATTCACGATTTTTATGCTCCTGATAGGCTAAATTCGTGATTTTTACTCGTTCTATTGGCTAAATTTACGATTTTCACCCGCTGATTGGCTAAATTCACGATTTTTACACACCTTATCGGTTAAATTCACGATTTTTATGCACCTTATCAGCTAAATTTGTGTCTATTATTTTACATAATTCATTAGCTTTGACAATATAATAATTAACACCTTAATTTATTTTTTAAATGTTTATACATAACCAAAAGATGGCTAAAAACATGTACCGACAGACACTTCTTCAAAACTGGTCTCTCTTTAAAAAAAATAAGATAGATTCAATGTATTTATAAAAAATACCGAGGCCTTAGTAGAAAAAATATTTCAGAGGATATTTGTATTGTCAAAGTTTCGTTCATATTACCTTATTTTAGACTTTTTTTTTAATACTTTAATAGCGATGGAGTTAATTTAAAGTTTGTTATTGTGAATTCAAATAACTCATATTTATTATTCGCATTTTCAATTACTTTTAATCAAAGTTTATAAATAATATACCAGGAAGAAAATAATTTTATAAAAATTATGATTTAAGGTAATACTATTTTAAATATTGTCCACTTGAATGATGGTATGTTACATGAAATGTTATTAAAAGCTTTTTCTTCCTTCAGTAGCACATTATCGGTGAGTAGTGCCCTTTCTTTTTTTTTTTTTTTCTAGATTGAACACTGGGTCAGATAGGGTAAAATAGGCAGGTTTCAAAACTAAATTTATAAAAAACACAAACTGTAATTATTTGCAAAAAGTACAAGAAAAAAAAAACTCTGGGGTAAAATAGTTAAAAACCTTTCATTGTTTAAAACTCGCAATGTCATTTGAAAAGTTACATATATATATATATACATTTTTTTAAATTACACAAAAAGTACTATAATTTAATCAATAAAAAGTTTAAATTGATTCTTCAACCCTTTAACATACATTTGACATAAATAACATTTCATGTAACATACCATCATTCAAGTGAGCAATATTTAAAATAGTATTACTTTAAATCATATTTTTCATAAAATTATTTTTATCTTGGTATATTATTCCTAAACTTCGATTAAAAGCAATAGAAAATGAATGTAAAAACCTTGAGAAATCATTAATTGGGTCGACAATTAATATTAACACACATGCGAAGTAGAATCAAGATTAACCAAAACGATACTTTAAATTCCATTGTAACGATACAAGGCTCAAATATTAAATTTAATTTTGTAATAAATATGAGTTATATGAAAGTATAAAGTTATGTACTTTAAATTAACTCCATCGCTATTAAAGTATAAAAAAAAGTCTAAAATAAGATAATATGAACGATACTTTGAACTTACACATCTCCTCCGAAATAATTTTATTTTAGTAAGGCCTCGTGGTATTTTTTTATAAATACGGTGAATGTATCTATTTTTTTAAAAGAGAGTCTAGTTTTATAGAAGTATCTGTCGGAACATATTTTTAGCCATCTTATGGCTATGTATAAACATTAAAAAAAATAATTAAGGTGTTAATTATTATATTGACAAAGCTAGCGAATTACAGAAAATAACAGACGAACGTTACCGCTTACCGCTTAAAGCCGCGACGTGAGTCAAAATATAAACACGCGAGTTGAGTTGAGAAGTAGTGTTTCTTCTACCACTGTGGAGTCGGAAATGCCGCGATAGTTGCGAAAAAAAAATCAAATGTTCTAAAGGAAATTTTAAATTAATAAGAATAATACATTTTTCATTTGTTTTTTGAAGTAATTTTCATAAAAACTGGAAGTCATGTCTGTAGTTAATAACCCCAAACTTAAAATAAAAGAAGAACTAAGAATTTTTCGTATGATGGGGGGGGGGGATCAATTACTACTTCCTGAATTCGGGAAGGGGGACTTTCTCCCTAAATCCCCCATAAAAGTTATTTATTTATTATTTTTTATATTTATGTGTTAAAAATTTATCTCAAAGGGGTGGTTCAAAGCAGTGTTGAATTAGGGTATGGCTGGCCCGCGGAATTCTAGCCCTCCCCACGGAGGATTTTGAAATTTAATAAACAAAATTTTCTTTTTCTTTGAAAGACATTTTAAAATTTATTTTTTTTGAGTAACTTAAAATAATTAAACACTAAGAGAAAGAGGAACTAAAATTTTTTTGCTAAGGGAGGGCTCGACCCCCCCCCCCCCCGTGTAAATCCACCATGGAAGTAAATTTTTAGCTCTATTTTCGTTTATATGTTGGTCTTTAAAAGTTACCTTAAGCGGAGGTTTAGGGGAGTGTTGAATTCAGTGCCAGATGGGAAGAGGAGCACCCCCCCCCCGGATTTTTTAAAATTTAATTAATGTAATTTCCTTTTTCGCTGATTTTGAAAGAGTGAAATTTATTCTTTTCAAGTATGTGTTTAAAAAGTACCTTAAACGGAGATCCAGGGAAGTGATGAAGTCAAAAAGAGCGGGCGCCCCCCCCCCGCAGATTTTGTAATTTTAATGACATATTTTTCTTTTTCTTCAATTTTTAAAGACAGTAAAATTAGTTTTTTTGAGTAACTTAAAATAAATAATTAAGTATTAGGAGAAAGATAAATTATGAATATTCCTTTCGTAGTGTGCGGGGGGGGCGTAGGGGGTACTCCCCTTAATCAGTCATGGCAGTTAATTTTTGTCCTGTTTTTCTTTTTACTTTTATGTGCTAAAAAATTACTTTAAAATTGGGTATTTCAGGGCAGTGTTGATTTCAGCCTCCCCCCCCCCTTCAATTATGAACAATTAATTAAAATTTTAACTAATTTTCTTTTTTAAATTTATTCTTTTCGAATAACATAAAATAATTAAACACTGAAAAAAAGAGGATAGAACCAAAATTTTTTTTAAAAATCTACTGCCCCCCCCCACCCCCCCTCTATGTGGCCCTGGCCTTTTCCAGTAAAAAGCTATTTGAATATGAGTTAGATACTTAACCATTTAAGCTCTAATAAAACATTTAGAAAAATATTTAAAATTTTCTACATGAAAAGCAGTTTTTCTTTTCCTTCAAAATACCTGTAGTGATTTTAGGACAGATTTGCTAAGTCACTGAAGGTAATTTGTAGGCCATAAGCTTGCTGAAATAAACCTGTATAAAACCTTTAAAAAAACCTTCATATTTCCTGCATGAAAAGCTGTTCCCGTTTTTCTTCAAAATACCTGTAATGATTTTAAGAAGATCTGCTAAGTCAGTGAAGGTAATTTGAAGGTTATAAGCGTGCTGAAATAATCCTGAATAAAACCTTTAAAAAACCTGTAATATTTCCTGAAGGAAACCTGCAGTTTTCATTTTCCTTCAAAATACCTGTAGAAACCTTGAAAATACCTTCAAAATCATTAAATTTTTAAAGGTTTCTTGCTGATTTTTTTACCTGGGTATATGTTGGAAATTCCTGAATTTACGTTTTTAAATATGCTGTGCGTTTCCAAATTGTTTACTTAGATGTTATATTTCAGCTTATTAAACGGTAATGATTTGTAAATTATTTTGGAAGCGTTGGAGAGTGTTACATAATCTATGCTTGAGGCATGATTTTTCGTCCTTGTTTTTTAAATAAAAATATTATTGCCGAAACGACAGTTGAGGCTCACTGTGGAGACCCGAAAAGTTTTTGGTTTCCGTCTGTTTGTCTGTCAGTCTATCTCTCGCGATAACTGCCGTAAAAACATCCGATGAGGTTGATTTTTGGTAGGTATGTTGGTGACGGACCCGGAATCAGCTGTATAGTTTTGGTTCATTCGTTCGAAAAAGAACATTTCTTTTTAGGACACAATGCTTTCGTATGGGAATGCAGACGATTTTCAAATTTAATTTTTAACTGAAATGAAAATCACTTATTTGAATAATGGATTTAAACATAAAATTATGGGTGTTTAATTTTTGATATGGAGGTTTTAAATATATTCAATAACTTTGAAAATTTGCCGAGACATTTATTAGAATTTAGAAATTAATTGTTTAAATTATTGAAATTTTTTTTGCATCTGTTCGGGAAATATAAAACATTTTATTTTCATATTTTTTTTTATTTTTAAAATGCATTTCTTTTTACTTTGCTCTTTAATTTATTAGTTGCTTAGCAACCCTATTTCAAAGAATATCAAAATAATAAAACTCAGTTAACTCTTAATATTATGGTGCGATATTTTATTAGCAAAATAAATTATTTTCGGGTGATTTTAATATTATATTGATATAAATGAGAATTTATTTTGAAGTTATCGTTTAAGTACTTTAGACTGATTACCTAAATATTTTTACCAAACGAAAATTTCAAAAATATTCAACGTGTAATTTCGATTCAAGTCTCGTAGTATGAGTATACATACGGATATGTATATTTTTTACAAGACATATTATTCATTTTCTGGAACAGATGTGGATGTTTCCTCGTTGAAAAGTTAATATAATTTTTAAAATGGGATAAAATCACTCGTACAACGAAGTGGTTAATCTAAAGAAATTAGAGTAGTAAAATGATCCTGAAATATTACAATTACTGGAAATTGAGAACATAAAAAGCCATCACAAAAAAAACTTTATAGCGCTAATCACGTTTGATATTTCAGGTGCCCAGATGCTCTGAATATCACTAATTTCGTAAAGTTTTCTTCGCCTTATGTATAGCCCAGTCAAATTGTAGTCTGAGGTGGAAAATTCTGGTGTAATTGTTTTTAGTGGCTTATTTTATGTTTTTTGGGGTGCTGAATACGAATCTGAAGTTTTCCAACAAAATTTCGTTCGGCAAATTTGTTTTTTTTTATAAAAAACCTGTAAAAACACGGACTTTTTTCGTTTCTTTCAAAATAACTCCAAAATTGTGCATTTTGCGTGAAAGTCAGCAATATATGAGTTAAAGAGAATAAAATTTCCTACATTTTATGTATTGAAAGTTTTTTTCTATGATCAATGGTTTAGCCGTGAGAGTGCCTCAAAAATGGGTATTAAAAACAAAAACTGTAAAAAAAAAGGGAATTACGGCATTGTATGTCGATGTAACATGGAAACAAACCATTTAACGCAAATATTAACCATCATTGATACTAAAGATTATATTATTGACTATATTTTATGCATTTAAGGTAGGGGAAAAGTGTGGATCTGGCACCAGTGGAAGTTTTGAGCAGTGGAGTATCTCCACCTCCTCTCAAGAGTCAAAGGTGCTCCTTCTCCGGAGAGCTAGTACTCTAAGAGAATATAAAATTTTGAAAAAGGGGGTAAAATTTGGTACAGGAGATAAAACTATCTAAAATTGTCGAAAAACGGTAATGTTTGGAAAATAGCAATAAACACTTTAAAAAAATCCATTGAACAATTACATAAGTATAATAATGAATCCTCTTCAGACACACAAACAATATTTTTAATTCAAAACTTAACATTTAAATATTTGTATGTTTTTCCTCCCCCCCTCCCGCATTCTAGAAATTTCTGAAATGACAGTTTCCTTGCAGGCAAATATGCAACGGATTTTCGCCATTTTAAAAAGATATTTACTGAAATATAGATTTTTTTAAACCAATATGCTTTTAAAAGAACTGTTTATAATGCTGTCCAAAAAAGGAAATATTAAAGTGCTGATAAGCTCAAGATGAACGCAAATTAAATGATTGGTCTCTGTAGGGGCATACATTCAAATGTATATTTTTTAAAGCCAGGCAAAGGGACAGTTTCACCTCTCATTTTTTCTCCTGACTGCAAACTTGAACAATCGGTTGCTGGCATCATATTATTTTTACATGCCATGAGTGGTTGTGATACTACTTCAGCCTTTTTCAAAGTAGGGAAAATGAGGTTTCTTCAGACTCTCAAAAGAAACCCGGCATTAATTAAAGCCATTGAAATTTTTAAAGACCCTATGGCAGATGCTGATGCAATTACTGATGCTGGCAATCGTTTTTTGACTTCCTTGTACAAATTATCTGACAAGGAAACCACGTCATTAAACAAATTGAGGTATCTATGCTACCTTAAGTCTGCATATAAGCCATCAACCCATTTGGCGTCCCTACCTCCTACGGAGGTTGCAGCTAAACAACATTCTTTAAGGGTGTATTTTAAAGTTCAAGAATGGCTTGGGAATGAAAAAAATCCTGAACAATGGGGTTGGAAAAGCACCAAAGATGGTCTAGAGCCAATAACCACGCTAGAGCCACCAGCACCTCAAGCCGTTCTAAAACTCATTTCTTGAAAATGCAAGAAGACATGCCGTAAAAACTGTGGATGTAAAAAAGCAGGCCTCAGCTGCTCTAATATGTGTCTAAACTGCGAGAGCAGTTGTAATAACATGCCTAATATTGAAATAGAAGAAAACGAGGATGACCCGGAATACCCTGAAGTACTTGAAGGTAATTATACATAAATCATTCCATTTCACATTTATTTTTTCATTCATTTTTAATTTGGTGTGGTCAAAATATGTATCCCAATACACTGTGCATAACTATTTAGTTTTTAGACAATTAAAACTATGTCATTAATTATTTTTTAAAACCCTGATACATAGTATAATAGCTTTTTTGCTCCCCGATTCCTGAAATGAGCTGTAAAAGAGGGCTGATATTAAAAAGAAATAAAAATAATGTTATGATAAAATGTTGTATGAATCTTAACTTAGTTATAATTAATTCCACCGTTTAAAAAAATATTATACACACCAGTTCTTCTCCGGAGCATAAGTTTCGATCCTCGGGACAAAAACGGCTTTTCGCGCCCGTATGCGTAAATAGCTATTATATAATTAATTTCCTTTTCATAGGTGTAGAAGACATAGAAGGCATACCCTCAGGGAACGTGAAGCCATTGGCCAAGAGGACTCGGTTTGACTGACAAGTTCCTTTCAATGTCCATAATAATTATTAATTAATATTGTATAAATACATAACTACATATTTTACTATACTATTTAACATTAAACAGTTTACATACTAATCAATCGTGAATCATTTATCATTTTTGTACCTATATAACCTAACATCAACGTTTTACATATCTGCACACATGTATAATGATGCATATAAGTTATATGCCTTTAATAAGGAGGTGGATGACTACTTCGTGCATTCGTCATTGCTTTTTTCATAATTATTCAAGGTCCAAGAAAATTACTTGCACATAAATTGTAGAGAATTTTATCTATTTTTTTAAAGCATAGTATAATGTATACTATGTATATGTTTATTTTTAGGCCTTATGAACAGAAAGGCTGTAAAAAATGTGTTTTTTGCTATTTTCCGAAAAGTACTGTTTTTCGACGATTTTGCCTAGTTTTACTTCCTTTACCTAATTTTACCTCTTTTTAGAAAATTTTATCACCTTTTAGAGTAAGAACTCCCCGGAGGAGGAGCAACTTTGACTCATGAAAGTAGGTGGAGCTGCTCCACTGCTCCCAACTTCCACTGGTGCCGGAACCTCACTTTCCCCCTACTTTAAATGCATAAAAATCAATCATATAATCTTTAATATAAATGATGGTTAATATTTGCATTAAATGGTTTGTTTCCATGTTACATCGACATACAGTGCCGTAATTCCCGTTTTTTTTTACAGTTTTTGTTTTTAATACCAATTTTTGCGGCACTCTCACGGCTAAACCATTGTTCATAGAAAAAATCTTTCAATACATAAAATGTAGGAAATTTTATTCTCTTTAAATCATGTACTGCCGACTTTCACGCAAAATTCACAATTTTGGAGTTATTTTGAAAAAACGAAAAAAGTCCGTGTTTTTACAGGTTTTTTGTAAAAAAAAAAACAAATTTGCCGAACGAAATTTTGTTGGACAACTTCAGATTCGTATTCAGCACCCCAAAAAACATAAAATAAGCCACTAAAAACAATTACACCAGAATTTTCCACTTCAAGCCCTTTTTGAGCACAATTTGACTGGACTAGTAATCGGAAAAATTTATGTTGCGAAACAAGGCGAAGAAAACTTTAGGAAATTAGTGGTATTCAGACCATCTGGGCACCCACCCTGGTTACGACACTGTATTTAGTGAATTGTCAGTGGGCATGATTATGAGTGATTGCCCAATAGGTTAAAAAGTTTCCAAATATGCCTATTTTGGGGAGACTTTAGTATGCTATTCCCATTGAGTTAGATCAGGATGTACTTAGATAAAATAAATATTACAGAATGACCAACAAAACTGTTTCTCCTAAACAAAAACTGTAATAACCCTAGATATCTAAAATAGATATACGTGAAATACAGTAGTCTCAATTCATATTTAATACTTGGAAATTTTTTCAGAGAAAATTTCTCACGCCTTGCATTCATAATATTCAAATTTTAATTGCTTAATAGGCGTATAGCCAACATAGTGAAAAAGTACACCAGCCGGTACTCGAACCTGGATCATCAGATTAGCGCACTGACGTTCTACCAACTGAACCACTTGGGAACGATACTCAGCCTGGAACTTTTTCACCATAACATGTTGGCAAGGCTACAAACGCAGCACAAGATGGAATATTTTCCGCGAGCCGCCAACCCTGGGGCAAACACGAAATCAAAGAAAATCCAGCATCGACAATTGAAAAAAATTCATATGTAATACTTGGAAACTTTTCCAGAGAAAATTTCTCACGCCTTGCATTCATCATATTCAAATTTTAATTGCTTAATAGGCGTATAGCCAACATAGTAAAAAAGTACCCAAGCTGGGACTCGAACCCGGGCCCTTTTACAACTGATTTTCTTTTTGCATGCTGCAAAAGGGAAAGCCCAAACCAGAAAAATCACAAAGCGAAATTGAAAAACTATGTCAAGCCTGGATCGTGAATTGGAACGCTCACTTCTGTAGGGACAGTGGGTTACTTTTTTTAGGTGCGTTCATAATTGTATAAATACGTAGCACCTATTGTCGTCGCCTGGTCCGTCCGTCCGTGCGTCCGCATAGTGTTGCCAGTGGGCTACTTTTTTTTATTTCCATTCTCTTGATTGACACCAGTTTTTTGAGAAAGTAAGATTCGTCTTATTTAATGACAGACTAAACAGAGTGGAAATAAAGCGAATTATACCGTTTTAAAAAACTGGTGCCAATCAAGTAATCTGAATTAAAAAAAGTAGCCCACTGGCAACACTGCGTCCGCATATAACAACGCAAAAACTACCCAACCGAATGGTTTGAAATTTAAGATAATCGTTTGGTAATCTTTGCAGAATTTTTTCGAGACATTTAAAATTTTATAAAAATCGAATCAAAACTTTAGAAAATATTAATAAAAACATTTATTAAGAAATTTGATTTGTTTGTTTTTAAAAATCCGTGCTTTCTTGTTATAGGAGCTTTCGAAGTTTAATCGTCAAGCGACCGAGATACTTATTTTATGACAGAAATTTATCTGCAGACGATATAATTCATTTCACAGAATTAATAATCATCAAGATCTGAATATTTATATAACTAGCTATAGTACGAACGCACCTCGCTTGTTACGTTTGACGTATAATTTCCAACTTGTTTATTTAGTATTCTTGATTTTAATCTGTTTACTCGAGGAAGTAATATTCGCTTTATTTAAAGACAGATTACATCATTTCGAAAAGTGGTACCAATCAAGCAATATGATTTTTTTAAAAGTAGTTCACTGACAATACTGGATGGCCTTAAACGACGGATAATGAAACCTACGAATAACTAGTAGTTGTTTTATTTTTATTTTGCGACGAACGATGAACTTCTGCTTTGTGAACCCGCTGCAGGAGAGGAAAGTAGCCCTCATGTATGTGAAAAAATTTGCATATGGTGCGCAATCACTGCTTTAGTGTTGACAATCGGCTGCAAAAGTGGAAATTGGGGCAAGTGAGCGCTAACAAATTTAACACGTACTGCGCACGCTATAGGTATAAGTTCCCTGGTTAGAGCTTTATTGTTAAAACAAATTACTTCAGTAATATGAAAGAGGAAAGCACGAAATCAAAACGCTGCTGTCAACGGTAAAAAGCGTGTGATGATATTGCCAGTTAACTTATTTTTAGGTGCGTTCATAATTATATAAATAAGAAGCACCTATAGTCGTCGTCTGGTCCGTCCGTCTGTCCACATATAACAGTACAAAAACTACCCAACGAATGGTTTGAAATTTAATATATATATAATCGTTGCAGAATTGTGTCGAATCATTTCAAATCTTATGAAAATTGAATCAAAACTTAAAAAGATATTAATAAAAGTTTTCTTCATTCCATTAATCCCTTCGCGACGGGCGTCCGTTACAGAATTTTTAATCTTTCACCACCGGTTTTTCAAAACAGAAATTTGGGCCTAATTGAATCGCAGAAATGCTGTGTTTAAATAAAGCAAAGCTCACAATAAAAATTAACTGGTGGGAATAGTGAAGGATTCTGAGCATCTTATGCGTCACGTATACATGTCGCTCGTCCCCAACGGGTTAAATCGTATCATACATAATTAACCCTACAGTGCATGAATTTTTTTTTACAATTGTGTATTTTTATACTTATATTAAGAATTCGACACTAGAAATTTTAAGATAGATTTTTAATTTTATTTAGTAGCACATTAATGTTATTTTTACAGTATTAATATTTCTATCTAAATATAGTGGTTGCAAAGAACTTGATTTATTTATTAAAGGTTAAATATAAAGTGTTGCCAATTGGCTACACTATGCACTGTAGGGTTAGTTCAGTGATATCCCATGATAGTTCATGATTCTAGGATACTATGGTGATTACGTCATGAATAAGATGGAGTAGTATTATTTCCGTATTACTGAATTTAAAAACAGAATTTGTATACTAAAATTGTTTAATTATAGCAATCATATAATCTACTGACAGTTTTTTGTATAGATGTTTCCGGAGAAATAGATATTAAATGGAAAAAGAGTCTAACTCTGGATTTCAAGTTCTGAAATTTTAAAATCTGAGCTGAAGTTTCCCATTGAAATTTTCAGTAAATGTCAACAAAGATAAAATGTTGCCAACTTAAAGTGTACTTATTATATTAATTACGATAGAATTCATTTCACTGAAACTGTTTGTAGTACGAACGCACCTCATTTTTCATGTTTGATGTACAATTTAATACTTCTTTAAAATTAAGATGGCTTGATTGTCCCACTTTTCTGAAGTAGAAATTTTTGCCTTGTATAATGACATATTGAATAACGCGAAATTAAGGTGAATTATACTAATTTGAAAAAAGTGGTGGAAATAAGGCAATCTGATTTTTTTTAAGTAGCGGACTGGCAACTCTGTGAAGAAGGTTCCCTGTAACCAACGCTCGTACCTCTTTACAAACGGACGTGGTAGAGGAGAGTGGCGTTAATGTACTATAACTAATTAAACTGGTACTGTGCAGGAACTAAGTATAATCGTTCTAGTCCCAACCCGTATTCAATGTGTTAATGACCGAAACTTTGCGATCAAATAACGTGAATTTACGGAATTTATGGTAACATACAACTTTAAGGCAAAAGGTCTGCAGACCGCTATTTTAAAAAATATACATGCTTAGTTGTCCTGTAAATTGAAATAGAAATAAATCATAATCAATACTTAACAAATAAGCTTATTTATTGACTTTTCTTTGTTAAACTTATAAATATCTTTATTAATAGTTAAAAATCGTACCCAAAAAGATTTTTTTTACGTACAAAGACTAATTTAGACATTAATCTTGAATTTATAAATATCCCTATAAACTTATTTCAAGAGCTAGCGTAGATTTTAAGTATTAGATGTAATTCTATTTATTTATCCCTTACTAACTTCTTACATCAAATAAATCAATAATCCAATTTACTGATAATGTAATTAAATAACTGGTAACATGGAATTGCTTATCCTTGGTATGACTTGAAATGTCTGAAATTTAAGGGTGTGTCAATAAACACTGTCTTTCGGTAATGCTAACGCTATGACTATGTATTTACTAGTAGTCAGGAATCTTTTAAGAGATTGATTTAATATCCCACATAGTATATTGCTTCAGCAAAATTATTACATTAATATTTCGAATTTTTAACAGAAATTAAATTCAGAAATTAAATAGATTTGGAATTAGAGAAAAAATATATTTTAAAATAAAAGCAGGACCACTATTTTTAATTAATTTTAACTTCATAAAACATAAAATTATTTTTAGTCACGGAGAAATGGATATGCAATTAACACATGTAGTCAACTTGGCATATTTTCCCATATATCGTCAGGATCCGTACCACTATTTTTGAAAATTAATTCTTTTTTTTTAATGAGAGAAATTTGCGATTCTGTATAGCGAAGATTACTATTTCCAATTTGTGGTACTCAAATGTTATAGTGCAAATCCTGATTTTGAATGTATGTCAGATACATAAAATGTAAAAGCAACAACAATTAATTTTACCACGGTGTTGCAAATATTATTTTCTACTATATGGCTGCACTAAGTTTCTCCTCTAAAGTCCCCTGTCATAACAATTTTTGAAGAAATATCTTCGCTTTATTTAATCATAAAATTTCTGTCATTATATAAGGCAAAATATTTTATTCTTAAATAGTTGGTAGCTTGTTGGTCCGCATGCCCCTTTTTGTGCCACTTCTACTTTATTATCAAGTTGCTAAATTTCCCAATGTTTACGTGATATTATAATACCGAAAAGTAATATTTCCTTTATATAATTGCAGAATACTGCGATTAACCCATTAAATCCTACTGGTACCATATGGTACCACTATATTTCGAGAGGAATATTCTCTTTATCTGATGAAAGAAACTCCGTAATAAAAGGAGACTAAAGTAACTGCATTGAAAAATTGGTATGAAATGCAATTTTTGCATTTTAAAGAGAAAAATAATTCCGGCTTTGATGGGTTAAATAAAGCGGAAAATTTTATTATAGGATTATTCAAAAACCAGGGGAATTAGCATCTATGCTATTGCACTTAGTTTTTACTTTCTGTCTATTTACTAGATTTGGCGTGGTCCCCAAGAACATTTACCGTAATTTCCGGCGTATAAGCCGCAGCTCAAAGAGTCGTTTTCGACCCAGAAATTTTATTCAATAATTGTAGTTAAATACCTACAGCGATCTTTTAAGTTACATTTTATAAAATAATGTTTCTGGGTCGAAAAACGACTCTTTGAGCTGCGGATTATACGCCGGAAATTACGGTATTTCATTTAATTAAGCTGCAAAGCCTGCTGTAAATTTTCTTGCCAAGCAAAAAAGAATCGCAATAATTCAACAAAAAATGCAAAATATGACCTTATGCATTAATTACAGACAGCAGTGACAGTTGTAAGTTTAAAATACAAAGAATCTGAAGAAATAATTCTCAGAACAAATAAGTTAAATACTACATGCTATTTCGGAATTAATCGATATAAGCAACTTTAAAATTATTTCGAGGGAAAACGTCAGTACAGCACGTAAATTTCACATTTTCTCATTTTGCGGTTTCTTTAAGCGCTATTTTTATTTATAATTCCACATTTTGTTTTACTCAATGTGAATTATTTATCAATATAAATATTTTTCAGCAATTTCATATTTATATTGCAATTATTTCATTTACCTTATAAATTTATTAATAAGTAATTCTAGTGAAAAAAACTGAGGTATTATTCAACAAGATTCCGTAATCTATGAGAAAGTTATAAAGATGGTAATCATTTGAATGTTCCTAAAAAATTGATAATATCTCACATTTTGACTATTATTATATGCCGTCAGAGCAGTTATATTCTTTTCTACCACTAATTCCAAACATTACTCTTCACTTGAATTTTCTCGTGCAATATTGTAGGAATCAATTATAGAAACCTACCACGATGATTATTGTATGGAAATAACGGTAGCCAAAAAGTGACCCTGCTATTCCTCTATTCCAGTTATGTAAATTATTAAGAATAAATGATTTATTTAAATTTTGAAAAAAGAGATTTCTTTATAAAAAATGGTGCTTATTGAAAACGATAACTTATTATCTTTCTAAAGGCTGTCCTCTAGGGGTTCATGGATACCACTATTTCGGAAAAGAAATTTTCGCTTTATTTTTTCGCAGAATTCTGTGAGTGAACTATGCGAAACTTTCTTTCGAATATAGCGCTATCCGGGACCCTCCCTTCTTTTTGATCTCTACTAAGTTTTTCATAGTGAAACAAATATTTAAATGGTCATTATATAGCTGCCACAAATCCCGATATTTGAATACCACTATTTTCAAATAGAATATATTATAAATTATAATGCCGCAGAATTTTGCTATTATATAAAGAGAATATTTCTATTAAAACATAATGGCATTCTTAAATCTGTATATCTGGTATTTCCGCCATCATGCTAATTGTTTCAAAAATGTTAATTTAAATTAATATTATATTTCTTGTCTCACAAGAAAAAAAACTCTTAAATACCTTTAAAGTATTCTATTTCAAAACTAAAGTATATATGAAACTTTCATGGAACTACTTTTAAATCTCGGAAATGGAAAGTGCAAATACTTTTCAATAATGAGAAAATTTCTCCGAAATCGAAAACTGAAATGCAGATTTCGAAGTTCCATATGCATTTTTATTGTATGGCAGAAATCGAAAACTATATTGTAACTTAAATGTGAAAAAGGATATTCAAAAAATAATGTTATAGGCAATATATTTTCCGAAACAACTAAAATTCTCATGAGCTTTTTAAAATTTACATCTTAACTATCAAAATTATAACATATTTCATATGTGTATATTGTATTATTCCGGATAATTTTATTTTTTAATTCATTATTGCGAATAAGTCATCAAAATCGAAATATCAAAATTACGAAATTTAAATACTACATTATCTAAATTAAATAACTTATATTTCTTGAAATTGTAGTAACATAAAAATCACTTTTGTAAAATTGTCATTTTTTTATACAAATTTAGAAATCTGAGGCAGTGAGCCACTACCAGTGAGCCACTGCCTTTTTAATATCAGTTTTCTTGATTGTCACCAGGTTTTTATAAAGTAAAATTCTTCTTATTTAATAACAGATGAAATAAGGCAAAAACAAGGCGAACTTTACCATTTCAAAAAAAAAAAAGAGGTGCCAATCAAGGAATCTGAATTTTAAAAATGTAGCCGACTGGCAACACTGATCTCAGGATCCCTAAATGTTCGATTTTATTTAATACCATTATGTTCAAAGAAAAATCATCTTTTGGATTTTTCTTGCAAATTTTGTAGATACTAACACTGAAGATTATTTCTATCACAGATGTTGTAAAAATCTATCACAGAGACGTTTCCTGGAGAATACTGGCATTCAAAAAGAACATTTGGGAGACAAGCAGTCTTAACCCTTTTCAGCGCGGAGTAAGTCTGTTTTTAAAATGATGAAATTATGGACTGACACCAGAATTTAAACAAGAACGAAAAATCATGCGTCAAGCATAGATTATGTAACACTTTCCAACGTTGCCAAAATAATTTTACAAATCATACCGTTTAATAAGCTAAAAGATAACATCTAAGTAATCCGAATAATTTTATTCAGCCCTGTATAGGATCTATAGATTTGTATATATACTACATAGGATGTTAAATTTTAGTTCAGTTAGGAAACGCGTAGCACAGTTTAAAATTCTCCGTCTGGAGTTAAATAATACGGAAATGTGTTCGCGAACTTTTGTGCTTCCCTGTATAGGATATACAGAATTTATACACACCACATAATAGACAAAAAGCGAGTTAAAATTAAAATCGCAATCAGTAACTTAAAACGCACTTCCAGGAATTATTGTTAACTTACAGTAGAGAATTCTTTTGTGTGTCCCTGTAAATGAACGATGACTGCTGTACACACCCTATTCTGTAGTAAGCCTCTTGAAATACACCTTAGTTATATATATAAATTTCAATGCGTTTAAAATAGGGAAACATTATTTAAATAAACCGCAGACGATTTTTCTCCATAGACGTAATGTAACAGAATTCTTTTGACTGTCCCTGTAAAGTAACTATAAGTGCTATGCACACCCTATTCCATATTAAGCTTCTTCTAATGCACCTTAGTGATATATATATAAATTTCAATGCGTTTAAAATAGTGAAACATTATTTAAATAAACCGTCAATGATTTTTCCCCATAGATCGCAATGTAACGGAATTCTTTTGAGTGTCCCTGTAAAAAAAACTATACGTGCTACACACTTCCGTTAAAATAGGGAACATGCTACAGATAACGACTATAACATATAAAAATTGCAGAGCAATCCGAGCATATTTACGGGAGTTAGAGCACGGACAGACGGACAGACGGCAGACGGCCAGACGCCAGACGGCCATACGGCCAGACAAACCGAAGTCATAAACACTTTTCAACTAGGTTGGAAAGTGTTAAAAAGAATTCATTAGAGAATAAAAACTTGCTTATTTTCCCATACTTTATAAAAGGAAAAAAAAATAATTAAATATTCTTGGTGCCGATTGTTAGATTCGGAATTAAAATTAGGTGTCTTTTTTTTGTGGACACCGCCCACTAAAGGGTTAACACATTGTGTCCGGGAAACGTAAAAATACGTTTTATAAAGGTTGGTAATAGAAATTAGTGCTCGTGCCAGAAATTTTGCAAAGAAGAAATCATAAGACGTAATCCGATTGTACATTTACATACTTTCAATTGATTTCAGCGTTTGGGTTATTGTGGAGCTTTAGGAAAGACCTTACAATAAAGATGTACCTTATTTAATGACGCGTTAGATAATGCGTAACAATTAAGCAATCTGAATTATAAAGTGTAGCAGTTTAGAAGCATTACAGCTAGTTGTAAAGACGGTTTATGTATCACAACGCAATTTTTTCCCCATTCACTCTCTATTCATCCGAATGATATGAAAAGTCGATCCCAAAAACCGTATCTTAAGTATTTTCCCCTATTTTTCCCATTTATAACTCTCTCTTAGTTGCGTTTTAAAGATCTCACTCAGGGATGCAAGTGCTGCGCCACACATGGCCACTAAATTATTGTTACCACTAAATTTGAATAGTTTCCTTTGCCTTTTTAAATTTCAGAATTTCTGTCATTAAATAAGTTGATAAGTATTATTAAAATTTAGTGGTGACAATCGTTCATTTGTGGAGCAGCGCTTGCATCCCTGATCTCACCGTTAAACCTAGGGTCTACACCGCACCCCTTACAGCGGCTCTTATCACAAATGCAACCGAAAAATTCCCTATTTAAAGGGAGAAATATGGTTACTTGTTATGTTGGTTTCCCCTATTCGATCTTTTGCGTAAGCGTGATCGAACGATAGTTTCTTACAGATTCTTATTAACAGTTTAAAGACAGATTTTTTTCTTTTTAATGTAGTCTCGTATTTACTTTCATAAATTTCATTTCATTATGATTTCATTAAATTTACGTTACCGGTAATATAGTTTAAAATAAAAAATCCCGAGTTTAATAAATGTTTAAATAAAGTTTAAATAAAAATTCCCGACGATAGTAAAAATAAATCCAAAAAAAAAAACTTATTTTATTCAGGGTTTTTAAATAAAGAAATGATGATATTGAAGAATTTAAATCAAGTTCATTTAACTTGTACATGAATGATATCTGTAAGCCGTTTTCTTATTTTTTATTTGTAAAAATTATGAAGAAAGGATATGCAACACTCCAATCTAAAGATGAAAGTAAACAATAATGACATCATATAAGCCTCCGCGCTGTGCTAGAGAATTTCTCGGTTCATTTGTGATAAGAGCCGTTGTGAGTGCATACCTGCCAACTTTCAACTAAACTGCCGCACAATGTCAGTTAATTTAATCCCGGTTAAAGACGTTTCTAACCAGAAAATATATCAGAAAAAACAATATATATTTAATTACATGTTCTTATGTGGAACGTATTTGGATGCATTTCCTTAAGAAAATTCTGGTTTGAAACGTGTTAAAACTCGGTTAAATTAACCTACATTGTACGTAAGTTCAGTGCGATGTTGGCATGTATGTGAGTGGCACGGTGTAGACGCTAGTTCGTAAAAAAATATTTCGTACCATTAATATATTAACTCTTGTTAGCCCAAAATTAAAATCCACAGAAACCCGTAATCGAGTCCGCTTATTTAAAGTATTTAAATTTATCGTTTTATTTCCGTTAGCGCTTTGTTATTAATTCAAAATACTCTCTAATAAGAAACATCTTAAAAGGGGGGGGGACAAAAGTAAAACGCTTCTTCAAACGATGAAAAACGTATGAAATAATAGTAACTGGTTTCCCTGCAACTTTCATCTGTTTTACAACCTGTCGCAGAAAAAAAAAGTAGCGCTTCAGCGCCTAGAATACATAGTGTGGAAAACGGTTTTACCGTTGTCTATTAAAAATTTTCAAATTCAAACCGGAAATTCTGAAACAAGAATTTTTACTTTAAGAAGTCACGAAATAGCCGCCATTAAGTAAGCAAAAGAACATTTTAGGGAATTTCTGGTATGAATGCGAAATTTCGGAATTTAAAAAAAACAAACTGGTCATGCTTTAAAAAGTGCTAACAAATTCTAGCCGATAAACGTGCAACGATGCGGTACAATAATAAGGCGATCGCAGCGACATCTGCTTTAAAATAGACTTACCTCTACCAAAAATAAACCGTTTCACTACTGACAACATGAACATAATTTCTGTTAATAAAATCTGTTTTTAAGTGTATATTTCAGATGTAACTGATTTTGAAGTTAGTTTTTTATCATATCACGGGATTAATCTTTTCCACCCTTCTAGTAGTTTCTAGTTTGCTGTCTTGTATCGAGTACTGCAACCAGGCACAAAAGAATGCGTATCACGTTTTTTGGCCATGATAACTATCATTCAATTTTTCAAAGCTTATGAAAATTACTATTCAAGTCAAAGGAAATAGGGTACTATTTAATTATTTAAAATATTTACCACCAGCTGAAACGTTTTCTCAGTTCAATTCTTATACAATGTTTGCGTTGAAAACAGCTAGTAGACGGTGGCGTAGCCAGAGAGGGAGGGGGGAGGGTCCAAATGCTCTGGAAACCAGTAATATTATAAAGTTTTCTACGCCTTCAAAATCGCAGAAAATTCTCCGATTCGACAAGGTGAAAATATTTTTATAAAATTAGTGGTATCGAAACCTACTGGACCTCCACCCTGTCTACGCCATTGCTAGAAGAAGTCGCTGCGATTGACCCGTTATGTTTTCAGCATCGTTCTACATTTATCGGATTCAATTTTTTAGTGCTATTTTGTAACCGTTTTCTACACTATGTATTCTAGGCGCTGTAGTAGCGCTGATGTGCGCTAACAAACTTAAATTGTACTGCGAATGCTCTAAGTACAATTGCTCTAGACTGAGCAACTTTTTTGTATAAAGGCGTTCACCACCACAAATTTCAAAAGTTAATTTACCCTTCTTTAACCTTTTGTTTGCGGTGTTGAGATATAAATCGTCCCAGAGAGTATTTTTTAATTCTACATGCACCCTTTTTTAGAAATAATCTCTGATATACTCTTATACTAGGAAGAATTCAAAATAATCCTATCACAAAGAAATTGTGTTGTAAATTGTTGCACAAGTTAATATAAAAATAGTCGCCAGTCCTAGGCCATAAGCAAAAGATTAATCAGAATTTTTCTGTTATTAAATAAGGCAAATTATTTTCAATAATATAGTGGTATATCTTTACTCGTGGGTTACAGGTTAACCCATTTATGCCTAGCGTCCCAATTTTGGGACGCTTTAGTAAAATAGGAAAAAGTGCATTTCACACCACTTTTTTTTTAATAGAAATGTGGTGTCTTACTTTATGGAGGAGTCCTCGATAAAATAAGACACCAAATTTCTATTTAAATGAAAGTGGTGTGAAAAGAACTTTTTCCAATTTTTCTAAAGCATCGACGCTAGGCATAAATGGGTTAACCCGGGAGAAATCGCGCATATCTAGGGTATGAATAGTTTTTACTTTGTCACCAATAAATACAAACAAAAATTCTCAACTTATTTAGTCAGCGCAAACTGTTACAATTTGTAGGATAAAATATGCTAAAGATTACTTTTCGAAAAGTAGTGGTGATAATTGTAAAATCCGTATGCACTCAGGGTATGTCATACCCCATGCGACTTCTCCCGGGTTAAACAGGTTCATAGGTTCCTATTGTTAAAATGAATTTTTAACAGTATCGCTCCGATATCCCGGCGCCTCTCTCCGTCGCTGCATGGAATCGCGAACATGTTCCAATACGCAAGGAGGCAGATGAGAAGTATACATCACGCCTAATGTGCCCATTTTGAGCACCTGTTATGAATTGTAACATTTTTCATTTGTATTTTGTACTTCGATTACGGTTTTTGTAACATAAAGATCTTTTACACCGTTTGTTATATTTTCTTTGCGTCACGAACATGTTTCCGACCCCCAGTTCCTATGTAAATCTTTCTCCTCATGAGTCACACACCCACAAGTGCCGATTGGACATGACTTTTTGAATCACCCTGTATATATTGTGTAGAAATGGAATGTAGTCTGTGGTATATTGAAAGAGTTCTGTCTTTCAGAAACCTGAAGTTTTTTACTGTTTGGTGGAACATATTATTCCTACTCTAGATTATGATTGCCTTTCGTTATATTGCTTTTATATTCACCGTTTTTAGGTTTACACTCTGAAGGAAAGCTGTATGCTTTTTATTTAAAATAAAATTACGAAAAGCTACAAGTACTGTGAACATTTTTCATCTGGTAATATTTTCTTTGCGTTTAACTTTGCTCTGGTCTGAGTTTAAGGTCCCTATTCTCGCCTGTTTTAGGCCGGAGCAGTAATTATACCGACTGTTACATTGACCACCGCTAAAGTGTCCATAAGACGATGTTGTTGGACAAGATTCATTTCAATGGTCTCTATTTTTGCTTTATATAATGGTTCCTGACCCTGCCTTGTATAAATGGATCCTGTTCCTGCCTTATATAAATGGTTTTTCTTCCTGCCTTATATAAATGGTTCCTTTTCCCGACAACCTTCATCGTAGTGAACGCCTTTCTAGAGAGTCGAGCGGTGATAATTTCCTTTCCGTGTACCAAAGAATGTTTCCAGGTCAATTAGACATTTTGTGCTTTCAATTCAGAGGTTGAAAAGAACCATCTGTTATTGCTGAACTGGAATAGAATACAAATTTCACTTCTACAGAATTTACGTAGGACTTTTATGAACTGCGATTTTGAACTTTAGGTTTTTTAAAATTCTGTCATATTAGGATTTAATAGTGAACGTAGCAAGTAAGAAATATTTTTATTTTAAAATTGTTATACTTTCCTTAATACTTATAAAAATGTATTTCCTTTCAGTAATTATTTAATCCAGTTTATTTATATTACAATGAGTGTTATTGAAATTTTATCTAAAGACGTCTACTAAACATGGTTCGCGGACATGAAGGTCCTCCTTATGGAGCGTGGTTGCAGGGAATTTATTGATGGTACTAAAAAAACCTCCTGGATATAGTGTAAAATGAAAAGAAAAGTGTGAATATAATTACTCCGTGATATGGCATTCAGTGCCATATATTTAAATGTGTACCCCCAAAACTTAGACCACTACTTGCAGAAATTGCTAATACTAAGAAAGCATGTTAGATTATTGAGAAAAACTATCCTCCTAATACTAGAGCGGCAGTACTTTCCCTCATGGACAGATTTTTTGCTGCCAAGTAGGAAGAGGGAGAAGGGAATGGTTTGTTTGCAGCTGGATTGCGTACTATTATTAATCCATTCGGGACCATGGGTGCATATATGCACCCTCAAAAAGAGCATACAGAATTTGTTTCAGGCACCAGTAAAAAATAAAAGTAATATTTGCTTTGTCTAATTAGAGCATTTTTGTGATAGTTTATGTAAAGGTAGCTTTTTTTTTTTTTTTTAAATGATGAAACCGAATAAAATTTGTGTAAAAGCCGCCGGTGCCGAAGGGGTTAAACAATCGAGGGAACAGTGGCACTCATTAGAAGTCCTTTATTAGGTTTTTCAGCTGATTCGTTTTTTTCCCGAAGAATTCTCTAGTGTTGTTCTTAGTATTTATCGTTATACTGATTAGAATTTTAAATTCGATACTATTCTGAAAGAACCACTTTTAGAGGAAAGCCGCTTGCATCTAGATAAAACAAATATTGCATTTAAATCTAAAATTAAGAAACCTCGAGACAAAAATATAACCTGATATACACCCGTCGAGTCGGCGCTTGTAGTGGGAGCCTCAACATTGGCGGTTAGCTGTAACTTGTCTGAAGGAACGGGCAGGTTTGTTTCCATGGCCCGACCTGGGTTCAAACCCGGGACTTCAGCGTAGTAGGAACCTCCGCTACCGAAAATGTTGCCGAGCGGTCAGAAAAAAGTGTTGCTGGACTCGGAATAAGAATTTATTTCGAATATGAATGCAAATTGTGAAATAGAGGTTGTTTACATATTAAAAATTGAACCAGGTTTTGATAATTTTTAGAACTACGGTAAATAAATTCTTCTTCTAATTTTAATCTTAAAATTCACTTTAAGACTTCATGATAATAAAAGAAAGGTAGAGAAAGTTTGTCCTACCTTTTGAATCCGCGAAGGTGTAGTAAGGGTATCCAATTTTACTATAAATCCAATGGCACTATTTAATAACTTCTTTCGATCACTGATGAAAATAAAAAAACATCTTCTCTAAATAAAGTATTGCTTCATTGTATAATTTCTAAGTTAATTATTTAATTACTGTTGAAGAAAAAGAAAGATTAATTTTACATTATAAAATTTACATCACACTATAAAAAGTTAAAACATTTAATTTAATAGAATTGTTCAGCAGGTCTGCATTAAATAAAAGTTACTCAGAGACTGAAGTATTAGTTCTTGGATGAGAGAAAAAAACACAGTCAAGTCTACGTCATTTAGCCTTGAACTCTTGAGGTTACACGTGTAAGTTCTTTAATGAGAATCTCACAGAAAACAGAAAAGTACTTTGTCAGCGCACACGTGTTTCGTTTCACCAGCTTGAAGTCGGATGGATGAATATTCAGGCTCACAATAATAGATGAAATGTTTATATCAGAAATCACTCTTCTAACAGGTTTCATATTTCAAGTAGACGCAGATGTGCTCTTATGTGTTTTAAAATTTTGTCTGTCGCATAACTTGAAATCTAAAAGCAATATTCCTTTATTAAGAATCATTACAGACATTGTAACATTGCAAAGGGGATTTTAGACGTAAAAAGATTGTTTGGTTGGTTGCTTTTATAACGGCCGATTATCTACACGAGGGATGTAGGGGAGTGCCCTCTGCGCGGGTGTTTCTAAGGGATCCTAACTCGTATTTATGGCAAGGTTCGAAGAAAACCACGGAAAACTCCGAATGATTAGATCGACGAGCGTGACAGGGGTTTGAACCCAGTACCTCCCGTCTACCAGCTTTGAGAGCAGAACCTGACAGACACTGATGGGGCTTAGGAGTAAACAGAACCAAGATGTTAGTGTCATTTAACACTAGAACACCCGGATGAAAGGTTGGTTGATTTATGACGGCCGATTATCTACACGAGGGATATAGGCTCTAGCGGGAGTGCCCTCCGTGGGGGATGTTTCTAAGGCATCCTAACCCGTATTTATGGCAAGGTTCGAAGAAAACCACGGAAAACTCCGAAAGGTTAGGTCGACGAGCGCGACAGGGTATTGATCCCCAGCACCTCTCGTCTACCAGCTTTGAGAGCAGAACCTCTCAGCCACTGGTGGGGCTTAGGCGTAAACAGAACCAAGCTGTTAGTATCACTTAACACTAGAACACCCGGAAATTTTACTCAATCTTCATAAAAATGTTTTACACCAGAACTTTTATTTAAAACTATTTAACTCTTTTATTTAAATTATTTCTGTTTGGTTTATATTTCACTTATTTTATGAAGAAATTTCTGGTTCGAATCAACATTTAATCTTTTGACCGGAGTCAAATAGACTCTTGCTAGGCACTCTGACTTTAAGGGGGAACATGGCCTTTGAGTGTGTCGAAACGATCAAAATCATCACAATATTGTAATTGTCAAAACTCACATAAAATACAATTGAGTTTTTCTTTACTTCCTGCCTATAGTATATATTCTTAAATATATTATACATAAAAAAATGTTGTATGTTCAAAAATAATATTTGAATATTTATTTAAAAATTTATATCAGTAATACGTGAAAGAAAATCATTAATTTGCTGCGCGCATGAAAATAAATTTTTGACCAAAATAGAATCATAACATACTCATTTCTAACTTAAAACCAAAATATAGACAAAAAAGTACTGTTTAAAATTTAATTTTAACACGAAATTTAAAAAATATAAATAAAAGATTTAAAAAAAAAAAATCTTTTTTGGTTTCAGCATGAAAACTGTAGAGATATAATATTAACTGATTGATTGATTTTATGACGGCCAATTATCTACACGAGGGATATAGGCCCTAGGGGAGAGTGTCCTTCGTGGAGGTCTTTCTAAGGGATTCTAATCCGTATTTACGGCTAGGTTCCAAGAAAACTACGGAAAACTCCGAACGGTTGGGTCGACGAGCACGACAGGGGTTTGAACCCAGCACCTCCCGTCTACCAACGTTGAGAACAGAACCTCTCAGCCACTGGTGGGGTAGAGATATAGGGCCATTCCATTGTGACGGGTGTGACATCCAGACAAAATTTTAAGAGTTTATATCTATATTTTGGGAAATAAATTAGCTAAGAAATCCCTGAAAAATATTTTAATTATGTTTTTCTATGCATATTCTTGGATAATTGAGCAAATATATAACTTTAATAGCTTTCAATTAAAAAAAATATTTTTTTAAAACTTGTGACGGGTGTGACTCTCTCGGGACAAGAGTTTTCTTGCATACATATTTGTTAAAATTCCTGTGAATATTTAAATGTGTCATTATTAAAACATTTTTTTTCTAATGAAAGAGATTCAAATGAAACTTAATACGTAATTTTCATAATAAATTTTAATTATTTTCCTGTATAAGAATTTTTTGCCTGCTTTGACGGGTGTGACATTATGCAAAGTGTACAATTTGAAAGTTGTTTAGTAAAAAAATACAGTGATCAGTATAGACAGTAAACTCAACAATAGTAAATATACAAAAGAAATTTAATGAAACTAACATATTTATGCAGTTAGTTTAAAATTTGTAGTGCCCCCTCCATGTTATAAGTGATGGGGGAGCTACTTTTTTTACAATAGAAAAATATTCAATTGAGAGGTCATCTTCCTCTGGCCAAATCCAGTGTGGCCCACTGGCTTGCATGTATTTTAAGCTTATTTCTTCCTTACGGAAGTTGATATTCAATACATTAGCATAGTACAAACTATTACGCTTTTTTGCTACTGGCCAGGGAAACCAAAAGATAATCACCAATATTTAAGTCTGATATTTTCAAAATCTTTCTGGGGGATATTCACAATTAGCAGTGACTGCCACTTTCCTCAGTGTTGATTTGGCAGTCTTACCCATTAAAAGGATAGTACTATCACTGCTTACTTTAAAGTGGTGATAAGACTTGATGCCTTCGATGGACTTGATGCCTTTCCATCTTTCTGTCAGCATTTGTTTAGTTTCTAGCATTTTCACTGCTAAGATATACGAGGCCTTTATTGCACCAATCTCCTGAGCACATTTTAAAAAATCCAAAGCAGATTTAACTTAAAAGTAAGTTAGTTAAAAGTAAATTTCTACCAACTCACAATTTGCTAAAATAATTCAAATATATATTTCATGATTTATCTTCTCTTTTTAGGCAAATTGGCCTTAATATGTTAAGAAACAAGTATGATTCTACCTTACACTTCATTTAAAAAATATTTAAATATATTTCAAAGCAATTAAAAATGTTGTCATACCTGTCACAAGAATTTTGTAACACCCGTCACAAGAATTTTGTCACACCCGTCACACTAAAATTTCACACAAAATAAAAATTTAATGAATTTTTAACGTTTTGTAGTTATTGAGACTTGCAATAGTTAGACTTTCCGAAAGTTTCATGTATTTTCATGGAAAAATGCTTTTTGTATAATAACTTAAGCATCTTTTTTGTGACGGGTTTGACAGAGAGACAGTGTAAATATATTTGTACTAAAAATCGGGTCTTTTAAATATTTTTGAAAAATTAAGTGTTTTAAAAGATACACAAAGGTCCCAAATAGTAATATATGCACATATATTGAAAATGCTGCTGTTTTAAATATTGCTTCTGGCAGAATGAAAATACCCTATTTTACATGCCGAAAGTTTTTCAAATTTTTCCAACTTTGAGCCAAGATTAATTATAAAAAAAAATATTTTTAGAGCTTAGTTCTCAATAATTTCATACACTTCATATTTTTACCTTTAATTTGATATATTATTTGTAGTATTAAAAGACATTTGAAATTTCAACCCTCCTGTCCACTTTTTCATGGAAATGCCCTAAAGTAGAATCATAACATACTCATCTCTAACTTAAAACCAAAATGTAGACAAAAAGTATTGTTTAAAATCTAATTTTAACGCAAAAAAAAAAAAAAAAAAAAAAAAAAAACATACTTTTCCAGTGCAAAAAAATATAAGGAGAAAATATGTTAATTGTTTTGGTTTTAGCATGAAGACTATAAAGTAATGCAGATGTGAAATTTTCAAAAATTTAAACTTACATAGTTTGAAAGTAATTGTGCGCGCTAACTCAAAATTTATCAATCTGAGAAAATGCATCTTAAAATTTCAATATCTATTTAAAGGATCCATGTAAAGTCATCTACAAATGATTATAACGGAAGAAATAATGCAGATTTTTGAATGCGGTTTTATGCATATTGTTCAGAAATGTTTAAATATTCAGAATAAAAAGAAATCTGAAAATTGATCTTTTGGAAGTTTAAATGTCCTGTTCACCATTATTTTTTATGTTTTTAGCAATAAGACTATAAAGATATAATAGAATCATAACATACTCATCTCTAACTAAAAACCAAAATGTAGACAAAAAGTATTGTTTAAAATTTAATTTTAACACTAAATTAAAAAAAAATAATAAAAATAAAAATAAACATATTTTTCCAGTGCAAAAGAATCTAAAAAGAAAATATGATTATTGTTTTGGTTTTAGCATGAAGACTATAAAGTAACGCAGATGTGGTTATATTTTCAAAATTTAAACGTATATAGTTTGAAAGTAATAGTGCGCGCAAACTCAAAATTTATCAATCTGAGAAAACGCATCTTAAATTTTCAATATCTATTTTAAGTATCCATGTAAAGCCAACTGCTAAAGGATTATAACGCAGGAAATAATGAAGAATTTTTAATGTGTTTTTTTTTCATATTGATCAGAAATGTTTAAGTATTAAAAATAATACGAAATCTGAAAATTGATTTTTTAGAAATTTAACACTAGAACTTCCATCAACCGTCATTTTGACGGTTACCAAATGAATGTATTCCGATTCGAACAAGAAATTTCTTTTTAAAATAAATTAAATATAAAAATCACAGAAATACGTTAAATGGAAAAGTTAAGTAGTTTTAAATAAAATTTCTGGTGTGAAATAGTTTTAAAAAACTCGAGTAAAATATCCGGTATTTCTAGTGTTAAAGGACCTGTTCACCCTTACACTTATAAAATCACTTAACGCATTTTCAGGCGTATATTTTTCATGAAAAAACACGCGTCTGGAAACAGACATTTTACTACATATGTAAAATCAGTTAAGTATTCCAAAGAACATATATACCGTAATTTCCGGCGTATAGTCCGTAGCTCAAAGAGTTGTTTTTCGACCCAGAAATATTATTTTATAAAATGTAACTTAAAAGATCGCTGTAAATATTTAACTACAATTATTGAATAAAATTTCTGGGTCGAAAAACGACTCTTTGAGCTGCGGATTATACGCCGGAAATTACGGTATAACCTTACATATAACATACTATGCGTACAATATAACCTTACATATTATTAAGCAAAATTTCTGTTTCAAACATGTTTATTTGATCTAACGATTACAGAACAGAAATTATGATAATAAAAAATGTTTGGACACAGAATATCTGATAAGGCGAAATATTTTTGAGTCTACGTTTGTCACGCGAAGACACTCGCAAGTTAATGTTTAAAAAAATGGTAGCGTTCTTTTTATATTTTTCGTTTGGAATTCAATAATTATAAACTATGTTTTTTTGCTTACGATATCTGAGGGCCATCTCTAACAGGGTGCTTTTTTATTTTTTCGATTTTGGTTGCAGTTTGTATTTTTATGAGTATACTGACACTTTGAGAACCGGTTCCGAAAAAGAAAGTGACATCATAAAAGAATATGCAACAAAACCCACAAAATAAAAGAAATCCGGTTAAATCCTCGACTTCAAACATTCTAATCTTTTTTTCAATTAATATTGTGTACTTCATTTTTTCTTTCGTTTTCAATGTGTAGTTTAAAAATACTGTAAATTGACTTTTAATAACTTTTTAGAGATCAGAGGCAAAGTAAGATTCTTACGTTTTCTGGTCCTTTCAATGGTCATACGGATGCTGTCTGTTTTTATGTGGTCGCATTCCATAAATTTCAATTCAGTAACATCCAACTTACCAACACTATTTACTGCATAAATCAGGGCTCCCAAATGGACCGTTTTTTGAATACTGGTATTTTCTGAGAAATTTTTTATTTTTAGATCTGTCTTGCAAATTTTGCAGAAACAACCTTCGGAGGTAAATGTTTGCGGAAATGTTGTAGAAACCTATCATGAAATTTTCTGTTGGCGGACCAATTTTGAACCCTGCATAAAGTTAAAGTTATTTTGGTTTCAATTTTACCCACCGCATGCTACCTCTTAAAATAAAACCTGCTTAATTTTTCATCGGCAAAGCTGGAAATTCTTATCTGTTTATTGCCTGAACATTTGTAATACCGATCGCGCCAGTGAGATTTTGTAAAACGTTTATAATACTGATGCCTTTGCGTATTACAAAAGAAGGAAATCGCATGAAGTATGGATTAAAGTATGGTAATTTTAAAATTAAAAAATTCAGATTTCGAAATGCTATTTGTTTATTAAACATTATATTTTAAAATTTTGTAAGTGAAATTTGTTTTTCTTTTTTCCGAGCTGCGATATTCAGATAAAAACTATTTATATTTATTACATATCAAGCAATTAATAATTTGCTCTTAGTTTTTTTTCTAAAATTTTTTTGTTTGTTTGTTTACTACGTTAAACAGAAAAAAACAGTTTGGACTAAAAAGAATTTTAAGTCAAATATATATATATATATATATATATATTTGCATTTTTCACATTTGATGTTTTTTTACTTTTTTAAAAGTATTTTCGAAATTTTTTCATTTACTTTTATTTGATTTATCATCCAGGACAGAAAGTTCTGTAAAACTTTGGATTGCGTATTTCTTTTGAGCGTCTGGGGACTTTCCATAAAAATGCTCATAAAACTAATATTACTTTAAATTTTATTCCCCTGTTTGTTTATAAAATACACTTCCTATATATTTTACATATATCTTAAAATACAATTCTGTTAATAATATTTTTGTCTACAGCAGATTAAAAATGTTTTTCTAAACGGAAAAATACGGGCAAACTGCTTTTTAAAGTGAATTTACTGACCAAATTTATTCTATAATACCGTATATACTCGTGTATAAGCCGACCCCCAAAACCGAGATGCAAAATAGTTTAACACAAGTAATTCAGAATAATTTTCTACGCCCTGCTTTATCTCATTTAATTGTGAATTATGTCAGACGAAGAACATAATTGTAAAATACTGGTATAAAACATGTTTTCATCAGGAATTTTGGGGTCGGCTTATACACGAGTATATACGGTATATCCCTGACTCTTTAAGAACCGCCTTTGCCATACGTAAGGCTGAACGTTTGCCGCGGTGTAGGGATTTCCTTTTACACCACTATTTTCCTACAATGAACTTCGTAGTAGAATTCTCTTGAAAAACGTTATAAAAATCTATTATGAAGATTGCTGTTTAGAAATTGGGGTATTTGAAGGGATATTCTTTATTTTTTTCTCGACAAATGTTCATCCCTAGTCCGAGGAAATATGTTAAATATCTTTCTATTTAATGATTGCCTTCATTGATACAGGGTGCCCTAAAAATAGATCAATTTCCAAATTCAATAATAAGTTGGGGCAAGATCTGGGTTATAAATTGGTTCTAAAAGCTGGGTTTGATTATCGATTAGGCAATGTTATATTACGTTCTATGGGGAAAATGTGTTTGCGGCGTATTTTAATGATGTTACGCAATTTTAAACATATTCAAATTAATATAAATCACTGAGATGAACTAGAAGGCGCTTACATTAGAATATGGTGAATATAGAATGTATCGTTCATTTACAGGGACACCCAAAATTATTTCTTTACATTACGCTCTACAGGGAAATCATTTACAGCGTATTTTAATAATGTTAAACTATTTTGTACGATTCAAATTACATATAACTGAGGTACACTAATAGCCGATTACTGTAGAATATGGTATGCATAGAATGTATCGTTCCTTATAAGGACACTCTAAAGAATTTTGTTACAGTACTGTCTGTGAACCATAATTGCTGGTAACACGTTTCAGATGTAACTAATTTTTTGCATGTTAATTGGTGCTTATAAATTCACTAGATCATGACCATGACTGCTAAAAAGATCCCACGTATATTTCCATTTATTGGCGGAGACTACTGGAGAGGAATTTTTGATTGTTCTATGTATTTCCTAACTGAAGTAAATTTTAGCATATACTGTGTAGTATACATACAAATCTATAGATCATATATAAGACTGCATAAAAGAATTCGGATATTTTGTTTAAATCTCAGTAGTATTTGCTGAAATGAGGTTTTCAAGTGTGTTATGCTTTTTCTAAATTGTTTACTTGGTAAACTGTAAAGTGTTTCATAATCTATGCTCGACGTATGATTTTTCGTTCTTGTTCGTTCTGCACAAGATAGCTACAGACGATCTCTAACGAAACCACTTTTTTTTACTTTTTCGATTTTTGTTGCAGTTTATTATTATTATTATTATTATTATTATTATTATTATTATTATTATTATTATTATGTTATGGACACACTTTCTACTCCGAAACCAGTTTCGAAAATGAAAGTATCTTCATAAAATAAAATCTGCAACTGGAATCCAAAAGGAAAAATGTGCTCGGTGAAAGATTGACCTCAGCTACCCTATGCAAAATATATATATATATTGATATGCGAAAGAGTAATTTGAAAAGAACGCTCACATAGGATTATTATTAGCTTGCGATTTTTGTCTTATGCCATTTATGTCAAACCCGTATCAAATGAAAATTCTGCTTTATAATTATGAAAATGATCTTTTAGAAATCGATTATTCTGTATTAACCCCTTGAAGCGCACCTGTATATTATATATACCACTTAATTTTAATCCAAAAATGCCACAATGACACCCTAATTTTATAATCAAATTTTGAATTTATAAGGTACATGAGGAAAATCTTTTACTAATTTTAAAATAAATTCGTTCTTGAATCCTGGTGTCAATCAGTCCTTTCAATATTTTAGTTACAAGAGTACTTTGCCCCTGAAGGGGTTAAAATTCTTACTCTGTTGAAATTTTACTCAACATTGATAAAAAACTTTTCACACCATAATTTTTACTTCAAGCTATGTGACATAATTATTTAACTTAGTTCACTGTGGCCTTTAAAAAAATATATTACTTTACCAAGAAATTTCTGGTTCAAATCGATTGAAATAAATTATACAAACGGGGTTTTTCGACACATTCAGTTTAGGAAAGTTAACAATAAATATACAAACAACCTGTCATTTGACCGATATCAGATGAAAATTTTTCGATTCGAACCAGAAAATTTTTCATGAAATAAATAATATACAAATCACACATCGGAAATAACCTAAATAGTTTTAAATAAAAATTCTGGTTTGAAATATTTTTATAAAATTGAGTCAAGTTCTCGGTAATGTTTAGTGTTAAGATAGATTAATGTTGAATAATTTGTAAATATTTAATTTAAATTTTGACCTTTAAATTATTTTAGAACAAAGCTAATTTAGATGAAAAAGTGTGAGAAACACCAACATGGATTAAGCGTATCCTTTCAATTTTATTTTTACTGTAAAACACAAAAACGTCAAATGAGAATTTGAGTGTAAACAGAATATTCTTATGCATTTATTATTAATGCCAAATAAATTTTTCATGACCGTATATTTAATATGGCTTAATAGTTAGCATTATGTTTTAAAAAGAGACCTATTAAAATATGTACAATAAAAGCATATTTCCTTTAAAGCTTCCTGAAAACGGTACTTAACGTAATAAAATATCAGTTTAAGATCCCCTTTTTACTCTAATAACTTAGTTAATTAAATGCTTACTAATATGCATTGTTGTACCACAATAATATTCCTGTTGTTTTCATTAAGTGAGAAAGAAAATATGCACTTAATTAAATTTTCCTCATACAGAGATGGAGTAATTGGTTGCATAGTTGTAAAAGCTTTACATCCCATATTTGTATAACACATTTAAGTGAAAATTTCCGAAAGTTAATTGATAAATATATTAAATTTATTTTTTATTTTGTATTGGTTTTAAGTATTTTTGACATTGTAAAGTTTAAAAAATATAGAAGCGTATTAAAATATAGAAAATAAACCACAATATAGCTTGCTTGTATTGAGAAAAAAGGAACATGAATTATTAGCGACATACAATTATTTTTCGATTAAAATAACATTTCTAAAAAGATTCTTCAGCCCAAGACGATATAAATATGCAAAAATATCTGTTTCATGTTTGATGCTTAATACGATAAATGTTACATTTGGTTAAGTTAATTTATAATTAAGGGTAGTATTGAAAAATAAAACCGAGTTGTTCCGTTTTCAGGACCAAAAAATTCATAAAATTCAAGGCAACATAACTCGTTAAATTTAGTCTTAGAATAATTGAAGTTTTACTATTTTACTTTTTAGAGCACGCAGAAAGTTTTTTTGAATATAAAATATAGGGTACTCCGCCGTAAAATGTTTAATTTCGTAACTTTTAAAAAATAATTATTATGACGTCAATGACGTAACCAGCCTAAACTTTTTCAACTAAATGCTCGTTGCTCAATTTTCAATCAGGCTGTCATTTTCTGAGATTCACAAGCTGCGATTCTGGCGGTTGCCAATTGCCCTGAAGCCCCTTTCTCTATGTCTGTGGTGCAGTGTAGATTTTTAATAAGAGAGATGCGTGAAAAAAATATGATAATTGTCTTACAATGAATCCCCTCACACTGTTGTATTCCAGGTAACGAAAAGGCGGATGAATTGGCAAAAAAGGGTTGTTCTGTTAATCAGGCTTCATGTAACTTAATTAAATACAAGTCTGCCTCTTCAATGGTTAATCAAATAATTAAAACATCACATATATCACTACTAAAGGAACGAACAAAAGAAAAATCGTGGAGAAATTATCTCTAACCTCCCCGATTGTCCAAGAAGCAGTGCTGTAGCTGCCTTTTGTCTCGCGACAAAACATGATTGTTTGTGTGTTCATCTTTTCCGTCTCCAGATAGTGGATTGTCCTGCCTGCCCCCTCTGCCACAGTGGTGCGGCGATGACTGCTGACCACCTCTCTGACTGTTCAGCACTCACAAAGAACTGTATTTACTCCCGTTACTTGGAGGCCAGAGACTCTTTACACATTTTAACTTCTTGATTTTATGTGGTTCTCGTGTTAATTACCCTTTACTTTGTTCCTGTGTTTGGCGTTATCTTTTTACATATATTTGTGGGGTTTTTTTCATGATCTCTGTTTGGCGTAAGGATAATGTCTGTTCGCCTGCTGCATTGGAAATAAAAAAATGATGTAACCAGAGAGGGTGATATAAATACTACTATTTCGTACAAAATTTTTCCCCTTATTTAATTATAGAGTTCTGCGATTAGATAAGCCGAAAAATGCTGCATAAAAATAGTGATTTCCATAACCTTAACCCCCTCTGGCTAAAAATTGTTTGAAGTAAACAGGGATCCCAAAAGATCCACTCTTTAAATATCAAAATATTCTATAAAAAAAAAAAAAAAAAAAAATAGATTTTTGTTTCGAATTTTTGAGACACCTACCCCGAAGTTTATTTCTAGTTCAATTCTTCTCAAACACAAATATTTTTCTCAAAAAATACTAGTATTCAAAAAGCGGACCATTTGGGAGCCGTGCGTAGATGGGTTATTGATATAATGAAGTACAACATTTGAAACAGTTTTTGAATTGGAAACATGTCTCTAAAATTAATGGTTTAGGAGTTAGCTACTGGACAACGATAAGAGGAAACAATATGCACATTGAAATAATTATTTTCTTTTATAAAATCCTATGAAAATACAATATAAATTAAAGTTCAAATTATTGCTGCGCTAACAAAAATATATTTCAATTTTAAAATGTCCTTAATCTGATAAATTATTAGAATGGTTGCTCTTCAAACGTTTGAAATACTTTAGTAATTATTGGTTACTGAAGGTTAGAAATTTATCAACTTTATTTTGTGCAGTACTAAATAAAAGCTGAATTATGCAAATAATCGCAAATTAGTTTACTACATTATCCGAATTGTGTGAAATTATGAGAAAAATTACATTTTTAATTGAACATTTTCACAAATTGTAACTATTATTTCTGACAGAAATTGCTAAGTAGTTATTGATTGCGAGTATTCGAAAGTTCTTTTAAACTGTCATAATATTTGTGTTAAGTTTTTCAAAATTTTCACTTTTATCTAACTTATGTTAGCGTATAAGGGCAATTCTCCAATAAGTGGGTAATTTCACTCTGTCATTTAGTGAAAAATAAAAGTTAAATTTTAAACAATTTTTCCTTATAAATAGATAAGGCATAACACAAAATTTTATTAAATTTTAGTGGTAACAAAAAAGCGTAAAACTTCGTTTCGTGTTCCCCTTTTTCGTTAAAAATAGTAAATTTTCGATTTTGTGAAAATGCTCGGATGAAAATAATATTTTAAATATTACATGGGTCGGCACGGTCACTGTTTTGACTATCCCTATTTCCAAACAATAAACTTATTGGTAGATTTCAACAACATTTGTAGAGAAAACTAAAATTAAGATTATTGTTTGGAAATGCTTGCGTAGGTATAGTGTCGGGAGGGGATAGATGTATACTGCCACAACCTTCTCCGAATAGAATGTTTCGCGTTGTTTAATTAGCATTGATGAAATTAGAGAAGAATTATGGGTAGGGTCTTGGACAGAGCTGTTGAAGGAAGACAGTTGCCTGGAGATCTGGGAGGGAGAGAAGGGTACGCTTGGTCCTTACTTTTGAATACCACTAATCTTCGCTATATATTATCGTAGAATTTGTAATAAATTTTTGCAGCTCAATAAGTCAAAGACTGGTATTCGGATATGTGGTACTCAAAACTAAGGACCGCACGAGTCTGGAAGAGAACTTATTCAAAGATAATTTCATGGTGAGTAAATGCATATACAGGACATGTAGGAGGCCCAACAGCATAAACCAGTGTGTACCAATTGATGCCCGCGTAGAACAACTATTTTTATTGAGAAAGCTTCACCTTATTTACTCGAAGAATATATGCGATTAAATAGGTTATTTGTTCCATAAAAATATCGTTTCTATGTGACCACACGTTGACTCTACTGGCATAAGGTGCATCTGTCCCGTAATTTCTGTCATATTTTCTTGTTATTCATATCCATTCGTTGCATGAAAAATTATAATATTGGTCACGCCACCGAAAATATGTTCATTATACAAATGACTTTCTGTATTACAAAAGGAGGAAATCCCATTACAATAATGTAATTTTGAATACACAGATATTCGGATTTCAAAATGAATTCGTTTTCTAAACATTTCTTCTTTAAACTTCGTATTCGGATTGGATTGTTCGTTTTTCAGAACTGCGATTTTCATGTTACTCTTTTTATGTTATGATACATGGGGCAGCTAGCAACTTCAAAGTGCATACACTCCTTGAAATCGCAAAGGAATCTGTTCAAAGAGTCCACTATTAAATATAGAAATATTCTATTTAATATTTAAACCGTGGAATTGGTGGTCACCTCGTTTAATCCCAGATTTTGCAATAGTTTCCCGTAATTAAATAAAACGAGAAATTCTATAAAAATATTTTGGTAACAATGTACGCAACATGTAACTAATTATGTTATTAACTAATTAGTTATGTAAGACAAAACATATGCTCTTTGAATGTAGCGATTTTTACTTTACTGAAAAAGTGGTGGAAGTTTCTCTGTGCCCCTTCTCCATTGACGCTAAGCTTACGAATAATGGTAACCAAAGCATTGATGGTTCCGGACGGGTGAGGACGCTCGTGGATACCACTATTTTTCAAAAAAAAGTTTTTGCATTACTTAATGGCAGAATTCTGCAATTAAATAACACAATTATTTATTTTCGAAAATGTTTGGCAACTATGATCCCCACCTCCTCTGGCTCCGCCACCGCTCTTACGAGTGAGGATGTGAAAGTAAGCATTTTATACAGTCTTCAATGATTTCGTACACTTCTACATTTCCAATGGCTTTATAATCTTTATAAATCAAAGATACTTACGCACTCATATTTACGAAGTTTATGATGAGTGTCATTGCTCTCATTAAAAAAAACCTAAGGGATCAAAAACGGGCTACTTATAAATAAAAAATTACAAAATTTCACTGCAATTTAAAATATTTAATAATAAACTTTGAACATAGGTGAAAACCTTTTTATTTTTTTAAATCTTTCTTTTTCACATTTAATATCTTTTTAGACTTCCCATTAATAACACCTAAAACCATTTTTATACGAAACTATCAATAATGCATTAAAATAAACTTTGAAATTTATTAAAAGTGATAAATTCGTATTAGACGCATGCCAAGAGATAATATCCGAAGAAATCGCCAAATATTTCACTACTTACTGCAGTCTTTTGGATTTTTGATAATTTCAGCAGTTTAATCCGTAGTTCGATTACATGTCTGTTAAATTTCAGTTTTATTTTTTATTATATTTATTTTATTTAATTATTGATGAAGTTTTAATTTCGTTCTGGATTATAAGCCGCAAACAAATGCTGAAATGTTTGTATTGTTTTATGTGCAAACGGAATCAGCGTTAGTAATCGGGCTGCTACACGCGATAGAAAAAGATTAAAAAACAATCATGCTTGAAAATCATTTTAAAAACAATAAACAATGAGTACATTGGTGTACAGTTTTCAAACAAATTAAATTTGAAAGTACTTTTTTTTTCCTATTTGGTAGTGTAAAAATTGAGACTGTACGATCGATAGCATCTATGTTATATTTGTGTTTTATTTTATTTTATATTACATTACTTATTTATTTATTAATGAAGTTTTAATTTCGTCATGGAAAATTAGCTGGTGACAAATTCTGAACTATTTGTGTTGTTTTAAGTGCAAATGAGTGATTATCCTCCCGTAATGGGGTATGCACGCAATGGTAATGAATAGATTTAAAAAATGCATGCTTGAAAATTATTTTAAAAGCTACAATACATCAGTTAACTAAGATAGAGTTTTCAAACAAATTACATTTGAAAGTAGAATATTTGTCCCTTTATAACTGTGAAAAAATTGCAAATGTGCGCGTTTTAGAAATTAAAAGAATTGCAGTAGCAAAAATCGCAAAATCGAAATTTCAACATCAAGTGTTGCCATTCGCAAAATGACACCAGCATTACGCACGAACGCGTCCTACATAATATAGATTAAAGGTTTTAGCTTATTTATATACTTTTATGTGCAATACACCTAATCTTCAAAATGCATATTAATGCAATATGAACACATTCCCCAAACGCAGTTTAATTCGTATTTATGTATATTTTGAGATAAGCATTGGAAATTTATATTTAAAGTGAATACGGATTGCTCAATCGAATGAAAAGAAAAATGTACTGGGCTCACGTTGATATCATCGCTACCATGTCAAACTATCGAATGTGAAAAAATGCGTATTTCATTACTTTTAAAAATTGACCGATTGTTACCACTAAATTTTAATAGTATTCTTTACCAGGGTTGCCAGTTTAGACTTCTTTTTTATTCAGCAATTCCAAATTCATACCAGAAATTTCAAACAGAAATTTTTGCTTTATTTAATGGCGGACATTTCCTGATTATTGAAAGTAAATGTTTTCTCTCAAAATTTCCGATATGAATTCGGCATATCTAAATAAATAAGAAGGCCAAACTGGAAGTATTTTTTTATTAGTATTCTTACTAAGCGAAGTATTCTAATCCAAAGTGGTGACAATTGGCCCATTTTTTAAAGTAATGAAAGAAGCTTTTTTTTTCACATTCGATAGTTTGACATCAAAGTTTGTATAAACATTAGTACGGTCTCCCAAAAAATATACACAATTACAGAAGTTGAGAAAATCATGAAGAATTTTCGTGCAAACTGCCCTGTTTTTTTTAGCACTTTCCAACCTAGTTGAAAAGTGCTTATGACTTCGGTTTGTCTGCCGTATGGCCGTCTGCCGTCTGCCGATTGTCCGTGCTCTAACTCCCGTAAATATGCTCGGATTGCTCTGCAATTTTTATATGTTATTGTCTTTATCTATAGCATGTTCCCTATTTCAACGGAAGTGTGTAGCACTGATAGTTTTTTTTACAGGGACACTCAAAAGAATTCCGTTACATTGCGGTCTATGGGGAAAAATCATTTGCGGTTTATTTAAATAATGTTTCACTATTGTAAACGCATTGAAATTTATATATATTACTAAGGTGCATTACAAGAGGCTTACTACAGAATAGTGTGTGTATAGCAGTCATCGTTCATTTACAGGGACACACAAAAGAATTATCTACTGTCTGTTAACAATAATTCCTGGAAGTGCGTTTTAAGTTACTGAACGCGATTTTAATTTTAACTCGCTTTTTGGTGTATTATGTGGTGTGTATAAATTCTGTAGATCCTATACAGGGCAGCACAAAAGTTCGCGAACACATTTCCGTTTACTGACAGAAACTCCAGAAGGATAATTTTAAACTGTGCAACGCGTTTCCTAACTAAACTAAAATTTAGCATCCTATGTAGTATATACACAAATCTATAGATCCTATACAGGGCTGAATAAAAGTATTCGGATATTTTTCCGAATATTGTATCTGTTAAAAATTCCTGAAATTATGTTTTTAAATATGTTATGCGTTTTCCAATTTGTTTCCTTAGATGTTATCTTTTAGCTTATTAAACGGTATGTTTTGTAAAATTATTTTGGAAGCGTTGGAAAGTGCTACATAATCTTTGCTTGAAGCATGATTTTTCGTTCTTGTTAGAATTAGAGTTAGGACAAGTTTCTTTTTAGCACTTTCCAACATATTTGAAAAGTGTTTATGAAATCGGATTTTTTGTCAGTTTGTCTACCGTCTGTCTGTCTGTCCGTTCTGTAACTCGCGTAAATATATTCGGATTTTCATGCAATTGATATATATTATTGATGTTTACTATGCTATGTTCGGTATCGAAAATGAAGTATGTATCACTTAAAAGTTTTTTTTACTGGAACATTCAAAATAATTCCGTTACGTTACGATCTGTGGGGAAATATCATTTGCGGTTTATTTTAATGATTTTACTCAATTTCAAGCATGTTGAAACGGATATACATCACTGAGGTACATTGTAGGAGGCTTACTATAGCATAAGGTGTGCATAGTACTTATAGTTCCTTTACAGGGACATTTTAAAGAATTCCGTTACACGACGGTCTATGGAGAAAAATCGTTTCCGGTTTATTTTAATAATGTTACACTTTTTTAAACATATTAAATTTGATATATATCTCGAAAGTGAATTACAAGGAGCTTACTATAGAAGTGTATAGCATTCATCGTTTATTTACAGGGACACACAAAGGAATTCGGTGCTGGAGGTGCTTTTTCAGTCGCTGAACTCATTTTTAAATTTTGACTCGTTTTTTGCGGATTGTTTGGTATGTAAAACATTTGTAGATAATATACAGGGCAGCAAAAAAGTTTTCGAGTACATTTCCGTTTATTGACGTAAATTCCAGAAAGGGAACTTTAAACTGTGCTACGCGTTTCGTAACTGAACTAAAATTTACCATTCATGTAGTATACATACAAATCTATATATCTTATATAGGACTGCACAAAGGAGTTGGAGTGTTTTTTCGAATATTGTTGGTAATTACTGAAAGTCGTTTTTAAATATGTAATGCGTTTTCCAAATTGTTTAATTAGATATCGTCTTTCACTTTATTAAACTGTAAATATTTGTAAAATTATTTTGGAAGTGTTGGAAAGTGTTACATAATCTATGCTTGACGCATGATTTTTCGTTCATGTTTTATTTTTACATCCGCACCCAAAGACATCTTCAATATTTTGCAATTGTATTTTTCTTTTTTGATTCATGCTGTACTAGGTTTAGCAAGGCCCTTACATTTGAGCCCCACAATTTCCGTATTTAATCCCAGAATTTTAAATAATTTTCCACGTTTAAATAAGTCGAAGATTTTTGTTTGGAAACAGTGGTAATTAAAATAATTACTGCAACAAACCAGTATGTTTTAACCCTTTGATTACGGGGTTGGGACATATGCAGTCCCAACGATTATTTCGTTATCCTATTCGCAACAGTTTTAGAAACAAAATCTCTTCAGTGCATTCATACTAGGATAACTTCAACAGAAATGAACCACAAAGAAATTTTTTTTTGTAAATTGTGGTACGAGTTAATATAAAAATAGTTGTCAGTTCTATACTGTAATCAAAAGATTAAATGTTTTAAAAGTATTAAATATATGTTTTACCTTTTTTAAATGTTATTTAAAAGTTACTAGTTTATACTTTTACCAATATTTTCCAGTGCTTTCCATTGTGGTATACAGAGGGGTGTTATGGATACTGATACTTTCGAAAATAAACCTTAAAATTTTTATTCAGAAAGACTGGTACTATAGCTGCCAACTTTGGCGCATTTTTCCAACCATTAATTTTTTAAAGAGAAATATTTATTATCTAATCGCCGAAAATTTAAGATTAAATAAAGTAGATATTTCTTGTAAAAAATAGTGGTTGGAAAAATGCTTAAGTGTTAACAGCGATGCACAACGCCTCTCTGGTTTAGGTCATCGCCTCCCAAATACTAGGCCTGAGAGCTGACAGAAAAATGGCGACGCTCGTAGGCGGATATTTTAAAGCGTTTGTAAGGTCCACTGAATTTATAGACCAGTATTTTTAAAATTTTTATTTGATTTATTGAATCGCAGAAACATAAAGCGTAGAAAAGTTTTAGAAGTTCAGTGGGATTAATATTATCTTCACCTTTATCATATACCGCATCGTCTGCAGATAAAACCCAACAGTTAAAAAAATCTTTTTATTATTCTGCTATGTAGAATCTGTCATGTGCATTTCACAGCTATAAATATTAACAAGAGTCTAGTCCCTGCACTTTGGCTACGATTTCAAAAAATGGATCGTGCTGCGTGCATGCGCATTGCTCTAGACAGTTTCAACAAGAACCATATTAATTTTATTCCATTCCGCGGCAGTTTTTTAAAATTCGTAAAAGGATTTTGATTTAAAATATTTAGCGTAATATAACTAAATATTTTCTTTCACAATTTTCATTATTATTATTATTATTATTATTATTTTAACATTATTGAAGAAATTCAATTTCAGACTTTTACTAAAATAAATTTTTTCCTCCGGATTTTTCAATTTTTAAGGATTTTTAACTATTTTATAGCGTTTTAAAGCGAATTTTTAACATCCAAAAAACAATTTTTAACATTAAATAAAAACATCACTGGACACACGAAACTCGCTTTGCAGCAATCTCTAGAATGCACGAAATTCATTCAAGCCGCGGTCAATAACTTGTGTATGTACGCTTCGCGTACGTTAACCAAAAAAAAAACATCACTGGACGCATGCAACTCGCTGTACAGCATTCTCTAGAATGTACGAAATTCATTTATAGCCAAATTTCATATTTATTTCCATTTTGTTTTAAACTTTCCATCGCTTATATGTTGAAAAATGGAAACTTTATATTTTTTTTATTCAAATTATTTTTTATGACTCAAATAAATACTGAAAAATAAAACTTTCCGCCGCTGGGATTCGAACTCAAGACCACAGAACGGAAGAGAAATGACATACCACAGAGCTATACGCACTCATTTTGAAATGGCTTAGAACAAAATTTTAAAGTATCAGACAAGCACGCATGCGCGCAAAGTGATCCGTTTTTTGAAATCGTAGCCAAAGTGCATGGACTAGACGCTATATAAATATTAAAGCTCCATAGCTGCCAACGGATACAACATTTTGGCACTATTACCTAGGGCAGTGTTGCCAGTGGGCTACTTTTTTTAAATTCAGTTTTCTTGACTACCACCAGTTTTTTGAGAAAGTAAATTCGCCCTGTTTAATGACAGATTAAATAAGGGGAAAACAAGGCTAATAATGCCATTTCAAAAAAGTGGTGCCAATCAAGCAATCTGAATTTTTAAAAAGTAGCCCACTGGCAACACTGACCTAGGGAATAATATTCTTTGCCTTGTCTGTTCTCAGATATCTCCGATAAAATAAAGCAAAGGTTACTATCACGAAACTTTGGTAACAAAAAATCGTAGCAGTTGGCAGATATGCAGATCTGGCAAACTCAACTGTTTGCATTTTCTAAAGCAGTTTGTCATTATGATCTCAATATAGTCCATGTTCTATATTTTGCTATATTATTTTCAAGAATTCCTAAAGAATTTTTATTTTTCATTTCTTTTACTATTTGTTTTAAAGATTTGATTCTATGATTTATAAAAATGTTCCGTTTACTAAATAAATTTAAGATTTTTCAGAGATGTAGAAAATTTTTCTAGTTATTTTCAAATGATGTTTATTTTAAATTTTATTTGAAATACTAAATTGTATGTTCAACTTACTGGTTAATGAATTTTTTTAAAGATGCAGAATATTTTTCTACTTTCGAAATACTGTTGTTTTAAAATTGACTTATTTGATTTAAAATACGAAATTTTGATGAAATGACTTTATGCGATTTTTATATATGATGTAAAAATATAACTGAATAAAATTTGAAAGTTAAATCATTATAAAAATAATTTTTTAAGGAAAATATTTTAATGTCTACACAGTTGCATATTTTACCGGTAATTTCCATCCTCTTAGCTGATTCTATTAAAAAAGATATGCGTCAAAATGATATGGAAATCATACCTCAAAAATAGCTTTAAAAGTTCGGAATAGGAGATTTACATAGAAATCGAAAATCTCACTTTTAAATTATGAATTTCTTCTCAAAGTCTACTAGTTTTTACTTTTACCAACATTTTTCCATTGCTTCCCATTGTCGTATCCAGAGGGTTGTTATGGATTTTGATATTTTCAAAAAGGAATCTTACTTTTTCTTCAGAAATACTGGTATCCATAACCATAGCTGCCAACTTTGGCGCATTTTTCCAACCACTATTTATTTTTTTTAATATTTATTATCTAATCGCCGAAAATTTAAGATTAAATAGATATTTCTTGTATGAAAAATGCTTAAAAGTTAACAGCGATGCACAACGCCTCTCTAGTTTAGGTCGTCGCCTCCCGAATACTAGTCCTTAACACCTTAGCTGTGGGAGGTATTTTGACACCTTAAAAATAGGCACTGTACACCACTTTTTCTGTACTAAAATATTTGCTTTGTGTAATCGAAAATGGTCTGCCGATTAATAAAGCGAAGGTTACGTTAAATAATTACTGGTGTGCAAAATCTTTTAGTAACAAAGCAAGCAAACTGTTCTTGCCCGAACTGAGTTCGGGCTACACAGTTAAGGGGTTAAAGCTGACAGAAAAATGGTGGCGCTCGTAGGCGGATTTTTTTAATGCGTTGGTACGGTCCACCGTACCAATGACAGAAAAAATCCGCCTGCGACAGCCGAGCCGCCATTTTTGTGTTAGCGCTCAGGCCTAATATTCAGGAGGCGGTGTTACGGCTGAGGCGCTTAGAATTTTATACGCCAAATATATGCGTACGTGTGTATGCGTGTCTCGCACATTTACACCAAACATAGCCTTGCTCTAAAAGAGTATAAAGTCCAAACTTTTATATTAAATATTTTTGTACTTGAGCAATATTTATTTTCCTTAAAAAATCAGCGATGATTTTCAGAAACTTTATTTTCACATAAAAAAAAATACATTTATTTTCTGTTTTGGGTGTGACATGGATGTCACACCCACAATGCCTGCAGATTCTCCTTTTTAGATATGAAAATGATGTTTTATAAATTGATGTTCCTGTATTAAGTTTAAGATAGATAAATGTTTGTTAAATATAAAAATATTTAATTTAAAAGTTTGAGCTTTGAATATTTTCAACATTAAGCGAAATTAGGTAAAAAAGTGTGATAAATGCCCCTATACCTTGAATGTATCGTAATTTTCGGTGTACAATCCCCGGATCAAACAGTCATTGTTAGACTCAGAAATTGTTAGTTAATAATAGAAGTCAAATTTTACAGCTATCTAGTAAGTTACATTTCATAAAATAAAATGTCTTTGTCGAAACACGATTGTTTGATACGCGATTATACGCTGGAAGTTACAGTATTAGAAAATTAAGTCATGTGGCAATGTATTTGATCTACCGTGTTATTTATACGCATGATTATTTAATAAAATATGCACTAAATCATTAAAATAAAAATACAGAATACTTTTATTTATTATTATGTTTTATAACTATAAATTTAATGACTAGCTGCAGTCATAAATAAAAAAGAAATTAAAATATAATAACAATATTTACTTTTCATTTATTTAAACTAAATTGCATTCCATTTTCAAGCATCTAATCTTCTTAGCTTAAAAATAGGTTCTGAAATCGTAAGTGACATTCGTAAAAGAAAATCTTTTATTCACTCTACATGATATTTTGTTTTTTTACGAATGAAGTGTCTTAAATTTATTCTGACAGCAAATCTAATTCTGAAAGCGTTGCCATGAAAGCAAAGCTGAAAGCATGATATTGAATTATTTACGTGTAGAATACCAGAACGAAATCTTATGTCACAAGAAGTTTTTAGTCTTGACGAAGTGCTTTAGAAAAACATTTTTTATCTCAAATAATGCAATCAATTTTAATAAACCAAAGAGTGATTTATTTAAAATATTAAACGTCTTTTTCTTTTTTTAAATATTTGTTATTTTCTTGTAAGCAAGCAAAGATTTTGCTGTTCCGCCACGGATTTCATATTAACACTATTTCTTAATAGTAAGCTCCGTCTTATGAAATTGCAGAAACTGGTGGTCAATTGTTACCACTATTTATTGATCTCCCATCTGCTCTTGTGTTATTCGTAAAATAATAAGTTTGACATTGTTTTTACGAAATAGTGGTACTATGTGACTAACCTTTCGCCAATCCATTCGTTAACAGCTAAGAATGAAAACAATATTTTGCAAAACCGTAACTACTAAACTCTGTTTTAAATTCAAGAGTTATATATTATTCAGCAAAATTATTACGTTTCCGGTAAAAAATTTAAAAGGAATATTGTAATTTTTATTTTATGATGCACATCGCTGTCAACCTTACCGTTTCTTTCAGTCAGAAAACATACACGGTGCTATAAAATTTATTTAATAGTGTAACTTGTTTCTATTTGGTACTTATTTGATGTCATTTCTTAAGAGCCTACACTAGTCACACGAAAAAACTCGCATGCTAATGTTAAACCCATGGGGGCATTCTTTTCAAATGTCTCGATTTTTCTTTCTTTTCTTTTTTGCATAGTGTAGCTGAGGTTGATCTAACGTACCTAGTTTTTACTTTTTCGATTTTGGTTGCAGTTTTTTATGAGGTTACTTTCACTTTCTGAACCGGTTTCGAAAGTGAAACTGACTTTATAAAAAATGAGCAAACAAAATTGAAAAGTAAAAAGTAATTGCTTTAGAGATTTATCTCAGCTATCCAATGTGAAAGAAAAAATATTTATAATTATTAATTAAATGCAAGCGATACATTTGAAAAGAATAATCCCTTAGGTTTAACATTGTTTGTGAGTTTCATTGCGCGACTCTTAAATTTTTCATGGGCAAAGTACTTGAAATGATTGAGTGACACCAGTATTTACTAACAAATTTGTTTGACAATTAAAAAAAGCTTATTTTATTTTATTTTATTTTATTTTATTTATTTTTATTTTATTTTTTATTTTTTACGTACACTATAAAACAAAATGTTATAAAAAAATCTCTGGTTCTGTTGCTGCATTTGCGAATTAAAATTAAATGTGATATATAATAACCCACTGTTCGTTCAAGAGGTTAACAGTGGCCATAGCGGGAACAAATAAATATACACTGGCGAGAAAAATTAAAAAAACAACTATAAAAACTCATCGAACTTGAATAATTTTGCAGATAAGAACATGAAACTGTCACAAGATCTTTATTTTGTCATGCCTGACATATATTCAAAATGAAGAACTGCCTATTTCCGCAAAAAATAAATACATAAATTTACATAAAAACATAGGACTGTCTGATATAAGAGGGGATAAAGAAATTGTACTGTTACAATATTTTAGAGATACAAAGGAAAAATTAGTAAAGTATGGGGACACTCCTGACCGAAATGCAAGTTTTACAGCGCTTTTCCATACTGTGGATTAGATTAAACAGAAGTTCTTGCGGTAACAAAGTGTATTCAAGATGAATAGTGCTCCGAAACTCCTAGAGACTGCTAGTAGGGGATTGTCGAGATGCAAGTCGCCGTACTGGTGCGTCCCACACAGTTCCTATTGGATTAAAATCCAGAAAATATGAAGGCCACTCCATTCGCTGAATTCCTTCGTCCTGAAGATAATCAGTCACTAGTGAAGCACGATGGGGTCGCGAATTATCATCCATTAGGAGGAAGTTATTACTGATTGCACCCCTAAACAATTTGACATGGGGATCAAGAACCTCATCTCTGTATATTCCAGCATTCACAGTTGCACTGGTAAAAATGTGTAGGTCAGTACGGCCATTCAAAATGATGCCCGCCCATAGAATGATTCCACGACCTTTGTATCGACGCCTTTCACGGAGGTTTTCAGCCTTATTGCATGTGCTTTTTTCCCTCCATATGGTAACGCATCTGAAATCACTCTACAAAGAAAATCGGGATTCATCCGTACAGAGAACTCGGCTCCAGTCCGTGGTACTCCAATGACGACGAAATCTGCACCACTTTAACTGGGTGCATTTCGCTGGAGTTAATGGAATACAAATCATGGGTTTTCTTGCATACAGCCCTCTTTTATGCAGCCTGTCACTGACAGTAAATCTGGATAGTTGAGTTCCTGTTGCTGCAGCGAACTCTCTTGCAATCCGAACTGACGTTAGTTGCCTGTTTCTTTTAGCAATCGTTGCCAAATAAAGGTCTTTATAGTCTGTTGTGGCACGTTTTCCACCTTGACCTGACTGTCTCTGCACATTACCAGTCTCCTTAAACCGTTTCCAGTTTCTTGAAACGGCACTTTTGGCTATTTTTAAGTCTTTACAGACCTCTGTCAGTGTCTTTCCTGTTTCTATTCTCCCTATAGCACACCACTTCTCACAATCGGTCAAATGCCTTCTTGATGACATATTCCACCTACTACAAGCGAAACGTTTATGGAACTACATGTAAAATCCTTGAAATTAGGCTTCAAATCACCCACGTGTACTCCTTTTCAAACGTGCTCAAAAATTTGCATATTTTTCTATAGCAAAGTAAAATCCCATTGGACTTTGTGATAAAGTTAACATTGAGTTACCAATCACCTTTCATTGAAGTTCCTGCGATAGAATTAACATAAAGCATATTTTTATGGTTGTTCCTTTAATTTTTCTCGCCAGTTTATTTTGATTCAAACCAGTTTCTTTGTAAAGCAAGTTAAATATATCCCACATAGAAATAAGTGAAATAGACTCTTTAAACCAGGAGCAGTCGCATGGGGTATGACATACCCCAGTCATGCGTACAGTTTTTACAACTGTCACCGCTATTTTTTTTAAAGTGATCTACAATTTACATTATCATAGAATTTGTAACAATTGTCTCAGACGGAATAAGGTGACGATTATTAATTGTATTTATTGGTGACAATGTAAAAACCATTCATTATCTGGGTATGCGCGACTTCTCCCGAGTTAAATATTTTAAATTAAAAATGTACTGTGAAATATTTTTATGAAATTAGAGTAAAATTTCCGACTGTTTTAACCTGCTAACCGAGGAATAAACTTTTGTTCAGCTGATATGCCTGATTACCAACGGGGTACGCTTCCGCAAACAAAAATCTAATGGATTTTTTTCCCCAATTCATGGCAGTAATTTTGCTTGAATGTAATAGGAATTTTAATAAGACGAAAATTTCTATTAAAATTTTACTGGTGGAAATAATGCGTTCAAAATATTGCAGTAGTAGTTCGTGTATGACGAAATATTTCGTCATACCCAGTTAACAGGTTAACCCTTTAGCGGGCGGTGTCCACAAAAAAGGACACCTAATTTTAATTCCAAAACTGACAAACGGTACCATGAATATTTAATTATTTTTTTCCTTTTATAAAGTACGGGAAAATAAGCAAGTTTTTATTTTCTACTATATTCTTTTGTAAATTCTGGTGTCAGTCAATAATTTCATCATTTTAATAACAGACTTACTCCGCGCCGGAAAGGGTTAAGTGGTAAGAAAATTTTCTGTTTCAAAGTATATTTATTTGACTTTAAAAAAAAACCTGAAGGTTGCCAGCTGTGCAGGCATGCTTTATTTTATTTCCAGATTTTACGCTCTTATGTTTCTCATTTAAAATATGAAATAATGTTATTAATGATAAATCTTTTAAACTTTTTAACGAATACACTGATACCTGCGACACAAAAAATATATTTAAATGAAACTTATAAATATTTGTTAATACATTAACAATTTAATCAATATTTGTATGTAAAGAATAACTGAATACACGTTGTTTCCAACTAATGAGTTGCTTGGAAAGTTCCTTCCGTTTGGGAAAACCAATTTGTACCGGAAAATTCTGTCCGTCAATTATTAGACATTATGTATCGGAATTAGTGTCTAATAAGTAAATGGTAGAATTTTCCGGTGCGAACCAACTTTTCCAAACGGAAAGAACTTGCTGAAAAACGAAATAGAACTAGTAATAAATATATGTTATGTAAATATACATTTGAAGCTTTTTTTCAGAAAATATAATTAAAACAATATTCTAAAAGATATGAATTTTTTTTAACATGATATATATTTTTTTATTTGATTCTGCGGAAATGATTACTATACGAAAATAGTTGTAATGGAAAATTTGAGAACTGGCTGCTCTATTCGAATAATGTTTTGCTTGAGTCTGAGAAGAAAATATATATTATTCATTGTCCCATTCATATATATATTTAATTTTTGAACTGAAACAATCATTCAATTTTTCAGCTGATCTCTCCGACTGTGACCTTTTAGGCTCGATCATATTTTTAACTTCTTAAACTTACTGTCGTTTTGCTGAAATTTTACAACTTTATCATTGAAAATTAAAGAATTTTTTCATTTAATTTTGTCGTACTCACTTATTTTTTGTGAAACTTTTTCACATATTTGTAAAAAGCAATATTCGCCTTTTTTAAATTGAAAAAAATCTGCTATTAACTAAGTTATAGATTTCTATTCGGAAAAATCGGTAGCTCCGTATCCCGCGGGACACGTAGTGAGTACCACTGATTGTTTTTAGTCTATTTGTACTTTTTTCATGTAAAACAATTTAATGAGTTTTCGAAGGTCAATTTTTTGCAGACGTTTGCTAATAGACATAGTACGGTCTGTCCCATCAGTGGCTGAGAGGTTTTGCTCGCATAGCTGGTAGACGGGAGTTGCTGGGTTCAAACCCCTGTCGCACTCGTCGACCTAACAGTTTGGAGTATCCGTAGTTTTCTTCGAACCTTTCGTAAATACGGGTTAGGATCCCTCAGAAAGTCTCCCACGGAGGGCACTACCCCCACCTGCCAATATCCCTAGAGCAGATAATCGGCCGTCATAAATCAACCAACCAACCAACCAACTTGATGACTGTAAGTAAATAATTATATATAAACATATCCACCTCCATCACCATAACCATAGTACGGTCTATTGTCGGTGTCTTCAACCTTTCTGTCGGGAAGTCGTTTGTCACCACAAATTCCGAAAGATAGTCTTCGCGTTATCAAATCGCAAAGTTTCTGCCCTTAAGCAAATTTTTATATCCTTCAATATTAGTAGCTTGGTTGGCCAAATGTTGAAGACTACTAATCTAGTGTACGGGTTTATAATATTAATAATTGTTCTTTGTACTTTATCCTCATTTCTCGTACCTATTTCTGAAAAAACGGAATAGAATATCTACATTCCATAACGGTAATTTTACCCTTAAAAATATCACAAGTTCTTTAGATGTCTAGACTACTTACATCGTTGAAATATTTCTCATTTAAATATATTTTAGGAAAATGTTCTTAAAGAGAGCTTTACTTAAGTCGCATGTGACATGCCCTTAAATGATTTATTTCAAAATCTGAAAAACTTTTTCATAATGAAAAAAAGAAATTCTTTTATATATTATAGATTGTGGGAAGCACGATTTTATCATAAGAGTTTTAGTAAAAGTATATATTCAAAAGATACGTTCCTCATACTAGATTGTAACTTAATTTATAAAATTTAAAATATTTATATTTATTACACAATGAATTTTTAATGCCTTTAGAAAGTCGGAACGCATTTTTAGATTTTTTATCTGCTTAAAAGGCAGTATTCATATTTAAGAGGATCATATGGTACGTATCAATGTAAAAAAAAATCATAGTACTGATATTGCGTGTTATATTTTCCTTTCTCTTTTGGTAAGGGAAAGTGAAAACATATTAGAAAACATAATCTATTCCACAATTCAAATCAGAGTTACTAAGATAATATAAATGTTTAAGATTATCATGTCATACAATGGAATGTCAAATTCTTTCACTGTCTTGGTGTTGCATAGAATATTCACCCGTTCTTTTTCAAGAAGGGCGAAAAAATGTTGAAAAATTAATTTATTTTAAAAACTATATCACGTTAGCGTGCGTTCACTTCTATCACAACTTTTAAATATAATTTTTTGCCTTATTTAGTTGCAAAAATATATTACAAATTCTGAAATTAATCCGAGTTTGTATTTTAATCTGAAGAGAAAAAATAGGTAAAGATTTTTAATATCTAAATTAAATGTGCCATAGTACTTGTAATTCTAAGGGGTCTACCAACCCTGATTACGAAGTCTCACACTATTTCAAAGAGTAATGTTGTGGAGAAAAAGAAGAACACGTGAAATATGTACTCTCGTTCAAAAACAAATGTACATAAAACATAAGTTTAATATATAAAGGGTATAGCCAGGTTTCCTATTAAAATATGCCCTTGAGTCAACCAGACCGAGTCCTACATAAATCGATAGACCTTCAAAAGAGATGTGTTTTTGCCGAGTTTGAAGCATATATCTCAAACCCATGGGCAGTTATGACTCTTTATGTACGTTTTGGAAAAAGGTTCATTGTGAAGAAAGTAGTGATCGAATTTCCTCGAAAAAAAAATCAAGGTTGTGTAACATTAAAATACAAATAGTGGATATTATTTTCAGATTATTTTCTGCAAAATTGCCAGTTTTATAAAAATTTTCTTGTTTTTAATTTAACTTTTTAATTAAGAATATATCGAAATGTTTCTGTTTTTACCAAAAATACTGCGAAGTATGATGTATATTTGGTGTGAGTTTGAACTCTCTACGATGGGTGCATCATAGAAAAAGAATTAAAAATGTGTTCTAGGGATGGGGGAGTTGCAAATTGCGTGTGTTATTACAAGTTCATACACAGTTCTATGTACAGTTTACGTATGTAGTTATGTTGTTGGTGGCAATCATTTGAAGGAGACAATTGTGTTTTGTTAGTTGACAGTTGACGGATTTTTTTAATAATTTTCGGATCAGTTTGACATTGTTGTTGATTAATCGAAAACAGTGTTAACACACTGAGGAAAACACAAAAGGGGTAAACTTCCACCAGTAAATTTTAATAGACATTTTTGCCTTATTTAGACGCAAAAAGTCACAAAAATTTTAGTCACAAAATTTTTTTACTGTCTTGAATAAGAACGAAATTTCTCTTCATTGCTACTGGTGGAAGATTATTCCGTTGGTAATCAGGCTCTAAACGGGAGACATGAATTCACGTCTTTTGGAGATCTGTAATTCAGCCCATGGGCGGTGCTTTTGTGTTTCATATGTTACATTATTTCTCAAAGAAAATACACAAAATTCGCATTTTTAATATTATAATACTATGCATATTAATAGTTCGATTAGAAACAATACCACTATTACATACATATTTTTATAATAGAAACACATGCTGATAAAAATTGTTGTTAAATAATGGAAAAGCAAATGTAACGCCCATAGGCGGGGCTTCATGTTTAAAAGAAGAAAAGCAATGTGTTAAGTAAAACTGTGCAGAAAACTAAAAACAAAATCAGTCAACTGTCAACTAAAAAAACAAAATGCTTTCCTTCAGATGATTGCCACCAGCAGCATAGCTACATGCGTAAACTGTACATAGAACTGTGCATGATTTTTTTATAACACATGCAACTTGCAAATCCCCCCCCCCCCACACACACACACCTGGTAAACATTTTTAATTTTTTTTCTCTGATGCACCAAGCGTAGAGAGTTGAAACTCATACCAAACATACATCATACCTCGTAGTATTTTTGTTAAAAACATGAAGGTGGTCACTGAAAAATTTCGATATATTCTTAATTAAAAAGTTAAATTAAAAACAAGAAAAAATTTATAAAATGGCTATTTTGCAGAAAATAATCTGAAAATAATAGCCACTATTTGTATTTTAATATTACACATCCCTGATTTTTTTCGGGGAAATTTGATCACTACTTTCTTCACAATGCAATTTTTCCAAAACGTACTTAAAGAGTCATAACTGCCTATGGGTTTGAGATATATTCTTCAAACTTGGCAAAAACGTATCTCTATTGAAGGTCTATCGATTCATGTAGGACTCGATCTGGTTGACTCAAGGGCATATTTTAATAGGAAATCTGGCTATACCCTTTTAGTTCTATAGTTCAGCTCGAAATATACTTAGATGTCTTTAAAAAATTGTTGTTTAAAGAAAACATGGAAGCCCACTCCATGGTGGTGAAATAGGTAAGCAGGCACCCCCCTACCTCTAATTTTTGAAAAGTGTTTTGTCCTGTTTAATCACTGTCATTCCGTAAAATGACATGACCATTTTTATATCAGTAGTAGAAATTTACCTCATTTGTCCTCTTCGCCTCCGTTAAGTCATGGCCTATAGTTTAAAAACTTTATTTTATTCTAGTTTTTTTTTCAGTAAAAATTGTTTAGTGTGCGTACAGTTCTACCACAAATTTCGACTAGAATCTTTCGCTTTATTTAATCACAAAAAATATTACAAACTCTCCGATTAATCGCAAGAAGGTTTTAAATATATATATATATATATATAAGTGAAATATATGTAATCTGAGATAGTGGCGTCGTACTCTTTGAACATTCTAAGGAGTGTTACACCTTGATAACGTTTCGACAACGAATATTGTAGTTTATAATATGTGTACACCCTTGTATATTAGGTAGCTTTCAATACAAAAAAGTATAAAGCTACCTATTGCAGCCGTTCGGAGGAAAGCAGTTCCGGAAAATTTCGATATATTTTCACCGATCATGACCCCCAGACCCCAAAACCACCCTCCGTTCAAGTGTTGATTTATATATAGAGATATATCCATATATATATATATATATACAGGGTGTAACTGAAATGCTTCAACAAACTTTGAGGGATGGTAGTACTCATGAAGACGAACAAAAAATGCAATGGAACATGGGGTCGCAAATGACGTTTAACCCCTTCAGGGGCAGTGGTATGTTTATGAAAGCGCTTAATTTTAATTCCAAAACGCCATAATGGCACCAGAATTTTGCTAAAATCGTTTCCATTTAATATGTATGTGAAATATAGCCTTTTTCTTATTTACAAACAATTTTTTTTTATAAATTCCGGTGCCAGTCATTTATTTCAACATTTTAGTACTAAAAGCAGTTTGCCCCTAAAAGGCTTAAACGATAAAAATAGAGAAAATGCGTCTGAAAATGGACTGGCACCGGAATTTACAAAAAAAATTGTTTGTAAATAAGAAAAAGGCTATATTTCACATAAATATTAAATGGAAAAGATTTTAGCAAAATTCTGGTGCCATTGTGGCGTTTTGGAATTAAAATTAAGTGGTTTTTAGACATACCACTGTCCCTGAAAGGGTTAAATGTCATTTGCGACCCAGTGTTCTATTGCATTTTTTGTTCATCTTCATGAGTACTATCATCCCTCAAAGTTTGTTGAAGCATTTCAGTTACACCCTGTATATATATATATATATATCTGACCTATGTCATACGATAACGCTCGTATTTATAAATCAATTTTGATGAAACTAATTGTGTGTATTAAGCTAACCAATGTCTCGACCGAGTTCGTTGGCCAGCTTGGTCCGCCATTTTGTTTCAAGGTGGCGGCCATTTAAAAATTTAAAACTAAAATAAATATACAAAACAATAAAAAAATTCAAATTTATTTTTTAATTACGTTTTAGGCCTTGATACAAGGATTCCAGAGCATTTTTTGGTTTACCTCTATCTTAAAAAATGGCTGAGATAGAGCAGTTTGAAATTCTAGGGTGGCTGACATTTTGAAACAAAACAGCACATTAACGCGATTACTCGCAAATTATTTTCTGTCATTGTTGTAATAATTTTCCCAATCATACCCATAAAACTATATATTCATATCCGTTAGCACCAAAATTGGCGACATTTGGCGAAATATCGCCAAATTTGGCGACCAAAATAAGTTTTCACAAATGAAGCCAATTTGGCTATTGCTCAATAATTTGGCGAATTTCTTATTCAAATTCAGTATTAACGAATCTTTTGTAAACGTTTCTTTGCATTTTAACTTGCTGTTTTCGTGTAACATTAGCTAAAATTTTAAAACGAAGGTATAGGAAAGCTACCTTTTCCTCCCGGTACAGGCCGGAAGGACTTTTTTCAATATAATGTTTAAAATTTTTGATATTTGGCAACACGTTAACACAAGAAAAAATAAATCTTGAAACTGAATAATAATTATAATACAATTGTTTAAGCAAAGAACCATTTCCGAAAAATACTGCAAAGATCCATAGAAATGCAGAAGAGGAACAACGCTCATACATAAAAATTAAACACAAGTATGAAAATATGTGTATCGAACCGATTATTTAACCCTACGGCATCATGGGTGAATACATCTATTGTTCTTTGTACCAGTAATAAAGAAATGTTATCTGTGCCTTATTTAATTAGGGCCTTTCCACGATTGAAAAATTAACCCGTTAACTGGGTATGACGAAGTGTTTCGTCCTACACAAATTGCAATGGGCATGACTACAATTATCGTCATAGAAATTTGCCAGAATATTTTGAACACTTCTACCTGTAAAATGTAATAGAAATTTTTGTCTTATTAAAACGCCTTATTCATCCAAAGTTACTGCCATGAAAAAGGAAAAAAATTCTATTTATTTTAACTAGTGGAAGTGTGTCCCGTTGGTAATCAGGGCCTGATGATATTACTTATCACTATGAAGAAAAAAGTCGCCAGTGTGAAACGAGTTGAACAAAAGTTTGTGCCCCAGTTAACAGGTTAAAAGTATGTGTTTAAAATAGTGTTTACAAGACGCTGGTCCCAGAAAGGGTTAAATTTAAAATTTCCTTGGTAGGTAGAATTAACGTCGCTGATTTCAAATGTGTATGAAATATGCATAAAAGTAGATTTCCTAAAAAAGATACATATTAAACCCTTTGGTACACGAATTTGAATCAGTTGTTACCAGTTTTTTTTAGTAGAAGTTTTCAGTTCTTTAATCACGGAAATGCTGCGTCTAACTAAGCAAAATATTACTTTTCGGAAATACCGGTACTGAAAAATAAGTACCGTACGCAACTTTTAAAAACCATATATGGTTCCGACAATTTTTTTTAAAGAGTATTTTTGGCATTGAAGCATGTTATTCTCCATATTTCTACCTGTTAGTGTTATGAATAATACGTGATAGAGAAATAAATAAGTAATGTGAAAAAAAAACGTTAGATCAATTGTATCCAGCATTTTTATCTGTAGTAGGCTTATGAACGCTATTTCCGAATGGCAAATTTCGCCTTATTTAATCGCATATCTTCCGTCAATTAATACGGAGACTTATACTATTCAGAAATTGTGGTATCTCTGCGGCCCATGGTTTGAATATCTCTACTTTAGATGTAATGTGTGAAATGGCTGCAGAAGTGGTGAAAGCAGATACAAGAAACTGCTGCAACGTTTAAAGAGATCCTATTGTCCATTGAATCTTCTTTAACCGAGTTTTAAATGTATACAAATGTCATCAAAATGCCTGTATTGTTAGGCTCTGATATCTTGGCATTTCTCACACGGTGGTTCGGACGATTCTATTGTGGATAATCGGTAAAAGGTTGTAACATACGAGGGAGGTTGGCATCCCTAATTGGCGTGTTAGCCTAAATAATTATAATCATAAGGAAAAGTGAATTTTGGGAAAATTATATTGTTATAAATGTATTATTTAACTGTGGTCATTCTTAATAGCAATACTTTTAATAATAATTATGATGTTTACAAACTTAAACGATGCTTCTGATGATAAAAATGGTGATACTAATTCAGTGGCGGCTCATGACTGGCTTTATTTGGTGAACTAAATGCATGGCTGCTAAATTTATTCTTTTCTTACTACTATTATTAAAAGTTAATACATTATTTTATTTACAGTCAGAAAGTTCTGCCATTAAACAAGGAAATTATTTCTTGTAAAAAAAAACTGGTATGAAAATAATATGTGTTTCAGGGATGCATTTAGTGCCCCTCCTCCCCCCCAAAAAAAAAGAGAGTCAGGAGCCGTCACTGTACTAATGATCAAAATGAGGTGTAAAATCACTTTGGTATATTTTCAACAATGACGATTCTTTATATGTAAAAATTAATGTAGACCATTTAGTAATATTTTAATATGATTCTAATAATAATTTTATAATTAAAAATATGTGTTTGAATTTTTTTAAATGTCTCGATTATTTTTAAAGCAATTCACTCCTCTCTTTTTTCATTAATAACTTTAAAATATTAGACATTTATATAAATTAATACTTATTACCCGTGACTTTATTCGCGTAACATTTAAAGAAGAATAAATGCATTAATTAAGCAAAAATATTAACTCACGGTAATTAAAAACATATAACAAATAACCAACCGATTATCAAATTTTATAGTAGGAAATACTTCTGATAACCTAATTTGCATATTTTGGTTTTTATATATAGGATCATATAAATGCTTTTCATGAGCTTTTAATTTTGTACGCTTTCTCGAAGATTAACTGCGGAATAAATTTATTTACTTGTTAGTTTATTTTATCATTTATATTCATTTTACATTTATTTCATCCATGGATATTGAGATATTTTAAGTATAGATTGAGATATTTTAAAATTTAAAAGAAATAAGTATCAGAAACGAATAAGTGATTGTTACCGGTATATTTTATTGACTTTTCCATAGTGAATTTAAAACATAGGACGTTAGGAAAATTTGTTGTTTAACTAGTAGTATCAACGCTTTATTGAATTTCACGTGGCCGACGTCATAGGCAAACCATAGTCTCCAATAAAAAATCACATCGTCGCTACCAAGACTCCCTTATCATAGTAACAGATCTCACAATCAGCAAGTTTCCTTTGACCGCTATACACGTGATTAAAAACCACATGGTTGTCCTGCTACTAGCATCATCAATCGTCAGTAATAAGAGTATTTACGACACGAAAATTTTTCACAGCTCCATTTGTTCTATGCATTTGCCTATGAACTAGTATCGGTAGTATTCACCAGGCGGCAATACTTTCCGGAGAAAGTTAATTAATAAGTTGGCAATTACCGCGGACATTTCTCCCATATACTTTCTCCGGATTGTCAAGTCTGATCTATGATAAGGGAGTCTTTGTCGCTACTATGCTATCGAATGGGAAAAAAGGAATTTTCCATTACTTTTAAAAATGAGAGGATTTTCACCACTAAATTTTATTAGAATTCTTCGCCAGGTAAGAACGCTCATAAAATTTCTGTGAAAAACAGGGTTGCCAATTTGGCCTTTCTATTGATTGAGAGGTATCGAATTCATAACGGAAATCTTGGGAGAAAAAATTTACTTTAAGTAATTACGAAATGTCTGTCATTAATAAAGCAAAAGTTTCTGCTTGAAATTTCAGGTATCAATGCGGAATTTCTAAATAGAAAAAGAGGCCAAACTGACAACCCTCCTGAAGAATATTATTAAAATTTAGTGATGATAATCGGTCCATTTTGAAAAGTAATGAAAAATGCATTTTTGCACATTAGATAGTTCGACATGGTAGCGACGACATGCTAACAACTTATGGATGCGTTCTTTTCAAAATTCTCGCTTGCATTTTAATATTTTTAAATGATTTATTTATTTATTTATTTATTTATTCGCATAGGGTAGCTGAAGTTGATATCTAACAGTGTTAATTCTTTCATTTTCGATTTAAGTTCAAATTTTCTTTTTAATAAGGGCACTTTCACTTTCGGAACCAGTTTTGAAAGGAATTATAATAATAATCACTTAAAATAAAATCTAAAAGATAATGATAATTATTATTATTATTTAAATACTAATAATAATATTTATAATATAATAATTATAATAATTATCTAAAAGACAATATAATAATCATCTAATTATTATATAAATATATATAATATTAAAATAATCTATATTATATATATAATTATAATCTAAATATAATAATAATTATAATAATAAACTATAAGACAAAGAGCACGATCAACCTCAAATACAAGCGTACGCTACGATTTGATATATTAAACTTAAACTGCAGAGCCCCATTTCCGGGATTTGGCGGATGTTCGCAAGCCAATTACGCACTTGTACTTGCAACCTTCAACCCTGAAACTCCATTCAGAAATAGAATCTCCCAAGGTCATCGGACAATATACCACAGCTTAACAGTAGAAGACGTGTATCAGAATTCATTAGAATTGCATTAGTGGTAGACAATCACTACTTTTGCCAAAGCACCAGAAGCCGTTTACCGCTTAAACTACGGTCATTAAATCGCTTTCCACCCTAAATTCCGGAAGTAATTTTCGCCTTTCTTAAACCCATTTATGCCTAGCGTCCCAATTTTGGGACGCTTTAATAAAATGGCAAAAAGTGCATTTCACACCACCTTTTTTTTAAATAGAAATTTGGTGTCTTCTTTTATCGAGGAGTCCTCGATAAAATGAGACACCAAACTTCTATATAAAAAAAAGTCCTTCCGGCCTGTACCGGGAGGAAAAGGTAGCTTTCCTATATCTTCGTTTTAAAATTTTAGCTAATGTTACACGAAAACAGCAAGTTAAAATGCAAAGAAACGTTTACAAAAGATTCGTTAATACTGAATTTGAATAAGAAATTCGCCAAATTATTGAGCAATAGCCAAATTGGCTTCATTTATGCATACTAATTTTGGTCGCCAAATTTGGCGATATTTCGCCAAATATCGCCAATTTTGGCGAGAATTTGGCGCTAACGGATATGAATATATAGTGTTATGCGTATGATTGGGAAAATTATTACAACAATGAAAGAAAATAATTTGCGTGTAATCGCGTTAATGTGCTGTTTTGTTTCAAAATGTCAGCACCCTAGAAATTCAAACTGCTCTATCTCAGCCATTTTTTAAGATAGAGGTAAACCAAAAAATGCTCTGGAATCCTTGTATTAGGGCCTGATACGTAATTAAAAAATAAATTTGAATTTAAAACTTTTTGTATATTGATTTTAGTGTTAAATTTTTAAATGGCCGCCATCTTGAAACAAAATGGCGGACCAAGCTGGCCAACGAACTCGGTCGAGACATTGGTGAGCTTAATACACACAATTAGTTTCATCAAAATTGATTTATAAATACGAGCGTTATCGTATGACATAGGTCATATATATATATATATATATATATATATATATATATGGATATATCTATATATATAAATCAACATTTGAACGGAGGGTGGTTTTGGGGTCTGGCGATCATGATCGGTGAAAATATATCGGAATTTTCCGGAACTGCTTTCCCCCGAACGGCTGCAATAGGTAGCTTTTTACTTTTTTGTATTGAAAGCTACCTAAAAGTGGTGTGAAATGTACTTTTTCCCATTTTACTGAAGCTTCGACGCTAGGCATAAATGGGTTAAATGCAAATTTTCTGTAATTACTTAAGTCAATAATAAAAAATAAGTAGTGGTAGTTTGGTGGCTGGCAGACCCGAGGTTGAAGAACCATAACTTAAATAAATCTGTCAAACGTACCGATTTTTGAGTTCCACTAATTCCTAATATAAGTATTTGCTTTGTTTACATAAATTACAAACATTTACTGTTAAATATAAAAAAAATATTAGTCTGTAATGGTGGTTCAAAAAAGTGTGAAGGATTGTCATCTATACTTACTGTATGACAGCTATCATTTTTACTCTCTGCCAGTACAGGAGAATTCATAATTCGCAAAATAATTTGCATAGACTTACTAAGGTTCAATTATTTAAAATAGAAGCTGTTCTTTATATTATTTTTTCAAAGAGTAGTTGAATTGAACTAAAATACATCATAGTTGGATTGAAGATCGGTGTCATGAAGAACACTTTACCGATAAATTTTGGGTTAACCTCCAGAGTGGTTCTTTAAGATTTTGATATGGAAAGATTTAGCGGAATGATACTGGACGAGAAATATTTAAGAAAAAATCATTAAACAGGAGGCATTTTTCAAGTGTATGCAGGGTAGTGTATGGCCGCATGACATAATGTTTTCCTTTGTTGTTCAGAGACATCTCTCCTATATCATTAAAAATCTTACACTATGTTGTTTGTTTTTTTGTTGGTGCACTGTGTACAGATGTGATACTTAATGACGATAATGTAGTATAGTGATATGATATTATGAACAAAGTGATATTATTTTTATGACATACTTCAAGAATGAAATAATTTAGCTATTTAACAGCCTGCGAGATTATGGGAAATAAGACTTTAAAATTCATAACATCAAAAACAAAACATCAACTTTTACGCTTTTTTGTTACCACTAAAAATTAATAGAATTTTTTACCTTATTGAATCACGTGATTTCGGCGATTTAATAAGGATAAATTTACTATAAAATTTTAGTGGTAGGAAAACCCCCCTAAAAGTTGGCACTATGATCTTTGGGAATTCTCTGAAGACGAATTTTTGGTCACAGTGTACCGTCCTAAGAACACTGAAATGCGTTACTACAAGAATAGGAAACACTGCACCAAGGAGATCGGAATTATTATTGCAAGCATGAATCTCGGTTTTCGAGCATACATTTAAAATTGAAAATATCATATATGGAGTATTATACCTGTTGCCATTTTATATTCTTAGTCAAAACTGGAAAATCATAATCGAAGTACTTTTTTAGCTCACAGGCTATCAAAGCCTGAGAGCTTATGTGCCCGCCGGTTCTGAATGTACGTACGTACGTATGTATGTATGTATGTACGTAACGCGATAACTCTTGATAGAACTAACCGTTTTACTTTAAATTTTGTTTATAGGTTCCTTGTGATAAGGCGCTTCCCTGATTAGTTTTGGAGGTTCATTGGTTAAGCATAAAGGGAGGAAACGGGGGGCAACCCCCCCATAATTTAGATAAATGGGTTTTTCACGCAGAATTATCCCATTTTCTTCAAATTTTGTATATAGGTTCATTTTGATAATGTGCTTCTGTCAATAGTTTTGGGGGTTCATTGGTTTAGTATAAAGGGGGAAAGGGGGGATCCCCCCCTAATTTAGATAAATGAGTTTTTCATGCAGAATTATCCGATTTTCTTTAAATTTTGTTTATAGGTTCCTTGTGATAAGGCGCTTCCCTGATTAGTTTCGGAGGTTCATTGGTTAAGCATAAAGGGGGGAAACGGGGAGCTAACCCCCCATAATTTAGATAAATGGGTTTTTCACGCAGAATTATCCCATTTTCTTCAAATTTTGTATATAGGTTCATTTTGATAATGTGCTTCTGTCAATAGTTTTGGGGGTTCATTGGTTTAGTATAAAGGGGGAAAGGGGGGATCCCCCCCTAATTTAGATAAATGAGTTTTTCATGCAGAATTATCCGATTTTCTTTAAATTTTGTTTATAGGTTCCTTGTGATAAGGCGCTTCCCTGATTAGTTTCGGAGGTTCATTGGTTAAGCATAAAGGGGGGAAACGGGGAGCTAACCCCCCATAATTTAGATAAATGAGTTTTTCATGCAGAATTATTCGATTTTCTTCAAATTTTGTATATAGGTTCATTTTTATAATGTGCTTCTGTCAATAGTTTTGGGGGTTCATTGGTTTAGTACAAAGAGGGAAAGGGGGGGATACCCCCCCTAATTTAGATAAATGAGTTTTTCATGCAGAATTATCCGATTTTCTTCATATTTTGTATATAGGTTCATTTTGATAATGTGCTTCTGTCAACAGTTTTGGGGGTTCATTGGTTAAGTATAAAGGGGGAAAGGGGGGGTAACCCCCTAATTTAGATAAATGAGTTTTTCATGCAGAATTATCGGATTTTCTTCACATTTTGTATATAGGTTCATTGTGATAATGCACTTCTCTGAATAGTTTTGGGGGTTCACTGGTTAAATATAAAGGGGGAAAGGGGGGGCTAATCCCCCCTTAATTTAGATAAACGGGTTTTTCCTGCAGAATTATCCCATTTTCTTCAAATTTTGTATATAGGTTCATTTTGATAATGTGCTTCTGTCAATTAGTTTGGGGGTTCATTCGTTAAGTATAAAGGGGGAAAGGGGGGTGTTAACCCCCCCCCTAATTTAGATAAATGAGTTTTTCATTCAGAATTATCCGATTTTCTTCAAATTTTGTGTATAGGTTCATTGTGATAGTGCGCTTCTCTGAATAGTTTTGGGGGTTCATTGGTTAAGTATAAAGGGGGAAAGGGGGGCTACCCCCCCTTAATTTAGATAAATGGGTTTTTCATGCAGAATTATCCCATTTTCTTTAAATTTTGTATATAGGTTCATTTTGATAATGCGCTTCTGTCAATAGTTTTGGGGGTTCATTGGTTGAGTATAAAGGGGGAAAGGGGGGATAACCCCCCCTAATTTAGATAAATGGGTTTTTCATGCAGAATTATCCGATTTTCTTCAAATGTTGTATATAGGTTCATTGTAATTAGAGACTTCCCTGATTAGTTTAAGGGGTTCATTAGTTAACTATGAGGGGGGTAACGGGGCGATGACCCCCCCTTAATATATTGTTGATTTCTTCGAGGAGCATATTTCGAGGGGCATATTTCAAATTCTTTGAAATAAGAGTACAATATACAATGAGTGTGAATAGCCTGTGAGCTCAATGCCCTCAGTTTAACTGGGCAGTTTTCTTTTTAGCTCACAGGCTATCAAAGCCTGAGAGCTTATGTGCCCGCCAGTTCTGTACGTACGTATGTACGTAATGTATGTACTGTATGTACGTATGTACGTATTGTATGTACGTAACGCGATAACTCTTCATAGAAATATCCATTTACCTTCAAATTTTGTTTATAGGTTCACTGTGTTAAGGCGCTTCCCTGATTAGTTTTCGGGATTGATTGGTTAAGTATAAAGGGGGGAACGGGGGGCTAATCCCCCCTTAATTTATATAAATGGGTTTTTCATGCAGAATTATTCCGTTTTCCTTCAAATTTTGTTTATAGGTTCACTGTGTTAAGGCGCTTCCCTGATTAGTTTTCGGTATTGATTGGTTAAGTATAAAGGGGGAGAACGGGGGGGGCTAATCCCCCCTTAATTTATATAAATGTGTTTTTCATGCAGAATTATTCCGTTTACCTTCAAATTTTGTTTGTAGGTTCACTGTGTTAAGGCGTCCCTGATTAGTTTTCGGGATTGATTGGTTAAGTATAAAGGGGGGGGAACGGGGGCAAATCCCCCCCTTAATTTATATAAATGGGTTTTTCATGCAGAATTATTCCGTTTTCCTTCAAATTTTGTTTATAGGTTCACTGTGTTAAGGCGCTTACCTGATTAGTTTTCGGGATTGATTGGTTAAGTATAAAGGGGGGGGAGAGGGGGGGGGGCTAATAACCCCCCTAATTTAGATAAATGGGTTTTTCATGCAGAATTATCCGATTTTCTTCAAATTTTGTATATATATTCATTGTAATTAGAGACTTCCCTGATTATTTTAAGGGGTTCATTAGTTAACTATGAGGTGGGGGGTAACGGGGGGATGACCCCCCTTAATATATTGTTGATTTCTTTATTTTTCTCTTATTTCAGATTCTTTGAAATAAGAGTATAATATACAATTAGTGTGAATAGCCTGTGAACTCAATGCCCTCAGTTTAACTGGGCAGTTTTCTTTTTATTTATTATTTGATTGCTCAAACCCTTCAAGTGCGGTGTTTCATTTTTGGACCACTTAATTTTAATACCTAAATACCACATCGACACCAGAATTTTAGAATAAAAATGTTACTTTTATTAACTCATTATCGCCGGTTGACAAAAAAACTTACCACTTAAAGATCACGAAACGTTTATATTTGTAAACCAGTATTTCAGCACGAATAATTTTCCCTTATTTTATCTGAAATTTTGTCAGATTAAATAAGTCAAAATTACAGCATTTAAAAACTGGTGTCAACTGGTGCTGAAGAATTAAAATATTGTAAAAGATTCTCGACGCGAATGGGTTAAGTACGTAAGTAAGTCGAGACTCAATCATTTCAACATTTTGCGAATAGAAGTATTTTCTCCTGAAAGGGTTAACCAATTACCTGCGGATATTGCATTAATGCAACCGCGAAAACCAATGCGAATGCCATAATTAATTTTCTAGGTACCGCTGCTTTAGAATTAAAAAAAAATGCTTTATTTAATGCCAGAAACTTTACGATTAAATAAAACGATTATTACTTTTCGGATTTTGTGGTGGCAAACGATTTTCAGCAGAAAAGTTGAAAACTGTTACTTTATAGTTTTGGCGGTAAATTGTGTAAGTCATGGGCGTGTAACTTGCCGCTTAGCTACCACTAATTTACAGTAATATATTTCGATTTATTTAATGAAATTCTTTTTAGCTCACAGACTATCAAAGCCTGAGAGCTTATGTGCCCGCCGGTTCTGTATGTATGTACGTACGTACGTATGTATGTATGTACGTAACGCGATAACTCTTGATAGAACTAACCGTTTTACATAAAATTTTGTTTATAGGTTCCTTGTGATAAGGCGCTTCCCTGATTAGTTTTGAAGGTTCATTGGTTAAGCATAAAGAGGGAAAACGGGGGGCTAAACCCCCATAATTTAGATAAATAGGTTTTTCATGCAGAATTATCGCATTTTCTTCAAATTTTGTATATAGGTTCATTTTGATAATGCGCTTCTGTAAATAGTTTTGGGGGTTCATTGGTTAAGTATAAAGGGGAAAAGGGGGGATATCCCCCCACCCTAATTTAGATAAATGAGTTTTTCATGCAGAATTATAAGTTTTTCTTCAAATGTTGTATATAGGTTCATTGTGATATTGCGCTTCTCTGAATAGTTTTGGGAGCTCATTGGTTAAGTATAAAGGGTGAAAGGAGGGGGGGGGCTAACCCCCCCATAAGTTAGATAAATATGTTTTTCATGCAGAATTATCCCATTTTCTTCAAATTTTGTATGTAGGTTCATTTTTTTTATAATGTGCTTCTGTCAATAGTTTTGGGGGTTCAATTGTTAAGTATAAAGGGGGAAAGGGGGTTAACCCCTCCTCCCCTAATTTATATAAATGAGTTTTTCATGCAGAATTATCCGATTTTCTTCAAATTTTGTATATAGGTTCATTGTGATAATGCACTTCTCTGAATAGTTTTGGGGGTTCATTGTTTAAGTATAAAGGGGGAAAGGAGAGGGGGCTAATCCGCCCTTAATTTAGATAAATGGGTTTTTCATGCAGAATTATCCGATTTTCTTCAAATTTTGTATATATATATTCATTGTAATTAGAGACTTCCCTGATTAGTTTAAGGGGTTCATTAGTTAACTATGAGGAGGGTAATGGGAGGATGACCCCCCTTAATATATTGTTGATTTCTTTATTTTTCGAGGGGCTTATTTCAAATTGCTTGAAATAAGAGTATAATATACAATTAGTTTGAATAGCCTGTGAGCTCAATGCCCTCAGTTTAACTGGGCAGTTTTCTTTTTTTTATTTTATTATATAGGTGAATGCTTTTATTTGGGAAAAGTTGCGGTATATTTTACTTCGGGAATGGCGAACATGTATGCCTGCAAGCCAATTGGGAGGACCGGCGCAAAAAAGTGTCAAGCCACATTTTTTGTGAAATAAATCTAACACTGTAATCTGTTGCTTAATATTGTAAATTATAATATCCTACATACAATTTGTTTCTAATGTCACTTGGTGGCAGCATATGTCCCAGGTTTCGTTTTTCACAGATGTTTATGCGCCCAATGAAGGTAGCTAATTTACAAAAAACGCAATAACAATATCATTAAAGTAATGCTATATTGTTACTCAGAATATCTCAAATATTACCGTAATTTCCGGCGTATAATCCGCAGCTCAAAGAGTCGTTTTTCGACCCAGAAATATTATTTTATAAAATGTAACTTAAAAGATCGCTGTAAATATTTAACTACAATTATTGAATAAAATTTCTGGGTCGAAAAACGACTCTTTGAGCTGCGGATTATACGCCGGAAATTACGGTACTAAGACATTGACAAAAAACTTTGTTATATATCTTGATTTCAGTATTTGATTAATTTTTCAAATTCAAATATCTCAGAAGTTCAAAAATACGGCTTAGCACTCTCTGCCCCCCCCCCCCCCTTGTTAGCACTACTTCCCAATATTATGCTTTATTTGATTACAGAATTTCTGTTATTTAATAAGTTGAAGATCGAAAACAGTTGAGACCTAACCGACACAAACCCGTATAATTAAAGGTTAGTTATACTATTTTGTGATAGAAAACTTTAAGACATTCGTTCTGCAAAAATCTAAAATTAAAAGTGATAAATGTGTTTGAAAGTAATAGTTTCATAACTAGTATATATTTCATCATATAAATAAAAATAACAAAATTTAAAGGATTCAGAAAATTATAAGATACTTTTTTTTATTTTGTTAAATTAAAGAATTATGTTTTGAACGAAAAACAAAATTTTAAATTAGAAGTTTCCTTAGAAATAAAATAATTTTAAGGTATATCTTTCTGATAAAAACATACATATTATTTTTTATCGAAACAAGACGTTTATTGTACATTACCTTTTCATTCAACGCTTGTAGAATTAGTATTTCTGAAATATTAAACAAATCTTGCTTTAACTATTCACTAAGAAATAGGGATATTATTTTTAAAAAAAATTATCTGAAATAATATCAGTAATTTTATTCGATAAAAATACATGCTTGACTTCCTCATCTCAGCGTTCTATTAAAATGTCAATATTTCAAACGGAAAGTCTAAACATAAGTTTCCAGCTTTATCACAAGTTGCTTAACTTTGTGTGAGAGTCCGCTAAGAGTTTTTTGTGTGCCTTTAGACTAAAGTAAAGAAAAAAAAGGAAGTGTTACTTAAATTTCTGCACAATTCGTACTGTATGCATAAAAATAATGAAATAAAAAAATACACTGAAGACATAATTATGGTTGAATGTTTCGCATCTTTTCAATACCACTATTTGTAAATAATGATTTACAAGGTAGATTTCTACAATATGGGAAAAGGAATCAACCGCGAAAAGTGCTGTTTGAAAAGAGTGGTGTTAAAATGGTGATGATTTAGAAAGTGTCATTTTATACGCGACAAACATTTGATCTCAGTCATAACCAAGATTTGTGAAAGTCAAAAATTAAATCTCTCACTAGCAGCCAAGTTACTTGGTTAGATTTTCCTAATTTTATTCTACGTTTATGTTTATCTAATAAATTGTCTATACACAGTATTTATTCGCGTTTTCCGTGCACTTCTGGAACACGCTGCATCCCAGGTTTTAATACATTATTCCAGGAAAAAACTAATAAATCATCCATATTTTATTAAATTATGCTTTGCCATTTTTAATTTATTATTGCACAATATTTCAGGGTTTGTACGCTTTTGCCACAATTTTAATAGAATTTTTGCCTTATTTAAATGCAGGAAAGTTTGTTGTTGATAAAATTATTCTTGTTGACTAAAAAGAATACGATGGTTGCCACTATACTTTTCATTCTTTTTTTTCCTTGCAAAATTTCTGGTGGTTAGTGATTTAAAGAAATACAGAAGTTGGCGACTATGCTTTTGCGAATTCACGAATGATTCATTAGAATAAGAAAATCATTCATTATGCCCATCACTAAACAGGTCTTCTGCAAAAAACAGCTTAGTCAAATTGTCGTTTCTTTTTAACAGTAGAACGGCCATGAGCGGTCATTATGATCGGTATCAAATGAATGTATTTCGATTCGAACCAGAAATTTCTTCATACAGCGGCGTAGCCAGGGTGAGTGTCCAGATGCTCTAGATATCACTACTTTAAGGAACAAATCTTCGCTTTATCTAATCACAGAATTTTCAGCGACAATAAAAGCCAAAAATATTTCTACGAAATTAGTTGCATCCCGAGCATTTGGACGCAAGCCCGTGATACAGCACCTAGAATACATAGTGTGGAAAACGGCTTCAAAATAGTACTAAAAATTTTAATCCGATAAATGTAGAACGATGCTAAAATGGTAACGGGTCGATCGCATCGGCATCTTCTGGCAGTGGCGTAGACAGTGTGGAGGTCCAGATGGTTTGGATACCACTAATTTCATTAAAATATTTTTGCCTTATCTAATCGGAGAATTTCCTGCGATATTGAAGTCGAAGAAAACTTTATAATATTACTGGTTTCCAGAGCATTTGGACACTCCCCCCCCCCCTCTCTGGCTACGCCACTGTCTTTAGCTCTTTTCAACGCAAACATTCTATAAGAATTGAACTGAGAAAACGTTTCAGCTGGTGGTAAATATTTAAAATAATTAAATTATACCCTATTTGCTTTGACTTGGATAGTGATTTTCATTAGCTTTGAAAATATGAATGATATTAATCATGGCAAAAAAAACGTGATACCCATTATTTTGTGCCTGGTTGCAGTACTCGATACAAGACAGCAAACTAGAAACTATCCCTATTTAGCATACCAAAGGATGAATCTCTGCTAGAAGAGTGGAAAAGATTAATTCCCTGATAAGAAACTAACGGTTACCTTTTTCTAGAGGTAAATCTATTTTTAAAGCAGATGTCGCTGCGATCGCCTTATTATCCCACTACATCGTTGCACGTTTATCGGCTACAATTTTTAGCGCTTTTTAAAACATTACCATTTTTTTTTTTTAATCCGAAATTTCGCATTCATACCAGAAATTCCCTATAATGTTCTTTTCATTACTTAATGGCAGATGTTTCGTGACTTCTTAAAGTAAAAATTCTTGTTTCAGAATTTCCGGCTTGAAGTAAAAAAATTTTGATTAAAAAACGGTAAAACCGTTTTCCACACTATGTGTTCTACGTGCTGTAGCTAGGGTGAGTGTCCAGATGCTCTGGATATCACTACTTTAAGGAAAAAATCTTCGCTTTAACTAATTACAGAATTTTCAGCGACAACACAAGGCAAAAATAATTTTACGAAATTCATTGTATCCGAAGCCTTTGCAGGCACCCCCGGGATACGCAACTGTCTTCATAAACTAAAATCACACGGAAATATGTTAAATAAATAAGTTAAATGTTTTAAAATAAAAATTCTGGACAAAACATTTTTATAAAACTTGAGAAAATTTTTCTGGCAGTTCTTGTTTGAATATATTATAAGAATAGTTTTTGTCCGCCTGAAGGTATTTTGATTTCTTGCCCGAAAACTCAAACTTCTGTTAAGGACATTTTAATAGATATTCCTATTTTATGCCATTTTAATATGCATGATTCCGTATTTTTATACTATGCCCCGCTTACCCTCTTTCTCCACATTTATATTAAAAATAATCTTTCAATTGCCGTAAAAGATCTAATTTTCTTGCACCAACTCATCTTGATACACTTTATAAACAGCTTAGTGGACGCTACACAATTGTCAAATTTCAATTAGCACGTGCTGGTTTTGCGCACGCATAGATCCAAAAGTTATTATTCAAGGTCATTGAAGCTCACGAAAGCCAGGAAATTACTAAAATTTTATTTTGAACACCACTAGTTTCGTAGTAAAATAGTCGTCTTATTTAATACAGAAAATTTGCAATTAAATCAGATGAATAATACTTTAACGAAAATAGTGGTATTAAACATTAATTTTTAATACTTCCCCTATAATCTCTCTTGAAACTTCGCTTCGAATGTAGTGGGTTTCTTCTAATATCAGATTCCCGTGTATGACGAGCATCTCCTATTTTTAAATGAAATGTAAGAAAAAAAAACCTCGTGGCATACACAAGTCAATATGATATTTATTATTATTCTAAAGTAAAAATTCTCAAAACGAACCTTATCTTTTTTCACTGTTTAACACGATATTTCATTCCCTATGTAACTTAGGTACAAAGTCTCATCGCTCTGTATTTAAAAATACGATAAATAGGAACTAAAACATTTGTAAATGTACCAGTATAGAGAATTCAGAGATGATTACCCACCAGATTTTTGAATTACTATTATCATTTACTATTTCGGAATAGTAATATTTAATCAAACAGTTCAAATACAGAACATCCTGTTTTTACATTTTATATTATATTTATCCAGTAATCTTTATTTTACTTAATTGTGGAAATTTTGCATTAAATAAAACAAAACATTTTTATGAGAAAATAGTGGTACTCAAAAATCCGGAAGAATGGCAGATCTAAAAAATATATTTTGAAAGTTTAATAAATGCACTCATAATAATTAAAATAAGGTCATAAACTTTATTTTATTAATATGAGTTTGCTTACTTTGAATGATATAAATTTACCGCTGTTTTCTAATGTTAAGAGCTATGCTAGTAACGCGAAAACATTCTCAAGCTACTGTTAAACCAATGGGAGTATTGTTTTAAAATTTCCCGTCTGTGTATTTTTCATACTCTTTTAATACTTTTAAATGATATATATATATATCAAGACTCCCTTATCATAGATCAGACTTGACAATCCGGAGAAAGTCTATGGGAGAAAATGTCCGCGGTAATTGCCAACTTATTAATTGACTTTCTCCGGAAAGTATCGCCGCCTGGTGGATACTACCGCACAGTTGCCATGTTTCGGGCTTTTTGAACACCAGTATATTTTTAGAGAAAATGTTGTTCTTTTAAATCCCAGAATTCTCCGATCAAACAAAACAAAATTGTCTCTACTAAAAAACTGGTATCCAAAAATATAATAGAAAAGTCTATAGAAAAATCTAGCTGGTCTGCTACCGCATAGCTGCCAACTCTTACGCTTTTTTCTTACCACTAAAATTTAATAGAATTTTTTTCGTCATGTAATCACACGATCTTGTCAATTTAATAAGATAAAATTTACTATAAAATTTTAGTGGTAGGAAAACTACTAGTTCATAAGCAAATGCATAGAACAAATGGAGCTGTGAAAAAATTTCGTGAGATTTCGTGTCGTAAATACTATTACTGACGATTGATGGCGCTAGTAGCAGGACAAGTATAGCGGTCAAAGGCAACTTGCTGATTGAGAGGTCTGATACTATGATAAGGAGGTCTTGATATATATATTGGATACGATAGCCAAGGTCGATTTATAACAGGATGCATTCGTACTTATTTGATTTTGGCTGCAGTTTTTATTTCTAAGGATCCTTTCACATTCAGAACCGGTTTCGAAAGTGCAAATGTCCTCAGAAAACGGAATTGAAAAATACAAGGATAGGCAGCGTCGGACATTGCCGCACATGTTTTCATGAAAACGTCAACTGTTTGTAGTAAACTGAAATTGAATTAAAAATTTTAATGCAGTTGTCGGCCCATGTGCAAGTCCGATTTTAGGAACACGCTGCCGTATTGAATATTCCAAGTGAATCCGATAGGTCTTGATCCAACCTCCAATGTACTCGCAATCTCATCAAAAACGAAATACAGATTCACAGATCGTACAGGTTAGTCAGATGCCTGCCGCCTGAGTTGTCCATGCACCCAAACTAGGTTTAGGTTCAGACACGGCGTTTGTAAATTTGCGCTATACGCATTTACGCACAATTTTTGTAATTTTAATTTTACTTCGCTCACATATATTTCCACATTTTAAGATAATTGAAAAATTTTCAACATTTTTTTTAATTTACAGAGATTTCAAATTTACTTTTTTGATATTTTGAGGTAGAGACAGCCCAAGATGAATTCTAAGCCATACATTCTTCTTAACCCATATATAACCATCGTCCTTAATACAGCGTTTATCCAGAAATTCTGAATTCAAACCAGAAAGTTCGATTAGTTTCTATTGCTTTATATATTATTGGTTATTGCGTAAATAACATAAAATAAAATTGCTATTCAAAATTTTTTGGTCTGAATTAGTAATTTTTGAATAAAAAGTCCGCCAGATTTAGCTGCCTATATATAGGACGATTGCAAAATATGGGTTATACATATGACTTAGTTCACTCGGATGTAGTCTCTGAGATATAAACCCGTTTATGAACACGTGTCCAATCCGGAAAGTCGAAAATCTTTGGTACACTTTGAGCTCGCAGTTCGTGACGTCCAACTGCCATGAATGTCGCAACGGTACTGGCACAAACATTTATCCTTACTTTTTATCCACTTAAAAGTTTTGCTTGAACGCCGATCGGACAAGCAGGATTTCCGTGCTTCGTTACTAAAAGCTTTACGACGCCACAAATTTTTAATTGTAATCTTCCTTTATTAATTTGCAGAATTTTTGATTATATAAGGCAAACACTTTAGTATGGAAAAAGTGATACATTGTCCCAATTTTTAGTTTAATGTGACAAAAAAAAAGAACCTGTTAAGGTTAACCCTTTATTGACCAGGTAGTATATCACTTCAAGCTTACCGAAGACTATACTTTTCTACGCTAAAAGCAACTAAATGTCCGTATTTCGATCCAATCATTTTAGAGCATCTCCGCAGACCATGTTTACAGAACCTACAAAAATTTCGAGAAGTTGGTACGTGTAAAAGAATTTAAATAAAGAGAAAACTGCCCAGTTACACGGAGGGCATTCAGCTCACAGTCTATTTACACTAAGTGTATATTAAACTCTTAATTCAAAGAATTTGAAATAAACCCACGAAAAATAAAGAAATTGGAAATATATTGACGGGTTATCATCCCCCCGTTCCCCACTTATAATTAACTAATGAACCTCCCCAAACTAAGCAGGGAAGCGCCTTATTACAATGAATCTATATACAAAATTTGAAGCAAATCGGATAATTCTGCATAAAAACCCATTTATCTAAATTAAGGGGGGGGGGTTAGAACCTCCTTTACTTCCTTTATACTTAATCAATAAACCCCAAAACTAATCAGGAAAGTACCTTATCTCAATGAACCTATATACAAAATTTGAAGAAAATCGGATAATTCTGCATGAAAAACCCAATTATCTAAATTAAGGGGAATTATCCCCCTTTCTCCCTTTACACTTAACCAATGAACCCCCAAAACTAATCAGGAAATCGCCTTATCACACTGAACCTATATACAAAATTTGAAGAAAATCGGATAATTCTGCATATAAACACATTTATCTAAAATAAAGGTGGGGATTAGACCCCCTTTCCCCTTTTATACTTAACCAATGATACCCCAAAACAAATCAGGAAAGCTCCTTATCACAATGAACCTATATAAAAAATTTGAAGAAAATCAGATAATTCTACATGAAAAACCCATTTATCTAAATTAAGGGGCGGGATGCGCACCCCGTTCCCCCTTTATACTTAACCAATGAACCCTAAGACTAATCAGAGAAGTGCCTTATCACAATGAACCTATATACACAATTTAAAGAAAATCGGATAATTCTGCATGAAAAACCCAATTATCTAAATTAAGGAGGGATTAGCCCCCTTTCCCCCTGTACACTTAACCAATGATACCCCAAAACAAATCAGGAAAGCGCCTTATCACAATGAACCTATGTACAAAATTTGAAGAAAATCGGATAATTCTACATGAAAAACCCGTTTATCTAAATTAAGGGGGGTGGATGAGCACCCCGTTCCCCCTTTATACTTAACCAATGAACCCCCAAAACTATTCAGGGAAGCGCCTTATCACAAGGAACCTATAACTAAAATTTAAAGTAAAACGGTTTGTTCTATCAAGAGTTATTGCTTTACGTACATTCGTACATACGTACATACAGAACGGGCGGGCACATTAGCTCTCAGGCTTTGATAGCCTGTGAGCTAAAAATAAAATCTGAGAAATTTTCTATGGAAATCGCGAAACGCGGGCCGTTTCCTCATGGCTTCGCTAGGCTTCGTCTCATATTTTCACTACTAAGTATGTCTATTTCTGCACGAAATTTTAAAGAGAGCTTGAACGCAGTTATATTTATAACCGATTAAAATTTTAGAGAGTTCTGAAGACGAGAACAATTTCTTTTGTTATATTAAAGGACCCGAAACGAAAACAATAAAATAAGTGATCAGAAAACATTTTCGTTTTATAACTAGATAGAAATATTTTACCTTGGCCATAAAACCGTTATATGTATAACCGATACAAATTTAAAATAATTCGGTTCACAAGAAATTTATATATATATTTTTAAACCATGAATCTATCCTACGTGAAAGCAAAAAGAAAATGTCTTCTTACGAGCACTTTTACAACTAATTATCAATATTTTTCGGGAATTTTTAATTTAAAACTAAAAATTCATAGAAAAAGTGTTAATGATATAAAAACATACACATTTGAGGTTTATTTAAGGGGGTTGGGGACACATTTAAAAAAAATATTTAGTTAAAATTTTGAATTTTTTGTGACGGTTAATCATTTGTAAACAAATCACTTGATAAAACTTCTCATAACTTGAAAAAAGAAATTATTTAACATTTATTAAAAAAGTGGTGTAATTCAAAATCGTTATAACTCGAAATATTTTTTGTAGAATTTCAATTTTTTTTCATTTAAATAGACAGAAATACAATAATTTTAATTTTGATTCAGCATTTAAAAAATATATTAATTTAAAAAATATAATTATTAAAAAAAATTAAAAATATTTAAAGCAAAATCTTTAAAAAAAAATACCGTAATTTCCGGTGTATAAGCCGCGGATAAAATAAGTCTGTTTGTAACCAGAAATATTTTTAAAGAAATAAATTCAAATAACTGCCAAGACGCAACACCTTACATTTAATTAAACATAATTTCCGGTCCGAAACATATTTATTTGAGCCGCGGCTTATACGCCGGAAATTACGGTATGTAACTTTTTAATCCCTTGAAGGGCACCGGTATATTATATATACCACTTAATTTTAATCCCAAAATGCCACAATGACATCAGAATTTTATAATCAAATTTTGAATTTATAAGATACATAAGGAAAAGCTTTTATTTATTTAAAAAAAAAATTCGTTCGTGAATCCTGGTATCAATCAATCATTTCAATATTTTAGCTACAAGAATACTTTGCCCCTGAAGGGGTTAAAAAAAATCATATTTTCAAAAGTAAATATTTTTTTCAAATTTGCTGAATCAAAATTAAAGTAAAGTAACTGAAATAGACATGTTCCAAGTTTGAACCATTTACCTTTAACTGTTTTTGACTTATAACGATTTAAAACGAGAATGCGTAAGAGAACCCATCATGCAGAAAACCCCAAAAATGTTTCCATGACAACCATTACTTGAAAGCTAGATTTTTAAAACAAATAAATAATATATCCTGTTCTATTTAAGATAGAAACATGATTTAAACGTCATTTTAAGTGGAAAAACAGAAAAAGTCTTAATACAATAAAATATTTTTCCAAAATTTGAAGATTTTTATGTCTCGGACCCCCTTAAGATTATCATTACACGGGTCCGGGCAACGCCCGTCGGTTCGGATAGTATATATATATATATATATATAACAATATTAAAATGTGTTTCTTGATAATTTATTTCCGTAAAGTTCCTAAGAACTCCCATCAGATTTTGAATTAGCTAAGGCGAATTCTAAAAGTCTTGTAGTGAAACGACAACCAAAGGCGTTATCTAAAAAAGTGAATTTAAAAGGAATAATGGTACACATAGTGAAGCATTAATTACATGAGCAATTCTGGTATACTGATAACAACTTAAAAATATCTCAATCATGTCAAATTATGCAACTCGCATTACAATCGGAGTGTAAAAAAAAAATTATAAAATGTATTTTAATTTCTCTGCAAATTTTCCGATTTTTTAATACCACAATTTCCAAATAGTAATCTTCATTATATGATCACAGATTTCTGTCATTCTGTAAAACACATGTTTTTATTTTTAAAAAGTGGTTTGCAAAATTTCGGACGTTTTGGCAGCTATGGAAAATATGGTTAAGCCTTATTATGGAATACTTGAAATGCTTGTCTCAGTTTATTTAGATAATCCATTAATGTAATTTTTTTCACACAAACTTAATTGTATTTCAGTTTAATTTACTATAGAGGTAAAATATATGCAACTGGTATATACTCACTCTACAGTATTATTAAAAACGACAGTTTATCAAATATTGCTGTATAAAATGTACAAGTAAATCCAATATTTACATGAATATTTAAATTAATTTTCATTCTCAATATTACCTTCTATAAACGAACATTTTAAAACTCATCTTATGTTCCTTAAATATAAGTAAGACTACATCAGGAAAGTGAAAATCTATTTAAGAATAATTCCAATAAATGTGACAACATTATTTTCAAATATTATACAATATGTAACTGTTACAATTTTATCAGTTATTTAAAAGTATTCAGTGTTTGCTTTATGCTCGTAATTTATGAATGGATATTTTTCACACATTAAACTATCCTCTAAACAAATTATTATTTTAGTTTTTTATAATAATTTCTTTACAAATTTCTTACAAACAATTCCATTTTGTATTTGACATTAAATCATTCAGCTTATTTTTGGTTTCATTATTTTTGTTCTGTTACAGCATGTGTGAAGAAAATTGTGTGCCAGTTAGCCAATTAACACCACTATTTGGAAATAGCAAACTTCACTTTATTTCATCGCAGGATGACTGTCGCAAAAAGGGCGAAGATTACTGTTCATAAATACTAGTGACAAGTGACCCGCTGGGACGCGAACTCTCCAACTTTGTATTTTAGTATAATCAAGGTTCGTACGTTTGTTATTTTTGGGGTTTTTTCAGAAAACTAAACTTCATCTTATTAAAACACCAAAAACTATTTCAAAAATTGTGCGATTAAATCAAAGATTTCTGTTCGGAAATAGTGAGTATAAAAACAAAGACGTTTGAAGTCTGATAATTAGGTGACTCTGAAACGCTGGTTTTATAAAATTCCACTGAATGTGGAAATTTATCCATTAATACAGTATTAAAAAATTACGTCTCAGGTGTACCAAAAGGCGTACACTTTTTGAAATTTACAAGGAGTATGCGACCGTTATTTAACCCCTTGAAGGGCACCGGTATATTATATATACCACTTAATTTTAATACCAAAATGCCACATTGACACCAGAATTTAAAAATCAAATTTTGAATTTATAAAGTACATTTGGAAAATATTTGACATATTTTAAAATAAATTCGTTCGTGAATCCTGGTGTCAGTCAATCATTTCAATATTTTAGCTACAAGAGTACCTTGCCCCTGAAGGGGTTAATACATTCACCAGTGTTGCCAGATTGGGGGCTTTTTTAATTCAGATTATTTGACTGTCACCACTTTTGTAAAATAGTATAATTCGGCTTATGTTTCAAAATTTTTATCTATTTTTAAGTAGGTCGAATATTTCTATTTCAAAAGAGCGGTGACAATCAAACAATCTGAATTAAAAAAGTCCCCAATCTGGCAACACTGACATTCGCATTGGTATGTTTTTGTGAAATCTGGGTTTTAACACATTGACGGACACTTGCGTCTATAGCCGTCAAAGCGAAGTTCACTATGTGGCATGACGGCAATAGCCGTCCAAAACGAAACGGTCGTTTTTAGCCACTACGGCTATAGCAGCACAAATGTGCATTTACCGGCGTACAAGTAGAAGCCCAGTGTCTCGTTTTGGAAAAAATATTTACGTTGAAGTTCGGTTTCCAACTGTTATACGAGTTGCAGCTTCAGTATGCATGTGCAGGGTGGCTAGTGGTCAGAGAAAAATACAGTAAAAAAAAAATGATAATTACCAGTATATTCTTATAGAAAAATTCAAATTGATTATTTGATCGAATAATCAACATAAATTTTTCTATAAGAATATACTGGTGTTTATCACTTTTTTTACTGTATTTTTCCCTGACAACTAGCCACCCTGACGTGGTTGTGAAGGGACTAGTGCAACCTAATTAAAGGTGCTGAATTAATCAAAATTAACTTTATTTAAGCAGAAAGAGTAAAACTATACTTCAAATATTCTAAAAATTACAAAAACATATAGTGTCAATTTTCAAACTTCACTTGTTCCTACTGTCCGTCAATGTGTTAAAACAACAGAAATTAATCCCTCTTCTGAAAGTCTTTCGTAAGTTGTTTCCTAAATAGTTTTCTCAAGTTTATGCATCAGTAAATATAATTCAATATACGGAATTAATATTATATGTCTTACAATCTAAATAAATTTGGTCAACATGATATAAATGCATTTTCTGTATGGGAGGAACCACGCCCTTGGCCAATGATGTAAGAATTTTCGTTTCCCGGTGCGAATGTGTTAATCATAGAAAATTTCGAACAGATATTTAAATCAGACTTTTTAATCACCTTATTAATACGTTGGATTTTTAATAATTTTATGCGATTAAATAAGATGAAATATTATATTAAATTCGTGGTAGAACTGTACGCCCCCTTGGGGCAGAAACATATTTTATATCTTTGAAAGGGGTTTTGGCCAAATTGCTACCCGCGCAACTACCACTATTTCAGAATAGTGTAATTGAAATTAATTAAGGGCAGAAACCTTGCGATTAAATAATGTGAATCTGTTTATTAACAGATTCATAAATATTAGTGACAAGCTGCCCAAAATTAAAATGTTTCGAAACCCCTAGTTTGCAGTTTCGATACCTATACACAAGAGTTCCATGGGGACTATTTTTATACGTCATTTTTTACCATTATTTTAGAATAAGAGAATTCGTCAAAGATAATATTATCGTCGTAGATTACAGCATGTGCAAGTAAAATCGACCATGAAGATTATTATTTTGGAAATAATGCCACAAATAATATGTTTTCGCCTCTGGCAACCTCAAATACACCAACAATGTTTAAAAATCAATTCATTTTGGTCAACCGGTTACCTAATTTTTATTTTTTTTTGTAATTTTTTCTTTAATATTTTACATGTTTAGTATGTGTATACGGGTCATTAGTTATTCAAATAATAATGTCATAACATTATTTGCAAAAACAATAAGGTAAATAATTATCCAAAATCCAACATTTCAGGTTCTAGTAATACTGATATTATTATTTATTTATAAGTCACTATCATAATAAATCATTGTCAACCAAAAACAGAAATTTGTAAAGAAGTATTTACTTTGAAACTTTGTCCAATTAAATGAAAAGTTAATAATCATAAATAATAATAAGCATAATAATAAATAATTTATAAATATACATAGTAATTTATAAATTATATATCTATATTTTAAAGTAGAAACATATCCAAGAGTAACTCTGACGCCATATCGACAGTGGAAAGAGCCCCAAACAGAATTTCGTTTTATTGCAAATCTTATAATCTTTCAGCAACAATATACTTCTATTGCTAAAATGTTAAAATGATTTATTGACAAAAGTAGTTTAAAAACAATGCTATTCGAAAATAAGCAACAGCTTTTCTTCTCGTAAGTTACAAAATCAAAATCTTGTTCCAAATTTACAGTGGCAGTGTGACATTTGGGAATTACAATTAAGTGGGAAATATATTTCCCACCGCCCTTCAAGGTGTTAAGGTCTAAATATCGCCCAATTTCAATGTTTACACTGTCAAATTGAAAACAAAAATGTACTTTCAACTGTAATTTCTTGGAAAACTCTATCTCAATTGACTGATAATTTATGGTTTTTAAAATAATTTTCAAGCATGATTTGAAAAACAAAATCTGTTTCTATCAGCTCGATTACCGGAGATTAACCGTTTGTAAATAAAAAAAATATATAAATAGTTCTGGATTAGTTTCTGGTTGATTTTCCATAACGAAATTAACGCTTCACCCAGTGTACTAAAATATGACTGCCTGTTTGTATTTCACAGCTACTCCTCCTATAATACTGCAAATTTCTTGATACAACTAACGTCCGTTATTCGTATGTATCCACAAATGTCATATAAACTCTTATTTTTTTTTTAATTTAAACTAATTTTCCAGGTATTATATTGTTATTATTATTATTATTGCAATTTTTAATAGGCATTTCTGTACTGGTGGTAAATAAATTACACTATTTTTGTGTAAAAAAGATGAAAAAAAGGAGATGATACAGATTTTAATGTATTTTTGCGTCATCATTTCTTAAAAAAAAAAAATATATATATATTATTTAGATAGATGGTAAAAAAAATAAAATGCCTTGATCAAATTACATTTTTCAAGAAAATTCTGAGAAATAAAAACGTAATTTTACACCGTCAATCTTCATGGATCAGCATAATCTAAACCGGAAAAAATCGTCTATCGACAAATTATTATGTACGTAAATCATTAGATTGCATTTTTTTTTCAACCAAGAATGTTAAAACAAAAAAAAATTAAGCTTCATGCATATAACTAGAAAATTATTGCCTTATATTTCGAACAAATAAATATAAATAAGAAACATTGATTGTCAGCTAATTATTTGTTAAAGATGACTATTAAAACTTTTCACAAGGACATTAAAAGCGGAATGATTTAGTGAGAAAAAAAAATGAAATTTTTGTATGTATTTAATTTAATGTATACAGTAATTTCCGGCGTATAAGCCGCAGCTCAAAGAGTCGTTTTTCGAACCAGAAATATTATTTAAAAAAATGTAATTTAAAAGATCGCTGTAAATATTTAACTACAATTATTGAATAAAATTTCTGGGTCGAAAAACGACTCTTTGAGCTGCGGCTTATACGCCGGAAATTACGGTAAACCTGAAATATTTTTCGATAAGTTTGCCCAAATGACATCAGTTTTGTATAATTTACCGTAATTTCCGGCGTATAATCCGCAGCTCAAAGAGTCGTTTTTCGACCCAGAAATATTATTTTATAAAATGTAACTTAAAAGATCGCTGTAAATATTTAACTACAATTATTGAATAAAATTTCTGGGTCGAAAAACGACTCTTTGAGCTGCGGATTATACGCCGGAAATTACGGTAGTCAAAATGATTGCATTTTAATTTCACCGATTACGAAATAAAAAGTAAAATCTTAAAAGAGCACAATAAATTTTACAAATTAACCATTGATAATATGTATGTTTATTGAATAAACTTTTAACCTACATTGTAAATATGATTTATTACCTGAAATTGAGCATATAATAAAATAATATTATATTTTTTTATAAACGTAAATAAAATTACATTTCACTGTCACCAAATGTCAAAAGATATACAATTTAAATGCAACACATCTCTTTGCTGTGCCAGCTAGTTTATATAATAATAGATAAATTAAAACGTACTGAATAATTAATAAATTATAAATTTACATAATAATAATTGAATAATATATTATTATATTTCCTTTGTGAGTAAAGTATTATGTACGTATACCCGAGTAAACTAAGCTAGCTAATTGAGTAGTTAAACGAAATTATTTTGTGCTAAAAAATTTAGTTTTACATTTATTTCAAATAAAGTAGTTAAAATTTAAGAAATTTCAATAATAGCAGTAAATTGCGTTGTAAGTGGAAAAAAAAATCTCATTTTTAAAAATTATATCGAAATTTAAATTTCTCTAGTGTTTAACTCTCGTAAATTCTTATCATATCATCAAAATCTAGAGCTAAGTCTTTCGTAATGCAATTACATGAGCGTGATAAAACAGCCTTTCACTAGTTTATATAAATTGTACTAATGATTAAAAAAATATATATATAAAGCAGCTTTTAAATAATTTCATGTGAGAATGAATTCAAATTACAGTAAACACAATTAAACATGTAAATTTGAGAAATAAATATAGTTTCTTGTCTGTTAATCAAATCCAGTTAGCCAATACTTTCCGAGCGATCATTAAACTAAAAGCGCTGAAACGTGAGTGGAATATTAACACGTGATTATATTTTTCGGAAATGAATTTCGTCATGTTGTCTGCCTTATTGCTTGTTTTAGAAATAAAAATCTAAATGACTTTTTGAGTTTTATGACTTTCCTTTGAGGTACACTTAGCATATATATTTTTCAAAATTTATATTTTAAACGCATGTATAAAATTTGTTCACGGTCTGAAGGTGTAATACGTTTTAAGGATACACTCGATACACACCAATATTAATGAAAATGTGGAGACTGCCGAAAGTCTCATTTCGAAAAAAGAAAAAAAATAGTGGTCGAATTTATTCTATGCAAATGATTTTTTATTTTACTTGCCGAGAAAGTGGAAAGAGTTTTCTTTTAAGAGTCTCCATAAACAGGCTATAACAATTACGCAAACAATTTTTGAACGTACAGGGTGGTCATAAAAAAAACTTCCCCGATATATGAACCCCTAGCGGTCTAACCGCTGAACCAATCGAAAGAAAATTTCAGATACTGTTATTTGAAGGTATGCGGTCGAGATCGTAATGATTTAAAACAATAGAGCTCTCACTGTTACAGTCACACTAAAACAAATTCAAAATTTTCAAATGGAAACACCTACTATTTTCATGCGCAGATTCATCAGCGCATTGAAAAACCATAAATGGCGTTCGAACAATACACATGTGATGAAAATTATCGGTGTAAAACATTTGCAAAGAAGAGCATTGTGAAGGACGAGTGACGACACAGAAAGTAGTTGCATTGACGCAAATTGCATAATTCACAGGATAGACGGTAGAAACAACAATCACAGAAAACCATGCGCAAAGCATTGCGTGTGGAAAACCTTTAATAGTAAGCGTGGGAAGATTGTTTCCTTAATCGGGTGTTCGAACGTGCCAAGCGACACTTACCGTGAAACAACGAGGTGAATTGATAAAGCTCTTTTTTCTGAATGGGAAAATTGCTGCCGAAGCAGTGCGAGTTTATCGGAGAAATCATAAGCTACGATGAAGCCCATGTTACGTAAAAACTGTACTCGATTTGGTAAAAATTTGAAGAAACTGGATGCACAGGTGATAGACCGCAATCCGGAAACCATCTATTCCTGTTGAAGTTGTTGCGAAAATGCGAAATGCAATTACTGCAGCTCCATTGCATACTGCAAGAAGTGTTGCCCGCAATTTGGATATATCAAAAACCACAGTCCTCAATATTCTTCTCAAATTATTTCCTCATCAGATATGATGAAGATAGCAGGTGGTCGCTGCGGATATTATGGACGGATGAGGCACATTTCTCCTTAACTTGTTACGTAAACTCCAAGAACTGCGTTCACTGGGCAGACGAAAATCCTCACACTTTGGCACCAACTCATTTAAACGAAGCTAAAGCGACTGTGTGGTGCGGCATCCCAAGTACATTCGTTCTTGGTACGTACTTCGAACAGGTCACTTCCACAGGTATGAAAACGTGCTCTATCACAAGTGCTCGGTATACATCAATGTTGCAGAATTACGTAATTCCAGAATTGCAGCAGCAAAATGCCGTTAATGACATTGAAATGATGCAAGATTGTGCTCCTCCACACGTCGCCACATGTGTTTGACAAGTGCTGCAAGAGTACTTTGGTAATAAAGTCATCTCCCGTAACTTTGCAGTTTAGTGGCCACCGCGATCTCTCGACCTCTCAAATATATGAACGTATGTGTGTATCTGTATGTCTACGTATGCGTACAAACTTTTCTTAAAAACTTGAGAAAAATATTCTAGTAAATATAAGACTGACTACTGTCTCAAACGAGATATCAGAATAACCATAAGATTGCGCAATTTTGTTCTAAACAGAAATCTGGCGACGAATAGGCAGATTTTATTTTATTTTTATGTTGAATATAAATTTATATCATTTTAAGTTGAATTAGTTAAAATAAACGTTGCATCAAAACAGGCTCAGAATTGAATTTTACTTATAAAACTTTTTTTTAAAGTTATTTGAAAAGAAAATATACATCTTAAATTTACATAGACATACAAAACGATTCTAACAAATCCACTTTGAACTATACGAAACCAAAAGGCGCAGCGGAGCACATAGACAACGTCTTCACGGTGGCGAAATGGACAATCAGGCATATAATACTTGTACTACTAATTTTAAAACGTTTTTGTCGCATTTATTCACTGGGATTAATTAAGAAAAAAGTGCATTTCAAATTAGTGGTAGAAATTTTATGATTACCTTATTTGCTCCCGTCGCCCCTTTTACCTCAGCATCTGTGACAAAACGTCTACAAATTTTATCTGCTTTGAACATATTTCTGTTCTTACAAAATTATAGGTTTACGGACATTGAATACCACATCTTTTTAAATAGTAATTGTATTTTTTTTAATTAACAAATTCGTTTATATATTTATATTTCTATGCAACTGTAATATGCAACTCGTATTATTTAATTGCATTTTTTTGCAGGTAAATGAGGCGAAGATTGCTATTAAAAAATAGTTGTAACATTCAATGTCTGTCAACTTCTTAACCTTCTGACGTGCAAAAGCAGAAATGGGTATATTTATACTTTCGAATTCATTAGATCTCAGACATTTATTTTTATGATATGAAAATACATTTTATATCAGACTCATTTGTTATGATATAGATGAAAACAATTTAAAAATGCTGATAATATGAAATAATATACTTTTACATTAAGAAAAACATAAAATGTATATTTTATATCTTAATCATCTGTAAACATTTTTAAACAAACGTACAATTTTTTTTATTATTTCACTTATGCATTTATATATATATTTATGCAACTGTATTTAAAAAAAACTTCTTTGTAACATTTAAATTTTTTATAACTTTGGTGCGTTAAAGTACGTGAAAATATTTTGTAACTACCATAACTGTAAAATTAAACTATAAAGAAAATAATAATCACTATATGACGCGTGATTTTCTTTATTATTTATTAAGCAAAGGGGGACCGAATGGTTATAATCACAGATATTAATTTTAAAATAGGAAGCTTTATCCAGAACTTAAGAAATTATATTTGAATCTTTAAAAATTGCTTTTACAACTTCTTATCAATTCTTTAAACATGCATGTCAGGTGATATATCAAAATTTCATATATTTGATTGAAATCCTAATTATTCATTACTAACGTATTATATTACATAAATCACAATCAAATTCACCGATAATGTAATTAAATAACTGTTGTAACATTAAAGTGCATGTCAGGGGTGTGACCTGAAATTTCTGAGATTTAAGGGTGTGTCCTAGAAGGAGTAGGATACTAATCTAAAATCGATCATGCAAAGGCCGTGACAATTGACATACAAAATAGTAGGCGTGCATCTTTTAAGAGGTTGATTTAATATCAGAAATGATCTATAGTTTTATTTAAATTACTAAAGTGCTTGGAAAGTTCATTCGCTTTACAACAATAGTTGAAAAAAGAGATATATATGGATGCAGAAACAAAAATATATTTCCTTAATAAAAGAGTACATGTATTTTCAAATTAATTTTCTAAACTACAATTCTTTTTATTATAAAGAAATTTTATGAAAATAAAAGTAAGTATTGGATAGAAATATAGGTAAATAATCAAAACTTCTTAAAATTACACTGATTAACTTTTTCTTCTACAATTATTTTGAAAATTCCATAAAAAAACCATAACCAATCTACGCAACATATGATTTTTTTTATTAGTTATTGAACTAAATAGAGGTAAAAGATTATAGTCATAGATATCGATTTCGAAAAAGAGCGCTTTATCAAAATATTTAAACTCCTACTTTTATTCCTTATTATCTATCAATTGTTCTTCTTAAAAATTCGTTTTATTCCATAATCTTAATACAACATTTTTCGACATTTATACAAGAAACCTACCGCGAAGTAGATTTCTATAATATTTGCAATTGGTATCTAAATTGAAGATTATTGTTCGAAAAATAGGGGTACCCCAAAAAGTGACCGTGCACTGAAAAAAAAATTAAGTACTCAAAAATGAGTAAATGGATGTACTCATATCGAATTGAATATGTTTGGTTAAAAAATGAACCTATTATTTCTCATATTTGAAAAATCACATGTTATCAAACTCAAGCGAAACGATACTTTGTAATGATTTATTTCATTAACGGTGGCATAAAAGATGTTCGTTAATAGGGAAATAATGCAATACACTCTTGAAATAAGGGAATAATATTACACTTTGTATTCCTAGGAAGGAGCTATACCTTGTGTTTCATTATAAGGATGGGCGTTGTTAATATGAGTGCTTTATATACTCATAGGCAGTCGGCCCGGTTTATGTCTGTGTTGGACTGACATGGATATTTGTGAAAAGGAAATTAAATTCACGATTCCTCCAACAACATTGAAAGTAAGTGTTCTCTGTTAAATATTCAATACATTTTTTTCTTATTTTATGTATTCAACTGTACCTTCTATGTGAATATTAACCGTTTGAGTGCTATGAAGCGCGATAGCGCCGCAATGTATCTGCGATCAAACAAATTTCAACGGATCAAACAACCCAGAAATTTTATTCAATAATTGAAATCATTTAATTTTTATTCAACAGTTGAAATATTTACAGCGATCTAGTGAGTTACATTTTATAAGATAAAATTTATGGGTTGAAACACAATTTGTTTGATCCGCAGATACATTGCGGCGCTATCGCGCTTAGTACTCAAACGGTTAAATTAATGTAAAAATTAAATTAAGCTCAGTATTTTAGAATAATTTAAAAGTGCTTGAAAACAATGATTTTGTCATAAAAAATATTTGATTTGGGTATCTTGATAATAATTTTGCTATTTTTCTAAACAAATAATAAATTAAATATTTCTTGTTAATATATTTGAGTAGGGAATAAATGTCAGTACATTTTTGCTTTAATGAGTAATAAGCAGGGAAGGGGGGCAGGGCAATGTCCCTTTGACAAGAAAAATATTTTTCCCATTTAACTTATTTTAGTTTTGAAAGTGCTTTATTAAATGTCTTTTAGCACATGTTTTTATCTAAATTTTGGTTTTCCATGTGTTACTAATCGGCCATCTTGGACGCTATCTCGTATATAGGTCTTCCTATTTTTATGCCCAAGAGCATTGTTTTCAAGCACTTTTAACATTCCTACCCTGTTGAAATTTTACTCAACCTTGATAAAAACATTTCACCTACCAGAAGACTGGTTTAAAATTATTTAACATACTTATTTTACTTAGTTATATCGATCTTTTATTTAACTTACTTTATAAAAAAAATTCTGGTTCAAATCGAATGAAATAAATTATTCAAACGGGTCGATTAGACCCATTCAGGGTAGGAAGGTTAAATTATTTTAAAATATTGTGCATAATTTAATTTTTTTAGACGTATTTATAGAAGGTACTACTGATTACATAAAATACGAAAACAAATATAGAATATTTATCGGAGAGCATACAGAGTTCATATTTGAATAAATCCATGGGATCAAAAATGAGTACATCACAGTTCATATTTGAATCCGTACATGAGATAAAAATAAGTACATAACGTTTCATATTTGAACAAATCCATGGAATCAAAAATGAGTACTTGTGTTTTACAATTTTGAGAACATTTGGATCGGAGCTATTTTGAGTACTTCTTACTCAATTTTGAGAACCCATTTTTTAAGTGCGCCAACACCTGCTTATAATTCTTATTTGAAATAACATTATGTTACTAATTATCATTTATTAAAATTTTAAAACTATTTCAAAATAGCCATTAAAAATTATTAACAAGTTAAATAAAACAAATATATGTTTTGTCCCAATAAGTTTCACTAAACTACAAGAATGTTAAAAATCGGAATACCCTAACAAATATGAGATCACGTGTTTTCGTATTTTTTAACAGTAAGCCGTGCTTATATTCTGTTGCATAATGCATTAATTTAGAAACTGTTTTGTTTGTATCGATGTGTATATTACAAATGAATATATATTACGGTGGATCAAATGAAAACGTAACAGAAGCCACAGAATAAAATGACATTTTATTTCAAACATAATCTCCAAAGCTACACAAGCAATTGTCCCACTTTTTCGCACGCGGTGGATTCCCTGCTGATAGAAGTCCTTTGGCTGATATCGGAAGCAGTTTCAAACTTTATCCATGACTTCGCTGTCCCAGTAACCGCGATCTTTTATTGCCTTTCTCAATGGATCAGAGATGTGACGACGAGTTGATAAAATGACTTTGACCAGGTCCTCTCTGTCATCATTCACAGATTTCTATCCCTCGAGGAAACTTTTGTGCCAGTACTGCACACGAGTCTATAGCGGCGCATGCTCTCCGTATGCTGCATGCATTCACCGATGCACTTCGCCAACTCGCCAACTTTTAAATTATTTTAAAATATTGTGCATAGTTTAATTTTTACATAAATTTAGTATTTATATAAGGTACTACTGATTACATAAAATACGAAAACAAATATGGAATATTTATCGGAGAGCATACAGAGTTCATATTTGAATAAATCCATGGGATCAAAAATGAGTACATCACAGTTCATATTTGAATCCGTACATGAGATAAAAATAAGTACATAACGTTTCATATTTGAACGAATCTATGGAATCAAAAATGAGTACTTGTGTTTTACAATTTTGAGAACATTTGGATCGGAGCTATTTTGAGTACTTTTTACTCAATTTTGAGAACCCATTTTTTAAGTACGCCAACCCCTGCTTATAATTCTTAATTGAAATAACATTATGTTACTAATTATCATTTATTAAAATTTTAAAACTATTTCAAAAAAGCCATTAAAAATTATTAACAAGTTAAATAAAACAAATATATGTATTATTCCAATAATTTTCACTAAACTACAAGAATGTTAAAAATCGGAATACCCTAACAAATATGAGATCACGTGTTTTCGTATTTTTTAACAGTAAGCCGTGCTTATATTCTGTTGCATAATGCATTAATTAAGAAACTGTTTTGTTGGTATCGATGTTTATATTACAAATGAATATATATTACGGTGGATCAAATGAAAACGTAACAGGAGCCACAGAATAAAATGACATTTTATTTCAAACATAATCTCCAAAGCTACACAAGCAATTGTCCCACTTTTTCGCACGCGGTGGATGCCCTGCTGATAGAAGTCCTGTGGCTGATATCAGAAGCAGTTTCAAACTTTATCCATGACTTCGCTGTCCCAGTAAAAACGGCGATCTTTCTTTGTCTTTTTCAATGGATCAGAGATGTGACGACGAGTTGATAAAATGACTTTGACCAGGTCCTCTCTGTCATCATTTCCAGATTTCTATCCCTCGAGGAAACTTTTGTTCCAGTACTGCACACGATTGAAACTTTTGTGCCAGTACTGCACACGAGTCTATAGCGGTGCATGCTCTCCGTATGCTGCATGCATTCACCGATGCACTTCGCGAACTCCAACACTTCTGCCACTAAGAGGCCAATAACACTACGTTGCTCTTCTTTACTCGGAAAAATTGTGGAGACAGCAATGAATAACAACTGATCGCCTACCAGACAAAGCTGTTGGTCGACAAACAGCGCATATTACATGCTTCTGCGCGACTATCTAGGTCAAATCCATTCCAGCAATAAGGTTTGCCTTCGTTTCTTCTCGCTTTATACCGGGTGTCCCAAAAATGACTGATGGATTTTAAAATTCAATAACTTGCAATCGTGGACAGATATTAAAATAATTCTTGCAGGAGGGTTATGTCTGATGTCAGACGTTTTTTCTATGATTCTTGATTTTAGTTCGAATTTCGAACAATAGATGGCACTGACAGTGATTGGCGCTCAATCGACACCGAAATTGACGTCACTCAGCATTGATGCACCGCCCCCTGAATACTAGGCCTGAGCGCTGACAACAATGGCGGCTGTCGCAGGCCGATTTTTTTTTCAGCGTTTGAACGGTCCCTTGAAATTCCACACCAATAATTTCTAAAAGTTTTCTTCGCCTTGTTTTTTGGAGATCAAATAAGTCAAAGATAACTTTTAGATATTATTGGTGTTGAAGTTCGAGGGACTGTACAAACGATTCCGCCTGCGACAGCCGCCATTTTTTCAGCGCGCAGGCCTAGTATTCAGGGGGCGGTGATTGATGCATCGCAACCTGCCTACTAGGCCTGCACGCTGACGAATATGGCGGCTGACGAAGGAGAATTTTTTTTTCACCGTTTGTACGGTCCCTCGAACTTTAAAACCAATAATATCTTAAAGTTTTCTTCGACTTACTTGATCTCAGAAAAACTAGGCGAAGACTATTTTTAGAAATTATTGGTGTGGAAGTTCGAGGGATCATTTAAAAGCTGAAAAAAAATCCTCGCCATTTTTGTCAGAGCGCAGGCCTAGTATTCAGTTAGCGGTGCATCATTCACCGCCCACTGAATACTAGGCCTAAGCGCTGACACAAAAATTGTGGCAGTCGTAGGCGGAAATTTTTTCAGCGTGTGTGCGTTCCCTTGAAATTTTATACCAATAATTTTTAAAATTTTTCTCCGCTTTTTTTTCTCAGATTCAATAAGTCAAAGAAAACTTTTAGAAAATACTGGGGTGTAAAATTATGGGACCGTACAATGGTTTTACAAATTCCGCCTATGAGTGCCGCCATTTTTGTGTCAGCGCTCAGGCTTTGTATTCAGAGGGCGGTGCATCAATGCTGAGTGACATAAGTTTCGCCCTCGACTGAGTGCCAATCGCTGTCAGCGCCATCTACTGTTTGAAATTCGAACTAAAATCAAGAATCACAGTATAAAAACTCCTGACATCATATATTACCCTCCTTCAAGAATTTTTTTAATATCTGTCACCGTTTGCAAGTTATTGAATTTTAAAATCCAACAGTCATTTTTGGGACACCCGTTATCTTCACAAAGTTGTCGCCACACTCATACAAAAACAAACTCAATTATAACTACTGTTCCGTTTTCAATTGATACGCCCTTATATAATAATTTACCTTTTCTACTCGTTGAAAAATATTCTTGCGAAGTAGATCAATATTTTGGTACCGATTTTTATACTATAATCTTCGTGGTTTGATTCATATTACAAATAGTGTAGAAATATACCACGGTATTTATTTTATTTTAGTTAGTGGTAGCCAAAGCTTAATTCTGAATTAGCGGTAGGAACAAGCGGCGCCGAGTCGCACTTGTCAGGAGTGGAAATGATTAAAGCTCGACCTAAAGTTCGTTCTCGCTTTTGGAAAGTTTCTGCCCAAATTTTGAGTTGCGGCGAACATTCGGTTTCGGTAAGAAAACTGCCGAAATTTCGGTGCATACAGAACTCCCACTCGGTCCATTTTTGAACACCAATTTTTATAAAGAGAAATATTCATTTTAGAATTCTCTTGCAAAATTTACAGAACCACAACTGAAGATTATTTTTGTTGCAAATGTTTTCAAACCTACAGCGACCATTTTTTCTTCAAAATTACTGGTATTTAAAAAACAGATCATCCGGAGCCCCGTGCTTACCAAAACTGTAGTCAGATATTTTAAGTGCTCACCTATAGAAGAAACAATGCACTTTCCTTAATGCCTTTAGTTATTTTTCAATCGTTGTTTGAGGATTCGAACAGAATTCATGACAATAATGTGTTTAGTAATAACAGTAACTTCTCATTCTTAGAAATAATAAAAAATAAAAATACGAGAAAAATACGTTGATGGAATTTGAAATTGCGCTGGATCTAAATGCAAAGACGTCTCTAAGAATTAATTATTATTAATTTTATTTGTAATCCTTTTGATACTTGCATGTCTTTCTCTACTGAAGAAAGAATATATATATATATATATATTAAAGAAACTTTATAGAACGTTATAAAACTTTTTGTATTGTGTTCAAGCTATCTATAGGTATTCAAAATACAGTTTTCGCTAAAAAAAGCTTTTTTCTATCTTGTAATTTATTTGATTATTTTTTATAATTAATTACTTTTTATAATGTCAGTATTAAGTCACTGTTATTACCGAACTTGCTGCTATTTTTATGTTTCACAAAATATCCTAATTAAATGCGAAATAAATTATTTTTTAACAATAAGCTCAGTGCGTGATATTTTTTAGGATTTATGTTGATTTTTACAAAAGTGAAAATAACATTTTTATAACTTTCTCTATTTTTCTGTAAATTTACGTACTCAGTGACTACTTACTAATATTATGGATGGCAGCAAACTAACGGTATATTAAAATTATCGATATATTCTGCCTAAAAGTATGGATTTTTGACTTTGATGTTACATCGATGTTACATCCGCTATATCGAATCTTCTTATAAGTTAATATTTTACATATGAAAATAAATTTCCACTATTGCAATCAAGCATTTTCACGTAAATTTCTAAATAAAGATAACTAAATTTATTTTTGTTCAAAAAATAAAATTAAACTTCATTAAAAACCTCTATTTATTGGCTTAGTAATTTCCAAAATATATTTTACTGGGTTATAAAGCCATCCCATTCTAATTTGTTTTTTGAATAAACATCATTAACTAAATCAGATACCAGGTAAAAAAGTTCCTCTGTTATATTATTTTCCCATTCTCTTAAATGACCTTGATGAAGGTCACTAAAGCTCGACAAATTGTGAAATATGCGTTGTGTTTTCTGTTGATTTGTTTTTGCCTGATATCTGATTGATGGATTTTTGTGTTTTTCACGAATGTTCTAGTTTTGTTTACATTATGATTTTTTTATTACTAGTAATAAGCAAGTTTATAGAATTAATTTGTCTCCTAAAAGTTATATTGCCTTTACAGACATTTTATCAAATTAGTATGTTTGATGTTAAAGAGCATTTTAAATCGGAATTACCAATATTCGGATACCAAAATTTCAAAAGTTTGATACGTTGTTACAAGAATCTATTCAGCCCTCAACACCAAAATGACAAGGCAATATAAATGTTTTGATAACTTCATATGCGTGCGTCGCAAGCCTCTTTTGCAAATATGGAACCTAGGACAAACCTTTGTATTTACCAACACATGTAGCTTGAAACCCCAAGCGAATCCTCTTGAAATGAGAGAAGTGACAAATTAACAAATTTACCCTAAATTTTATGCTTTGGCAAAACAATACTTAGATGTTGTTGCGACTTCTGTCTAAGCTAACAGTCTGATTTCAAAGGTTGAATAAACATTTACGAAAAAAAGTTATCGATTGAGTGACAGCTATTATAAAATTTTCGAGGTATTTTTAAATGGATTGCCTGGAAAATACTGGAAATAATTTCGTCTATATAAAGTTAACCCATTAACTGCCAAAACTATGTGGGCGCAGTCTTCGATATTTTTACTGCAATTCGTTTCCCACCAAAAATTATAAAACATAATATTTGGTAACTTTAACAGCAGAGTTTATGTCATTAAATAAACTATTTTTTAACATATTAAAATAGTGGTGGCTAGGCAGGTTTTCTTCATCATACACTTTTATTTTGAATGTTGACAAACACGAGTATACTCGTGGTTAACAGCGTATGGGTTAATGTTAAAAATTTGTAGTAAAAGCTTAAAAGCCATTTTGAAATACAGTATTGCTTAACATGAACGTAAATAATATATTCCTTGCATAAAACATTAAGTAACAATTAAAATATTCCAATGTATTAAAAAAATTGGTATCTCGTTATTTTATGTCCGCTTATTTGGATATTTATGTCTTTAAGACATTATATTGATAAATCGATATATAAAAAGTTGCCACCACTAATTAATACATTTTTTGGTTATACATGCATCTCATGTGTAAGAACCTGTATCAGTATCCCGGCGTGAGGAATGCAAAAGTAGCGCTTTTTATTTCTGTATAAGCTTCACTCTTAGCTACTACCCTGGGTTAATCGCGTACAAATTTAGAAACTTTGTAAAATGTAATTTTTTTTTTCAAAAAGAACCAAAGTATTACTTTCCTTCAGAATTTTATCTCTAAAACAATCGTGAAAAAGAAGTTTGCGATGTTGGTTTGTGTAAGTGTCTCACGTTTTCATGCACATACTTTATATAGCTACTAAAAGGCATGATTGTATTATCAAATGTAATAATGCATTTTAACACTAAACATACCTGAAAGTTTTATTAAAATATTTCACACCAGGATTTTTGTTTAAAACTATTTAATATTAAAGATTACTCTCTAGATAATATTGTTGTTAGAAATTTGTCAAAATTTATATAAGTTTGGTTACGATTTGTTCCAAATATTGTGATCACCGACATTAAAACATTTTGAGATAATCATGTTTAAAGATTCAATTTATTAATGATGTATGATAGAGCAAAGTAAATGAAAGTGTTGTAACTTTCTTAATTCTTATCGGATCGACTAGAAAATCTAACTGAATATTCTTTACTAATTGTACTTTCAAAAATACAAAAAGAAAATGCATTTTTAAAAAGTTTTCAGGTATAACCCCTTGAGAAAAGCAAACCAATATTAACAGGTCTTTCATTAAAAGTTTAAAAAACTTATGCTATATAAGTAAAACAATTAATGTTTCTTCATAATAATGTAATATAACATTGCGCTTTATAAATATAAAGAAATTACCGTAATTTCCGGCGTATAAGCCGCAGCTCAAAGAGTCGTTTTTCGACCCAGAAATATTATTTTATAAAATGTAACTTAAAAGATCGCTGTAAATATTTAACTACAATTATTGAATAAAATTTCTGGGTCGAAAAACGACTCTTTGAGCTGCGGCTTATACGCCGGAAATTACGGTAATATTATAGTCTTATTAGTAAAAGAAATATTATGCATAATTATAGGTTCTAAAAATTTCATTTTTGCTTTTAATATATTTGATATTGAAAACTTAAAAAATTTTCAAAAATTTAAACCACAACAGTCTGTTTTTTATGCTTTTCTCTCAGTTAGTTACGCCGAATTTGTTTTAAACACATATCTCCATTGCCAATAATTTAAACGTCATTGTATAAAATTTAGTAGAAACATCGATAACAAATTATATATATTCAGCATTTATAGCACAAACATTCAGCAAATCTATGTTAAGTTTGTACTGAAATAATAATATTTGCAAATTGAAAAACTGTTATTCTTTTTACGTTCTAACCAGGAAACCACGCCGTTAGTGTAATAATAATAAAAAAAATCTAAATAAGCAGCAATCGAAAGAGAATAGTGAAACGTGTTTTTTTCAACCATAAATCACTTGCCCTCGTGTCCTCGTTATCGAGATATAAAGCCTTAAAATTCGCTAATCTGTTCATTTTATAGGATGAAAGGAAAGTCGATCGGATTGAAGGAGGAGTTCTTACATTTTCAACGTAACAACATCATCCGAACTCCAGTTACTTATCCATTTCCAGTTTAGTGCACCGCAATACTCCAACATGATTCGGTATGCTTGATACAAGTCTGTGTTAGTGCAAACTGGGCCACTTCTATCTGAAACACCCTTTCAATTTTGTTTTTCGCAAGAAGTGGACCATTGTAATCATTGCACTAGAATGAAGTTCATTAAATGTTCTTTGTGCCACCATTTTCTATGCTTCAATAATTTTTTGGTTCAGTATTATATTTGCCAATAGCATTTTTTTTTGCGCGCTTCTTTAATTTTTATATTACTATATTTAAATATGTTTTGTATTTCCTATTAATCTAATTATTAAAATTTCTTAATCAGAACCACGCCTTTTATCAATAAATTTAAATTAACAAAAATTAAGACTTTATCTCTCGATAACAAGGAGACGAGGGCAAACGATTTATGTGCTAAAAAACACATTTCACTATGCGCTTTCGATTGTTGTTTATTTATATTTTTTTTCCTTATTGGGTCATTCCATGCTAAATGAGCAAATCAGCTGTCGCTGACATGTCATAGATTTTAATGAAAATCAGCATATATCATATTTATTTATGAGTAAATGTAAAATAATAGATTTCAGGATTGTTTATTTAAGTATTAAAACTTACATTAAAAGTTGATATAAGATCGAGGGTTTGTCTACATGCTTGAAATTTCAATTTTCAGTATTAGCCGTAGGATTGGAAAGACTTTATCAAAAATTATTTATAATTAAGAATGAATAATAAGTAACAGATTGGAGTGATTTAGTAACTGTACTTTTATTCCATAATGAGAAAACAAATAAATAGTGAAAAATTTTGAGAGGAAAATGCAATATTTCTATTGCTTGTTTGAACATGAAGGAAAGGTCTTAAGATTTTAAAATTGTTTGACGTTATAGATAAAAGTATATATTTTAAATATAGAAACTTTCATTCTTGCCTTTTTATTCCTTAATGAGAAAAAAATAAATAATGAAAAATTTTGAGGGGAAAATGCAATATTTCTATTATTTGTTTAAACATGAAGGAAACATCTTAAAAATTTTAAATTAATTGACGTTATAGATAAAAGTGTACATTTTAAATATACAAACTTTCATTCTTGCCTTTAGTTTATTTTTCCTCAACAATACTTTAAATTAGAGTAGAATAAATTATTTATTTAAATGGGGCAAACAATTATATAGTATTCAAAGCTCCAAATAGATGGCAGCACTACTTTTTTTTTTTTGCAAGATGGCAGAGGATGGCAGAGCATTTGAAATGAAATAGCCCATTGAACGTAATAAATATTACCTTTCTGAACTTATTTCTGTTATGTTAGGAATCAAAAGGCAATCTTGAATTTTTTTCAGCATATCATGGGCTTTTTGAACTTAATGCTTTTACAATATTGTTAATGTGAAGTTTTTCCTTCATTCGATTTTTTAAGTATACATGAGAGGAAAAATTGTGATTTTGTAATTTTTTTAAGAGTCTAAGCTATTTTGAAGAAGAAGAAAATAAATGCAAACTTCCAAATTTGAGAAATTTGGTTTTCATATGTAACATTACATCATACATCAATTTCACATATGTTTTTAAATTCCTTTGATTTTTATAACGCTTTTAATTTTCTCAAAATTTTCAATTTTTCAATTTTTATAACCAATTTAAGATCAACCATGCACTGTAAAAAAAAATCCGTCAAATTTACGGCAAAAACTGCTGGCAGCAATGTTGCCAGCAGTTTTTACGTAAAAATTGCAGTAAAATTCGATGTAAATTTTATCGCATATTTTCCGTCATTTCAACGGTTATAATTGTAGTAAATTTCACAGCCATTTTTCCGTACAAACTACCACAAAAAGTTCTGTAATTTTAACAGTCATATTTCCGTACAAATTATCACAATAGCTGCTGTAATTTTAAAAGCCATATTTTTTTTAAATCATTGATTTTAATCGGCTTTCATTTTTAGATGATTATTAGAATAGTCAAAGTTCATCGTTTGTTTGAAAAATATTGGAATTCATTATTTTATATATAGAAATTCAATCCAACATTAAAACATTTCTTTACTGCTTTGTATATGATATATATAAGAATTCAGAATTTATGAATAGAAATTTTTTTAATGTGGCAAAACTGAGACATCAAATATTCATTATAATGCTATGCGTAAATACATATATATAGAGAGAGAGTATATTTGTAGTACTAAAACTAGAAACACTTCAATTCTGAAGGGCGAGAAGAATTTAGATAATATATAATATATATATATATATATATATATTAGATAATTGAACAAGAATTAAAAGCTTACGTTTGTCTAATACAAATATAAAAAACCATTTGTAATTGAACACTGATATATAAACGATTCAGGCTCGTAAGCGTACGTTAACACACCATTTTGCTCGCTTTGGCAGTCTCACGGGAAAGAGCACGTACTCAAAAGTAGAAGTTCCTTGCGCAGATCATGCTAGTAAGATGTCTTTGCGCGCAGGCGCCGATCTTCAAAATGAACGATGTGATCTGATTGGTTGTTCGCATGATAGGATGTTGAAATCGAAAACACTGGTTAAATCTACTGTTATATTTGCGGTATTTTTACCTGCGGAAATATTACGTTGGGATCTACTGCAATAAATGTAGGGAATTTGACAATCATTTTTTACAGTGTGGTGTTACGAAATTATTATTACTACATAAATATGATAATAACTGTCCACGGGTTACAATATTATGAAATTTTTTTATTTATGTTAAATAGTTTTCAAGATACGGAACTTTAAACTTACAACTTTGAACGATTCCATACAAGCCATTCTATGTCAGAAGTTTTTTAAATGTCCAGAACTTCCAAAATATTTTATTTTTTTGTCAAGATATTTTGAATAGCTCTATTTAAATATGAATTGAATCTGTGTACCAAATTTTATTAAAATCGGTTACTATGTGAACACGACTTTTTTGTAATTTTTGCTCATTTGCATTTTACCCTATGAAGTGGTTTCTTTGTAAGAATGATTGTTCTATTACTCTTTTAAAGCAACGTATTATAAACAGTTTTATTTTCGATAAAGTTAAAAGCTAAATATGAATACAATATTGAATCTCCTTAAGCCATCAAATGCCATTTTTTACTGTTCTTGAACTGATTAATTTGTCTTGTTTAATCGTTGAAATTTGGGATTAAAAAAAGCAAATTTTTCTGTTCAAAATTGGTGGTAGGAAAAAAGCGTAAATATTTGGAGTTTTGTTTGCAGTTTTTGCAACAGTGTTGTGCAAAATTTGTATAATATCAATAACTATTAAATTCATGTTGAATATTTTATTATATATTTATATATATTTATATATTATTATAAAGTAGCTGACCCACCCAGCGTTGCCCGGCCCCGTGTAATAACAGAAAAAATCTTAAAAAATGAAATTCTGTACCGAATCCCCGCTTGGGATATTTCTTAAATCAACATCGACCGCCAGGGGACGTATTCTGTTCGAACGAAACTCCGGCACGGATGCCCGCTGCCTACGGCACAGTATAGAGATAATTAGGGTCGAATATTCAAATTTCAGACTTTTAAAGAAATCAGAACACTAAAATAAAACCGGAAAGCTACAAGTCAAATTGTAAAAAAATGGATTTTATTCGGAAATGGTGGTTGTACAATTTATGTGTAGGCGACCAAAGGTGCTGGAATGAAATGGAAATATTATGATTCAGTTATGTTCAAATTCTTATAATAATCCAAGATTTATTACTGTGAAAATACATGGAACTCAAGTTAAAAGCTTCCTCTAGTGGTGAACGAGTAGTACTAAATTTAAAAGATGACTCGTGAAAAAAACTTTTAAGAAATCCCTATGCAAAAAAAAAGAATTACAGAAATCTCACCATTAAGGAAGAAGAAATCGCAAACGAGTTTAAAGAATACATTATTCGGAAATAGCAATTTAGTGTTAGTAAGTGATTAACGTAAATTATTTTTTTGACTTTTGAAGGACCCCAGAACACGAAAATAAAAACAGTAAACCAACTGTAAGAACATTTTATTTTATTTGGTAATGCTGGTGATACAATGTATCTGCAGGCGACCAAATTTGCAGGAATGTAATTGAAATATTACGAGGGAAATATCAATGTTTTGGAAGATCTGATAATTATTACTTTTAAAAATAGAAACGCGGAAAAAGAAGATTACTTTTCCAAAAACGTGGTAGCTGGTCGCTAAGAAATTTTTTTGCATTGCATATAGTAGCTGGAGTACCTAAGATGTTAGAAAACCACCCTACAAAATCACCCCCCAAGCGGAATGTTAGGGGGCTAGTTATTAACACGAACGATTTTTAATGAAAAATTGATTACCCCTCCCCCCCCCCCCCCAATCCCCTCAAATATAAGAAATAATCTGTAAAATTAAGTTTCCTTTATTAATTACTATGTTTGTCAATCCTATATCTTATAATTCCTGACCTTTCGTTTCGTAAATTAAATGGAGGAGCAGGCCCCGAAGTGCCTGGGGCAAAAGAAAATGCAATACGATCCTTCTGTCTGGGTCATATTTATTGGTTGTCGGTTCAGTTTTTTGCAAAGATTGAACAAATTTACCGAGCGATTTTAACAAAATTTGAATTTTTGGATTTATAAATGTACTCTTACGTACTATGTGTACCGTAATTTCCGGCGTATAAGCCGCAGCTCAAAGAGTCGTTTTTCGACCCAGAAATATTATTTTATAAAATGTAACTTAAAAGATCGCTGTAAATATTTAACTACAATTATTGAATAAAATTTCTGGGTCGAAAAACGACTCTTTGAGCTGCGGCTTATACGCCGGAAATTACGGTATGTTGTGAGCTATAAATCTATACCTCGAAAAGTTATTTTAATGCAGGGTTCGTCCTTTTTTAACACAATTTTTAATAAAAAATCTATTTAATATATAAATAACAGAAATTGTAGACGCTACATTTAATTTCAGGATTTGTAACACTTTTCTGCATTTATGTAAGGGGAAATATTCTGTTAAAGAATTGTGGTAATAGCGCACGGACCCTATAATATTCAAGATTAAGTGAAAATGAGAAATTTTACCGTCTGCGATTATCAAATCATTTGTTATTTTTGCGGATTGATTTTTCTTCAACGCCATTTTCAGATTAAAAGGTAGCTTATTCGAAGCGATATTTAATTAGTTTTTATTTAATATCTGAGATAATTAGCAAAATATTAAATATCTGAGCTTCCAGGCGCATCAGGACATGTCTTGGACTATTCTTATCGAAATTTTCAGATTTCTAGGTGCGCTAGATTTTTCTAGCCATCGCCGGCACACACACAGAGATAGCGGTACTTTATTTTATTAGTATATATTTAAAAAACTGATTAAATAATATTATTGCTTTTATTGAAAACAAACACGTGCACATCCACGCATATGCATTAGTAATAGTGTCTCTGTAGATACCAGGTATGTATGTTTACTTTACTCCCCATGAAAGACAGCTCAGACTAGGAAATCAGGTCTGTAGAGCATAGATATCCCTCTTGGTAAGTATGTGTGTTTGTGAATATTTAATTAGTAATAAGTTTAAAGGTATTTATTATTAAAAATTTCTAAATTTTATTTGAGAAAGTTTCGTTTTATATTTCGGCCGAATTTGCTAAAGGGCAGAAATTCTATTTCGGTCTAAAAGACTTCTTTCAGTCGAGCCCTAATAATAAAAATACTATTTTTAATCGATGTATTTATATGTATCTTACATTGGATGTATAAATATGAATATTTTGTATATTTTTGAGAAATAATGTAAAATAAGAAATGCAAAAAAGGAAGCCGTAGGTTGAGTTACGGTTACTAAATCACGTGGAATCCCGTCAGCGACATCGAAAGTGTTGATAATTTTCCAAAAGCCTTTCCAAATGCCCAATATTTCTGCACAACATTTATTATAACACATGGGCTGAAAAGTTACCGGTCTGGCACACAGATGGCGCTGCAACCGTCGAACCGATGATTTTTTTAGTAAATACTAACCTTTAAAAGGTAGTAGAAAAAATGTTATGACGATTCGCCGTGTGGATAAAACGTTAGAGGGGTTTTAGTTGAACGAATTTGTTGATAAAAAAAAAATGGATAAACGAGAATTTCAAGAATTGTTATTTGATGGGAAAAAACACCGTTCAAACAAAAGCTTGGCTTGATAAGTGTTATGCGGACACTGCACCAGGTAAATCAACCGTTATTGACTGGTTTGCTGAATTTAAACATGGTCGTATGGACACTGGTGCTGCACCACGCAAAAGAGGTGAATTCTCCGGGAAACATAAAAAAAGACCACAAAATCATTTTGGGGAACCGCAAAGTGAAGTTGCAGGCGATAGCTCAGATTCTGAAGATATCCGAGGAACGTGTAGGTTTTATTTTGAATGAACATTTGTCTATGAAAAAGTCAAAGTGAAAATGTTGTCAAAGTGGGTGCCGCGCATGTTGACTTTGACCAAAAACAACGAGTCGATGATTCTAAGCACTGTTTGGAGGTTTTTCGTTATAAAATTATGTTATTTATTATAAAATTATTATTTTTATTTATTTATTAAATTATTATTATTATTATTATTATTATTATTATTATTATTATTATTATGATTATTATTAAATTATTATAATTTATTATTAAAGTTATGTTATTTATTAAAGTTATAAAGTAATAAATTTATAAAGTTGTAAAGTTATGTTAAAAAGTTGTGTTTTCTTTATTAGACCGGGAACTTATCAGCCCATGTGTTATATCAAGCATATTATTCATAAGTGATACATAAGATACCTTAAAACAGGAAATATAATACTGAATGATCATCATGTTAATTACTTGAAATATTACGTTAAATATTATTATGAAAGAAAATAAACTCGTTTACATCTATTAAGGAAAATCTTATAAATAGCTTTAAAATACATTGTTTAAAGCGAAACTGTCGATCAAAGTACTATGAAACTATAAATCTCAGAAATGGAAAATTCAAACACTTTTCTATAACTAGAAAATGTCTTCACTGGAATCGAAAAACTGAAAACTGAAATTCAGATTTCGAACTTTCATATGCATTTTTATTGCATCAAAGATTTTTAAAGCTATGCTATGTATAAAGTGAGAGATTGAAAAAAATATATATAGAAATAACTTCTCTCAGGTCGAAGGAAATTACATAAATTTCATTTACTTTAATAAGTTTTGAAATTATTTGAAACAGTGTCTCTAGAGTTCACGTAATTTAAATACACATGCTGCATACAATGTTTACCAAAAAAGTTTAATGGAATATTTTGCCCTATTTAATTGCAGAAAATTTTACAATGTCTATAATTAAAGTAGGCGATTCCAATATCTGCTAATTAAATATAAAATAGAATTTTTCTAATCAGACATAGTGATGTCAGATTCTTTAGAAATTCCAAGAGGTATATACGCGTTGAATATAACAATTTCCGATCAGTTATCTTCGCATTATTCAAGCCTCTCAAATGGCCCGTTTTATATACCACTTTTGTAGAACGATAATTTTCTTTTTAGAATTTCTGTTCGAATTTTGCAGAAACCTTCTTTAAAGATTGTTTCTGCTGCTAATGTTGTAGAAACCGACCATGAAAATTTTCTCCGGATTTATTGGTATTCATGTAATGCGACAATTTAAAAGTCCTGCTTATTTAATCTCTCAAGTTTGCGATTAAATTATGTGAAAAATACTATTACAAAATATTATTATTCATAATGGCTTACGAGTAGCAATCCTGGATAATATATTAATTTTATATTTTAACATTTATTTTCTCTTTGTTTTTGTTTTTCAAATTTTAGTAGTTTTTTTGTGAAAGAATCAAGAAATGTTTACGAAGTAGTCTTCATAAATATTTACAGTAAAACCATGTGAAATGCTTGTTTCTTTTAAGTTATGTTAAAATCATTTGCGTAAAAATTTTAGTTCTGTTAAAAATTAACAATTTTAATCCCAAATTAACAATTAAATTTTAATTTTGTATGACATTTTAATTAGTACAAGAATGTATTTCACAAAACGCATAAAGCTTAGTTTCTAAACAAATGGACAACTAAAGGACACCCCATTATAGTTTCTTGAGTTGTGATATTTTCAAACTCAACACCCAGTTTTGACACATTACCTTGACGAAAAATTCAAAATAAGGCAATTTGGAATACAATAGTGTTTTTCAGATTTATATATATATGCAAAATTCAATATAATTTTTTTTAAGCAAGCGAATTAGATTTTCCATTCTCATGTTGTCTATATATACAAATATTATTTTTTTACGTATTTTCTTAACCGATGTATATTTTTTTCATGTAATTCGTTTTTAACCATTGCAACAGAATAGTGAACCCGCGTTCTAGCAGGCCAATTGTTACCAATATTTTTAATAGTAATCTTTCCTTTATGTAATCGCGAAATTTCAGTCATTAAATTAGTGTGTGATTACTATTCACATATAGTGGTGACATCTGTCCCGCTAACACGCAGTTTTCCGATACCTGCATTACAACAAATAACTGTGACTTTCATACATTTAACCCCTTCAGGGGCAAAGTACCCTTATAGCTAAAATATTGAAATGATGGACTGACACCAGGATTCACGAACGAATTTATTTTAAAATAAGTAAAAGCTTTTCCTTATGTATCTTATAAATTCAAAATTTGATTATAAAATTCTGGTGTCATTGTGGCATTTTGGGATTAAAATTAAGTGGTATATATAATATACCGGTGCCCTTCAAGGGGTTAACACTAACAATGGCGGTGACGCCGCCTTCCAGCGGGCCAGTTGTCACCACTTTTTAAATTGGAATCTTCCCCGTATTCAATCGCAGAACTTCTAAAAGGCGATTATGGCAACAATTACTATTCTATATCTAAATATTGGTGATAATTGGACTGCTGGTACGCGTGTTCTCTGCCCCTGTACTGTATTGTATATTATACATTAGATAATTATTATATTTTGAGAGTTGTTGCCTGTAACAAGTTTCTCTGGTTTTAATTTTACTCAAACCGGCTTTGCAGGTAAAATAAGTTCCAGTTCAAAACAGTTATAAATTGGTTAGTTGTTTTTGAAAAGATGTAGATTTTTTTATTTATCTATTTTTTTTTTATTTAGCCTTTTATGTTATTTAATCATTCTACGGAAATCTTTACTTTTTTGCCATAAATAAATTTAATCCAAAGATTTTTATACTAATATCCAAAGTTCATCTTTCACCACTTTTAAGAATATATGTAGTCGTATAGTCGGTTTTTTATATGTAATCTTTCATAATGTTATATAACAATCACAATAATTACTTGTTCTACCGGATAAGAAACTTGGCACAGAATGAAATAACGAAACTTAGAAAATCACAAAACAGTACGGATGGAAAGATAAAACTAAACTCACCAGAAAACCACGCCATTAGTGTAATAATGAAAAAAAATCTAAATATGCAGCAATCGAATGGGCATTAAGAAAAGTGCTTTTTAGGCCTAAATCATTTGCCTTCGTCTCCCCGTTATCGAGATATAATGTCTTAAAATTTGCTAATTATTGATTTAATAGGATGGAAGGAAGAGTCGATAGAATGTAAGGAGGAATCGTTAACGTTTTGAACGTAACATCATCAAACTCCAGTCACCTTGTCCATTTCCATTTTAGTACGCCGTAATACTCTGAAAGTAATCGCTATGCTTGTTGAAAGTCTGGGTTAGTGCAAACTCGGCCACTTGCATTTGAAACGCCTCTGAACTTTTATTTTTCACAAGAGGTTGATCATTATAATCATTGCACTACATTTAAGTTCATGAAATTCTCTTGTTGTCACGATTTTCTATGCTTCAATCATTTTTTGCTTCAGTGCATTATTTGTCAATAGCATTTTTTTACGACCTTCTTTCAATTTTATATTACTATATCTAAATATATTTTGTATTTCATATTAATTGAATTATTAAAATTTCTGAATCAAATCCACGCCTTTTTCCCTTAATTAATTAAATAAATTGCCAACTTTATGATTTTATATCTCGATAACGATGAGATGAGGGCAAATGCTTTATGTGTCAAAATACACGTTTCATAATTCTCTTTCGATTGCTGCTGACATAGATTTTTTTTTTATTATTCACTAAGGCATGGTTTTCTGGTCAGATTTAAAAAATAAACCGAACATAAAATTTATACATACAGATAAAACAGGAAAGATTGCTATAAAGAACAAAACGGAATATATAAGAATGATGGAAGAGACTATACAAAATATAGGGGTAGAAGAATTACATAAAGATCCAAACAATAAGATATATAGGGAATTTGAAACGTTAATGAGTAATGATAAATGGCCCGATGGAAAAAACCAGCGAGAAAAAACTTTACACCTAGCACACCCATATTTTCTGGAAAATTCGAATATCATAAAATCTGATGAAAATAAGAGCAATAGTAAACAAGCGCTCAAGCCCAACCTATGACCTGCAAATACACCTAAAAAACTATTATAAAAAACGGTAACAGATGTTTCAATTAATCTCAAGAAATCAATTCATACAACAAATCTCTGAATATAAACCGAATCCAGATGAGTATATGATTAGCGTAGATGTAACAAGCCTATAGACGTATCTATAGTTATTCTATAGATACAGAAGAAATAACCAGTATTATATGTAGGAAAAATGATACAGATTACAACGATTCGAATATCAGAAATTACAAAATGCAAGAAATTTAGAATTAAGGGATATTTTCTTGAAATTTAATAACCACGTATATAACCTATTGAAAGGATTGTCAATGGGATCTCCAATATCTAACATAGTAACTGAATGGAAAATGCGAACACTTGAAATGATTATTATAAATGACTTACAAGAATTATTCAGAATATGGATAAGAAATGCTAATGATACAGTTGCAATAACTAAGAAATGTATAGACCTACCTGCGTTACTGGAGAAACTTAGTTCACCTCATCAAAATAAGCAATTTTTTGTGGAAATAGAAAAAGACAACACAATAGCATTTCTAGACGTACAATTTATTCGTTCAGTAGATAATCTACAAACGACGGTATTCAGGAAGCCTAATGCAAACGTTCACATAATCTCAAAATACTCATAAACGCTCTTTCCATACAAAATAGCAGCAATAAATGCATTAAATACAGCAATAAATACATTCAATACATTCAATAGCATTTCAATACATTACATTCAATACATTCAATAGCAGCAATAAATACATTCGTTTAGCTCTTAAAATATCTTCATCAGAAAACCTCTTACATACAGAAATAAACAAAATTAAAACAAAAGCTAATTATACAGGTTACGCCCCAAAAACAATACAAAAGTTAATCGAGAAAGAGACATTATTAGGTGACAAATGCCATAGCTGCCAATTTTTATGCATTTTCCTACCACTATTTATGAACAGAAAGATTTGTCTCATTTAATCATCGAAAATATAGGATTTAATAAGATAAATGTTTAGTTCAAAATTATTGGTAGGCACAGTTAAAAAAAAATTTGTGGCTTTTTAAATATTACTGTATTTTGAAAACTATTAAACATAATTATATTGTAACAGATATTCACGAAATGTTTGCAACAGTAATTCCAATACACTCTTCTGAAAAAATTACCTTTTTAAATAAAATGTATTTTTTACGTATAAAGAAACTTTTAGAGAAAAAGTACACGATTGAATGCAGAGGCGTAGCGTCAAGGGGGGCACGGACCACTTTACTACCAGTATTTTTATATACTATATTTGGCCTTATTTGATTCATGCCGTCCAAAGATTACATAAGGCTAAATGTAGTATATAATTATACTGGTAGTAAAATGATCGTGCCCCCCCTGACGCTACGCCACTGATTGAATGAAATATATACTTATCACATTCACAAAATAAATGAAGCTGCTGAAAAAAATCAGGTGTAGCACATAAGGAACACATATTTATACATCCGTTCATAGTAATAAAACAAATCACAAATAGTAATCTGTTTTCATCAAATATATATTATAAATGTATTATGTTATGTAAAAAACCCTAAAGCCTATATATTTTAAATATTCTTTTAAAAAGTATCTACCATGTACCGAGCAAATAAGATTGTTTTTGTAGAATGATCGTATTGCATGAATATTATTTTATTTTTATGAGATATATTTTACAAGAAAAACGAGTCTGTAAAACTTATGTTTGTTTAACAGAATTATCCAACCTTATTCTAAAAAAATCTATGCCTCAATTTAAAGGAATATAAAATATCTGATAGATCACTTGAACAATAGCTGTTAGATAAAGATAACCCGAGTTTAGGTTTACAAATCATTTTTATTCGGCAGGTATTAATGTGTAGGTATTAAATGCAGGTAAAATTATAATAATCAGAGGCGAGCCTTGAGTGTGTGCAAGGGGAAAAAAGGTACAACTATTTTCGAATAGTAATTTTCAGCTTATATAAATGCTAGATTAAGTAACTCAAAGATTGCTATTCGAAAATACTGGTACCTCGTGCTTCCTTGCACATATTCTAAATGTGGCATTGGAAATTGTTTGTTTTGCTTCTTTACCTAAAATGTTTGTATCTTTTCAGCTAATAGTTTGAATGCAAAGCTAGTGATCAATGATCCTTAAAATTGTTTTAGGCTTTTCATTCTTTTACATTATAACTGTACAAAAGTACACCACCGATGAATGAGAAAACAGCAATCCCTAAGTATCCTTAAGCAATTAATATAATAGCACATATATTTCACGTTTCCGTGTAGTTTATATGTCACAATATATGTATATTTAAAAACACAACAAATTAACATTAAACACACAATGAAAACATTTTTCCTTTTAAAACTTCCTGAATAAGGTACTTAATGTAATAAAATATCAGTTTAAGGTCACCCCTTACTCTAGTAATTCAGTTAATTAAATGCGTATATCTCTGTAGTATGGTACCACAATAATATTCCTGCTGCTTTTATTAAGTGGGAAAGAAAATATGCACTTAATGAAATTTTCCTCAAAAAAGGATGGTGTAATTGGTTGCGTTGTTGTAAAAGCTTCACATCACATATTTTTATAACACATTTAAGGAAAATTCTTCTGTGCAAAGTTAATTGATAAAAAGATTAAAAACACAAGTTTTTTTTTATAATATTTTTATTTTATTTTGTACTGCTTTTTTCTTTTATCCATTTTCGATACTTGAACGTTCTGAGATTAAAATACATAAAAACAAAATATAAGATTGTTTGCTTTTATTAAGAAATGATAAACACATTTCTTAAAGATATTTTTATTGTTTGATTTAAATAGAAATTTCTAAAATGAGGCTTTAGATCAATCTGAAATAAATGTTCAAGAATATTTATTTGTTGATAACCTTTTATATTACCTTTTTATATTGTGATTTATATTACGTTTTCCGTTTTTATTGTCACTGATATCTTTTAATAAAACGTTGTATTTAGGTCTAATTTTTAATAATTGTGTATGTCTAAGTAAATTTATTTTTATTCAATTTGAAATAAATTTTTATATGTATGTTTCATTAATTCATATGGAAATTCCAAATAAACTCAAACAAAACTTTCCAAATTCTACAGTGCGTCTCAAAAGTATATGGACAGGCGGACAACGCTTGCTGTGAATTCTTAGTTCCACCTATATAATTTTTGAATCATAAAACGTTTGAAAGCTTTCGTTAGAAAATATACGTATTTATATTATATATTTGACAATATTTGTTTACTTGTAGCAAATAAAGATATCTATAAAGTTGAGTAAATCTGTTTCCATGCGAAGTTACTCTGTTTCAAGCAGTTTTCTGTGAACTGGAAGAAATTATGTTTTAAACAGAGGTAATCTGCGTCAATCTAACAGGATTCCACTGTATAAATTACAGGGGAAAATGGTAGCATTGCTGTAAGTTTTTTTAATTTTTTAGTTTACTGAGTTAAAAAAAAATCATTCTTTGTGGTAGATGTCTCATGAAATTTTTATAGAAGAGTGAAACAAAGAGCATTATTCGAAAAAGTGGTGCAGTGGCAGTACTGTTAAGACAGCAAATTTTTTTGCAAACAAGGTTCCATACTTGTTACAGAACAGCAATAGAAATTCTATAATACAATTTCAAATCATTCAAGTTTCAAGTGGTTCATAAAAGACACATTTTGCAGCATTTAAGTGATGTTCTTCTAATAAAAAATGTATTTAGTTATTATAATAAATACATTTCAAAAATAATTTGAATATTGAATAGGTAAAATGTTTCAATTTCTAAAAGTATTTAGTATATTACTTACTTAAAGTATTTACTATATTACTATAGGTGCTTACAATAAAAGTATATAAATCTTTAAAGGTTATCAGTATTTGAAATATGTTGAGAGATTTTTATTGCTGTTTTTGACATACCAAAAATACGGTTTTCCTTTTAATTTCAAATTTTCAAAATTTCAAATTCTGCACATTTTGTAATTTTATGCATGCAATACACGAAAGTAGTATTATGTGTTTAACATTTTGACAGCCATATAATTTAGACAGTATATGAATATATTACTTCAAATATTGTTGACACATCATATTTTAAAATTTTTCATCATTCAAATGTTCTAAAACTGCCATTTTAATCCTTTCTAAGCCAGTCATAACTATCTTTCCCATTTAATTTTAAACCGCAAATGTCAAATTTGTACCAGTATTTTCTGATTAAAATTTTACGTTTATAGTGTGATTGATGAAAAGCATTTAATGATTTTTAAATCGATTTGTTCTTAAATTTTTGTGACGTCTAGACATCCAATCATTTCAATATTCTAGCAATATATATAAATCACCTTAGAAAGGTTCAGCGATTTACTTAAAGGGGTATCATTAAAATGTTTAAAACAGTAATCAAACTTAATTGCTGTTACGAGAAATATGTTGTCGATTATACATTGTGAAAATAAATGCTAAGCTCTTCAAAGTTTTCAGGTTTAGAACACTTATATCCTCAAATTGCATGTGCTATACCAACACGTGTAGTAATTTGTGTATCTAAACTTTGGAAGCAAATTGATGTCATAACTTCGATAAGTTCTCAAAGGATAATGAATACCTTTAGGATAATTTGAAAATTACTGCTTATAGATATGAAGACATGTGGATATATATTTGAATTAAACTTCAGAATTCTAGAAAGTGAAATTGAAGTTTGGTTTATATACCAAATTACTATAAAATTTCTTTTTAATTAATTAATTGTTAAAAATATCAATGACATCGGATAAATGTGAATTATTTCTGTACCTCAAGACATTATTTCTTATACAATAAGTAAAAGTTAATGAACAGATTTAAAGGGTCAAGAGATACTGAAATAATTCATATTTTTTCGCTGTTATTGATATTTTTAACAATTAATTGATTAAAAATTCTAAAGCATTTGGTTATATGAACTAAACTTCAATTTCATATCGTAAAATTCTGAAGTTTAATTCAAATATATTCATATAAACATGTCTTCATATCTATAAGCAGTAATTTTCAAATTATCCTAACGGTAGTCATTATCCTTAGAGAACTTATCAAAGTTATGACATCAATTTGCTTCCAAATTATTAAAAATTCATAAATAGAAACATGTACGTTTATTGTTACCTTTTAAATCTACATGGTTGAGTGGCCAACTTTTACGCTTTTAAAATCATATAAACATATTTTGAACTAAACAGTTACCTAATAAAATCTGTGCTGCGTTTATTTAATAAAATATTTTACATATTTTATTTTATTTACTTACTAACATTTGTTATTCATATATGTTTGTTTGACTTTTAAAAAAGCAAAGAAGTTGAAAGCCATGTCATCTAAAATAAAATGTCATTCTTTGATGACCAATGTTGCAAGTTATCATAAACTCCTTTGAATTTCCAAGGAGTACAGCACCATTATTTCAGATCAGAATTATTTCCATTATTTCAGATCCATTATTTCAGCGCCATTATTTCAGATCGTAGCCATATGGTTGTCATTTTACAACCTGTTTTGAATAAATTCCGAATGTTTGTAGGATGTTGTAAAATATGTTGATTAACGTTTTATGGGTAGCTTCATAAACATTGTAATCTTTTCGTCATCATATCCTATATGAGGAGCAAGACTAATAATATGATTATTCATCTTGCTTACTTTCCTTCAGATAAACTTATATTTTTCGTTCATTGGGGGCAGAAAAAAATATTTTAATTATTTTCTGTTGGAGAGAAGGGTTGTAAGAAGTGACTCATATCAATTATAGCTTTTCAATCCACTTATTAAGTTCAGGAAAAGTCTCTGAATCTCGTCCGAAATCACAGCCTCTTACCTCCCGCCCGTCCCATATATTAAACTTTTAATCCTATATATTTCCTTATAAATGTCTTCAAAATAAATAAATAAAGCTAAGCAGAATATACCAGTGATTATTAGTTATATGTCTTCAATAATTTTTCATATATCTCAAGGGTTTCCAACGACTCAACAGCAGGTGGAAGTTTTTCTAAAAGTACTATACATAGCTGAGTACACTTGACTGGTGTACTCACAGACGACATCAATATTGACTGAAGTACTCAGCACCAATTACTTCCTATGGAAATTGTCATTATATTTAATTGCAGCGTGTGAAATAAATTACACTTATTAAATAAGGTGAATATTTCTGTAGGAGAAAAGTGGCAGCTGTGCTGCCCGTGGCTGAGTTGTTTGAAACCCATGGTGTAACTCTAGTCGAAAATAATAATTTCAATTTTTATTTTAATAAGAGTAAAATAATTTTATGAAGATTTCATTTTTAATCTTTACCAGGTGTCATGGATCTAATGAGATTATAAGTAAATGTATTATTTGTGTTTAACAAAATTATGTGCAAGTTTCTTTCTTGTAATCTTTCTATCTATCATTGTCATTCTACATCAATGCAATTATTTAGGTATAATTTTTACATTCTTTAAAAATATTATAAAACCGCATATGAAATAGTCAAGTGTAGTTATTGTTAGAGATCTTACATGGTAAAAAGATTGGACATTGTCACACCGGCAGATTTGACAAATCCGCCATATAAGTAAGTTCCACCTACAGAATACGTGACTATTATGCTCTGAAGAATATTTAGAATTTTAATAACACAACGTTTTTAATATTACGTCAATACATGCTAAATTGTTAATAGGTAAGTTCATTTTGTTTAGAGATACTTTTTAATATTTAGGTATGTTTAAATTTTTTGTAATGTTTTTTAAATTATTCGAGTCCAATTGTAGTGTAACTCAACTTAACTCAACTTGTGTAGTCAACTTAAAACAGTTTCATTCTAATTTCCAACAATCGAAATGAGTAACAGAAACAAAGCAATTGCGCTAGTTTCCGTCGCTATTGTTTTACATTTAAAAACAGATTTTTATTTAAAGTTTTGTGTTGTAAATGAGCGAAACGTGTAAATAATTTGGAGTTCCGAAGTTTGGCAGTTGGCGGTAATTATCATCCATTTTTTGCGAGGAATTTTTGTTTATATTCTTAGCAGCTTCGTTTTAAGAACGTAATAAACAGTAAATTGTATCTAATGCTCGATTTAAAATATTAAAATGTTCATAAATTATAAATACTTAAAATATTCATTTTTTGATCATTTATTTTTAAAAAACTGTTGAATTTAAGGGCCCGGAAGACATAAACATTTCGATTTTTCCATTTTCCATATAAAAAATAACGCGGACTCTGACAATTCCAAAAAGTATTAAAAATTTATAGTTTCTCAATATATATACCTCTAAAAAAGAGAGTCTATACGTTCTTAACACGTTCGCTGCCAAGCTAAAAATGCCGGAATTTTCATTTTATTTAGAAAGTTCAAATTCACACCAGAAAATACTAATAGAAATATTTACTTTGTTTTATTACAGACATTTCGTGATTACCTAAAATAAAAATTCTTCTTTTGAAATTTCCGGTGCCAATAACTAATTTTAGATTGAAGAAACGTAGATAGCACTACGAGTATACTCGTAGTTGGCAGCGAACGTGTTAAATAAGCATTGCTAAGCATATGTGTATAATGTGTTTCAGTTTTTCTCGGACTGTATTTTTTTACATATTTAGATACACTTAGTATTATAAAATGTATTAAAGCTAGAAAATTAAAACTTTTTATTTTCGTACAACAAATTAGTTTCTTTAAAACTATCTAAAATTATGAATTTAATTATAATAATACAGTAAGTATACAGGAACATATTTCAAATATCTATACTTTTCTGAATTTTTTGATAATTGTTTTTTAAATTTCTTATTGTTATTATATTTTCTCCGATTAGATTCGAAATGTTAACCTTGCTGTTCACCCGAATACAAAAAAAATGCATTTTCTAAGAACTCTTATTCACTAAAGCTGAAATACATTTTCATTTATGTTTTGAATGACTCTCTGAGGACATATAAAACGAATTTTCCATTATTTAATTGAATAAAAAGCGTTAGACGCTGATGAAAATATATTGCGTTCTACAGCGTTCCATCTGTTTTGGAACTTACATGGCGGATATTTCGTTAATGTCCAATCTCTAATTTCGGTTAGTTTTTCTTTTTTTTTTTTTTTTTTTGCTACCTCTGTTGCCAAACAATAATCATTGCTTGAGATTTTTCTTTCAAATGTTGTAGAAATCTATTTCGTGCCGGGTTACTGTCGCAAATATTGTAGAAATCTACCACGAATATTATTATTTGGAAATAGTGGTACCGAAAAATGTGCCTTTAAAAAATACAAGAACTATAAAATGTATAATATGACATTGCGAGAGAAAAACTCGAATGATATATGCATTAAACTTTCATGAATGACTCAGAGCATTTGTAGGTTTTCATCAACAAAATGTTACTTTTAAGAACACTTATAAAATTTATACTTTTTACATATTTTTTTAGAAAGCAATTGTTTATTTATATATAGATCTCTTTAATATGTTTCTTTCATATTTCTTGCTTTTGCTTTAACGTTAAAAATATTCAACCAATCGAAAATTCTCAATGAATAAAACTATTGCACTTTGAAAGGAATGCTTTGCAGGATTTTTTCAGATTGCCTTATGTTATATTGTATGAATCTGCCGGTCGAAACCATTCCGGTCTAGTCGAGGTGACTGGTGCAAGGTTTTCAAGGTTCCTTTGTACAAAAACGATAATTCGGATCATTTTTCCATTCAAAAGTTCTTTTATAAGTCATTCCTTCTAAAGCAATATGACTAAAAACTGCTGGATGCTTAATAAATCCCAGCCGTTTATTACATGTAAAAGTAAAATGCTCAAAGACATAGTTATACAAGCGCTAAGCTGTGGATTTTGATACCGGTACGAACTTCTCAAAGTCATTAACTAGGAGGTCATTAATTAGGTCAAAATCATTAATTAGGAACTAAAGTCATTCCTTCTAAAGCAATATGACTAAAAACTGCTGGATGCTTAATAAATCCCAGCCTTTTATTACATGTAAAAGTAAAATGCTCAAAAACATAGTTTTACAAGAGCTAAGCTGTGGATTTTGATACCAGTACGAACTTGTCTCAGGTAAAATATCATTCCGGAACTTGATGGTGTATACGCCATTTCAGTTTATTGCTCGTACGAAGCATTTCTATGGATCGAGTTAGCCCTTTGAGGACGACCGACATGTATACGTGACACATAAGATGATCAGAATCCTCGATTATTCCCACCAGTTATTTTTTGTTGTAAGCTTTGCCTTATTTAATTGTAGCATTTCTGCCATTCAATTAGGTGAAAACTTCTGTTTTGAAAAACCGGTGGTAAAGGATTAAAAATTCTGTAAAGGACGCTCGTCGCAGAGGGGTTAAAAGAATACATCAAGAAGACTTCTCAAATATTCGGAATTTCTTCATCTGTTACAAATCTTAGCCTAACTTTTATAAGATTTCATAAATTGCTATTGGTATTTAGGTTGCATGGCTTCCAGTGGTTCATTTTTTGAATACCAGTATTTCTAATGAATATTTCGTGTTAGATCATTAAACAATCGCCCCAGAATTATTTCCCGAGTACGTTTCTGCATATTTTGAAAAGAAAAATCTAAAAAAGAAGATTTCTCTTTGAAAAATGTGGTTTTCAAAAATGGACGTAGTGGGTGGCCTAAGGATGCTATCCCTATATTTTAACAGATTTTTTCACCCTATTGTATTGCAGAAAAATGTTACAAATATTACGATTAAGTGCAGTAACTAAGAGTAGTGGGATACAACAGTAAATAGAAATTATCTAATCAGAATTACTGGTGGCGGATGCATTAGAAATTATAAAGAGTATATCCAATGTTGGAGTGATATTATTATAAAAATATTTTCTTGTTTGCAATGAGTCGATTCAATGTTACCTCAAAATATCCAGGTACTGTTCTAAGGGAACATATTTTACACTCGTTTTTGTAATCATCCTATGTATCAAACACAATAAAACAATGAACATGGGCATATAAAACGCTCCCTGAAAATGCTTCATATGTAGCGCATAAAACACTTCCGTGAAAATATCCAAAGGGATATGCGATAAAAAATAGACAATTTATATTATAAAAACATGTCCGTGAGTAACGCTGTTATTATATTGACGGTGGCCACACCTAGCCAATAAATTTCACTTTTACTGCAATTTTTTAACTTCTAAACATCGCAAAATTTAATTTTTACACAGTCGAATATGAAAAATATGTTCTTTCAAAAGCAATTTATTTGAAAAATGCATCTCAATTTATTGATATTTAATAGTTTTTAAAATAATGTTCAAGCATGATTTTGTTCAATCTATTTCGCGTGTAGCCCTATTATGAAAGATTAACTCGTTTGCACTTAAAACAATTTAAATATTTCAGAAGTAGTTTCCGACTAATATTCCATAACTAATTTAAAATTTCATCAATATATAAATAAAATAATATAAATAGACCAGAATTTTAAGAGACATGTAATCGAACTACGTGCTTAAATTTTTTGAAATTATTATAATCAAAAAGGTTGCTGTAAGTAGAGAAATCTTTGCGATTTCTTCGGCTATAAACTCCTGGCGTGCGACTAATACAAAAGTATCGCTTTTAATAAATTTAAAACATTTTTTTAATACCGTAATTTCCGGCGTATAATCCGCAGCTCAAAGAGTCGTTTTTCGACCCAGAAATATTATTTTATAAAATGTAACTTGAAAGATCGCTGTAATTATTTAACTACAATTATTGAATAAAATTTCTGGGTCGAAAAACGACTCTTTGAGCTGCGGATTACACGTCGGAAATTACGGTACTTTATTGATATTTTTCATGAAAAAATGTGTTTTGGTGTTAATAGTCTGCAAGATATATATATATATATTAAATGTAGAGAATCTATTAGAATTTTCAATTAAACATCGGTTATCTTCTATATTCTATAACATGGGAATTTTGTTTGGATCCTCTAGTATCGCCAAATGAAGGAAATTTCTGCAGGAATTTTTCTAGAGACCACACATCTGCTACTCTGTCGTTTTTTTAATACCAGTTTTATCAAATAATAATCTTCTTTTTAGAGTCATCTTGCAAATTTTCTAGAAACCTACCCCGAAGATAATTTCTATTAAAAACATTGTAAAAACCTACCACAATTATTTCTTAGGATATACTGGTATTCAAAAAATGGACGAGAGGGCAGAAAATATTACATCGTCGCTACCATGTCAAACTATCGAATGTGAAAATATGCATTTTTCATTACTTTTAAAAATGGAATGATTGTCACCACTCAATTTTAATAGTATTATTTACCAGGGTTGCAATTTTGGCATCCTTTTTCATTCCTGAATTCCGAATTCCTACCAGAAATTTCAAACAAAAATTTTTGTTTTATTTAATGACAGCCATTTCGTTATTACTCAAAATAAATTTTTTCTCACAAAATTTCCGGTATGAACACGGCATCGCTGATTAAACAGGAAGGTTAAACTAGCAACCCTGTTCTTCACAGAAATTTTATTAATATTCGTACTAGGAAAAAATTCTAATAAAATTTATTGGTGGCAATCGGCTCATTTTTAAAAGTAATGAAAAATGCATTTTTTCACATTCGATAGTTTGACATGGTAGAGAAAACATGTTTAGAATAAATTCCTACTTATTCGAGAGCGTACGGAATTACAAAAAAATGCGCATAAACATTTGAGAACTTCAACCTTCTGAATTATATTAACGAGTAAATAGTATTTTGTTAATAAATTAATACTAACACAAAGACTATGTCGAAAACAATTACAATATAGGTAACAATAGTTAATAAATTCATTTAAATTTCCTATCCTATTGTCTGGTTTATTCAGATGTGTTATAATTTTATGTCATAGTATTGTTTCAATAAATATAAACGGTATAGATATATTAATAACATTTCGTTATGTACATATTCGTTCATTCTGAAGTGCAGATTTACATTGTAAATAAGCCGTTTCATGACTGCCAAGTGTCAACTATTGACAGGTATGAAATTCAAATTTTACAGTTAGCCTGACAAATGCCTCAAAACATTATTGCTACATATGGAAGGTATTTGAATGTAAGAATTATGTCCAATTGAAAAAAAAACATTTTTTGTAAAATATCGAAAATTTTGTATATATCAATTAGTGCTAACATACTTTATCCCACATTAGAGATTTTTCATTTTTCTTAAGTCTTTAAATTTCTTCAAGCAATAGCAGACCGATCACAAATGAAATATTTTAATTCCTATAAAAATGTTTTTCGAATTTTAATAAATATCTACAGTATGCCTCATTTATTCACATTTGAAGTAACTTTCTGTTCTTTTCCACAATCACAATTTTACAAAGGTAAAAAAGATATAAATTTAAAAGAAAAATTATTTTAAATTACAAAATTTTGTCCATTCTAGAAGTATTGTATTTTAAGGAATCTTACATGATACTTTATGAAAAAATACTTGAATAAAACCTTTTCTTTCACATTCTTCTACATTTATAAAGCTCGAAAATACACATTTTTAATGTATAAAATCTAACATTTGCATCGGTATTATATTAAAAAGGTTCAAAACGTATACGAATTTATTTTTCAGAAGAGCTGAAATTACGCTGTAAATTACTGAAATACAAAGAATGTGAATTATCACTTTACTTAACAGCGAACAACCAACATAGTGAAAAATGTCCAGACCGAGGATCGATCCCGGATCCTTTGGTATAGCGCACCAAGTGCTTTTCCAATTAAACCTTCCGGATGACATCCGGTGTAGCATCCTCTCAGTCTTATATGGCTAGGCTACAACCTTGCAACACAAAATGGAACGTCAATCATGAGCACAACACCTATTGGCATACTTGAGATAAATCAAACTGTTGGTTGTTCGCTGTTAAGTAAATTGATAATTCACATTATTTGTATTTCAGTAATTTACAGCGTAATTTCAGCTCTGTTGAAAAATTAATTAGTATATAAATATTCACCGATACTGGGTTTGATTTGTCTCATATGTGTCTCATATGTTTGATTTGTCTCATATGGATGTGAATTATCACTTTACTAAACAGCGTACAACCAACGCCCAGCGCACCATTTGTGCTGCAAGGTTGTATACCAGCCATATAAGATTGAGAGAATGCTAGACCGGATGCCGTCCGGATGGCTTAATTGGTAAAGCTTTTGGTGCGCTATACCAAGGGATCCGGGATCGAGTCCCGGTCTGGACATTTTTCACTCTGTTGGTTGTTCACTGTTAAGGAAAGTGATAATTCACATTCTTTGTATTTGGATACACAACGGCAAATATTAAATGCGTGTGTTTTAAATTTTCTCATATTAAAATATTTTACACGTTTGAATATTCATTGAATTTCGAAACAGAAAATTATTTCAATGATTCCTAAAAAATTCTTCTTTATTAATATAACATTTTGATTTAAGAGTGTTTGTGTCTATTTGGTGCACAAAAAAATTTTGTCTATGTTAAAATAAAATATTTAATTTAAGACGTTTATTAATGTTAACTTTAATTAAAAACAATTACAACAAATTATGATAGTGTTTTCTTATGAATATTTTTAATATTAGTATTAGAGAGTAAAATGCACCTTCTAGTGTTCAAACCACATCACGAATTTCTATATGTTACTTTAGCCCTTTCAGGGGCAAAGTTGTTCTGTTGCTAAAATATTGAAATGATTACCAACAAAATTTACAAACAAATTTTTTGTAAATAAATAAATGATTTTCTTTACGTAAATTGTAAAAGCATTTTTTTTATATTATGGTGCAACTTTGGCAGTCCGGAGACAAAATTAAATGGTACAAATAGTATACCACCGGTCTTCGAATATTTAATGCTTGTGTGCAAACATGTCCGTATATCTCTTTAAAATGGTCTTACTGTCAAAGAAACTCAAAGCATTTACGTGGAAATACACTCATTTATGTTATTTAAAGTGAAGTATGTGTTGGCATTCAATATGGCAAGCTTTGAAAGATTCTTAAATTTGAGTAACACTATAAATAGTAATCTTCAAGTTTCTTAATCGCAGAAGATTATTAAAATTTCTGCGGACTATGCCAATACGGATATTTTATCCATCAGCTATAAACTCATTAGTAGTGGCGCACACGAAGAAAGTGGGGGGGGGGGGGGGTTCTCCAAGCTACCAGTTTTTTCAAATAGAAGTTTTTGTTTAATTTAATCACTAAATTCTGAAACTAATCAAACTAAAGATAACTATACAGAAATTGTGACAGTTTGTGCATTAGACTATAAAAATTGTTCTTTCTTAAATAAATGTGGAGTATAACAGGAATGAACTTTAGAATGTGAATACATAACACATTGGTGACGTAAAACGAGATATCTGTTTTATTTTCAAAGCAGATCCTGTCAAAAACGTTACCGTTTAAAACTACTTTCTACAATAATTCATAAAAAAAATATGGAATATTCATAATAAGATACTGAATAAGGTTAGGAAATCAATGATTTAATTAAAACTGGTATCGTTATTATATACAAGTATTCCTCGATAAAGCAAATATAATGTACATAGGATATACAACATACACGAGTAGCCTTTTAGTGCATTGGTGCAGTTAAATTTGTGTAAAACTGCGGGTGTAAAATGTTAAGTGTGAACCTGTCACTCACCCATCACCTGTCACCTTCCATCACCTTTGGGCCACGTCCTCCACCCTCCACCCTGATCGTTGATCCTGTCACAGAACCCCTATTTTTCTTCTACTGCCATTCATTCAGCAAAAAAGAGGAAAATATTTCATTTCATCAAATTCCTGTAGACAATCGTTTGGGTCTTATGGCTGAAAACAGTTGTCTTTTTTTTTCTTTAAATGTTTGTTTATTATATTTTAACCCTTTTTTTCTTTGTATTTTTAAAAATACAAATAGGCATTTTTACTAATTTTTTTATTTTTCTAGCAACATACTGTTGAATTAAAATAATGAATGTCTATTTGTTGTTAATATGATATATTTTTTGTGCGAAAGGGGAAAAACTGTAGCGAAACTTTAGAAATTTAAATAATGGGTAGACCAAAATGTTGAAAAAGGTGGTAAACAATAAAGATTAAAAAGTTTTGAATATATCGATAAACTCGTAAAATAGTGATCGGTGGTAAGCACTATGAAAGCAACAATATTCTGATGAAAGTCTAATCCCTCTGCAAAAGAAAAATAAATTTTCATACAAATAAATACTTTCACATTTAAGATATGTTAAATTATGCCCAAAGAAAGGTTTTCAAAGAATATATTTACCGTAATTTCCGGCGTATAATCCGCAGCTCAAAGAGTCGTTTTTCGACCCAGAAATTTTTTTCAATAATTGTAGTTAAATATTTACAGCGATCTTTTAAGTTACATTTTATAAAATAATATTTCTGGGTCGAAAAACGACTCTTTGAGCTGCGGCTTATACGCCGGAAATTACGGTAAGCAAATATATTTGAGAAATATTTTTATTTTATTGTACTTAAATAAATAAAAAAAAATTCTAGCGGTCTATATACATTTTTATTTAATTTTCCTTTTTGCATAATTCAGCATTTTTTGTTTTCGGGCATCTAAATCCGGTTAATGCCGGATAGTTCGTTCTCTAGTGCAGGGGTCTTTAACCCTTTTGCTTGAAAGTCATTTGCCACCACAATTCCCGAAAGATAATCATTGCCTTATTTGATCGCAAGTATTCTGCCCTTAAAAAATGAAACTTTTTCTATTCTAAAAGAGTGGTAGCTTGGAGGTCCACAGCACAGAGATTGTAGACGGCTAATTTAGAAGGTTTATGAATATAAACGTACTTTCCCTCTGTTTATAAAAATATGTGTCTTGGTTTATAATTACTTGATAAAAACCATAAATGTTGTATCTGTAATAGATATAATATTGGAGTTAATAATAGTAACATTATTATTATTGTTATTATTATTACGCGATTTTCAACAAACATTATTATATCTTGCTTTTTAACATTTCTGTCTTATTTCATTTGATTATTTTAAATCATACATTCCACATATATCACAAAAATTCTTTAAATTCTTTATGAATATTTTTAAAAACTTTCTGAAAAGAAAAAAAATATCTAACTCTTGAATTATTACTTTTGACAAATCAGAATGTATACAAGGCATAAGAAGTCGAATTTACCGTTATACGGTACCGTCTATCATACAAATTACCTTCGAAGAAGCCACATTTTGGAGAGGCTCATGGCAGAAGGGGTGGTGGAAAAGATGTGACGTGGAGCCCGGTCGACCAATGAGAAAAGGGAACGATCACCTGCGTGCTTGCAGCGCCCTGGCTAAGCCCTCACTTCCCGGGGCGCAACGATTCAGAGCAGCAACACGCGCCCTACGAGTTCAAGTTCGAAATACAGGAGCGGAGAGCAGCAGGTAATTTCCAGTTGTATTTTTTGTTTCCATTTTTGGACGCGCTAATCTGGCATCCAGGGAAATGCTATACTCACGAAATAATTTTTGCTTTCACTAACAAAAACAATTGGAATAAATGCAATGTATGTTCATATATATATATATATTACTTCGTTGTCTTGGGAACCATGCACTAACAACATACTATTTTCACATCACAATCGATTGTAAATTTTAACTGTTATTTATTAATTTTTATGAATATATTTACAAAACTTAAATGTTATATATGTGCAACAAAACAAATATTAGCTTTTATCAGTCTGATAACAAGAATAGTAAATATGTAATCCATATTTTCGATTTAAAATAATATTTTTTGTGTTTGCCTATTAGTTAAAAGTAGAATACATTTCTGTAATGGGAATGAAATTTCATAAATATTTATATAAATGTATATTAATTATTATGTATATTATAGAGTGCGCAGGAAAATTAAATACATATATGTTTCAAAATCTTGGTGAGATAAGTCACATTTACCAATGGAATTCTGAAATTTCTTTGATAAATGACATGCAAAAAATTATGTACATAATTTTGTTTATATATTTGAAAGTAGGTTGTACAATAGTTACTAATTTGTTAATTTATTGATAATTTATTAATACTCCTTTACTTAGGGCTCTTAAATGGTCCGTTTTTTTTAATACGAGTATTTCCCAAGAAAAGTTTTTGCGGTAGGTTTCTACATATTTTGGAAAAGAAATAAACTTCGATGTTAGCTTTTGCAAAATATGCAAGAAAAATATAAAAAATACATTTCTGTATTAAAAAAGTGGTATAAAAAAAACGGTTCATTCGGAAGTCCCGATTAGGCATTTCTTTCAGTTTTTGAAATGTACAAAACACCAAAGAGAGGAATGGTTGAAATTTCTTCTTTATTTAAATCGCGCTTCAAATTTGTTGTTGTTGTTTTTACTTTTCAACTCACTTAATAATGAGAATACATATTATTTTAAAAAAAAGAAACAGTGTTATAATTGAAATCAATTATGAAATGTGTGATAAACATACTGTTTGAATATGGCAATATATATTTAGCAAAAGAAAAAGAAAATATCTCTAATATTAATGAGTATATAATTGGATTAGGATTTAAAAATATTTTTATAGCATGTCATAAATTTTTGAGTTGATATTACAAAACATGAAGGAACAACGCGTGTTGCAACTTTTCATTAACCGCATGTATTCAGTGTTTCTAATATTTTAAAATATAGGATTTTCAACTTACAAAATTACGTACGTAATTAATTTTTATAATACCAAATGAGAACTGAAAGTGACATTTTTAATTCAAAAATATTTTTAAAACAGGGACATAAAGCGTGAGCTGAATTTTTTGTAAAACAGTCATGTTTAATTATCAGTTTAATTAATTTTAAGACCACAAATGAAAAAAAAGTGTATTTCACATTCTTTATCTGTTTGAATTTGTATTTAAATTACATTTTTTGTCTAATTTATTTCTTTAAAATACTCAGGCTCATCATTTATTTATAATGTAAGTGAAACATTCTATATCGCGAGTTTGATAGTCTACTCTTCTATCGCTAAACTTATGTGACATTTATTTTTGCAATAAAGACTGTAAACAAATCGAAAACCGTAAAATGACAGTGTAAAATATTCGTCTTTTGTTTATCTCTACAATACTTAAATGTTTTCACATGGCATAAACTACAAACAATATTTTGAAGAACATTTTCATTTTCTGTTTTATTGTTAGAATGATGCGTATCTTGTGAAATCCTAAGCGTACTACATTGAAACTGGTCATAGTACGTTCATAGAGTCAATATATTTTCTTAACGTCCATCAGATGAAAACAGAAACTGGATATATTTATAATATTGTTTATATTATTATTATTATTATTATAACTATTATTATAATTACTATATATTTTCTTAATTATTCTTATAATTAACACTTTTTAGTCGGGCGGTATTTTCAATGTTTTTGAAAGAGTAGCGCGCAAATCCTGTTATTGCGCACGTAAATCAATTTAATAGTTCAGGAATATTATTAGCGTGAATGAACGTAATTTTGTGAATAAAATATTGACTAATTACATATTGATTTAACTAATTACATATTGATAATAATCAAATTTTAAATGCTTAATAGGCGTATAGCCAACATAATGAAAAAGTACCCGTGCCGGTATTCGAACCCGGGTCGTCAGTATAGCGCATTGACGTTCTACCAACTGAACCGCTTGGGACCGATACTCAGCCTGGAAATTTCTCACTATAACATGTTGGCAAGGCTACAAACGCAGCACAAGATGGAATATTTCCGTGAGCCATCAACCCTGGGGCAAACACGAAATCAAAGAAAATCCAGCTTCGATAATTGAATAAATTCATATTTAATACCTTGGAAATGTTTCCATGGAAAATTTCTTACGCCTTGCATTCATAATAATCAAATTTTAATTGCTTAATAGGGGTATAGCCAACATGGTGAAAAAGTACCCCAGCCGGGACTCGAACTCGGGTCGACAGTATAGCGCATTGACGTTCTACCAACTGAACCATTTGGGACCGATACTTAGCCTGGAAATTTCTCACTATAACATGTTGGTAAGGCTACAAACGCAGAACAAGATGAAATATTAATGTTTATCAATTGATACTTTTAAATTATATTATCATCAATTATATCACTTTCATTCCCATCCGAATCGTCCAAATACATTTTCAAAATGGATAATATTATAAAAATACAATAAATGAAAATACAATTTCCTGTAAAGTCACAGAATATAGTTCTTCATTGCTGTTGATCACGCAACTTAAATTATTTACAATCTCCCGCTGTCAACGTTTGTTCTATCCAGCACTGTGATCACGGTCTGTCGTTTGCAACGTGTTAGATATACAATATTTAAAGTACAAAAATTAAGCAAATCGTAATTATTATAACTACAATTACATTTTTGTTTCGTTTATTCCGAATAAATATTAAAAAACAAATATTTTCTTTTTTAAATTAAACATTTGGAAGCTTAAATGATCTTATGCGGCCGAAATTCCCGCATGTAATAAGCTGATATACCAGGCAAACGAAATTTATTTTAGATAATTTAGTATGCAAATACAGTATGGTGGGAAAAAATAATGATTTGAATTAAAATATATTTCGAAAGCTAGAGAAAACTGATAAAATAATCCCTAAAAAGATAGAAAAAAAAATTTTGAATTATATTTTTCAATTTTTCCTAGAATTAGTCAAGTATCCGTAAAACCAATAATTCGTATAATGTTAAAGTATGAATAAAATTTTTAAATTATTAATTTTTTTCAGTAGAATTATTATTTTTATTGAACTTTGGAACGTTGTTCGTTTGAAGGGAATTATTGAAAAAAGTTCTGTTATCTAGCTGACGAAGATACTTATACTCCATACTGTGCAAGTTGAATTAGAGAATAGGATTCTTTTAATACACCGGTACTTCCTGTTATTTTCTAAAGGCATTCTCAAAATGCTCATTGAGAAAGGTAATTTTCGTCTTATTTAATGACAATAGCTCTACAACCCGCGTTTTTATAGTACTACTGGTTCAATTAATTGCCATGTATCATTTATTTAAATGTAAATATCCTTGAACAGTTGTAAATATTAAACTACTTGTCATTTTATAAACATTTATTTGATACATTAGAAATTATTTTTCTATGAACAAATACAGCTATACTCTAGTAATCCGATTATTCTTTTTAGCAAACTATTATTTCGTATGAAAATTGCCAAAATTTAATTTACAATAATGCAGCAACTTCCAACAGTTATTTTCTCTGTATATTCTCTTAATTCTTATACATTAATCGCCATTATTTCCACGATTTCTCCCGAAAGTACAATATGCAGGACTGTATTGGAAGATATACGGTTCTGACGTTTTTATAGAAACTGCGTGTAGTCTCTGTTTCTCAAATTAAGCTATAGCGCATACCCTTGCATTTACCCTTTGCCTACAGCCTATAACCTCTGTTTTTTGTTTTTTGTTTTTTTTTCACTGAGAATATCGTAATTTTTTTTAAATTCAAATCTTCTCTCTATAACAGGAAAATGTTTATGATAATGCTCATAAATTTATTATTTCGTGAAAATTACATCATTTTTTTTTTTTTTGGCTGATGAAAAAATCAATATTTAGCCCAATAAGGACTGAATCATTTTGCTCGATAAAAGACAAATATTGCTATTCACACCACTTTTATATTATAGCAACCAAAGTGTAACTTTATCATGGTGTTTCGTGCATCAGTTAAAGCGTGTATTTATCCTAAAAACAAACGTGTGTTACCTTAAAACATGGTGTAAGAAACATAATGTTGCGAAAACGCAACGTCAGTTTTTAATGGGTTCATTCACTTTATGAATCCCATCAGAATTCTTGCATCGTATATTTTCTTAATATTTATAAAATATCAGGGTTCGTATGGGTGCTTACTTTTGAAAATTAGAAAATTTCAAAAGTAATTTTCGCTTTATTTAATTGCAAGTTTCTGTGATTGCATACAGCGAAATTTATTAAATTAATGGTATTCAAAAGTAAGCACCTGTAGGAACTCTGAATATACATCATTATTCCCGCGATTTCACTAAAAGCTAAAATATCATATGTTTTATCACTCAAAAGTTCCAAGATATTTATTCTCATTTTTCTTAAGGTTTCGTGATAATGCGTATGAAAGCATTATTTTGTATGAAAAATATATAAATGTATTTTTAAGAAAATAGTTTATTAACATTTATGCAGTAGCTTCTGTTAGTGATTTTGTACAGTATATTATTTTATTTCTTTTCCAATGTACAGAGTGGTTATAATGTCTTTTCCCGATTACAATAATTTATTGCAGAAAATCTAACATAATGAGGCATATGCTTGTTTCAATGTACTATAAAGACATTTACGAATTTTTTAATACAAGTACTGACGTCAGTAAATTTCGATGTAAGCACCATTGGAAACTCGAAGAATATCAAGGCGGAATTCCATTTCTCGCCACGCAATGCCCAAGATTTGGGCTGTCACACTAGACGCAGCATCTGTTATCCTGGCCTTGAGTGTTTCAATATCCTTTACTGGTGTTGCAAACACTCTGTACTTTATGTACCCCCAAAAGAAAAAGCCCTGACGGCTCGGCCTACAGGCAGAGGTAGATTTCAAAGACTCAGACCGTAGGGCGCCTGCTTGTTGGGAATTGCGGAGGAAATTACCTTTTTGCCATGATGCGGCAGTTGTAAACATCTACTTTGAAACCTAACTTGTTTGCAGGCGGAGCCGGCAGGTATTTTTTTTTGTTTTTAATTTTTTTTTCTGCTATAAGGGTTGGTCCTATAAAAAAGTTGTCAATATAAAAGTTTTAGATAATATTAAGAGGATTTATAATAAATTTAAGCGGATTGGATATCTTTGGAATTGACGAAGTTATGAATTTGTTTCTTCTAAAAACCCCCTTTCCCCCCCGCCTTGGGGCCATTTTTAATGATATCAAGTGTCTGTTATACATACATTTTCGGCCCTTTTCCTAGAAGTAATAATAACTTTAAACGGATTCGATACGTATCATAAATAAGAAATCATGGGGTTTTTTCTGTTTTCACAAAAAGCCCCCCCATCCCCCTTGGTTCGATTTTGTCCATTAACAAACTTGACCCAGATTTTATACCCCTTTATTTTATGTATCAGTTTGGAAGAGATATGTGCAGAATTATTGCAGTTATCGTGGCCATAAAAAAGTGACATCGATAGATAGATAAAGTTTTGAACTGGGGGTGCTTTTGGGTTCTGGGAGTCATGATCGGCGTAGATCTGCAAAAATTTTTCAAAAATTCCATCTAGAGGAGTAATATCGGGTGAGCGAGGGAGCCATGGTGTTAGTCCGTCCCATCCGATCCATCTTCTAAGAAATTTGTCATCACTAAAAAAAAAATAATAATAATAATAATAATAACTTAACGTGATATTTCCATAATAAAAGTTTTACAGTATTACATTCAATGGTTATTTCATAATATTTTATTTGTAATCAAGGAAATATTTTATGACCACCCTGTATTTCGTTATTCCTACGATTTCACCACAGAATACAATATTTTTTCTTAATATCATTAAATTTTTCTTTCCGTAACAGGTAAAAGTTTATGATATCGCAGCCAAATGCAAAAAATTTCGAGTTGATTTTTAATGTAGTTTTATGAAATGATAACATTAAAAATAAAATACAGTGTTTTGCATAAAAATGTCTTTTCGCCATTTGTGACACGTTTTAAAAAGTAAAGATTACTTTAAAAGTTTCATTAGTTAAAGCACACAATTATTAAATGAATAAATACTTTTTTTTATATTATCCGATATATTTTACTGTTCATTAATTTCAACCAAATCACAAAGGTTTAAAATATATTTAGTGCAAAAAAAGAAAAAAAAACACTTTTGAATTAAAAAAAATATATATTAAAATAATGCTCTGTATTGCTTAATTCTTCTTTTGATTTATTTCTGAATGTTTGGCTTATGCCAGATTTCCCAGAATACAATATTATTTCTCAATAACATTAAAGTTTTATTTCCGTAGCAGGAAAAAGTTTGTTATCGCAGCCAAATTCAAAGAATTTCAAATTGATTTTTAACGTAGTTTTATGAAATGATAACATTAAAAATAGAATTCAGTATTTTGCATAAAAATGTCTTTTAGCCATTTGTGGCACGTTTTAAAAAATAAAGATTACTTTAAAAATTTCATTAGTTAAAGCACACAAATATTAAATTAATAAATACTATTTTTTTCGATATCATCCTATATATTTTACTGTTCATTAATTTCAACCAATTCACAAAGGTTTAAAATATATTTAGGGCAAAAAAGAAAAAAAAACTTTTAAATTTTTAAAAAAAATATTAAAATAATTATCTGTACTGCTTAATTCTTCTTTTGATTTATTTCTGAATGTTTGGCTTATGCCAGATTTCCCAGAATACAATATTATTTCTCAATAACATTAAAAATTTATTTCCGTAACAGGAAAAAGTTTGTTATCGCAGCAAAATTCAAAGAATTTCAAGTTGATTTTTAATGTAATTTTATGAAATGATAACATTAAAAATAAAATACAGGGTTTTCATAAAAATGTCTTTTAGCCATTTTTGGCATGTTTTAAAAAATAAATATTACTTTGAAAAATTCACTATTAAAAGCAAAAAAATATTAAATTAATAACAACCAATTTCCAAAGGTTTAAAATATATTTAGGGCAAGACACTTATGAATTTTTTTAAAAAACATTATAGTAATTCTCTGTATTGCTAAATTCTTCGTTTGATTTATTTCTGAAAGTTTGGTTTATGTCAGATTTCCCAGCGTTTCAAATATTTCGCTGTCATTACTTCCAAGCAATGATCTTCGAGATAAATTTCCAGTGCACATGTTTCAGAAATATGTCAAAAAGTTTATCGTTTGGCAATAGTAATCTAGAACCAGTAGACTCAATGGGAGCTTTGTTCATATTAATGCACCTATAAACCTTAGATATTTAGATACAGATTAGATACAGCTTACAGATCATGTACTGTTTTGGAAACGCATTTGATGTCAGTCAGCATCACTTTTTGAAATTGTGTAATTGGATTTGTTTTCGCCTTATTTAATTTGTCATTAAATACGACGAATTCTACTATTTCAGAAAACTGGGGGTAATAAGTAAATCTTTAAACGACACACAAATAAACATATAAAACAACAAATATGGAAAACAAAAAGAACTTTTCTCAAAAGCCAGACCAATTAAAGCACTCTGTACAAACACAGGTTAACCACTTACCCTCATTGAAAGTATTGCTTCTAAGGGCCTTCTGCAATGACTAATGAACCCGTGTCGTTTCGCTAATCATTTTTTTTGTTGTTGTTGTCGTTTTTTACTTTCACCCAAAACGTTGGAAATCAGTGTTGCCAGTGGTCAACTTTTTTTTGACCGGTACCACTTTTTGTAATTGTGTAAGTGGATTTGTTTTCGCCTTATTTAATTTGTCATTAAATAAGGCGAATTCTACTATTTCAGAAAACTGGGGGTAATAAATAAATTTGAATTATAAAAAAGTAGCCCACTGGCAAAGCTGTTGGTGATGCCAGTCTTCTTACAAATTTCGAACTGATATCACATTCTTAAAAGTCTAAACCAGGGTTGCTATGGTTCATGGAATGTTTCAGGGAATGTATTTTCGTATAGAAAAAATCACCAAATTTAGTCGCGCGATTAAATAAGGCAAGTTTTTCTATAAAACATATTCTGATACTTCGAATAAAAAATTCCCTGACCCGTAGCAACCCTGTCCAAACGGACGAGCCAGTTCCAGGAAATAATACATCATTTTGACACTGCGACTTTTATGTAGGAAATGTACTTTGGCAGGCATCTTTGTATCAAAACTAACATGCAGTAACATGCTTTGCCACTGCGAGGTTTATTCCGGAAACTTATTTAGGAGGATTTCTGTGTTTCAAACGAACATGTGACTGTTATGTGAGGGTGACTATAAAACACGAGTAAATATGTTAAATCGACATATTTTTATAATTTATTAATGCTTACTTTTTATAAAATGCAAACAAAGCACAATCTACCTGTCAGGCTTATGACACGCAGGGCACACAAATAGTATTATCTTTGCACATCTGGAAAATCATTAAAAAAAATAAGTGTTTGCATTTACGTATTTTTTATTCAATAATGTAAATATAATTTTTTTCACAATGTTTAATGTGTGTACATCCATTAATCACAAGCAGGAAAGATTTTTTGCAACTAGATTAGGGAAGTTCTGAAAACCAAAAGAGCCAGTAATTGGTCTTATTAAACATGACAGTTCGCCAACTTCACGAATTGGCTATACGTAAACAATGTTTTACATGCATTCAAAAGAATGCTAATCAAATAATTGATAAATGGGGTTCTAGGTGGCCATGTTTATGGAGCTCTGTAATTAACCAGGTCCTTCACTTCCCTTTAAAAAAATATTTTTTTATTAAGTATAAAATTAAGCGTATTGAATATATATATATATATATATATATATATATATATATATATATATATTAAAAATTAAATGTAAAAATATAAATGTTTTAGACACCCTCCCTATTACAAGTTTTGTACAGATGCTTACTTTAAAATACCACTATTTCTCTAAAGAAAATTTCGTTGTGTGTATTCGCAGAACCTTGCAATGTAATAAGTCGAAAATTACTCTTCAAATTTCCTGGTAATCAAAAGTACGCACCCGTACGAACCCTTTATTGGTATTTTTTAACTGACTATAACATCTCTTTACTTTTAAAGAAATATATAAAATAGCCCGTTAACCCCTTGCGGGTCAGTTGCATATTATATATATAACACTTAATTTGAGTCTTTAAATATCACAATGGCACCAGAATCTCAAAATAAAATTTTGGTTTTATGATGTACGTGAATTAAAGCTTTTACTATTTTTCAAAAAAACATTGTTCATAAATCTTGGTGTCAGTCAATCATCGCAACATTTTAGAAACAAAATTCCTTTTCTCCTGAAAGGATTAAAGAGAGCAGTCAGCAATCTAGGCATGTTTTTATTTCAATGAAAAAATAATTCAGTCTGCTATCGTAACTTTCAGCAGATTTTCAGAAATGCTTACAAAGTAAACAACTATTCTCTTCGATATCTCTATCCCTACAAAAACACTCAAAGAAGACTGGCAGGGAAGAATATGATTTCGAAGTTCGATAGCGTGTAAGAATTATTCACATAAAACTGGATTTCCTCTACGTCCGAAGAAGTTAATTAAAAAAACACGAGTTTACAATCACTGACATTATACATAAGCTGGAATTTAATGATGATTGATTTTCGTGAGATTATTTATCGTAGAACTAATTTAACGCATTTCTGGCTACATTGATTTTTTTGCGTGGAAGAAATATCGTTGTAGTGCTTTTTGAAAAACGCATTTGATTTTTATCACTTTTTTTTTTTTTTTTTTTTTTTTTTTTTTTTACTATAAAATTTTCAGTTAAAGAATACTATAGCAATAAATGAAAAAAATTTAATTAAATTATTATATGTTTTAATTTAATTTTCACGAAGTCATCATTAAAAGTTTGAAACAGTATAATAATCTAAATATTTGTATGGTAAAAATTATTTCTTATCATTTAAAATTTCTTATATTTTAGAGTCCAACGAACAAGATTTCCTGTTCTTGTCGTATTTTTGATTATTATAATACTTACTCGGATTCATAGCTTCGACATCGTAAATAGTTTTTTATTCAAATTAACATTTCTAAGGAATTTTTCCTTAAATGATTAAATAAAGCAACCTATTTTATTCAATTTTAAGGGTAACAAAAAACTGCACACATTGGCAACTGTGAAACCAGGTATTTATTAAATGAGCCTTCACTTTTTATCCATTCCAAAATATCTCAGCAGAGGCTGATTACCGCAGGAACGAACCCAATTCATTTTTCTAATAAATTTTTGCCCTAATGATGACTCAAAATTGGATTCAAATAAGGCGACGATCGCTATTGCTATTCAGAAATACTGATGGAAATTTGCTCCTGCTGTACACTTCGTGACCAGCGTACACGAATTTTGTTCGATTGGTTCCACTTTTATTTATACAGAATTCACTGATTCAATCACGAAAATTTTAAGACTCGTTTTCTGGTACAGAAAACGAGTAGAGTGTGCACCTTTTGAAGTTGCATATATTCGACCATGATAGCGAACGAGTTAACCCATTAAAGCCTAGCGGTACCATATGGTACCAGAAAAGTTTCAAACATTGTTTTGTTTATAAAACAGTATTTTTTTACGGAAACATTATCTTTATTTTATGACTCCAAGATCTTGATAAAGAAAACAACAATTGCTAATTTAAAAATACTGGTGTGAAATGTAAGTTTTGCATTTTAAAGACGAAAATAATTCCGGCTTTAATGGGTTAATCAGACTTTGGATCTCCCAAGAAAACTTTTTGAAGTAATTTTCGGTGTATAATAAGCGACTAAACATACATATTAGACGCAGAAATTTTAATTAATGAAATGTAACTCATCTCTATGTGGCACAGATTCGGCAATTTTTAAAAAAAAATTCATGTTCAAAACAGATTTTACTAATCCGTGGATTATTGCTACAAAATTTAGGGTAAATATGGTAAGTCACATTTTATTAAATAAAATTTCTAAACTTAACAGTAAATCCACCATCAGCCGTCATTTTGGTGGTTACCAAATAATATATTCCGATTCGAACCAGAAATTTCTTTTTAAAATAAATTAAATATAAAACTCACAGAAGTACGTTAAATGAGTAAGTTAAGTAGTTTTAAATAAAAATTCTGGTGTAAAATAGTTTGACAAAACCTGAGTAAAATTTCCAGTAGTTCCAGTGTTAAACATGTTTGTGGAATCTGTCTTTTATACGATGGAAATTACGGTACTCATCAAAGAAGAGTAAAGTAATTTCCGGTGTATAAGCCGCTGTTTAAATAAATCTGTTTCCGACCAGAAATTTTATTTCGTAAAATACAACGCATTTCTAATTGGTATTTATTTTATATCATTTATTAAATAAAATTTCTGGCTTGAAAAATACATATTTTAGCAGCGGCTTATAAGCTTGAAATTACGGTACATATAAAACTACCATATCTTGAACCATTTAACCTCAAAAGTCATGTCACATATTTAAATTGTATGCTACGAACTTTAAAAAAATAATAATCATTCTCCAAATGAAAACCCCAGGAGGCACTGGGTTATATCCCACTATTACAAAATATTTCTAGTGCTCAACCACAACCCTCTGAATACTAGGCCTACGCACATACATAAAAATGGTGGCTGTCGTAAGCATTTGTGTGGTCCCAAGAAATTGTATACCAGCATTTTTAAAAAGTTTCCTTTACCATATTTTCTGCGATTAAATGAGGTGAATAGTACTTATGTAAAAATTTAAGAATACGTCTTCAAAGAAAATTTGTATTTAATATAAAAGTTGTATAGAAATAAAATAACCTTTTACAGAATGTGTCAAACAATAAATTTCTAGTTTTTCAGTAATAGAGCATTATTATTGCAGTTTTTGAGACTTCAATGCTTTCAAGTTTCACTAAATGCAACTTTGGACTATATACAAATGTTAAACGCTGCTTAAACAAATATTAGAAATTTACTATCCAAGTGATGACCTCAAATTAGCTTTCCCATTGTTCGATTTTTTTTCACTTATATGCTCGCCAAAATCTCTGTACGGTAATATTTATTTCTGAAACATCATGATGTAATACATGTCATGCAGTGATCAAACACTGCCATACATATTTTTAAAAATACTATTGGGTCTTCTTTGTAACACTTTCCAACATAGTTGAAATGTGTTTATAATAGCTGACAACTTTTACGCATGTTTGTTACCATTAAAATTTAAAAGAATTTTTTTCCTTATGTAATCACACGATTTTGTCGATTTAATAAGATAAAGTGTACTATCAAATTTTAGTGGTAGGAAAAAAAGCGTAAAAGTTGGCAGCTATGGTTTATGAATTCTGTTTGTCTGTCTGCCGTCTGTCCCTTCTCTAATGCGCGTAAATATACTAGGATTGTCATGCAATTGATATATTTTATTGATATATTTTATTGATATTTTTCAATTATTGCTATGGCTTATTCGGTATTGAAAATGAAGTGTGCAGCATGTATGGTTCATTTACTTTACTATACAAAAGTATTACGTTACTTTACGGTCTATGGGGGGGGGGGGAATCGTTTGCTGCGTACTTTAATAATGTTACACTGAATCAAACATATTGGAATTAATATATATGACTGAGGCGCACTACAAGATGCTTACTATAGAATAATGTGTGCATACCATTTATCGTTTATTTACAGAGACCCAACAAACAATTCGGTTACAGTACGATCTATCAATAATAGTTTAATAACAATTGCTGGAAGTGCGTTTTCAGTTCTGGTACACATTATTAAATTTAACTCATTTTTGCATATTACTTCGTGTCTATAGATGATTCTATACAGGGCTTCACAAAAGATCTTGAGTACATTTCCGTTAACTTTTCGGAATTAGCTGTAGGCGAATTTTCAACAGCGCTATGCGTTTCCTAACTGCAGTAAATTTTCAAATACAATGTAGTATTTTTACAAACCTATAGATTCTATACAGAGCTGCACAAAAGAGCTCGGATACTTTTTAGACTAGTGACAGTAATTGTTGGTATTGGGTTTTCAAAAGTGATATGGGTTTTCCTAGACATTTGGGCGGGGGTAGTTGAGCTAAAGCTGAAAGGTAAGACGTTTCCTCCTCGCCCGGTTTGACTTTGAGTTTGTTTACTTAGACATCATCTTTCCCGTACTATACTGTAAAGTTTTGTTAGTTCTGTTTGAAGTTTCGGAATGTGTCGGAAAGTTTTTAATAATATATGCTTGACACATGATTCTTACTTCTTGTTCTGTATTTTAATTACTCTTTGAAAAACGATAGCTATTTTCAAGATAGAGAGCCAGTTTAACAAATTTGTCCAATTAAAAAAAACAATCATTCTAAAACTTATAACGCTACATACATAATAACTTCGTATTGAATTAAAACGATGTTATACGATGTTAAAACGATGTTAAACAATCCGAAATAATTATAAAATTATTCTGATATATGCGTATACATTTACTGTAGTGTATGCCATGCAAGTAGTGAAACATTGGAAGCGTTGCAGTCTCAAACTTTTCTTGCGGTTATTCATTATGTGCAAAATCTTAATTTTATCTAAATTCTAAATACAGCTGTTATTTTTTTTTAATTTAATCTTGATTATTTTTCATTCAATTTAAAGTGTGAAATGCAATCACTTCTTGTTTTACGAATGTAATTTCCTAGATTTTGTTTCTTTAACATAATTTTTCTTAGAAAAATTGGAAACCACATTGGCACATATTCTAAATACATAACGGAATGTCAAATTATTCTCATAAAAGGAAAACTCGCATTAAATTACGATATTTTAAATCCCGTATTTTAATTTTCTGAAATGAAAATTGTATTTATTTTTTTCCAAAATATGTGTGACTACTTAAGTCATTAAATACCTATGTCCGTAGCTTCTTACAATTACATTTTTTGTTTCCATTATTTCCTAAATATCTACGCCTTATTTAATCACAGAAACTCAATGATTACATAAGTAAAAAATTACTATTCGTAAATAGTGGTAACAAAAAGTTGTAAATATTGACAGTTACATGTACCTATGTCTTAAATATCAACACAATTTTCAAACGATGGAAATATAGAGGCCATAAAATATACCGAAACAGTAAAGTCTAAAAAAGAGGGTCTCCATAAGCACATACTCAAAACATTTTAAAGGATTTGGAATGTTCTTTCATGTAGCAGGTTTCGTACGCTTTTACCACATTTTTTTAATAGAATTTTCAGCCTTATTTAAATGCAGTGAAGTACCACAAATCCTGCAATTAACCCTTTTTATCCTGACGGTACTTATAAGTACCACTTTAACCCCTTCGCAACGAGCGTTCTTTACAGAATTTTTAATCTTTTGCCACCGGTTTTTCAAAACAGAAATTTTCGCCTAGTTGAATCTCAGAAATGCTGTCATTAAATAAGGCAAAGTTTACAATAAAAAGTTACTGGTGGGAAGAATCGAGGATTCTGAGCACCTTATGCGTCACGTATACGTGTCGCTCGTCCCCAAGGAGTTAATAAACACCTATATATTCGTAATATGACCGTTTTTCCTAACGGTATTCACAAAGGCACAAAGAGTGTATTTCTGACAGCAGGCAAGAAATGGCAAATTCAAGCACATATCCTCTTTTTTGCATTGTAGGGATTTTACATTTGCCACACTACATTCGAAATCCATTTTGCAATAGAATTGAAATGCATGTTGTTCTTCATTTGAGTAATTTTAGTGGTTTATTACCGGTTATTCAGTACTATTATTTTCTACTGTTTTCTATTTTCTACAGGTGAACATTTCCTATATTTTATTTGAAGTTTACTATTTGAAATTTACTATTTTATTTTATATCATAGGGTAAAAAAATTATGGTGGTTACAGTTGCATAACTAACCACTAAAACACTATAAAAATTATTTTCCTCTTTCCTATGTTTACTCTGCACCAAAACGTATCCAATGATGCAAAAATACAATTAAAAAATAGCTGGAAAATTAATTCAAGATTTAAAGGGTTAAACAGGGCGTCTACAATGTTTGCCATTTAAATATTAACTCCTTAAGCACCACGACGTACTTGCTTACGTCATGAACACCTATATCTGAAATAAGTACGTCCAGCTTGCCAGTTTGGCCTTTTCTTTAATTCAAAATTTTGAATTCATACCAGAAAGTTATAGTAGTAATATGTATTTTATAAAATGACAGACTTTTCGTGATTGCATAAATTAAAATTTTTCTTTTAAAATTTCCGGTATGAATTTTGTATTTTTGAATTAAATTGTATTTTTGACGAAATTTAACACAGCTGGGATTCAGCTTACTATCACTAAATTAAATATGGTGCTTAAGGGGTTAACTTTTAAAAATATCTATTAAAAATTTGTGGTAAAAACGTACGATCCCTGTGTAGGTATGCCCATTTATTAATTTTTGCGAAATCTGAATTATACGCCCGTAAAAATTAATAAAAATTTTATTATTTTGCGATTTATCGCTGACTGACGGCACAATGGTATTAAAAAAAGTATTATTTTATGATTACTGACATGCTATTCTACTTGTTGGAGAAAATGTAACCACGAATATTTTATACTCTACAACATGGACCATTTATAAAAACGTTGTTTAAAACAAATAATATTATAATTTTCAAATCGAAAAATGAAATCTAAAGTGCTATCTTGGCTACACGTTAAGTATTTCCAACTTGCAAAACAATTTACGTTGAACAGTTTTTCAGTTTGAAATTTTATAACTCAAATCATTAACACAATTTACATGTATTATAGTATAATCTGATACTAAAAGGCAATAAAAAAATTCTTTGTATAACATTAAATTCAGTAAGCATCGGTACTTCAATCACATACATTTGGCGCACACCAGTCTTCTTCGTCAAATCATGTGGGCTGCCAAATCGCTTTTGCGAGAGAAACTTTGTAGTTTATTTATTTTTTACAGGTTTTCTATTGAGATTCAGCACCTAAATTTTACTAATATCATATTAGGTACACCTGGATAATCAATATCTTTAAAGAAATATATTCGGAGTATGCGCTTTAATTTTCCACGGGCAATTCTGTTGCTGAAAATTTAAAATGTTTATCCGCCACAATAATCTATGAACAAATTCATTTGAGAGAAAAGAGAATTTCTTTTCTTGGCATGCATTATAAAATCAAAATATTTCTTCAAGAATTCTGGTATAATTCCTGCAGTTCGGAATTAAAATTACCGTAATTTCCGGCGTATAATCCGCAGCTCAAAGAGTCGTTGTTCGACCCAGAAATTTTATTCAATAATTGTAGTTAAATATTTACAGCGATCTTTTAAGTTACATTTTATAAAATAATATTTCTGGGTCGAAAAACGACTCTTTGAGCTGCGGATTATACGCCGGAAATTACGGTAAATTGCAAGTATAATATATTTCCACCGCTGGTGTAAGAGTGACCACTTGAAGGGTGATGGGATATTATTTATACTACTCAATTTAACAAGATTCGTACCAGAATTTTTGAATAATATTTTACTTTTATAACTGCGGGAAAACATTTTTTTTTTTTTTTTTTGCAGACTTGCATTTTCTTATTTTCGATTGCAATATTTTTTTTACATTCCGTTGTGAACTGAATATTACAGAAAAACAATTACTTGTCCTTTATTAGGTTAAATTTTAACTTTTTTCATTTTAAATCATACTTGGATGAAAAATCGCGAGAGCATCACGTATTCAGGTTTTGATCATTTTGTTTTTCCGTATGCATGCATTTAGTTACATATAAAGCATATATATATATATATATATATATATATATATATATATATATATATATATATATATATATATATATATATATATATATATATATATATATACAGGGTGTTCCGTTAAAGGGGTCCAATATTAATAGGGGTAATAGAGGAGATCACATGGAGCATAAATCAGTATATAAAGCCTGGTCGGATCTCAATAGTTTTCAAGTTACAGCAAATAGAAGGAAAATTCGGAAAATTGTAAAAGAACCCTCATTGCTAAACTATCGATAATGCTACATAAAAACGAAGCACATATTTAGAAAGAGCAGAAAAAAACCTACAAAATGACATCAATTGTATTAAAATAGCAATATTTATTGACGAGTTACAAGCCCTGAAACAGTGAAAAAAGTACGAAATCCAATATACATCAAAATAGTTAATCGTTAATTCCAAAAAGACAACTCTAGCTACAACAAGGAAAATGTAGTAAAATTTGGTCCATTCCGAAAACTTTCGAAAAAGCTTACAATGAACCATATCGGTTTAATTGTGTGAGAGAAATTAATCAGTTTCTTAGTTACATTCCACGTACTTTATGACATATGTGAAGCATAGTCTTCTGGCCTGCGCTGCACAGTTCAATGTCGGAAGGCAGACGAACGGACATTATTATAATAGGTGTTCGAAGTTGCGCCCATTAACAGAATCGCACAGCCGACAGCGACGTCGTAAAGATTGGCGAACACGCCGAAAAACTCCGACGGAGTTGGGAATGTCTCCTGCAGCGACAACGATTCGCGCTAGTAAATCCTCCGGTGTATCCACAGGCGTTTCATACACCAGCGATTTAAGGTGTCCCCAAACAAAAAAGTCTAACGGATTGAGGTCTGGAGAGCGTGCAGGCCAAGCAACAGGTCCACTGCGTCCAATCCATTTCCCAGGATATGTTGAATTGAGGTGATTGCGAACACCTATGAAAAAATGTGCCGGTGCGCCATCGTGCATAAACCATTTATTGTGGCGCAATGTTCCTGGCACATTTTGCAGTAACTGCGCTAAGATATCCCGTAGGAAAACCAATTACGTACTGCCATTGAGTACATCTGGGAGTAAATATGGTCCTATGAGATAATCGCCGAGGACACCTGCCCATATGTTCACACTGAACTTTTGTTGTGCGTTCGACGGGAAAACAGTGTGCGGATTTGTATATGACCATGTGTGCATATTGTGCGTGTTTACCACGCCCTCTCTCGTAAATGTTGCTTCATCAGTAAATAAAATATTTTCCAGAAATTGTGGATTATTTTCTGTTACATTAAGCAACCAGCGTACGAATTCTGTCCGCTGAGCACAATCTGTTACTGATAACAGTTGTACCCGCTGCACATGAAAGGGGTGCATGTTTTCTGCACGCAGAACACGCCACACACTTTGGTGAGAAACACCGACTTCAGACGCAGCAGCTCGTGTACTCGTGGAGGGGTTATCTTTAAAAATATTCAGTACATCTTCTTCCATTGCAGGTGTTCGTACATGTCGAGGTTTCCCTGCATCAATGCTTGCTGTATTAAACGATCCAGTCTCCCGTAATCGTCTATCGATTTTTATGAAGAGTTTCGAACTTGGGCAACGTCTCCTTGGAAATTGCTCACGGTACATGCGCTGTGCTAGACATGCATTTCCATGAGCTTGCCCGTACATCAGATGCATGTCCGCATATTCTTCGTTAGAGTATTCCGGCATAATTATTATACATCAACTTACTACAATCCCACTTACAACAGCCTCCCTTTAACATAACGCCCACTGATGACTGCTGTTTTATTACACTTTTCTTCCTATACACATAGAAAATTTGCATAAAAAGTACTTCTTCTTCATCATCCTGAAAGTTCATGGAGGAAACGCAGCAGTCACGGAGTTTGATTTAAGCCAAGGCGAGAGCTGCACAATATGTCATTCACTTGACCAGACTGAATAATGAAAGGGTATTGATAGAGGTTGATCAGAAATGTATGATTGAAAGATATTAAAACGGGGTGTTTACAATCGTCATGGGTGGAGTTTCGCTCTTTCCGAGCGTGCAACAGTACAGAGTTGTAACTAGGGAACTGCTTGATTTCTCCCATACAATTAAATTGATATGGTTTATTGTCAGCTTCTTCGAAAGCTTTCGGAATGGACCAAATTTTATAACATTTTCCTTGATGTAGGTAGAGTTGCATTTTTGGAATTAACGATTAACTATTTTGCTAAATATTTGATTTTGTAATTTTTCACTGTTTCAGAGCTTGTAACTCGCCATTAATTCTCAATATTCTAAAACAACTTATTTCATTTCGTAGGATTTTTTCTGCTCTTTCTAAATATGTGCTTCGTTTTTATGTAGCATTATCGATAGTTTAGCAATGAGTGTTTTTTTACAAATTTCCGATTTTTCATTCTATTTGCTGTAACTTGAAAATTATTGAGATCCGGCCAGGCATTATATACTGATTTATGCTCCGTGTGATCTCCTCTATTACCCCTATTAATATTGGACCCCTTTAACGGAACACCCTGTATATACTATATATACTATATATATATACAGGGTGTAACTGAAATGCTTCAACAAACTTTGAGGGATGATAGTACTTATGAAGACGAACAAAAAATGCAATGTAACATGGGGTCGCAAATGACGTTTAACCCCTTCAGGGTCAGTGGTATGTTTATGAAAGCGCTTAATTTTAATTCCAAAACACCATAATGACACCAGAGTTTTGCTAAAATCTTTTCCATTTAATATGTATGTGAACTATAGCCTTTTTCTTATTTACAAACACATTTTTTTATAAATTCCGGTGCCAGTCATTTATTTCAACATTTTAGTACTAAAAGTAGTTTGCCCCTAAAAGGCTTAAAGGATAAAAATAGAGAAAATGCGTCTGAAAATGGACTGGCACCGGAATTTACAAAAAAAATTATTTGTAAATAAGAAAAAGGCTATATTTCACATAAATATTAAATGGAAAAGATGTTAGCAAAATTCTGGTGCCATTGTGGCGTTTTGGAATTAAAATTAAGTGGTTTTTTAGACATACCACTGTCCCTGAAAGGGTTAAATGTCATTTGCGACCCCGTGTTCTATTGCATTTTTTGTTAATCTTCATGAGTACTATCATCCCTCAAAGTTTGTTGAAGCATTTCAGTTACACCCTGTATATATATATTATCTCTTTGTAGATTAATGTAGAATGATATTAGAACTTGATATGTATTTTGAAATTCATAGATATTATAATATATATATATATATATATATATATATATATATATATATATATATATATATATATATATATATAAGATGATTCAGAGCTTTTGCAACAACATTTAATAGGTAGTACAGGCTACCACAACTATTGACGTATACGGTCAGAAATACAGATTGTCTCACTCCAAGCTGAACCCGTATTTAAGTTCATATCTTTAATAATAATGAATTATTCGTAACGATATTTTGAACAGACTTATTTTGCTTGCTTTGAACTATAATGAAATTATTAGAAGGGCTGGGACTGGTCATTAGTTCACACAAAAATGCGGTTTAGTCACAGAATTCTGTAATGAAATATGCCGACGATTTCCATACGAAAATAGTGGTATATGTATGTGGTGCATACAGTTCTATCAAGTTGTTTACTATATTTTATCACTTTATCGAATCGCAGGAAAATATCACATAGCCTGCGATTATTTAATGTGATTTCAAATTCTGTCCTTTAAATAATAAATAGAAAATTTCTAATTTTAAGTAGTGGAGTCGTGCTCCTTAAAAATTCCAAGGAGCTTAAGAACCTTGGAATAATATCTCCCTGTTTGTGTGCCAATGGATGAGGCCACTATCAAAACAAATCTGAGCATGCAGTACTCTGATAGCAAAATGATACGTACGAGAGATTTTTTAGATAAATATTTTAAATAAAAACCTCATTTTTTTAAAACATAGAATTCTAATAACATAAGGGAAAGGGGTACAAATTTGTTATAAATTGTTTAGGGCTGATTGTATTTCCGGATTTCTCTAAGTGTTATTATTTTGTAGCAATATTCGCTTTATTTACTCGCAGAATTTATAAGACAAATATTAAGGTAAAATAAAAGTGGTTCCGAAAATTCGAAAACACGATAAACCCTATGATTGTTACCAGTGGCGTAGCGTCAGGGGGGAGGGGGGGCACGATAATTTTAGTACCAGTATAATTATACTTTACATTTGGCCTTATTTTGACTTTGAACGGTATGAATTAAATAAGGCCAAATATAGTATATAAAGATACCGGTACTGATTTTTTCTCCAAATGGACCCTACACCACAGGAATTTTTCTTTGGATGTATGTTTTCTGATATTCCTGTTTAGAAATATATACCAGAAATTTAAAAAAAGGAGTAATTACTTGCACTACTTTTTTAAAATATACATTAATATGTTTCAAAACACATCAAAAAGTAGTGCACAGGTCCAAAAAACAAAACAAAAAAAACACTTTCAAAATTACTCTAAAACAAGTCAATAGGTTAACCCTTCTTTGCATGAGTTTTCTTTTACAATTGTGTTTTTTTATACATATATTAAATATTAGACACCAGAAATTTTAAGATAGATTTTTAACTTTGTTCGGCAACATAGTTCACGGGAAATTTACTGGATTAATATTTCTATATAAATATAGTGGTCGCGAAGAAGTTGATTTATTTATTAAAAGTTAAATAAAAAGTGATGGAAATTTACATCACTATGCAATTAAGGGTTAAAAGTTTAAAAAAATTTTTGAACTGCTTTTTGATGTGTTTTAGAATAAAATAATGTCTCTTTCAATAGATAGTGCAAGTATATATTATGTCAAAAAATGACATTATGGACGACCGTAGATTAAAAACTTTTAAAGAGTATTTCTCGCATTATTTAATAGAAGACTTTTGTGGTTATATAAGGGGAATATTTTTATTTAAATACAGTTGTTGCATGGAACTGAGTTTATTTCTTAACACTAACAATAGTAACAACCGGTCATTTGACCGGTACCAAATCAAAAAATGCTGATTCGAACCAGAACATTCTTCCTAAAATAAATAAAATATACATCACATTGAAATTCGAAAAGTTATACAGTTCTAAATAAAAATTTTGGTGTGAATCATTTTTATAAAACTTGAGTAAAATTCCCGGTACGTTTAGTATTAACCCTTTCAGGGACAGTGGTATGATTATGAAACCACTTAATTTTAATTCACAAACGCCACAATGACACCAGAATTTTGCTGAAATATTTTCCATTTAATATGTATATGAAATATAACCTTTTTCTTATTTACAAATAATTTTTTTTGTAAGTTACGGTGCCAGTCATTTATTTCAACATTTTAGTACTGAAAGTACTTTGCACCTGAAAGGGTTAAAGGTTAAATTTTAACTCTTCTTTGCATTGTGATGGAAATTTCCATCACTGTTTATTTAACTTTTAATAAATAAATCAACTTATTCGCCACCACTATATTTATATAGAAATATTAATCTAGTAAATTTCCCGTTGCTGAACAAAGTTAAAAATCTATCTTAAAATTTCTGGTGTCTAATATTTAATATATGTATAAAAAAACAATTGTAAAAGAAAAACTCATGCAAAGAAGGGTTAATTGATTCCCAAATGCATCACTACACAGTGTATGGTGAATAGCTACAAAATTATAATTTGCCTCTTAATTATGCAATACCTTCTTAAAGTTTACATAATAGTTTAAAGTTTAATGCATGTGATAACATTTTTTTCTAGAAAGAAAATAAAAGATACTCTAACCTCCTTTTAAACTATTTGTTATTGTTAAATTTACAATTAGCACCATTTTAGTAAAAGAACAATATTTTGGAAAGTACAGAAAATAAAAATAAAAAATTTTGTTAGAAATGTTTTACAACTACTTTCAAAGAAATGCTTTACAAAAATACCCTTTTTTGAGCAACATCACCTTCTTTCAAATCAAAATGCAGTAACATAAAACCAGCCTTTCTCGGTATAAAATCCTGTAATCCTCTAAGCTTCTTAAAAGTTGTTTGAAGCTGAATGTAGTAGAAAACGAAAATGCGACAGTGTATTTTAAAACAGTGCTTTTAAAATGGTCTTTCTTAATAGTTTTCTAACATCCTTGGTTATTTTATGACAATGTTAATTTACTTAAACTTAAAAAAGGCCCTGACCTTAGTGACCTCTTGCTATTTAAATTTTAAAAAAGTACATCATCACTTACACATTTTGAATAAGTTTGCACTTTATCTTTTTGTACAACGTTATTACATTTTTGTTACACAACTGGTAAGGGTTGCAATGGGCTTTAGAATACCACTATTTAAAAAAATAATCTAAGTTTTTTTTAATCGTAGATTTTCTTCGATTATTTAATGTGAATAATAATAATAATAATAATAAAACATTGGTATTCGAAATCCGTATTCCTTTGAACTTATGTTTTTTTATGGCGCATTGGTCTGCTATATGCCTTACTTTTACGTTGTTACAAAAAAATTAAATTTAAATAATCATACTACAATAAAGTTATATCTAGATCATCTCTAATTTGATATACATTTCAAATGGGTTTAACCGCCCAAGTGGTCATCGCCACATTTAATTCTATAGAAATGATTTTAAAATACAGAAGTAACCGGAACATTTATAAAGAAAAATCTGTAATATAAAGTGTTTTAAAGTTATATGAAAGAATTTTTAAAACTGTTATTTATAGCATTAAAAATAGCTATTGCGTATCACAAATAATCATTCCTCCGGTAAATCAATGGTAACCAAAAGGCGATTACAGAACCACTAGTGGCGTCAGTCGTAAACATTGCTCGCGACATCAACTATTGCTACTATTAATCGGATTTGTATTGTATCTATTTTTTAATTCTACATCAGTTAAGTTTGTTATTGTTTAAAACATCAAAAACATGTTATTTTATCAAGCAGATCTTAGAATAATATGTAAATGATACCCTAGAAAGCAAAGACAAATTAATTACTTACTAGAAAAACAGCCCTGAAAACAGCTTTTGTGAAAAAAATTACAGACATACTGCCATCCAGACGCACTATATTACAAAACTGTTAACATGTGAGAGTTTATAGTTAAATCTGTTCCTACCACTGTGCTAGTACAGCACTAGTTTGGGTTTTAGCTCCAGTGTCATGTCTGTTTCATAATCTGTTCTGTGATTGAGCTCAACGGCAGGATTTTATACTTTCAAGTGGTTAATTATACATTTTTTAGGTAAGCACAACGTATTATATAACATAATTTGTACAAATAAATCACTTGACTGAATATACATTAAACATTTAATGGGAAACGTAAAATGCATTTCACTATAGAACATAAAACCACTTAAAGGATTTCAATTTAATTTCCAGCAGCGTTTACCTTTTAAAAATGTGCTATTTGATTTATCATATTTTTTAAGTGTTATAAATATTTTTGAATACTTTCATAATAATGCTTCAGCTTTTCGCACTCGAATTTATATTATATGAATTAACCACTGCCAGTTATAATTTAAATATGAAGTAAATTGTTATAGTTAGCTTGAAATGGTTAAATCGTGCTTGCCAAGTCTATTGTTTTTAAAGAGTTAAAACACATGGTAAAATCCAAAAATGTTTTAAATAACATTATTTAAGTACCTCTCATGTTTTTATGTAGCGCTTATTTGATTTAATTAAAAAATTAAATTCCTTTTTCATAGTACGATTATTTCACTTAAAAAAATCGAAATTTTGGTATGTATTTTAGACTTCTGCTGGACTTTTTTTTAGATGTGTTTTTAATATTGCTTCAAGGATTAATAATAAATGTATTTAAAACGAGAATGTGTAAATTATATATGAAACATCTACGAGATAATGCTCGTTTATAGTACTCTATAATAATATTTTCCATACGAGAAATAAAGAGACCGGAAACTAATTTTGAAACCTAAAGCACATTCACACTCAACAAAAAGTCTCTTCAGCTGTGCCCATAGCTGCCATGTATTCCAGTATTTTATAACCACTAAAACTTTCAAATTTATTCGTTATCTTCGCATTATTTAATTGCAGAAATTCCGCATTTTGCACTATTTCTGAATAATAACCTTATTTATTCAAAGAATTTTGAAACTAAATGAAACTACTTGGACATAATTGAGAAAAATTAGAATAGTTAGCATTTATGATTAGCAGTATCTTAAACACCTACAAAACAAATAGGAGATGTGGTTAACAATTTCAAAATAAAACCAAACTCAATCGCTGACGTTTGGATAAATTTTCCGAGCATTGTATCTTGCATTGTATCTATGAATAATGAGGACAGTGTTGCCAGTAGGATAATTTTTTATTGAGATTGCTTGATTAACACCACTTTTTTTTTTTAAGTATATTTTGCCCTGTTTTCCTTTTATTTAATCTGCCATTAAATAAGGCGAATTTTACTTTCTCAAAAAACTGGTGGCAATCAAGAAAGCTGAATTAAATGAAAAGCAGCCCACTGGCAACACTATATGAGAAATTGGCATATCCCCAAAATGGTTACTCTTCAACTGTAACCAGTTATGCAGGGCTGATTACCGCTGGACCAAAATTCCACGAGTAGATTTGAAAAAAGAAGAAAAAAAAATTCTGCTCATTTAAAATCCTTATTCATGCATAATTTCTATCATAAGAAAGTCCAAAAAATTTTCTGTCAAAATATGTATTCGTTTTACTGGTACAGATGTGCCCCGGTGGTATTCGGTTCTTGCGGTTGCACCATATTGTGACAACATATACAATCCCACTTTCAATGTCAGTGAAAGAGACTATAATTCCACCAGAGCAAATTTCCACTAGTTAAAACGATTAGAAATTCTTGCCTTATTTATGACAGAATTTATGCATGAATAAGGCTAAATTTTCTATTCGAATTTAATGGCTGAAGTTTGCCACGGTGGTAATCAGGCCCTGTTGATCGTATGTAAATAAACAACAGCCCCCATCTTATGACTGCATCCTCAGATAATTTTACTTGCAACTAGTAGACACTACACTATATGTCTCGTCCTCTTTATTCATAGCTCCTTTTTGTATTATTGATCGTAGTTAATTAAAAAATAATCTTGAAATTTTCTTAAAAAAAAAAAAACGAAATCAGTAATTTAATATTTAATGAAAGATGGTAAAAATTGCAAAAAATAGATTTCTTCATATTGTTGTAAAGAAACTATTTAAAAACTATAATTGTAGTTGTAGTTTTGAGAAATAAATTATTTTCTTTAATCATACATGCCCTACAATGCGCAGTGATGCATCATCATCATCATCATCATCACCATTCCAAAACATGGTTTAACGCTATAAACCTGTTCCAGCCTCAATCCGCATATATAAATAAATCAAAAATATCTTATAATGAATAAATTCGGTTCTGAGCAACCACTATAATTAAATAAAAAATATTCGCCTTGTGTAATCACAGAAATCTGGTATTAATTACGGGAAAGAATTTCTCATTAAAATTTATGGTATCCAATCCTAAATATGAGTATAAAGAAACATACTTTCAAAAGATAAATTCGTGCAGTGTAGGGTTAATCAGACTAATATTTTTATTTTTCAACACTTATTGCAAGAAATTTAAAATTTTCAACAAATCGAAAATTAAAACAAAGTATCACACACATTTATTCTAATCAAATTCAGAAGTAAATGTATCAGTCCATGTTGTGTTGCGATTCAGAATACTATAATCACATAACAATATACTATTTTTTATGTCACATTGTCATACATGCAATTTTCTACAGTTTTTTTTCAGTAGTAATTCCGAAAAATAATTAGTAGCTGCAGACAACTATGCATTCTTTTTCCTAATTAAAAAATTTAATTAAAAAATTCTAATTTCTTTCTGACGAAATCTTTACTGGCTGTAATGAAAATATATTTGTAAGCAAATGCAGTGGTGATTTATTCTGGTTTATTGATTAACTGTTTTCCGAGAACTATTGGAATTTAAATTAGTACGTTTTTATTTATTGGAGGTATTTAAACAAGTGTTTTTTTTAAATAGTCAAAACGCCCACCCGACCCGTTATATGAATACCATTTTTTACAAAGAATTGTCTTCTTTTTAGATTTATTTTGAAGAAACCTTCCCCAAAAGTTCCTCGTGTTGCAAATTTTGTAAAAACCTACCAGAAACAATTGTCTTCACAAATACTGGTACTCAAAAATCGAACCAGTAGGAGCCGTTAATATAGTGTAAAGTTTGTTATATTTTTCTAACAATTTTGAGTTACATATTTTACATGCCGAGCTTCAAACTCTCCGCATTTTATACAACAAATTTTACGAATAGTAATCATTGGGTTAATTAATATCAAAATCAAAATGTTATATTCGAAAATAGATAGAAGTATTCGAAATTCCTGAGAGTTGACAGATTTATACATATATGTAACATTATATATGTGTACATGTATAATTTGTTTAACTCAATAGTAATCGTTGAAAGATAACGATATGTCTAAAGTAATATTACTTCAGTGTAAAATGTAAGTCAAAAAGACGTCGATTATTTTTCTAGGGTTAAATATTTATTAACTGAAAATTATTTATTATGTAAAAATTCATTTTTATATGTAATAATGTTTTAATCAGAGTTCTTACAGGTGAAGGAATTATCCTGTTTTGAGGTCTGACATATACCAGTATTTACTTTGAGAAAGACTCGCCTGATGCAATCGCGCGATTATATAAATCGAGTTTTTCTATAAAAAATACAATCCCTGAAGCTGTCGGAACTCTGATTTTAATGCAAACCATCGCTCATATTAAAAGGTATATAACCGATTTTTTTTCTTTACACGTTTTATCAGGGTTCGTACGGGTCCTGGAATTTTAAGACCACGGAATTATTTGTTACCAGTATTTTCTTATAGATAATATCTTCTTTAATAAGGTGAAATTTCGCACTTTGAACTTGATGTATTTTTCAAGAAAAATATATTGGTATGTCACTTGGAAAAGTAACGGTACCCGTACGAACCCTGTTTATATAACATATTTATTTCCTTCTTCTTTGATGTTTACTTAACAAGTTGAAATTAAATCTATCAAAATATTTTTCTGAAACCGTAATTGTCTGTATCTTTTAAAAGTACAAGTACAATGCGTTTTATTCCTTTCATTTTCTATTTTGTGGTATTTACAACAATGCTGCATTGTAAGTTTTAATTTATTAAGTAATCGAGTCGTGAAAAATAGCACGTGTTGTTTGGAATTACAAACAAAAGCTATCTTTTAATGTGAATTAAAATTTAAATCTTGTAATAAAAAAGCAGTCATTACTCAAAAAAGGAAAAAGAAAAGGAGAAAAAGAAAAGGAGAAAAAGAAAAGGAGAAAAAGAAAAAAAATATCCTGCCAAACTGTTTTAACATTAAAACTCAAGCTACTTGAGAAATGTTTAAACGGTGCCTGAATTGCGTGATATTTTTAAATTAAATTTAATCGTATGTTCAAGTGCCATTTGTCTCTTATATTCGTGAATGATAAAAAACATAATTAAGCGTAAATGGAAAGTCGTTTATGTGAATTACATGTTCTTTCATTTCTTTATGTAACTACTTAAGGAAACAATTTTATCCTTTCTTTATTTCTATACAAGTAAAGTTGTAGTCTAAGTAATGCATAATTCGGAAGATATATTTATTTTTAAATGTTTTTTTTTAATAAATGCTACAATATTATTTTATGATAAAAGTAGTTTAACGATTTTTTAAACTACTTAAACAGAAATCACAAAAAGTGTAATGAAGCACACATATATTGATGTTATATATTTACTCATTTTAGTAAAATCATTATCGTTCATATATTAAACAAAACAAAAATAAACTTTTTCTTGGAAAATATTATATTCAAATGTTTATGAATTTCATTTGTTTAGCAATATTCGATATTTCGATAAAATAGATATATTTTTACGTATTTATAAACACCTTGAAGGGTGGTTTTATATTATTTATACTGTTAATTTTAATTATAAGCTACCAAGTGCCACCCACAATTTTTGAATAAAATTTTGATTTTATAATGCAAGTCAAGAAAAAGATATATTTATTTTCTCTCAGTTCTTCGTAAATTCTGGTATGAGTCAATCATTTTAGCATTTAAGAAACACAAATACTTAGCACCTGAAAGGGTTAAGTAAGTATATTTAACAAAAATATTGTTTATTACTATGTTTCCAATGACTTTCCTATATATGTTTAGTAAATATGTTGCATTCTTTTGTTAGTGCAATTAACTATTGTATAGAAAAAAAATGTTTAAATTGCTAGATAAAAATATACATTGTAATAATATTTAGTTAATTAATTCTACTGTTTATTTTTTAAATAATATGATGTATTCATTAAAACTTCAACAATACTAATTTAAGTAGTTTCACAGAAAGTAATATATAATATCAATCACTAAAATTTCAGAGTATGATAATTTCTCTGTACTTTTACAGAAATTTATAATGCCGCCTTTTTACTACATTCGTGGTAAACAGATTGCAATTCTGACGTCCAATCATGATTTTTTCAAGTTTTTTTTATCATTTATGCATACAAAATGTTGAAATTTGAAGTAAAAATGTAGGAAAATTAAGAATTTTATAATATTTATCTTAATTTTAATTTAATTATATGGAGAGTAATACTTTTCTCACGAAAATTAATTTTCTTTTGTGTAAATTTAGGTGTATTTGTGATAGCTTTAAATATTGTCACTGAATTTATTCTTTACAGCATATACAAAGGGTGAAAGGGTGTTTTATATACATTTTTTAATTATATGTATAACATTTAAAAAAAAATAAATGAGAAAAATTAAAAATAATAATAAATGAGAAAGCCAAATTATTGAGAATTTGGTTTTGTCCGAGAAGAATTCTTTAGAAAAAATGCTCAGTGAGCTTCTTATTTTGAACTAATGAATGCCTAACAATATCGTTCATCTACAAGAAAATTGACACAATTCCAAAAAAAAAAAATATTTTGTATCTTATACAGGGTACCTACAGTTTCAATTGTATTACCAGTTTTTTTCTTATAGAAAAGCTCGACTTATGTAATCGCGCAATTGCTTAAGGCGAGTTTTTCTCTAAATAAATACTGGTATTTTTTACCTAAAATCAGGGAAATTCACTAGCGTGTAGAAACCCTGTTACAGAACTAATAGGTCTGAGTTAGGTGCGCCTCACTACAGAAAACTTGTCATAAATCTGGTTATCAGAAAAACCACTAGATTACAGGGTTCGTACGCTTTTACCACAATTTTTTAATATAATGTGTTGTCTTATTTAAATGCAGAAAAATATTACAAACCCTGCAATTAAACGAAGCGTCCACAATTTATGCTATTTAAATATTAAATAGAAATTCTCTATTAAAAATTTTTGGTAAAAGTGTACGAACCCTGTTGTCATCAAAGTAAGAGTTAAGTCGGCTAATTGGCAATTGTTGACGAAATACATCTCATCTCTAGCGACACTGTGAGCATCAGGTGAGTCAAACATTTGATAATTTTCAATAACACTAATTTTTTGGGATAAAAGGGAGTATTCTAAACATGGTAAGTTAACGCTTGTATGTTTTTGTGATTTTAAAACATACAAAATATATATTGATATCCCAACTATAAATTTGAATGTCTTTCTTATAGTGTCTTCTGCTTAATAACTCGTGACAAAACACTTTCAAGAATCCTGTATAAACGTTTTACAGGAAAAGTAGGAAAAAGACTCTCTGGATCGTGTACAACGCAGAACCTGATTTCTACTATCTGGATCCAGAGGTCGTAACTAACCATTTTAATACGAACACTGCTGCCCCCCGAACGACACATCATTCATGAAATAAATTGAAAGGAGGGGTGGTATGTGAACACCAAATTTTTCATAAGTAGAGAGGTTGCAAACACACAGATGACATGCGACAACACTGTCCAAGGTCCAGATGGAATAACTTACATCCACTTGAAGAAATCCAATACATAGCCAAAAGTTCTCACTTTAATCTAAAATCTATGTCGTAAATTCCAAACTGTCCCTGTCTCCTAGAAAAACTACAAGATTGATCTGGAAGAAATGAGACAGGTGAGACACTGTGGGCGAAAATCAGTGACCGATTGGCCTCGGGAACACGGATTACAAGATTTACGCAAATTGTCTATCCAGGATGCTGTACAAATCTATTGATCAGCCTGACATCCTGTCATTCAACCAAAAAGGTTTCTTTCTAAACGACGGAGTCTTTGAGAGCAACTATGTGTTAGATGACATCGTGGGAATTACAATGATAAAGAGGAAGAAGCTATTTTTTACATCATTAGCTGTCACGAATGCTTTTGTTTCCCTCCCACACTGGTCCATTTTCGGATTGCTAGAGACTGCCAGTGCTAGAGAGGGAAATTATGAACATAGTAAAGGATTTTTATAGAAGCACAACAACTCATTACAAGATGTCCTCTTGCTATTCGACTCCTCCTTTGGCTACCACCAGGGTCATTCAGGTCGACTGTCTTAGCGGAATATTATTCACTATCGCCTTCGACTTCATCTTAAGAATAATTAAAAGATATCAAACTTTTAGGTCGTTTTTTGCTAGATACTGGCCTATGCTGGCGACACTATTTCATAGTTGCCAACCTCCCGAATTTTTTCATACCAATATTTTTATGTAAAAATATTTGTTTTATTGAATCGTCTATTTTCTGCAATTTAATAAAGCAAACATTTTTGTAAGATTTTACTGGTATTTAAAAAATCAGGAGGTTGGCAACTATGCTATTTAATTGCCAACACCATTGGGGGGCTGTAGGCCCTCCTCAACTTAATTAATATTTTAACAAAATATATTTATCTAGAATATAATTATGCCAAATGCTGTATAGTGCAGTATAGTTTCAAGGCGTCGTAACACTAAATTCCAAGTTACAAGCGAAGACATACCCAGAATCATCGATAGGGTTCTTGCACTGTTCCTTGAATTTCCTGTTGGTGCATTTGTTCCCAGGGTCAAATGACCATTGAACAACTTATGCAGAGGGCCGGCAAAATTTATCTTCCAAGCTTTCGCCGTAGAACAGAGTGTATTCCTGAAAAAGTTCTTCTAAACCTCTCTACTAGGAGTGATAAGGACCGACAAGATTCAAAAAGGAGACTGACATAAATTGATTTCAATACATTTACCCATGACGTCCGGCCAAACGAAAACAAAGAGTACCTCTATGGAAGTAGACAGACTGATCGATTTTAAGTAACGTTGGATGCTGAAGAGTCTGGTGTCGTCCATATTGGCACGGGGTTCAAGCTTCTCACCTTTAAATTTAATTTTTTCTAACTCTCTGGAAATTTAAGTAAATGCTAAGAAACTATGTCATTTTACCAAGGTATTTCTTTCATAGAACTAAACAGAATGTCAAAAATGGATGTTTCTATTTGAAAAAGGAAAATTGGTGTGGTGCAATTTTTAAAATGTAAACAGCCACTTTTTAATAGAAATTCATTCATATTCGCCAAGTAGATCCAAGTCCAAGTCGAAAAGTATCTCTCGAATCACGCTTCGACAATTTGGAGAAAAAATAGTATGGGTTTTTGCATTTTTATTTACCCATGATACGTAGTATAGGGTAAGACTTGTAATCCTTTTGAAAATCGAAAAAAAAATTGACCGATTTACACGTTTCAGAGACTGGAGATTCCTAAAAACATATTTTTAGGAAAAAAAAATTTGCCGTTTGTCTGTGTGTGTGTGTCTGTAAACGCTGTATCTACCGAACAAATTGAGATAGAGACTTGAAATTTCATATGGACTTAGTATGTGATAATGGGAAGAAGCTTATTGAATTTCAGTAACCTCGATTATCAGGAATTATTTTTTCCGGACTCTCGAAATAATCGTTCTGATAAAAGGTATCTAAAAATTTTCTAAATTGTTTATTTTAAGAAATAAATATAAAAGACAATACAGAAACATAAATTTTGCATAAAGAATGATGTCGATCGGATAATGAGTTGCCGAGATATTTGTAATCCTATTTCCACACTCTTCGATTTTTCATGACCCTGTATTTCGTTCAAATTTCAATTCAAAGATATATTTTAATTGTAAATTGGACGCTTAATCTGACGCAGTAAACCGGTAATTAATATGATTATCAATTTTGGAGTTACCGTAATTTCCGGCGTATAAGCCGCAGCTCAAAGATTCGTTTTTCGACCCAGAAATTTTATTCAATAATTGTAGTTAAATATTTACAGCGATCTTTTAAGTTACATTTTATTTGATAATATTTCTGGGTCGAAAACCGACTCTTTGAGCTGCGGCTTATACGCCGGAAATTACGGTATAAGGATGTTTCTTTTACGCAATTCAGTAATAGAACATTTAAAGTTCATGACGCCATCTAGCCACGATTTTATTCGAATTGAAATGCATTTTATAAATAGTTTACACGTGCTTTATTTTCATATTTTATATTGTGCATATCCATGATGGGTAAGTATTACGGTGGACCCCAACGACTAGTTTTACTATGTCTGTACATAATAATAGTAAGTGGTGCGCGTGTGATATCATGGAATTAGGACATTTCACATTCGGTAGGATTTGAACAGGGCATTCTTAACATTTATCATTTATAAGCAGTCCTTCATAAGATATTCCATACTCACTAAATCCTCCCTGTTGAACACAGTGTTCTATACACGTTTACTTTAAAGTTTATTGCTGAGATAATGGTAGATAACGTATGCCCATGAACAAATATGTAACACAATTAGGTTTACTTCTGTCTGAATGGCATTGTATAAGACATAACAATGGAATTTGTTTTGAAAGAAAACTCACCATTTATCAGTAAATTCCGTTGCATAGTTATGTAATATCGACGTATGTATTTTCGAATTTTTGTTTTACTTTGGCATTATTTCTTTGCTTATTTCTTTATTATTTTTCCTTCTTTCTGTAAGTTGCAGAAGGAATCTTGACCTCAAGCTGAAGTGATCGGCTAGACGTGCAAATACCGGCTAGTGCATTGGAGTTTTTAATCTCTGGCTCAAAGGCGCATACTTCGCAGCGGTAAAATATTCAATACGGCATATTTCTACTACTGATTTTATTGTTTCGTCCTTTTTTATCACTGTGGTTAATTAAGAAAACATATCATTTTAAAATTAGTGGTAGAAGTTTGTCTGATTTACCCCCATCACTTCCGTTAAGACTGCGTCTATGCACTGGCTAAAAATGAAACTACTATACATGTTTCTTAAAGTATTTTAGTGACAACTATTAATTTGCATAACTTTGTAAAAACGACTGCAAGATTTTTGTACCTTTCGTTAAATTACTCTTTTACACATTAATTTGAAAATATAAACTAATCTTCATCCTCAACAGAAATAAAGTTAATAAGAAAATGATTGTCAGTTTATTTAAAAAATATATCATATAAATTTATTATACATTGTTTAATTATACATTGTAAAATATTATACATTGATTATACATTAGTTAATCTTAATATTCAATAATATACCTGAATTTAAGAGTATTATCTATATTAATAAAACAAAGTGTTTGTGCGTCTGTCTGTGTACGCTTTCACGCTGTGATGGATAAATCTAGCGTTGCGACATAGAGCACGGAAATATTCCAATTGCTTCCCGAGAATCCCATGAAAATATCCTATCACAATTCAATTTATAATTATAAAAAATATAACTTTAAAGATTTTTTTTTACTGGATTTTTGTACTAAGTATTTTCTTTCACTTTTTACATATTCGCTTCAAATATCACGCAATTTCACTTTTTACAGCATAGAATAAAACAAAACATGTGCTTTCAGAGAACGTTTGTCTCAAAACTGTAACGTAATTCATCATTTTTAACGACTGAAGAAAGTAATTTTTTGCTTTTAATTTCGGTAAATGTATGCAAACTACTTTCTAACAGTATCTTTCTTTCTACGAAACTTTATATTCCACGATCTTGATAAGTTTGATTGTTTCTTAATCTTGAAAAATATCAAATATATTTTTAATTTGTAGATTACATACATATTTATGATTATATGTCTGCAATTTATTTCCTGAATCTCTTTTGTTACCACTAATTCTGAAAGATAGTCTTCCCCTTAATTAATCGGAAATTTTCTTAAATTCTGCAATTCAAATTTATCTATTCTAAAATACCGGTAACTGTGTGCCTCGTGGGCTACTGTGTGAAGTTCCCTGTTTAAGACTGTTATCTGAACATTTAAAATATCTGCCGAAGATTAAACTAAAATATTTATAAATATTTTACCATAACTAAAAATTCTGTATGTTTTCCCATTAATTTTTTTTCTATTTTAATGCATAACAATGTGAAATTTGAATTATGAGTTTTTGTTTAAACAATTATTTTTCATAATTTCTGTATCAGGGCTATCAAACTTATGTAATTTCATGTACCACTATTTCCGACCAGTAATATTTCTCTTATTATTCTAAGAACTTTTACTTTAAGTAAGACAAATATTTCTATTCGAAAATTGTAGTATTAAAAATGATGAGGGCTACTAGCCATGTTATATCTTAGATTTATTAAATTTGTAAAATTTGTAAAATTGCAATCACACATTTTTATAAGCATTACATTTTATGACACAATTCAGAATCTGAAAAATATGAGTCAATGTACAAACTATACAAGAATTATTATAGCTTGTAAAATGAACAAGAGCAACACAGAAATAAAAACTAATTTATGCAGGCAACCATTATTTATCTTTCATGTGAGGCATAGAATGATGTTTTATCTTTCTGAAGCAATGAAAAAATATGTCATCTGCAAGCAAAACGAAAGGCTGTTAAGATCAAGTTCGGAAATATTAGAGGAATATATTTTATTTTATGTAATTCTATTTCTATCCAGCTTCGGATTTTAATTTCGATGTAAAAAATCCGTAAATGTTCCGGTAGCTTACAAATTTTCGCCCATCCTCTAACATTTCATTTTCATTTAACCCTTTCCGGCACAGTGGTCCCGCTCCGGGCACACCTAATTTTAATTACAAACTTGCATACGGCACCAAGAATATTTTAATAAAATTTTGTTTCTACAATGAAAACTTAAACTAAGGAGTTATTATTTTCTAAAAAAGTCGTTTGTAAATTCCGGTGTCAGTCAGTAATTTCTCATTTTACAAACAGACTTTGTCAGTGCCAGAAATGCTTAACCTTTAACCCTTTCCGGCACAGACAAAGTCTGTTCGTAAAATGAGAAATTGCTGACTGACACCGGAATTTATAAACGACTTTTTTAGAAAATGCGAACTCCTTACTTTTAGCTTTCATTATAGAAACAAAATTTTATTTAAATATTCTTGGTGCCGAATGCAAGTTTTGAATTAAAATTAGGTGTGCTCGGAGTGGGACCACTGTGTCGGAAAGGGTTAAGAACACGGACGGTGTATTGCGTACTTCATGGGTGACAAACCCGTGTGCCAGTGGGCCAATTGTCATACTATATCCAGATAGTAATCTTCGAATTATTTAATGATAAACACTTTGTTCGGAACTAGTGGTGAGAAAAGGTTTGCTGGCACATTGGTTGGCCAATCCTGTTGTATACAGTACATTGTCCGTATTTGTAACGCTTTGAAGTGTCGTGATATATTATTTTTTGAAAAACTTGCAGTTTTTATAACAATAAATTGTTAATTAGATCTTGGATAGCTATATAATTAAGTACATTTAATTAAATTACTTAAAAGAGATATTTACTATCATATTTAAAACAAAAGTTATCATCGTTTTATGGAGGAAGAGAATCTTTATTTCTTTCTCTAAAGTCATTATCTTTCTTCCCGAAATCACCACTGGTTATGCTAAATAAACAGATCATTCGTCGCATCACTCTTTACGTTACGACGTTTTGTGTGGAAAAGTGGCGATATCAGATTTTTCCTATATTGAGAAAGCAGAAGAGGCAGATAGCCAGTACGGAAAACCCACACTCTGTTCACCGGCTGCGGCTCACCCCCGTGCACAAAAACAGAACTTGAAAGAAAAGAACAGAAAAGACTGGCAGAGCACTACCCATCACCAATGTCGAAGAAAACTAGTTTTCACCAATGTGTTGCGATAGAAGCGCTTTGCTTATTCGCTATCACTAAAATTTAATAGCATATTTGCATTTAATTTTGTAAATCTGCAATGCAATTAAATTTATATATTGTGTTGTTCGGAAACTCCATGCCGTTAATTATTAGACGTTAAATAAATTAATATCTAATATTTAAATGATAGACTTTTCCGGTACGAATTCATTTTCCGAAACGGCACGTATTTTCCAGTCAATCCAATATATATATATATATATATATATATATATATATATATATATATATATATATATATATATATATATACATATAAATACATATATATACTATATATATATACAGTGCTGGTCAAAAGTGTGGACATTTTTTGAAAGTTTCATGTTTTTCAATTTTGTGTACTTGTAGAACATATTACTTTTCACTTAAATACAAACGTTTATATATCAAATTGAAGGTAATTTAATGTAAAATTTAATAATAAAAACAGTATTGCAATATCTGTGTTATAAAAAAAGTTATGCAACTAATAGTAAGATCTATCTTAAATTTGCATTTTTTAAAAGTGATACTTACACAATCAATACTTAGTAGGATAACCCTTATTTTTTAAGACAGCTTCGCAGCGTCTTTTCATCGAGTGAACGAGTGTTTGGAGTTTATCTTTCGTAATCACATGGTACCAAGAATCAATTATAGCTTCAATAAGTTGTCTTTTATTGGCCAGTCTGATAATGCTTTATGGCTTAAATGTCCATATAATTGTGCACAAATTCCAAATTTGCATAAATCGAAATATGCAAATACATGAAAATCTGGACGTACTGGAAAAAAATCTAAAACTGGATTCAAAATCAGCGCAAAACACTGAATAAGAAACAACGAATTTTGATTTTGGGACAGAGCAATAGTACAAATTTGTTGTCCAGTGTTATATAAGGCACGTATTAGTTCGGAAAAAGTGGTGTTTTTCCGTACTTTTAGTTTATTGTGTCAAAACAACGAAACTGTTAAGGGGTTAATGTTATGGTATCGTAATATTGGAGTAAAATATATATGAGAAAATATGATAATTTCGATTTAAGAGAAAAGTTTGTGAGTCAGGATTTGTAATGATTTTATTTTCAAATCTTGCAATTTTCTGCATTTAAAAAACCTGAAGTGCATTACACACGAGATATAACATGTTTTTTTTTTTCCACTAGCAAAAACATGTCACGCTTAAACACGAATGCGCAGTATACACGAGAAAATGCAAAAGTTTTTGACGATCAGGAATATATATATGTGTGTAAATAGAAAAAAAGACTGAGATAGTTTGTAGTAAGATGTAATTTTTATCTGTTAAATATTTTTTTCTTATAAATTGTACACGAATTTATTTATGTAATTGACAGTGCTAAGGACAGGGATGCTGCGCAACAATCATAGATTGAAATTGCTGATTTTTAGTTATAAAACTAAAGCAAAATTTTATATCTTCATTATGAAATGACTTGTAAATCTATGATTAAACATTGACTTAAATCCCTGCAATGACAGCGTTTAAATTTTCTATTAAATTTTTGCTATATTCCAAGTGCTATCTGCCAAAACATACTTTTCAATTTTCTTAAAAGTAGTTCCCTCAGCGTCATTCAAACATTCTTATTTCTCTTTGCTCGATAAATTTCTAGCAAAAACAGCTGCTGACGCTATCTTCTGAAAGAAGTGCCAAAAGTTCACTTTCTTTTACTCTTTATGTAGAAGCAGATATTGGGAAATATAAAATACATTTTTGAAGAACAGGAATATATGTGCATATAGAAAAAAGACTGTGATATTTTGAAGTAAAAGGCAATTTTTCTCCGCTAGATAATTTTTTTCCTTAAAAAATTTACACGAATCTAGATTGACAGTATTATAGATGGGAAACAAATGTGCTTTCAAGATTTTCTTTGTAAGTTCAAGTGTGAAAGTCGATATTAAAACACCTCATTTGTTGTCAAGTACGGAAGATAAAGCTAGAATCAATACTGTATAGTCCAAATGGAGAAATCGCTTTAGATTTTTTTTAAATTTCATTTCTAAGCACAAATTTGAGTATGGAATATAAAAGTTTCGGATATTTATTTACATTAATGTAATTTTTAGAACAGACCTAATGGAAATAAATAATGTATTTGTAAAATCTACCCGATAAAGAAAATAATTTTTGAATGGAAATTTGTAATAAAAAAATGTTTTTTTTTTCATTGATGAAATCAATATAAAGATTGCTAATTCAATTTGTCCTGTAGTTACATACGTTTAATAATCAGATTGCTAGATACGAAAGATTGAAAAAGAAGTTTTTTTCTTAGAAAATAAATACTAAACCCACGAAATAAATTATTTTACATCATTTTATCTTATTTAAATATTTGTGGATAGAGGGTAGACTGACTCAAATTTTACTAAAATGCTCCTAATTTCTGTTTGACATACAGTAGTCTCTCAGTTTGACGCATTTAAATAGCTTATGATCTATTCCATCTTTTTGCAGCATCAAAATATTACTGGAAGTTTATTAAAGGGGCTTATTGTGTATAACTTGTACATGACAAATTTCTTGCAGAAATTTTCCTTAGGGGGAAGAGGTTGTGATTACCTGGGGTCATCCCTATCAATCATTACGGTCATTTGGGGTATTAAGATAATCCCGGAACAGAAGAAGGAATTCTTCTGTGAATGTTATCTAAAGATAGGTGGTGTCTTTTCCCTAAAAATATCTATTGTCACCCGAAGAAGGAATATAAATCCTATTAGTGATAGCGATCTGCTATGTACTATCTACCTAGATGGGGATAGCTATTCACTAAAAGATGTGTGGAGGACCTAATGGAAGTTCCTAGAAAAATTGTGCTATGAAGACATGAACGAAAGGAATTCTGGGAGCGAGAGCAAAAAAAGGACGCCCGAGAGAGGAGAAAGGGCAGTCGGTGAGTGGAGACGCGAGCAAAGCAGTTGCTCTTGAAGCAGTGAGGCTTGAAGAATCCTGCATCGACAGAGTGTGAGGTGCGGACTTAGTTTCCTTACATAACTCTAAATTGTGTGATATGTTTTATCGTATGATAAAAGCTAGAGAGTGTTTTAGAAACACGGGGAATGACTCGTGTAGACATCTGTAAACTTTATGATCGTTTTTTACTCATGTTATTGTTTTAATAAAACACATTTAGTTACTAATATCGTGTATGTTTTAAGTAATTATATATATATATATATATGGGTGGACATATTGAGAGCTGTAGGCCACGACATGACAACGTATACAGTATGCCCACTAAAGTCCCTTGCCACCCTCTTAACTTCGGAACGGCTGCTTCTATATTCATAAAAGTGGTGTCTAAGTATAGTAAAGTAGCTATGCGCTACTGAATGAAATCGCCTACTGCGCCACCTGGTGGAAAACTGCGGAGTTATATTTCCTATCACGAAAATGGAAAGAGATAGGGAAAAAAGTGATTTACAAAGTTGTAGAGCATTAAAAATTTAGTACGAAAAGACACCTTGTGGATATTAATGCGAAGAATAGAACGGTCAAAATGCGCATTTATTTTTTCGTGATTTCCTACACTGTGACGTGACTAAACGATCTTAGAAAGCAAAAAAACAACTAGTTGAAACCACAGCTGCCAACTTTTACGCTTTTTTGTTACCACTAAAATTTAATAGAATTTTTTTCCCTTATGTAATCATACGATTTTGTCTATTTAATAAGATAAAAATTAGTATCAAATTTTAGTGGTAGGAAAAAAAAGCGTAAAAGTTGACAGCTATGGTTGAAACAATATACCTTTATATGAGATGTTCAAACTTCTCACAGTCAGCTGCAATGCACATTTGGATCCTTGTTTGAATTTTACGTTGCACACATTGGAGCATAGAGGGTGACACGTTGGCACAAGCGTCCGTAATGCGTCGTTTTGATTGGGAATCACAAGCAATACCACTGTGGCACATTGCAGTGTCGTGTTTTGTCCGAAAGGTAATCATTTCTCCTTCCGTTCAAGTTTCATGACGTCACAGTGTAGGAAATCACAAAAAATCAAATGCGCGTTTTAACCGTTCTATTCTTCGCATTAATGTCCACAATGTGTCTTTTCGTACTAAATCGATGATGCTCTTCAACTTTGTAAATCACTTTCTTCCCTATCTCTTTCCGTTTTTGACATAGTAATGCTAACTTCTCAGTTTTCCAGCAGGTGGCGCCGTAGGTGGTTTCATTCATTAGCGCATGACTACTTTACTATACCTAGACACCACTTTTATGAATATAGCAGCAGCCATTCCTAAGTTAAGAGGGTGGCAAGGGACTTTAGTGGGCATACTGTATATTCGCCAACATTCAATAAGTTCTTATTATGTCCACATTCATAATTTCAATAATAAGTCATTGAGTGTTTTCATTACCACAGAAGTCAAATCCATATCAGCCAACTTTTACGCTTTTTTCGTACCAGTAAAATTTTACAGTAAATTTTAACTTAATAAATCGCCGAAGTTATGTGATTCAATAAAGTAAGATTTTCTATTAATTTTTAGTGGTAACAAAAAAGCGTAAAAGTTGGCAGCTATGCAAATCTCATTTTTGAAGTTACATTTTCTTAACCACTATTGTTGTTTAGAACGCAACTAACTCAGAAAAAATCAATGCAGTATCTCTAGCACAATATCAGATATATGTATATTATGCATAAAATATACCTATTTAAGATTTATGTAGCTGTATTTTAAATAGCTTGTTCTGAATTGTAAAACACTTTTGTTTGCATTTATACTTAACATATTTTATTAATAAGGTGTTTTTGAATTCAGTTTGTATTGAAAGTGTACATTGTATTATGAAGAGTTGTATTAGAAAATTGTATAAATATTGTATTAGAAGAATGCCTTGAAAAAGCAAAAAGTAAAATTAATGATATTGGACATTACAATGAAATACCATTTTTTTTAAAAAATAAAAAAATAAAGAAAAATACTTGAAATTTTAGAACTTATAGCAATCACGTCCACAAAGGAGAGGGATGGTGTTTCTGGTGAAGGATGCGTCTGGCACCATTATTTATATTACGAAAGCTTATAATATGTAGTACATGATAATGTGTTTTGGTTGTAGCCAAATTTCATCAGATTTCCAGGAACTGTCTTCCAAGAGGACTTTTGAATGGAAAGTACTCACATTCTCATTTTAGTAGATATAACAGGGTTCGTACGGATCAGGGAATTTTCCAGGATTTGCACCAGTATTTTTTATTGAAAAATAAATCTAGGTTAAACTTGCGAAACTTGGCCTTCTTTTAAAGAGATATTTTCTGTAAGAAAATACTGGTACCAAAGAATTTCCTGGTCGCAAAATTCCAGGAGGCGTACGAACCCTGATATAAGACTTAACACATTTGCATCGGTATGTTTTTGTGAAATCTGGGGTTTAACACTTTGTTGACCGGCTGCGAATATACTCGTATTTCAAAACCAATGACATTTACTAAAGGCGTATCTTAAATATTTAGTTCCGTCTATATAATCTTTACGGCATAAAAACTTTATCAAAAAGAATATGTATTTATACGATATATTTGGAAATAATACTTTGTTACACTGTAAGGCATTTTGCACTGAATATTTATATTCTGAGCTATTATAAAATATTTCTAATATATAAATTTGAAAAGTGTATCTGGAAACGATTATACGAAAAAAATTCAGAAAAGGGTAGGTCTTGTTCTCTATGCCTTTTTTAATCTCATTTAATTTTAAATTATTAGAGGCGTAGAAAACAATTCTGAATTATTTGTATTAAAACTGATTTCATCTGAAATTTGTGGGTCGGCTTATTCGCGAGTATATATGGTAATTATGTTTTTGTAAGATATGTTAAAAGTAATAATATTAGCATTTCCTTCTAATAATTGGTTGATTAAATGGAATCAGTCGTTACTGTTGTAATATTAACAGTCGCATTTAGTAGTTGATAAAATTGCATTAATTATGATAGAAAATAATTATACTTTGCTATTAATGATATGTATGGCGAAACAATTAATGGCATATCTTCCAAATTCTATTTGTATTTCGTAAGAAACGCTTTCTATTTTCTTTGGCATGCTTTATAAAACAATGTAAAAAATCGATCAAAATATTGCGAGTTTAATTTTATTGTTCGCTAAATGTAAAACTAACTTGATTCAATGTGAAAAAAATCCTTAATGTTGATATTATTTTTAAAAAATCGAATTTTAAACATCTTTTGTTTCCATATTTTTTACTACGTCATAAAATTTGAAAAGATGATCCAAAGACTGAAAAGAAGCATTTTTTAGTTCAAACGAAAATTTTCCTTGGCCTATAAATACATTGTAACCCTGTTTTTACATTTCCAGAATTCAAGTTTTGCCGCAATTTAAACATTTTCTTTACCTCTATTGAAATGTGTAAAAAGAGAAGACTACCACAGGGACAGACTTCCACCAGTATTTCAGCATAGAAATTTTCGCCACACTTAAACCCAAAAAGTTTTGTTTAGTATTTTAACCCTGTTCTGCACGATTTTTATTTTGAGAGGAATTATTTTTTTTTGTACTCTTGTTTAGAATTATGTGCCAGAAATTTAAGCATAATTTCTTAGCCGTACTTAATAATAGCCATACCTCCGTTATTACTTACGGCGAATATTTTTATTAAAATTTAGTGGTAGTTTGTAACTGAATTTATTTATTAAAAGTTAAAATTTAATTCATTCATGTATGCATTGTCGCGCACTGCAGAGTTAAATGAGCAGAAATTGTTTCTTATAAAATACTGGTGGAAGTTCACCCATGCGTTGTAAATGTAGCGTTCTTTTTTAAATTACCGCAATTTACACTTTTCCTTTTGCATCATTTAAAAAGTGTAAAAGTGAGGTTTTACAGTATTAAACTAATGACGCTGAGATGAAATGCAAAAATGGTAGATCAATTTTTATTTTCACTATATATACAATCCGTGTCAAAAAAAAAAACGATACATTTGTTTTTATTCACAGACCGTTTACGATAAAATAACAACAAAGGTCTCATTAGGCTTGGAAGAATGTCTTCTTCCAAAATATGAATACAATTCTTGAAATAGGTGTCGTCTACATATTAAAATTACATCAAGTTTGTTTATTTTTTTAAATGATAGCATGCGCTTTTGACATAATATTTGAGTTCCTTGGGTCAAGGCAGTCCACAAAAATTCATAGTTTATATAATCTTTATTAAATCTTCATTGAGTAATAAAAGAAAATATATAAGGGGTATATCCATAATTAATTAATCCCATTAATTTTATTCCTGCAAACAACGAGTTTACAGCTAAAATCAGAGTCTTTGGAGATTTTATGTAAAGGAAATAGAGTCTGTAATGATTGCTTATCTTATAATGTACCTAAAATCTGGTTTAATATTTTGAAATTTTCTAGAACCCTAGCGCCGGAACTCACGGATTTTTCCTCATACACCCCTACAAAATAATAGACTGGCCCTCGTTCAAACTCCGTTACATATTAGCACAGTCAAAGCGACATTCGTACACTCAGTTCAGTCAAAAGTTCCCCACTGAAGATGATCGCGTTAGCGATCGAAAGGTCTCGGGGTGTAAATGATTGTATTTTAACGTCTTTTAACATCTTTTGTCCCCTTTCAAGCATGTTTTAATGTATATTTTATTGATATTACGATCGCACAGTAAACACTACTAGATTCTCACCAGTAAAATAATAGAGAAATCTATTTATAAGCAACGTAAACAGAAACTATCATTTCCCAAATTTTACTTAAAAAAATATTTCACATAACTTGTCTGGTTGTTGTTTTCGATTTTCTTATATATAATTGAACAGTAGCAGAATGCGGTCCATTTAGAACGATTCGCCTAGCCCATTTTTAGACCAACAATATGTTCAACTTTTAGTGAAAGGCAACCATTATCAGTTAAAGATATCTTTTCATAAAGGATCTCAAAACGTAACCTATCATCTTATCCGTGGTGTATTAACAACGAATTATCCAACGAATTATCCTTTAAATGTACAGAAATTTGAATTCAATGACCTGATAAAGATTCGAAGTCTGATAATATGTAAATTTTGAAAACAAATAGCAACTGTGAACGGCAGCGAACCATCAGCAGTTCCATCTTTCACCTATCTAATTCCTTTCCAAAAGGTAACACTTCCATTCCCTTGCTGCCAGATGGACGAACCTTTTAGTATCTTAATGAACAGCTAGCAAGTTTTTTTATCCTAGCCTACATTTTAATCTTCTCTTGTAGCATCTTAATGCTTTGATCTATTTTAACGACACGAAGATTTAAGAAAAAACATAAACTATATACTTTCTGGTCTGTTTTTAATCCAAGAAACTCAAATAAAGTGTCTAAAGTGGGTGTTACCATTTGAAAAATCAAAGTTGGAATTTTTAAACTGTTAACTGATTTCGTCATACACGAACTACTACCGTAATATTTTGAACGCCACTAAAATTTTAATAGAAATTTTCGTGCTATTAAAACGTCCTATTCATGCAAAATTACTGCCAAGAATATGGAAAAAATTTCTGTTATTTTTTACTGGTGGAAGTGTTCCTCGTTGTAGTCAGGTATATCAGTTGAACAAAAGCTTATTCCCCGGTTAATAGGTTAATATTAAAACGACTTGTTTTTAAAAAATTGCATTCAAATTTTGAACGATGACATGTCCAATGGCCCTTTTGGTGTGATTTTATTTTAAACTGTCTGAGACTAGAGGCAGGTGTATTTATTTTTATACAGTTACTAACTATAAAATCATCATGTCTACTAATGTTCGCAAACGTCTTTCTGAGTATGTATCTGTCTGTAGGCGGAAAAACTCTGCTCGCGGAGCGATCAACAATAAGCGCTTCTGGCATAAAAAAAAATCGGGAAAGCCGAAAAGTCCGCGTATACGGGTTTCGAGAAGATCGAAGCCTAATTAAGAAAGAATTTAATTAAAAAATGCTCGAAAATTAAGCGCAATTGGAACAAAAAAAGCAAAACAAAAAAACAACTGTACTCTGGAAGGGGCTAGTGGGTTTGCCACAAACTAGTTAGGTAGGCACAAAACCACAGTAATCGCCTTTTCAGAAAATCATGGGAAAATGGCCCTATCCACCCGAAAGTAGGGATAATCAGGGCTAAAAAAATTGCTATTTCAAAAATTCAAATTTCGAAACATTCACACCATTAGAACCCGAGATATCAAATAATTTTTTTAATTTTTCGTCGGAAAAACGATCAATTTTTGCTGTCTACGAAGGAAATATGGTAAAAATTTTAACTACAGTTTTTAATGAGGCATGAAAATTATTAGATCTAATTTTCACTCTCGACATTAACACCCCTCGATTTGTTTCAATTTCCCATATAGCACCAAAGCTCCTGAAAACCTCCCCAGGAGTTCCAATTCATCCCAAATTCCTCCTGAAACTGTAATGACGCTATCAGGTGTTCCTGGGGAAGATACGTTAATCACTTCCCCAGGACTTATCTCCCAGATCCCTCCCAGGGAGCAAGCTCCTCAGGACTGATCTCCCAGATCCCTCCCAGGGATCAAGCTCCTCGGGATGATATTTCCAGGGAAGTACCTAGGAAGAGACGGTGCTGGTGCCATCTCATGGTGATTTTGACACTAAAATAACTTATTATAATTTTTTATAAAGAAAAATATTTGATTTGATTTGGTTCGATTTTTTAATTAATAAAGTTTATATTATTATTGGATTTATTTTATTTCCTAAGCACATCTGGTTATTGTTTAACTTTTAATTATTATAATATTTAATTATCCTTATTTAGATATATTTTTAATTTATAAAATGCAATCAAAATGTAGTTAAATAAATAATTAAAATAAATTAATCTTTAAATATAAATTGAAAATTTGTTATTTATTTTATTTCTGATCTTTTAAAAATTAACTTATATATTAATTCATTTTATCATTACATTCATTAATTATTTTTTCTGAACTTTCAACAATTACTTATATATCTTTACTGTTACTTTTTCATCTAACTAATAATTTTACATTGATTTCACTTATATACTTTATTAGTTTCTATAGAAATAATTTAATTTAATATAAAATTGATTTACTTTCTCCTAATAAATTATTTTTATTTTCAATTATAAGAAATCAGAATTATTTTTTTCGAAACACGAAGTTTAATATATATTTATATATTTGTATAGAACCATATTTTATAAATTAAGGATTAGAGATACCTAGTAAAAATTATTTCTTCTGATCCTTTCAATATAGTCTTATATATTGAATTATTATTATTATTTGTATTAAATAATTAATCATTTCATATTAATTTGAATTATATATATAAATAATTTTCAGATCAATATTTAATTTTAAAATATAAATTAGATTTATTATTTTTTTTTCGCTGACCATTTTAAAGTATCACACACATATATATATATATATTATTATTTCTAATAAATGAGGTTTTTTTTTTCCGTAACCGTAAGAAATCAAAAGGAATCAAAAATTTGTTACAAATAAGGGTTTTATCAACAGTTTAATATATATTTACGTATTTGTATCTATTCAGAATTTGATAGTTAATAGATTAGAGATAAGCATTTTTAAATTAAACAATCTATTTAAAAAAATCTTATTTCGTTTGTAAAAGTTAATTTTCATGTAAGTTTCAAAATTGAATCATATTTAAATCATATCGAGCATATTCACTTTTAATGAAAAAAATCTTGTGTGGATAAATATACTAAAAATATCAACGTTTGACACACAATAACATCGTGTAATAAACAGACGCACGTTTCATGAGTATCCTGGACTCATTTCCTCAGTGTAAATAAACTTAAACCCTATTGTATCCCCCCAAAGACATGAAAATGAATCTAAAAACCCAAATGAAAAACAACAACACACCGAGAAACTCCTCCAATCTGATTAAGTCGGTTGGTTGGTTGTAGAGGATTCACTATGACAAAGTAACTCAACCCAGAAAGGTGAGATGTACGGTACACTTGAAAAATCATTAACCAGGGAGTTACCAAATTTATGAATATAAACTGCCTCAAAGAAGTCTAAATCTAATGGAGTGTTACATTTCTTAATAATAGTGGCTGAGTCGAAGTTAAAATTATGTCCCTCACTCCAACAGTGACAGGCAATAGAGGACTTTTGTAATTCTTTTTTCTTAATGTAATTTCTGTGTTCATTGAGTCTGAAACGGAGTTGTCGTTTAGTCTGTCCTATATAGGACAAACCACATTGACATTGGATATTGTAAATGCCCCAAAAGTTTTGATGTGAAATTTTATCCTTTAACTGTGAAAAATTTAGTTTATTAACTGGCTTAAAAACAACCTTAAAATCATATTGCCTTAAAATATTAGCTATTTTATGGCTAATACTATTGTGAAATGGTAAAATAATGAGGTTAGAAAAAGATTCTGGGACATCAGAAGGAACAAGATTACTATTTTTATTTAGACAACGAAAAATTAAACGGTTGATATAAGTCAAACTAAAACCACGATTAATAGCAACAGATCTAATATAATTCAATTCTGTACCAAGGGAAACATTATCAGAACAAATGGAAATTGCTCTATTAATAAAGAAATGAAAAGCCGAGGCTTTCTGAGAAGGGGGGTGACACGAATTAAAATGAGGGGGGAGTGAGACTGCAAAAGGTTTCCGGTATACACAGGTATCAAATGTATTAGGCTGACGTGTGACTAACACATCAAGAAACGACAATTTATTTTCAACTTCAACTTCATATGTAAACTGAATAACAGGATCTATTGAGTTTAGAATAGTTAAGACGTTATCAATGGATGAAATAGACAGGTCCAAGAGTGCAAAAGAATCATCAACATATCTGCAATAAAATGGAAAATTTATAAAATTAAATAATTTATCCTCAAAATAATGCATATACAAATCTGCTAGGAAAGGACTTAAAGGATTACCCATCGCTAAACCATCTGACATAGAATAAAATTGATTTAAAAACTGGAATGCATTTTGCGTTAAACAAATACTGAATAACTCAATAATGTGGTTTATCTCATAATCTGGGTAATGGAATTCTTTTAATCTTAAAGTGAGACATTGAAGTGCCCCTTGGACAGGAACATGGGTAAACAGTGAAATAACATCAAAGGACACCATGCGTAATGAGGGGGAGGGGGGGAAGTTCCTAATACGGTTCACAAAAGCACTTGAATTATGAATAGTATATAAATTGGAAACTGAAAGAAAAGAAAACCGTTTAACCAAATATTTAGCAAGTGGGTAAGAAGCAGTACCAATATTTGATACAATAGGACGGAGGGGGACACCAATTTTGTGTACTTTTGGAAGAGCATAAAAACGACTGCAGTTAGCTATGGAAGGAGTTAAAGAATTTATAGTATTTTCATCAATACATGGAGAAGTTTTAATGAGTTTTCTAGTACTCAGAAGATAACTGTTAGATGGATCCCGGTGTAATTTAACATATGGACCAGATTGTAAGAGATCGTGTACTTTATTAAAATAATCTGATTTATCCTGCAACACTATTTGACCCCCTTTATCCGCTTTAGAAATAACAATGTCTTCGTTGGACTTTATTGTAAGTAATGCATTACTGAGATCCTTGTTAACATTCGGTGTAAAATTCACTGCGTTATGCTCAATAGTATTTTTAATCAGAACTCTAATAGAATCCTTTTGAGAAACAGATAGTTTGCTAAATTTAAAGCTTCTCTCTACTGGAGCAATAAGGTTAGGTAAATCCGGGCGTTTAGCAAAAGAAAAATTATAATTAAGCTTAAGTGCTTCCTCTTGTGATGGTGTCAATTGGTGAGAGGAAAGGTTAACAATAGCATTATTATTAACCATTGGAAGCCCCGAAGGGGGTGTAGGAGAATGAGGGAGTAAATTTGACAGTTTTTTAACCAACGAAAGTTTATGAAAAGCAGACATTTTAATGGCACGAAACCATGATGAACAATCCAGTGTGTCGAAATTTATCATTGTGTTTCCAAGTGAAATATGTAAATGGCAGAGTTCTCTCTCAACAAAAGCCAGTTTCCCACGAGTATCCTGAATAATGGCACGAAGCAAAAGTAATTTACAGTTGTGTATAGACCTAGAGAGACGTTTAGTTAAAGGAAGATTAAACTTCAAACAAATAAAATCAGGAACAACACCAAGACGTTTACAACTACACAAAAAATGCAAATGATTTAAAAGCCTTTCACGCTTTAATCTAAGTTTGTAAAAACGGTTAAAATCAGACATGATAAAAAATTCCCAAAAGGTCCGTTGAAACCAACGATAATGAAAAAAATCTTGTGTGGATAAATATACTAAAAATATCAACGTTTGACACACAATAACATCGTGTAATAAACAGACGCACGTTTCATGAGTATCCTGGACTCATTTCCTCAGTGTAAATAAACTTAAACCCTATTGTATCCCCCCAAAGACATGAAAATGAATCTAAAAACCCAAATGAAAAACAACAACACACCGAGAAACTCCTCCAATCTGATTAAGTCGGTTGGTTGGTTGTAGACGATTCACTATGACAAAGTATCCCCCTTTCTGGTCTGTTTTTAATCCAAGAAACTCAAATAAAGTGTCTAAAGTGGGTGTTACCATTTGAAAAATCAAAGTTGGAATTTTTAAACTGTTAACCGATTTCGTCATACACGAACTACTACCGTAATATTTTGAACGCCACTAAAATTTTAATAGAAATTTTCGTGCTATTAAAACGTCCTATTCATGCAAAATTACTGCCAAGAATATGGAAAAAATTTCTGTTATTTTTTACTGGTGGAAGTGTTCCTCGTTGTAGTCAGGTATATCAGTTGAACAAAAGCTTATTCCCCGGTTAATAGGTTAATATTAAAACGACTTGTTTTTAAAAAATTGCATTCAAATTTTGAACGATGACATGTCCAATGGCCCTTTTGGTGTGATTTTATTTTAAACTGTCTGAGACTAGAGGCAGGTGTATTTATTTTTATACAGTTACTAACTATAAAATCATCATGTCTACTAATGTTCGCAAACGTCTTTCTGAGTATGTATCTGTCTGTAGGCGGAAAAACTCTGCTCGCGGAGCGATCAACAATAAGCGCTTCTGGCATAAAAAAAAATCGGGAAAGCCGAAAAGTCCGCGTATACGGGTTTCGAGAAGATCGAAGCCTAATTAAGAAAGAATTTAATTAAAAAATGCTCGAAAATTAAGCGCAATTGGAACAAAAAAAGCAAAACAAAAAAACAACTGTACTCTGGAAGGGGCTAGTGGGTTTGCCACAAACTAGTTAGGTAGGCACAAAACCACAGTAATCGCCTTTTCAGAAAATCATGGGAAAATGGCCCTATCCACCCGAAAGTAGGGATAATCAGGGCTAAAAAAATTGCTATTTCAAAAATTCAAATTTCGAAACATTCACACCATTAGAACCCGAGATATCAAATAATTTTTTTAATTTTTCGTCGGAAAAACGATCAATTTTTGCTGTCTACGAAGGAAATATGGTAAAAATTTTAACTACAGTTTTTAATGAGGCATGAAAATTATTAGATCTAATTTTCACTCTCGACATTAACACCCCTCGATTTGTTTCAATTTCCCATATAGCACCAAAGCTCCTGAAAACCTCCCCAGGAGTTCCAATTCATCCCAAATTCCTCCTGAAACTGTAATGACGCTATCAGGTGTTCCTGGGGAAGATACGTTAATCACTTCCCCAGGACTTATCTCCCAGATCCCTCCCAGGGAGCAAGCTCCTCAGGACTGATCTCCCAGATCCCTCCCAGGGATCAAGCTCCTCGGGATGATATTTCCAGGGAAGTACCTAGGAAGAGACGGTGCTGGTGCCATCTCATGGTGATTTTGACACTAAAATAACTTATTATAATTTTTTATAAAGAAAAATATTTGATTTGATTTGGTTCGATTTTTTAATTAATAAAGTTTATATTATTATTGGATTTATTTTATTTCCTAAGCACATCTGGTTATTGTTTAACTTTTAATTATTATAATATTTAATTATCCTTATTTAGATATATTTTTAATTTATAAAATGCAATCAAAATGTAGTTAAATAAATAATTAAAATAAATTAATCTTTAAATATAAATTGAAAATTTGTTATTTATTTTATTTCTGATCTTTTAAAAATTAACTTATATATTAATTCATTTTATCATTACATTCATTAATTATTTTTTCTGAACTTTCAACAATTACTTATATATCTTTACTGTTACTTTTTCATCTAACTAATAATTTTACATTGATTTCACTTATATACTTTATTAGTTTCTATAGAAATAATTTAATTTAATATAAAATTGATTTACTTTCTCCTAATAAATTATTTTTATTTTCAATTATAAGAAATCAGAATTATTTTTTTCGAAACACGAAGTTTAATATATATTTATATATTTGTATAGAACCATATTTTATAAATTAAGGATTAGAGATACCTAGTAAAAATTATTTCTTCTGATCCTTTCAATATAGTCTTATATATTGAATTATTATTATTATTTGTATTAAATAATTAATCATTTCATATTAATTTGAATTATATATATAAATAATTTTCAGATCAATATTTAATTTTAAAATATAAATTAGATTTATTATTTTTTTTTCGCTGACCATTTTAAAGTATCACACACATATATATATATATATTATTATTTCTAATAAATGAGGTTTTTTTTTTCCGTAACCGTAAGAAATCAAAAGGAATCAAAAATTTGTTACAAATAAGGGTTTTATCAACAGTTTAATATATATTTACGTATTTGTATCTATTCAGAATTTGATAGTTAATAGATTAGAGATAAGCATTTTTAAATTAAACAATCTATTTAAAAAAATCTTATTTCGTTTGTAAAAGTTAATTTTCATGTAAGTTTCAAAATTGAATCATATTTAAATCATATCGAGCATATTCACTTTTAATGAAAAAAATCTTGTGTGGATAAATATACTAAAAATATCAACGTTTGACACACAATAACATCGTGTAATAAACAGACGCACGTTTCATGAGTATCCTGGACTCATTTCCTCAGTGTAAATAAACTTAAACCCTATTGTATCCCCCCAAAGACATGAAAATGAATCTAAAAACCCAAATGAAAAACAACAACACACCGAGAAACTCCTCCAATCTGATTAAGTCGGTTGGTTGGTTGTAGAGGATTCACTATGACAAAGTAACTCAACCCAGAAAGGTGAGATGTACGGTACACTTGAAAAATCATTAACCAGGGAGTTACCAAATTTATGAATATAAACTGCCTCAAAGAAGTCTAAATCTAATGGAGTGTTACATTTCTTAATAATAGTGGCTGAGTCGAAGTTAAAATTATGTCCCTCACTCCAACAGTGACAGGCAATAGAGGACTTTTGTAATTCTTTTTTCTTAATGTAATTTCTGTGTTCATTGAGTCTGAAACGGAGTTGTCGTTTAGTCTGTCCTATATAGGACAAACCACATTGACATTGGATATTGTAAATGCCCCAAAAGTTTTGATGTGAAATTTTATCCTTTAACTGTGAAAAATTTAGTTTATTAACTGGCTTAAAAACAACCTTAAAATCATATTGCCTTAAAATATTAGCTATTTTATGGCTAATACTATTGTGAAATGGTAAAATAATGAGGTTAGAAAAAGATTCTGGGACATCAGAAGGAACAAGATTACTATTTTTATTTAGACAACGAAAAATTAAACGGTTGATATAAGTCAAACTAAAACCACGATTAATAGCAACAGATCTAATATAATTCAATTCTGTACCAAGGGAAACATTATCAGAACAAATGGAAATTGCTCTATTAATAAAGAAATGAAAAGCCGAGGCTTTCTGAGAAGGGGGGTGACACGAATTAAAATGAGGGGGGAGTGAGACTGCAAAAGGTTTCCGGTATACACAGGTATCAAATGTATTAGGCTGACGTGTGACTAACACATCAAGAAACGACAATTTATTTTCAACTTCAACTTCATATGTAAACTGAATAACAGGATCTATTGAGTTTAGAATAGTTAAGACGTTATCAATGGATGAAATAGACAGGTCCAAGAGTGCAAAAGAATCATCAACATATCTGCAATAAAATGGAAAATTTATAAAATTAAATAATTTATCCTCAAAATAATGCATATACAAATCTGCTAGGAAAGGACTTAAAGGATTACCCATCGCTAAACCATCTGACATAGAATAAAATTGATTTAAAAACTGGAATGCATTTTGCGTTAAACAAATACTGAATAACTCAATAATGTGGTTTATCTCATAATCTGGGTAATGGAATTCTTTTAATCTTAAAGTGAGACATTGAAGTGCCCCTTGGACAGGAACATGGGTAAACAGTGAAATAACATCAAAGGACACCATGCGTAATGAGGGGGAGGGGGGGAAGTTCCTAATACGGTTCACAAAAGCACTTGAATTATGAATAGTATATAAATTGGAAACTGAAAGAAAAGAAAACCGTTTAACCAAATATTTAGCAAGTGGGTAAGAAGCAGTACCAATATTTGATACAATAGGACGGAGGGGGACACCAATTTTGTGTACTTTTGGAAGAGCATAAAAACGACTGCAGTTAGCTATGGAAGGAGTTAAAGAATTTATAGTATTTTCATCAATACATGGAGAAGTTTTAATGAGTTTTCTAGTACTCAGAAGATAACTGTTAGATGGATCCCGGTGTAATTTAACATATGGACCAGATTGTAAGAGATCGTGTACTTTATTAAAATAATCTGATTTATCCTGCAACACTATTTGACCCCCTTTATCCGCTTTAGAAATAACAATGTCTTCGTTGGACTTTATTGTAAGTAATGCATTACTGAGATCCTTGTTAACATTCGGTGTAAAATTCACTGCGTTATGCTCAATAGTATTTTTAATCAGAACTCTAATAGAATCCTTTTGAGAAACAGATAGTTTGCTAAATTTAAAGCTTCTCTCTACTGGAGCAATAAGGTTAGGTAAATCCGGGCGTTTAGCAAAAGAAAAATTATAATTAAGCTTAAGTGCTTCCTCTTGTGATGGTGTCAATTGGTGAGAGGAAAGGTTAACAATAGCATTATTATTAACCATTGGAAGCCCCGAAGGGGGTGTAGGAGAATGAGGGAGTAAATTTGACAGTTTTTTAACCAACGAAAGTTTATGAAAAGCAGACATTTTAATGGCACGAAACCATGATGAACAATCCAGTGTGTCGAAATTTATCATTGTGTTTCCAAGTGAAATATGTAAATGGCAGAGTTCTCTCTCAACAAAAGCCAGTTTCCCACGAGTATCCTGAATAATGGCACGAAGCAAAAGTAATTTACAGTTGTGTATAGACCTAGAGAGACGTTTAGTTAAAGGAAGATTAAACTTCAAACAAATAAAATCAGGAACAACACCAAGACGTTTACAACTACACAAAAAATGCAAATGATTTAAAAGCCTTTCACGCTTTAATCTAAGTTTGTAAAAACGGTTAAAATCAGACATGATAAAAAATTCCCAAAAGGTCCGTTGAAACCAACGATAATGAAAAAAATCTTGTGTGGATAAATATACTAAAAATATCAACGTTTGACACACAATAACATCGTGTAATAAACAGACGCACGTTTCATGAGTATCCTGGACTCATTTCCTCAGTGTAAATAAACTTAAACCCTATTGTATCCCCCCAAAGACATGAAAATGAATCTAAAAACCCAAATGAAAAACAACAACACACCGAGAAACTCCTCCAATCTGATTAAGTCGGTTGGTTGGTTGTAGAGGATTCACTATGACAAAGTAACTCAACCCAGAAAGGTGAGATGTACGGTACACTTGAAAAATCATTAACCAGGGAGTTACCAAATTTATGAATATAAACTGCCTCAAAGAAGTCTAAATCTAATGGAGTGTTACATTTCTTAATAATAGTGGCTGAGTCGAAGTTAAAATTATGTCCCTCACTCCAACAGTGACAGGCAATAGAGGACTTTTGTAATTCTTTTTTCTTAATGTAATTTCTGTGTTCATTGAGTCTGAAACGGAGTTGTCGTTTAGTCTGTCCTATATAGGACAAACCACATTGACATTGGATATTGTAAATGCCCCAAAAGTTTTGATGTGAAATTTTATCCTTTAACTGTGAAAAATTTAGTTTATTAACTGGCTTAAAAACAACCTTAAAATCATATTGCCTTAAAATATTAGCTATTTTATAGCTAATACTATTGTGAAATGGTAAAATAATGAGGTTAGAAAAAGATTCTGGGACATCAGAAGGAACAAGATTACTATTTTTATTTAGACAACGAAAAATTAAACGGTTGATATAAGTCAAACTAAAACCACGATTAATAGCAACAGATCTAATATAATTCAATTCTGTACCAAGGGAAACATTATCAGAACAAATGGAAATTGCTCTATTAATAAAGAAATGAAAAGCCGAGGCTTTCTAAGAAGGGGGGTGACACGAATTAAAATGAGGGGGGAGTGAGACTGCAAAAGGTTTCCGGTATACACAGGTATCAAATGTATTAGGCTGACGTGTGACTAACACATCAAGAAACGACAATTTATTTTCAACTTCAACTTCATATGTAAACTGAATAACAGGATCTATTGAGTTTAGAATAGTTAAGACGTTATCAATGGATGAAATAGACAGGTCCAAGAGTGCAAAAGAATCATCAACATATCTGCAATAAAATGGAAAATTTATAAAATTAAATAATTTATCCTCAAAATAATGCATATACAAATCTGCTAGGAAAGGACTTAAAGGATTACCCATCGCTAAACCATCTGACATAGAATAAAATTGATTTAAAAACTGGAATGCATTTTGCGTTAAACAAATACTGAATAACTCAATAATGTGGTTTATCTCATAATCTGGGTAATGGAATTCTTTTAATCTTAAAGTGAGACATTGAAGTGCCCCTTGGACAGGAACATGGGTAAACAGTGAAATAACATCAAAGGACACCATGCGTAATGAGGGGGAGGGGGGGAAGTTCCCAATACGGTTCACAAAAGCACTTGAATTATGAATAGTATATAAATTGGAAACTGAAAGAAAAGAAAACCGTTTAACCAAATATTTAGCAAGTGGGTAAGAAGCAGTACCAATATTTGATACAATAGGACGGAGGGGGACACCAATTTTGTGTACTTTTGGAAGAGCATAAAAACGACTGCAGTTAGCTATGGAAGGAGTTAAAGAATTTATAGTATTTTCATCAATACATGGAGAAGTTTTAATGAGTTTTCTAGTACTCAGAAGATAACTGTTAGATGGATCCCGGTGTAATTTAACATATGGACCAGATTGTAAGAGATCGTGTACTTTATTAAAATAATCTGATTTATCCTGCAACACTATTTGACCCCCTTTATCCGCTTTAGAAATAACAATGTCTTCGTTGGACTTTATTGTAAGTAATGCATTACTGAGATCCTTGTTAACATTCGGTGTAAAATTCACTGCGTTATGCTCAATAGTATTTTTAATCAGAACTCTAATAGAATCCTTTTGAGAAACAGATAGTTTGCTAAATTTAAAGCTTCTCTCTACTGGAGCAATAAGGTTAGGTAAATCCGGGCGTTTAGCAAAAGAAAAATTATAATTAAGCTTAAGTGCTTCCTCTTGTGATGGTGTCAATTGGTGAGAGGAAAGGTTAACAATAGCATTATTATTAACCATTGGAAGCCCCGAAGGGGGTGTAGGAGAATGAGGGAGTAAATTTGACAGTTTTTTAACCAACGAAAGTTTATGAAAAGCAGACATTTTAATGGCACGAAACCATGATGAACAATCCAGTGTGTCGAAATTTATCATTGTGTTTCCAAGTGAAATATGTAAATGGCAGAGTTCTCTCTCAACAAAAGCCAGTTTCCCACGAGTATCCTGAATAATGGCACGAAGCAAAAGTAATTTACAGTTGTGTATAGACCTAGAGAGACGTTTAGTTAAAGGAAGATTAAACTTCAAACAAATAAAATCAGGAACAACACCAAGACGTTTACAACTACACAAAAAATGCAAATGATTTAAAAGCCTTTCACGCTTTAATCTAAGTTTGTAAAAACGGTTAAAATCAGACATGATAAAAAATTCCCAAAAGGTCCGTTGAAACCAACGATAATGAAAAAAATCTTGTGTGGATAAATATACTAAAAATATCAACGTTTGACACACAATAACATCGTGTAATAAACAGACGCACGTTTCATGAGTATCCTGGACTCATTTCCTCAGTGTAAATAAACTTAAACCCTATTGTATCCCCCCAAAGACATGAAAATGAATCTAAAAACCCAAATGAAAAACAACAACACACCGAGAAACTCCTCCAATCTGATTAAGTCGGTTGGTTGGTTGTAGAGGATTCACTATGACAAAGTAACTCAACCCAGAAAGGTGAGATGTACGGTACACTTGAAAAATCATTAACCAGGGAGTTACCAAATTTATGAATATAAACTGCCTCAAAGAAGTCTAAATCTAATGGAGTGTTACATTTCTTAATAATAGTGGCTGAGTCGAAGTTAAAATTATGTCCCTCACTCCAACAGTGACAGGCAATAGAGGACTTTTGTAATTCTTTTTTCTTAATGTAATTTCTGTGTTCATTGAGTCTGAAACGGAGTTGTCGTTTAGTCTGTCCTATATAGGACAAACCACATTGACATTGGATATTGTAAATGCCCCAAAAGTTTTGATGTGAAATTTTATCCTTTAACTGTGAAAAATTTAGTTTATTAACTGGCTTAAAAACAACCTTAAAATCATATTGCCTTAAAATATTAGCTATTTTATAGCTAATACTATTGTGAAATGGTAAAATAATGAGGTTAGAAAAAGATTCTGGGACATCAGAAGGAACAAGATTACTATTTTTATTTAGACAACGAAAAATTAAACGGTTGATATAAGTCAAACTAAAACCACGATTAATAGCAACAGATCTAATATAATTCAATTCTGTACCAAGGGAAACATTATCAGAACAAATGGAAATTGCTCTATTAATAAAGAAATGAAAAGCCGAGGCTTTCTGAGAAGGGGGGTGACACGAATTAAAATGAGGGGGGAGTGAGACTGCAAAAGGTTTCCGGTATACACAGGTATCAAATACAGGTATTACAATATCCAATGTCGATGTGGTTTGTCCTATATAGGACAGACTAAACGACAACTCCGTTTCAGACTCAATGAACACAGAAATTACATTAAGAAAAAAGAATTACAAAAGTCCTCTATTGCCTGTCACTGTTGGTGTGAGGGACATAATTTTAACTTCGACTCAGCCACTATTATTAAGAAATGTAACACTCCATTAGATTTAGACTTCTTTGAGGCAGTTTATATTCATAAATTTGGTAACTCCCTGGTTAATGATTTTTCAAGTGTACCGTACATCTCACCTTTCTGGGTTGAGTTACTTTGTCATAGTGAATCCTCTACAACCAACCAACCGACTTAATCAGATTGGAGGAGTTTCTCGGTGTGTTGTTGTTTTTCATTTGGGTTTTTAGATTCATTTTCATGTCTTTGGGGGGATACAATAGGGTTTAAGTTTATTTACACTGAGGAAATGAGTCCAGGATACTCATGAAACGTGCGTCTGTTTATTACACGATGTTATTGTGTGTCAAACGTTGATATTTTTAGTATATTTATCCACACAAGATTTTTTTCATTATCGTTGGTTTCAACGGACCTTTTGGGAATATTTTATCATGTCTGATTTTAACCGTTTTTACAAACTTAGATTAAAGCGTGAAAGGCTTTTAAATCATTTGCATTTTTTGTGTAGTTGTAAACGTCTTGGTGTTGTTCCTGATTTTATTTGTTTGAAGTTTAATCTTCCTTTAACTAAACGTCTCTCTAGGTCTATACACAACTGTAAATTACTTTTGCTTCGTGCCATTATTCAGGATACTCGTGGGAAACTGGCTTTTGTTGAGAGAGAACTCTGCCATTTACATATTTCACTTGGAAACACAATGATAAATTTCGACACACTGGATTGTTCATCATGGCTTCGTGCCATTAAAATGTCTGCTTTTCATAAACTTTCGTTGGTTAAAAAACTGTCAAATTTACTCCCTCATTCTCCTACACCCCCTTCGGGGCTTCCAATGGTTAATAATAATGCTATTGTTAACCTTTCCTCTCACCAATTGACACCATCACAAGAGGAAGCACTTAAGCTTAATTATAATTTTTCTTTTGCTAAACGCCCGGATTTACCTAACCTTATTGCTCCAGTAGAGAGAAGCTTTAAATTTAGCAAACTATCTGTTTCTCAAAAGGATTCTATTAGAGTTCTGATTAAAAATACTATTGAGCATAACGCAGTGAATTTTACACCGAATGTTAACAAGGATCTCAGTAATGCATTACTTACAATAAAGTCCAACGAAGACATTGTTATTTCTAAAGCGGATAAAGGGGGTCAAATAGTGTTGCAGGATAAATCAGATTATTTTAATAAAGTACACGATCTCTTACAATCTGGTCCATATGTTAAATTACACCGGGATCCATCTAACAGTTATCTTCTGAGTACTAGAAAACTCATTAAAACTTCTCCATGTATTGATGAAAATACTATAAATTCTTTAACTCCTTCCATAGCTAACTGCAGTCGTTTTTATGCTCTTCCAAAAGTACACAAAATTGGTGTCCCCCTCCGTCCTATTGTATCAAATATTGGTACTGCTTCTTACCCACTTGCTAAATATTTGGTTAAACGGTTTTCTTTTCTTTCAGTTTCCAATTTATATACTATTCATAATTCAAGTGCTTTTGTGAACCGTATTGGGAACTTCCCCCCCTCCCCCTCATTACGCATGGTGTCCTTTGATGTTATTTCACTGTTTACCCATGTTCCTGTCCAAGGGGCACTTCAATGTCTCACTTTAAGATTAAAAGAATTCCATTACCCAGATTATGAGATAAACCACATTATTGAGTTATTCAGTATTTGTTTAACGCAAAATGCATTCCAGTTTTTAAATCAATTTTATTCTATGTCAGATGGTTTAGCGATGGGTAATCCTTTAAGTCCTTTCCTAGCAGATTTGTATATGCATTATTTTGAGGATAAATTATTTAATTTTATAAATTTTCCATTTTATTGCAGATATGTTGATGATTCTTTTGCACTCTTGGACCTGTCTATTTCATCCATTGATAACGTCTTAACTATTCTAAACTCAATAGATCCTGTTATTCAGTTTACATATGAAGTTGAAGTTGAAAATAAATTGTCGTTTCTTGATGTGTTAGTCACACGTCAGCCTAATACATTTGATACCTGTGTATACCGGAAACCTTTTGCAGTCTCACTCCCCCCTCATTTTAATTCGTGTCACCCCCCTTCTCAGAAAGCCTCGGCTTTTCATTTCTTTATTAATAGAGCAATTTCCATTTGTTCTGATAATGTTTCCCTTGGTACAGAATTGAATTATATTAGATCTGTTGCTATTAATCGTGGTTTTAGTTTGACTTATATCAACCGTTTAATTTTTCGTTGTCTAAATAAAAATAGTAATCTTGTTCCTTCTGATGTCCCAGAATCTTTTTCTAACCTCATTATTTTACCATTTCACAATAGTATTAGCTATAAAATAGCTAATATTTTAAGGCAATATGATTTTAAGGTTGTTTTTAAGCCAGTTAATAAACTAAATTTTTCACAGTTAAAGGATAAAATTTCACATCAAAACTTTTGGGGCATTTACAATATCCAATGTCAATGTGGTTTGTCCTATATAGGACAGACTAAACGACAACTCCGTTTCAGACTCAATGAACACAGAAATTACATTAAGAAAAAAGAATTACAAAAGTCCTCTATTGCCTGTCACTGTTGGAGTGAGGGACATAATTTTAACTTCGACTCAGCCACTATTATTAAGAAATGTAACACTCCATTAGATTTAGACTTCTTTGAGGCAGTTTATATTCATAAATTTGGTAACTCCCTGGTTAATGATTTTTCAAGTGTACCGTACATCTCACCTTTCTGGGTTGAGTTACTTTGTCATAGTGAATCCTCTACAACCAACCAACCGACTTAATCAGATTGGAGGAGTTTCTCGGTGTGTTGTTGTTTTTCATTTGGGTTTTTAGATTCATTTTCATGTCTTTGGGGGGATACAATAGGGTTTAAGTTTATTTACACTGAGGAAATGAGTCCAGGATACTCATGAAACGTGCGTCTGTTTATTACACGATGTTATTGTGTGTCAAACGTTGATATTTTTAGTATATTCACTTTTATTATTATTCTTCTATTAATATTTTTTTCTGATCTTTTTAAAAATTACATATATATTTATGTATTTTATTATTACATTTTCAACTAATTAATAATTTTATATTTATCGTCATTATCAAATCAATAATTTACTTTTAAGTCTAAATTATAACACCAACTTATAGATTACATGCTCTATTGAAATGGCACATTTGGTTTTAAAAAATACAAACATACACCCCCCCCCCCCCTGAATAAGTGTTTTGCTTGAAAGATTTTTTTTAAATATACATTCTTACAAAATCGGGTTAAAGATATAAATTCGTGCTGATTATTGTCACGGACCTGGTCAATACCACTTGTCTCATTTAATATACTTTATATATGTGTTGGTAATGAGCATATGTTCGCTAAATGATGTCAATTTTTAATTATGTATGAATTTTTATGAAGCGTCTGTTCTGGAGGTTTTACCATATTAATTTTATTTTATTTTTTAAATATAAATTAGTTATTTTCTATTACCTCTTTCAAATTACGATACATGGTATATATTTTTTTATTCTTAATAATGAAGGTGAAATCTCAATTTAGTGAACTTAAGAAATATTAACAACATACAGATTCAGAAAATATAAATAAATATTTATCTTTCTAAATAACAAATATTTCTCCAGAATTTAAAACTGAGTTGTGTTTTGCTTTAGTTGTTAAAACTTTCATTTAAGAAACCTATTTTATATTTGGCAAACTTTTTAGTTTAGGATATTTATAAAAGATTATTTTTCGTGCAAATTCTTCACTCCTGTTAATATACGGCTATTATTAGTTATGTATCTTAGGGTGTTTCTCAAATGCAAGGAAATACTTCTATCCAGATGTCAAGAACGATTATATAATCAGCTGCAAAAGTCCCATAATGCAAATATGTTTAGTCAGGTAAGGGTAGAATTTTAACTACAATAAGAACATGAATAGCACTGAGCAACCTCCAATTCCTTTTGATGGATGAAGAATGGATATGTATGCTTACTGGAATGCATGCAATACTTGCAAAGAAAAGTAGTTGAAAGCATGGAACTTAGTTCCATGGTTGAAAGGAGAGAAACGTTCTTCTTCCCAGAATAAGTAGTAAGCTATTTCAAATTTAGCTTTGATATAACTAAAATAAACAATTGTCGGTACAATAGAAAAATAATCTTTAAAGCAGTCGACCAATGATTCTATAAAAGACAAAAGTATTGCTTTTAAAGGATTTCCTTGTTTAGAATTTTTACACAATACTTCGTTGACAATCATAACAAAGAACTCAAATTTTATGTCAAAGTATCCGTACATTTAGGCATTTTAAATCTCCTGAAATATTAGTTTTGTTAGCTAAAATGAAATTATATTTCAATGAAAAATAGTGCATAATGAAATTTCTATGTATTGAATGTTTTCACAGGATTTCAAAAGATCACTAAATGGAGATTTAATTGTAAACTAGTTTTATTTATTACAATAAGAAAAAAAAATATTTTTGTTACAGACACAAATTTTATTAACAGTACTTTTTTCATATTTAACTAGTTACAGATATAGAGTAGAAATGCCCATACTTTAAAAATTAAGAGCTAAAGAAATATTATTGTCATTTTAAACAGCAGTTTCATGTAGGTAATTGAAAATTAAACGATGTATTTATGTATCTTAGGGTGTTTCTCAAATGATCTGCTCAACAACGTGAAACTTTCTGACACATCTTTTGACTTATTTTTAAACGCAAAGACATAAAATTGGCTGGCCTGACTATTGAATTGATTTGAGATCGAAATGAATTTTCCATTTTTTGATAAATAAATTACTTATCGGGTTATAAGTGATTCATGTTACATGACGACACGTTTTTCTCCTTTCTCGTGCTACGGCGTCGAAAATTCAGCTCAAAACACCAACTTTGACGGTATTTTCTGAAAGATCTTCTGTCTTTACCAAAAAAATGGAAAACATCTTTTGATTACAAAGTTTATAAATAAGAACACCTGCCAATTTCAAGCGTTTTCAAACAAAAATAAACTAAAAAATATGTCATAAAGTAGCCAATTTGAATTTGAGAACAGCCTAGCATGCATAAACTCAGAAAAGCTTTTATAGATATATCGTTTAGCTACTTGTAATAAGGTAATATCAATATTAGAAATCAAATTGAGTTTTGCTTATTCTAATTCTAAATTTAAAATTATAATATTTCTAATTTAAAAAAAAAATGCATTTTGAATTTGTCTTTCAATTTTTGGTTCATAAAAACGTCAATTTTTCTCTTACTTTGTTTAATTGTGATTATTTATAATTTATAATTTAATTTATTTAATTTTAAATATTTTTATTTAATTGGCCCCTTTATCATAGACCCCTGACCCTGATATATGTGGCTCCTAACTAAAATGATAAAACGTATTGTTGTTGCAAATGATAAAACACCCCTTCCCTTTTCCCTTTTATTGTGATGCCGCGTGGGGAATTCGGGTCAAAACGATGACTTTCACAGTATTTTCTAAAAGATCTGATTTTACAATAATAATAATAATAATAATAATAATAATAATAAATAAAAATAGAAAAAAAGGAAAACATTTTTCTAGTATTACATAGTTTCTAAATAAGACCACCTGCCAATTTAATGCATTTCCGAACAAAAACGAGTTAAAAAATGTGTCAGAAAACAGCTCCTTTGGTTTGAGAACAACATTAAATAATTGATACGTTTTTTTTCTAGTTATCAATTTAATATTGTATTGAATATATATCAAAGGGTATGCATCTTTATTTGCAATAAAAGTTACAGAATTCCTGCTATACGAAGCAAGAAAATATGTATGTTTTCTATTTACTGACTCTCATATAAGAGAAAGAAATACATGAATACCGTATAAACGATTCAGGTACAACGGCCGTGTAGCGTAATCACTGGAGCGTGTTTCTCGTATGCGTAAGTACCCAGGTTCAAGTCCAGTCGGCGGTAAGAAAGTTTATTCCGTAAAATCTGTATCATAACTCTCATGGGATTCTGTGTGCGTGATTAATAAAAGTAATGTGTATTATGTAAATTTTTAAAAGATAATGTTCGTATTTATTAATTAAAAAAAATACTTTTTACATTACGTCGAATAATAATAACTTCGGTTGTTTTTTATGCACATTAAGTGACCCTGAAGTCTCCCAAATTCCTCCGGTATTACTTCCTGAAATCTTCCCTAGAACAACCTGAGGAGGAACCTGAAGGAGGTCCTGGGGAGCTCCCTGGGATGCTATGAGGCGGACATTTTCGGTTCCTGAGGACCTCCTGATGACAAATTTTTGCATCCTCAGGGATGCCTGTAGGATGAATGTCAATCTTCCTGGGGACGTCCTAGGGAAGCACATGTGCTATATGGGTTAACCGTTTGAGTGTTATGAAGCGCGATAGCGCCGCAATGTATCTGCGGATCAAGCAAATTTTGTTTTAACCCAGAAATTTTATCTTATAAAATGTAACTCACTAGATCGCTGTAAATACTTCAACGGTTGAATAAAAATTAAATGATTTCAATTATTGAATAAAATTTCTGGGTTGAAACAAAATTCGTTTGATCCGCAGATACATTGCGGCGCTATCGAGCATCAAAGCACTCAAACGGTTAAGGAGTTATAGTTTTGAAAATTTAACCCTATTGTACCATAAAAACCCAAGATATTAATTATTTTGTAACTAATTGAATCTTAACACTTTTTGTAACTATTTGAATTGCTTAACACATTGACGGACAGTAAGAGCAAGTGAAGTTCGGAAATTGACACTATATGTTTTCGTAATTTTTAGAATATTAGAAGTATAGTTTTACTCTTTCTGCTTAAATAAACTTCATTTTGATTAATTCAGCACCTTTAATTAGGTTGCACTACTCCCTTCACAACCACTTCAGGGTGGTTAGTGGTCAGGGAAAAATACAGTCAAAAAAGTGATAAACACCAGTATATTCTTATAGAAAAATTTATGTTGATTATTCGATCAAATAATATATTTGAATTTTTCTATAAGAATATACTGGTAATTGTCATTTTTTTACTGTATTTTTACCTGACCATTAGCCACCCTGCACGTGCATACTGAGGCTGCAACTCGTATAACAGGTGGAAAACGAACTTCAACCTATAAAATTGTTTCCAAAACATGACACTGGGCTTCTACTTGTACGCCGGTAAATGCACATTTGTGCTGCTATAGCCTTAGTGTCTAAAAACGACCGTTTCGTTTTGGACGGCTATTGCCGTCATGCCACATAGTGAACTTCCCTTTGACGGCTATAGACGCAAGTGTCCGTCAACGTGTTAAAACTATTTCTTAATGACACTCACAGGTGCTGTTTCAGCCAAACAACGGCCTGCTGGAGAAGAAAAAGGAAAAAATACATATATTTATATTGGGATAATATAATTCTGGCGCTATTAACTTTTTTTTTAAATTTTGTATTTATCGATTTGAAAATTAGGCATCTATGCCTATTTTTTTACTGAGAAGCCAGAAATCTAATTTTTATAAAGATCGTATAATTAGAACCGGAACTGTGTTTTAATTTTGCGTTAATGAAAATGTATTTTTATCGAAGGAAATGAATGGAATGAATATTTTTATCGAAGGAAATGAATGAAATGAATATTTTTATCGAGGGAATGAAAATATATTTTTATCTGATTTTTAAGGTAAAGAAATAAAAACATAATTGACAATGGCTTTAATAATTAAAGAAACTTTTCTATATTTTTTATTCACGAAGCAACTTTTTAACAAATTTCGTATTTATTGAACCGCGTCCCCTAGCGGTGGGTTTATAGTTATTTGACACCATTTTTAATATATACATATCTACTGCCTCCATTTCCACAGAACTAATTCCATTTAACAAATTTCACTCCTTTAGGTTCATCTGTAGCGTTTAATTGCTGTGATGTATAGCTCGTGTATTACTGCTTCTCTAATTCCGAATAGTAACTTCAGCAATTTCTTTAAAAATTCCAAGGTTTTCTACGATTTCTAGTCGTGGAACAAGTAGTCCGGTGGTTTTAATACGTATTTCGACAAAAAGCAGTCTCATCCCCCCTCCCCCACATACACACTTTAAAGTTTTTCTCTAACTATGCCCCGATTCCATAACTCGGCAACTAACTTACCAATATCAACGCAACTGATTTCTAACATTATAATTAACTTTATAATCACCCTCTATAACATTAAAGTGAACTTATAAGTTGTATATACCACTCTTTTCGAATAATTACTTCAGATTTGTTTATTGCATTTCAGAGTATCTAGCATTCTATGGGCCCAATTACGACAGTTTTTGGTCCATTCGACTCGATATCGACAGACTTAAATATTTTAGTTCCACTTTCTACCGTTAGGGGGCGCTTTCTATCTCACGCTCTACCTGATCGATTGCAACGCTCGTATAGAACAGATTAGGGCCGCTGGCGGTGTAAAGTGAAACTACAGGACTTTGCAGCGCGTGCACAGCACGACCGCTATACGGTACCATAGGCAGTGGGGACACAAACAGGAGGTTGATGCGGTTAGAGGATTATGCTAGATATTTAGGTACTAGTTAGAAGACTATAATAGATGGAATTAAAGGATTTTCCGTCACGTGCCCAGCACGCCCGGTGTATGGTGCGCAGGCAGCGAGGACCCGAGCCAAAGGTGTTTTCTGGTAGAGGTGGAAATAATGCATTTTTCCGGAGTGTGCCCAGCACTCCTGGGATACTTTGCAGCAAGCAGTGTAGACCCGAGCCGGAGGTTTGTTCTGTTCATGGTTTTAAAAAATTCGCGTTTCATATAGATTCGAGGAACTGATATAAATTAGGGGACCGCTACCGGGCAAAGCCAGCTAGTAATTTTTCTAAGATTAATCAGAAACATTAATTTTTTTAATCCTCGCTATTCAGGGTTTACAGAGTAATGTATGTATATATGTATATTTATATGTTGCTAGCACTATATCCAATGTATAATCTTCATGATAGATTTTCTTACGAAATGCAATAGAGATATTCTATGAAGATTATAATTTGAAAATAGTGGTTGGTAGTATGAAAAAAAAATTAAAATACTGCGACTTTCTCTATAATCTGGCATACTATATTCTTTAAATGCATATTTTTAACTTTATTTATTCTAATGTTATATTCCTTAAATGTATAATTCTTTCAATACAAATCTCAACTACTGAAATTTCCACTAGATTTATTCGGCAAGTGTTTTTATTTTTCGTGCAAATTACTTTACCGTAACTTTTTATAAACATTATGCTTTTTATATGCTGTTATATATTTTTCCCATAAAAAACAATATTAGATTATTTTATGGATATTTTATGTTACAATGAGCAAATATTTCTAATAATAGAGATACGTTATTCTCGTGTTAAATATCAGCTAACATAAGAATATAAGATGCTTAGTGGAAGTTATCTATTCTTTATAGGACATGTGAATGGATTTCATTTGATCGGACGTAAAAATATATAAAAATATATGTGAAAACTAAAGAAAAATATTATCTTTTGATACATTTAAAAATAACATTGTAATAAAACAGGATGATTAGATTTTTTCGTTCATGATGAAGGCTTTTTATTTTAATATTAGGAAAGAGTGCTTCCCTTTAAAAATATTTTTATGTCTGGCATATTTATTTCTATTAGATATAAATTTCGACATAAATTTTTCTAATTCATAATTACTTTAAGCATTTTGAAATCAAAAGATTATCATATTTTTCTTTTATTTCTTATTCTATCTATTTTATTTTCAGGTCTTAACCCTTCTTTGCATGAGTTTTTCTTTTACAATTGTGTTTTTTTATACATATATTAAATATTAGACACCAGAAATTTTAAGATAGATTTTTAACTTTGTTCAGCAACATAGTTCACGTGAAATTCACTGGATTAATATTTCTATATAAATATAGTGGTGGCGAAGAAGTTGATTTATGTATTAAAAGTTAAATAAACAGTGATGGAAATTTACATCACTATGCAATTAAGGGTTAAACCATAGACTTTTACTTTTACGCATTTTTGATACCACTATTTTTAAATAATAATCCTCATATATTCTGACCCCGAAATTCTGCATTTTGCTATGGCAAATTTTTTTAATTAAAACTAATGGTAGGATAAAAGCGTAAATATAGCCAACTATACTTAAATAGGTTACAAATATCATGCACTAAAATTGAAAGACGCCGGATGAATGGGGGTGTTTCTGACAATATTACTACCGCCGTCCCCTGATAACTAGGAATGAGCGCTGTCGTAGGCAGAATTTTCTAAGCATTTGTACAGTTCCCTGGAGTTACACACCAATAATTTTAAAAAGTTTTCTTTGATTTATTTAATCTCGGAAAAATAAGGCGAAGACAACTTTTAGAAATTATTGGTGTTCAAATTCGCGGTACCATAAAAATGCTGAAAGTATTCCATCTGCGAGAGCCGGAATTTTTCTGTCAGCGATCAGGCCTAGTATCCAGGAGGCGATGCTTTTATACAGGGTGATTTTTTTTAAAGTTGTGAAAGTAAAACTCTATAACAACAGAACCACTGATCCAAATGACCTAAAATTTCACCAGTATGCTCCCAAACCAATGGGAATTTTTTAGGTGTGGTTAAAAAAAACTTAAAATCGCACCGACAGAGGTACATAAATTAGCGTCGTAGTACTTAAAAGGTATATAACCTAAATATTTTAGTGTTTTACTCCGCTCGTATCCATCGTAATATTTAAGCATCGGTTTTCTAAACCACCAACTTCCTATCTAAAAAGAGAATTTTCATGTGTTGCGGATGTCACAACCGCAAACAATATTCGCAAAAATAAAAATTTAATACACAAAGAATTATAGCTATACTATGATAGATAAATTTTGGGTAAACCAAAATTATACGATTCAAATGTTTTGGCTTTAAAACTTTTAAGTACAAATCTAATTTATGTGCAAATTTGCCAGACACGCAAACATACATACGCATGGATTTAGTGATGATTACCTTTTATGTGTGTATAGTTTATATGTTTATAATATGTCTGTAGTTTGTAAATTATAGACTTATTTTGAGATTGTTTAATTGATGAAAAAGTTTGCATGGATCATTTCGTAATTATTCACCTTAAATAAAGGGATACCCGTGGCATTAGAGCAACGACTTCAAATGTTGATCGTGGAATGAATGGTACGATTTCCCCAGCTCCCTTGTGAATTTCTATTTCCCGTTCTTCGTGCTGTACATTCGGTATTGTGCTATGTGTGATGATCTGTAACAAAGATTTTGAACTTGTATGAAGAAAAGTATTATAAATAATATATGGTTTATCAGGGATGAAATAACTTCTTAGCTATATATCTCAATTGTAGACATGTGTTGCAATAAGACAATTTTCAGACAGAAAGTGTATTTGCACCAAATTATATTTATTAAGTTATTTCTGTGTAAAATGTTTTAACAGTAATTTCAGCTTCATTTAAACACAAATGTCCGTCATCAACTTCTTGTCAAACGGTGGTTCATTTCTGAACCACTTATTTTTAATCCCTAATAGCCATATTGGTAGCAGAATTTTGGAATGCAAATTTCCCTCGTATAAAGTACTTGAAAAAGAAAATATTTTACTTATTTTCAATTAAATTTGTTTGTAAATTCTGATGTCTTTCAATCATTTCCGCATTTTACGAGAATAGAAGTACTTGTCCCTGATAGGGTTAAATAAAGAAATACTAATATTGAAAATTTCTGGTATTTATGATGCTAAACAAATACGTGGAAAAAGTTGGGACTCATATCGCTAGATATTCGGTGAAATGCAATTTGCGTCGGGGTCGGAAATCAAACGCAAGTTCGTATGAAGGTAAGTCATGATGTCGTATTGGCGGTAGAAGGGCTATACTACCAGATACTCTAGCCACTTTACCAGGACGCTCCTCGGAACCGTTCCGACTCTGTACGAGGACTTGTGGATGGAACTGCGCTTGATTTTCACGTTAATGACATAGTCGTCCTGCAGGGTACGGGATACGGGACGCACAACGTTTTTTACGTCCTCTGGCAAGTTGACCTGACCCAGTATCCCGTGACTTCTACCCTCGTGATACAGACGCCGTATCTGCAAGAACAGCAGACGACGCGAGATCAGTCGCTCTTCCACCAGGGTCGGAGGAGACAGATGAGCTGGTTTATGTGGATAGGGTGAAGCCGTTTAACTTGTTGAGCTGGGGAACCATTCCCGAGTTCAGAGAATGCATTCAGTTGCGTCAGGCTCCAAATTTCTATTTTGAAAAGTTTATCCCCACACCGAACGCCTCAGTAAGAGAAGCGAATGTCTTGGGGTGGCAATTCTTGATGTCCTTTTGAAGCAGAGACGATCTCAGACGTCGCAGGACTTCCGAATTAGTTCTCGAGCAAGCGTACGCAGTTGCTTGTCGGCATTACTGTAGCAAGGCTGTGCGTCGGTCGGCTGCGTGTGGAGCAGCGACACTGAGGGACAACTGCTGATCCCTGTCTCGATCCTGGGTATCTCCTGCGTTGTACGTTTGACTCATCCTTCTCCACAGGCACAATAGAATCGTTGTTTCCCTCTTAGGATGCACTCCTGAAGTACTAGGCGCGGGAATTATCTTACGCTTTGGTCGGCTGCTCGTTCCGGATCACCTCTGCCCTGCTTTACTTCTCACAGGACCTCAGGATGCTTTTCTTTCTGCGTCAGTCGGTGCAGGCGATGCAGGCGATGCCTTTCTGCGCTGTTGAATTGCTGGACGCGTTCCTTTTCGGACTTTCTTGATGGAATTTTGCATTTAAGTCTCGGCATACTAACAACTTTTAAATTCTTGGCACTGCTGTTTAAGAAATATTTAAGACAAATTAAGTACTTGAAGATAGAAAATGTATCGGACTACATGAGGGTATAATTGTTTTTCCTTAATTCAGAAAAACGTCAGAGTTATTCAAGATTTTATTCCGATTGTCCAACACAGTATCGTGATTTTGAACACTAATTTCAATGAGTCACCACTGAAAGCGTTATTTATAGATCGGAATGGTTTAGTCGCCAGATGGTTTGCTAAGTTATATGCTCTCGAACGGCATTTAATGTCACTCTTGAGTGTATTTCTCACACTGTGTCAAATGAATTAGATTTCATTGATTAAGTAAATTTTCTTGTTCAAAATATGTTTCTTTCATTCGCGGCCTGAAAGGCAGAAATTGAGGTACGTTCTAGCAATAAATAAATTACAATATATCTAGATTACTTCTAACTAAAATACAAATAAATAAAATGACTTGTGTCAAACTATTGCTTGGATAAAAAGCAAAGTGTTCTAACATATTATTTGCATAAAACTCTTAACACTTTCTCGACGGAATCAGTCTGTTTTTAAAATGATGAAATTATCGACCAGAATTTACAGAAGAATTTATTAGAAAATAAAAACTTGCTTATTTTCCCGTAACTTATAAAAGGAAAAATTTAATTAACTATTCTTGGTGCCGTTTGTCAGTTTTGGAATTAAAATTAGGTGTAAATTAGGTGTAAAATTTAGAAATATTTAACTCATTCATTTACTTTAGTTCTAGTTGGTTTGTATTTAACTTAATATATGAAAATACTTCTGGTTCGAATAATCATTTTGAATGTACCTATCGGGTCCATTGGACCCGTCTGGTAAGCGGGGAGTCAACGTAAAATATATAAATAAATTATAAAGTATCTATATTAATTCTAACTGAAATACAAATTTAAAAAAAATGTTTGAATGAAACTCTCTATCATTTGGATAAGAAGTAAAGTGTCCTAACATATTTGCAAAAGAAGGTTAAGTTAAAATATATACACTTACCGTAATTTCCGGCGTATAATCCGCAGATGAAACAATCATGTTTGGACCCAGAAATTTTATTTTATAAAGTGTTACTTCGCAGATCGCTGTACATATTTGGCTTCAATTATTGAATAAAATTTCTGGGTTGAAACTGAATTGCTTGATCCGCGGATTATACGCCGGAAATTACGGTAATTCTGTTTTTACACGAACATAGATTTAAAGATTGAAAACAGAAATAGATGCAAATAACTATCTAAATTATTTCTAACTAAACTATTTATTAAAAAATAGCTTGTATCGAGCTATCGCTTTCATAAAAATCAAAATATCCTAACATATTTGCATAAAAAGTTTAAGTTGAAAAAAAGAATAAGTGATAAAATGAAAAGATTACTTCTAACTAAAGTACTATTGACATTTTCGGTCAGCAACAAAATGTTACACAAAAGATCGAAGTTTCATGTCCTTGTTCGTTCTTTCGTGATTGCCAGACCACACCCAATACCCGCAAAGATGCATCACGGTATTATTTCAATGTATAAAAACTCTAAGCATCAATATTCATTTGCGAATCACTCTAGCTGCATTTAACTACGCATATAGTTGTTTAAATAATTTAATGGAAGGTAATTTAAAGTTTTCGAAATTTTATATGCGCATTGCTTTCAAAATTTCCGGTTTTTGAGTACCACTATTTTTTAATAGAAATATTCATCTTATTGAATGAGAGAAAGTTCTTATTAAATAAGACACAGATTACTATTCGGAAACAGTGGTACTCAAATATCGGAAGGTTTGGCTGCTATGAGAAAAAGTCCCTTTATTTAACCCCTTGGGGACGAGCGACACGTATACGTGATGCATAAGACGCTCAGAATCTTCGATTATTCCCACCAGTTATTTTTTTATCGCAAGCTTTGGTTTATTTAAACTTAGCATTTCGGCGATTCGATTAGGCGAAAATTTCCGTTATGTAAAACTGGTGGTAAAAGATTAAAAATTCTGTAAAGGACGCTCGTCGCGAAGGGGTTAATGATAGAAATTCTGGGATTAGACAACACAATGACTGTGTGACTTACTATTCGTATAGAGAGGTATATAAAATTCGGAAAGTTTGGCAGCTATATATGCCTATAAAAAAGAATCTAGCTGTTACATTTTTCATACATTCATGCAGTGGCGGTTCGCCACCGTCTTTTTGGGGGGCACTAAATGCGTGTCTGAAACACACATTATTTCCATACCATTATTTTTTCAGAGTGGCCAAGTTTCCGGCTTTTTGGACACCAGTATTTTAGTACAGAAAAGGTTGCTTTGTGTAATCGGAACATTTTCCGATTTAGAAGGACAATATTTTATCAATGATCCGGCAAAAAGCCGGAGACTTGGAAATTCTGTTTTTTACAAAAAAACTTTTTCTTGTTTAATGGCAGAACTTTCTGTCAGTAAATAAAATAAAGTATTATTTTTTAATAATAGTGGTAAGAGAAGAATAAATTTAGCAGCCATGCATTTGGTGCCCCAAATAAAGCCAGTCAGGAGCCGCCACTGCTTTCATGTATATAGAACACATAGGGTTTCCATTGGTCCGTTTTTTTGGACTAACAGTATTTCGTAGTATTTGCAACAGAAATAATTTTCGAGCGTGTTTCTCCCAAATTTGCAAACATAATACAGTGGTATTTAAACATCAGTATGTCTGGCAGCTATATATGCGTAACAAAAGAATTTAGTTGTTGCATTTTTCATACTTTCGTATACAGGGTAATTATAAAAAAACTATCCCGATATATGAGTCCTTAACTATCACACCGTTCACAGAAACTGACTGAAATTTTGGTTTCAATTATTTTGATTTATGCGCTCAAGAATCGTATGAAAAACAACAGTTTAACTCTAACAGTTACGGTTACAGTGACAAAATTTTGAAAATTACAAATGGCAACACCTATTTTTTTATTGGAATGTGATCTTCATAGTGAAAAACCATAAAAAGTGTTGAAACAGTACCTGTAACACGAAAATTGGCGGCGCTAGAGACACTAAGAAGAAAAATGGAAACAACCAATAAAGGACAGAGAAGCAACAAAAAGTAAAACATTTTATTATTTAGTGCTATCCACCATGTGCCACATGCAACGTGTCTTCGTGTGTGACGTGGAAAATTTGTGAAACACAATAAAATGTTTTGTTTTCTGTTGATTCTCTGTCCTTATTCGTTGTTTTCACTTTTCTTCTTAGTCTGTCTAGCGCCGGCAATTTTCATGCTACAGGTACCGTTCCAATGCTTTTTATGGTTTTTCACTATGAAGATCACATTCCAATAAAAAAAAAATAGGTGTTGCCATTTGAAATTTTCAAATTTTTGTCACTGTAACCGTACCTATTAGAGTTTAACTGTTGTTTTTCGTACGATTCTTGAGCGCATACCTCAAAATACTTAAAACCAAAATTTCAGTCAGTTTTTGTGAACGGATAGTTAAGGACTCATATATCGGAATAGTTTTTTTATAATCACCCTGTATATTCATACACTAGAATTGAATTCCACAGGTCCGTTTTTGATTACCAGTAATTCCTAAAAATAATTTTCAAGGCTTTTTTTCACATTTGCAATAAAAATAATTTTCGAGTTACGTATTTCTACAATTTTTGCAAGAAAATTCTCAAAAGAATATTTTTGTCTGAAAATAGTGGTTTTACAATAAACAGACCCAGTGAAAGCCCGAAATACAGTAAAACTATTGCTTTTGAAATTCTGTAAATTGTAACTGAGTGAAAATTCATAAAAAAGGATGTAAAATATTTTCTAAAATATCAATTATTTGAATTTTTGCTATTAATGTTTAAAACTATAGCTGTAAAGAATGTAGCAAAAAAAAAATACTGAAAATTTCAAACAATAATGTACCTCAAGAATAATTTTACAGTTGTTAGATTTCAATAGAGATACTTTTTTTTTTTGGTTTGATATGCTTATCTTCCTTTAGGGATCGTGTGTCATGTATTTTGACTGCCACAATTTCCAAACAATAATCTTTGACAAAGATTTCTGATACATTTGTTTAAAAAATCAAACACGATGTTCATTTGAACAAAGTGTTAGTCAAAATATAAGACATTGGAAACTATGAATCTACTTAAAATAGCATCTTAAAAGAAAAAAAAAATGTTATTGGCATTATTTTTAATATTTCTGATAGGTATTTTTTTATGCTAAATAAATATGTTATTCAGCTACTTCATCGGGCGAATGGAAACACAAAAGGCTTCTCAAAAACTCTCTTTAGAAATTATGAGAAGCAAAAATAAACAAGCACGAAATTAGCACAGGAGAAAACAGTGTATAAAAATGTTATTATTCTGGTGACATGAAAAGATGAATTAACAAATAAATGGCGTTATGAAAATGTGAAATAAAAATGCCAAAATATTTACAAAACTACATAACACTTTAAAAAAAAAATTAATAATAATCCTCAAGGATAGTATTTTTGAGTTGGAAGATTTTAAAATAACTTCTTATATATGATTTGTTAAACTTATATAATAAAATTCAATTGAATTTAATACGGGAACACACGCGTAGGATATAACATACGCATAGTGCGTACGGTTATTATTTTGCTACTAACGATTCCAGATAGTTTTCGCCTTTTTTTATAGTCTAATACAGGTATTAAAGTGAAGCAGCTCCCCTGACACTAAGTGACGCCACTGCTAAAGGGGCTCAAAAATGCTACGGGGCTTACCCTACCCTACTCCCATCTGGTTATGGCCCTATCTTATCCTGTAACATGAAATTATAACACTTAGCTCTGCATGCAGCTGTAAAAGCCTACATAAATAAGTAAAACCCTTAAGAATCAAGACGTAGAAGAGATAGAGTGGAGTGAGTAAATTTTTTTGCCTCCACCTCCCCCCCCCCTTCTAAGTGGCAAAATGAGAAAATCTGGTGGTCGTCATCGATCACTGCACTTATGACATTTTTTTCTGCAGCAAGAGGCCCCTAATACAGATCTATAAGTGGAATAATATGCAAAATGAATTGTTTGCAGTTGCATTAATTTTCTTGCTGGTTAGTGATAGAATATGCCACCGCCTTTGAAAAGATGAAAATAGTTTTAAAAGTAAAGTGTATTAGCAAAATATAGTTTGAGAAAACTGTAATATTCAAATTTTAATTGCTTAATAGGCGTATAGCCAACATAGTAAAAAAGTACCCAAGCCAGGAATCGAACCCGGTCATCAGATTAGCGCACTATCGTTCTAATGACCCCGGGTTCGAGTCCCGGCTTGGGTACTTTTTCACTATGTTGGCTATACGCCTATTAAGCAATTAAAATTTGAATATTATGAATGCAAGGCGTGAGAAATTTTCTCTGGAAAAATTTCCAAGTATTAAATATATGTATATATATATATATATATATATATGAGAAAACTGTAGTTTGTAATTAATTTTAAATATTTAAACAATTTATTCAGAAATGTGTGAAGATTTAGCGTTAAGTTTTGATAAAGGTTTTGCATGTTTGCAAGTTTTAAATGTGCAGTATTAATATAAATATCTAATTCTAAATTAATTTGTTTCAAACTATTTTATTTTCCTGTATCAGGAGTAATAATAATTTAAAAGTATTTTTAACCATAAATTTTTCTATAAGATATAAAAGTATATATTTCAAATTCCTTCAACCAAAACATTTTTTTTAATTTCCAAATTAAGTGAAAGTTTTCCATACTTAATAAGTACATTTTATTACTTTCTTAAAATATGAAAAAAATAGGAGTTATTTGCAACTGTTTCAAAAATTATTTTGCAAAGTATTATTTTTTACTAAAATTTAACCCTAGAATGCTACCCTTTCGTCTCCTGGACGAAGATCATAACAAATAATTCGTCAGAAATTCTTCGGCACCAGTATTTTATTACAGAAAATCTGTGCTTAAAAAAAAAAAAAAAAAAAAAAAAAACGTCTTTTTTTTTTTAAGTAGAGATTTTCTGTAATAAAATACTGGTACCGAAGAATTTCTGAAGAATTATTTGTTATGAGCTTCGTCCAAGAGACGAATGGGTAGCATTCTAGGGTTAATAGAAGTAAAATGCAGTTTGAATACAGGTTTATGTTTGAATAGTACACTAAAATTAATTTGACATAAACATATATTTATTATTTCGCTAGAAAAATCGACCGACGTTGTATAGGACCAGAAGCATCCAAGTCTAACGAGAAAATCTATGCCGTGATCCGTTCCTAGCCCCAATATAATGAGAGAAAAACGGTTTTACAGGCCCACCGGTTGCTCCAGGTGCAACAACAACAGACACAAATAATACGTTAACCCCTTCAGGGGCAAAGTACTCTTGTAGCTAAAATATTGAAATTATTGATTGACACCAGGATTCACGAACGAATTTATTTTAAGATAAGTAAACGCTTTTCCTCATGTACTTTATAAATTCAAAATTTGATTATAAAATTCTGGTGTCATTGTGGCATTTTGGGATTAAAATTAAGTGGTATATATAATATACCGGTGCCCTTCAAGGGGTTAACAGAACAATCATAAAAACTTTTTATTATTAAAATGCACGTATTTTATTATGGGCACCAGAAAGATTTGAAATGACGAAAGCTGACTGAAGTTTGATTGCACCTTACGAAGACTGTAATAATTTTAGTGTAGGGCTTTTCAACCTTCTTACTGAAATTCATTAGCCACCAGAAATTCAGAAAGGTGTTCTTTGCTGTATCTATTCACAAAATTTCCATCATTTAATAAAGTAATTTTTAATTTAATAAAATACTAGTAGCTGAGTGGTTTTCGGAATACAGGGTGATGACCGTTAACTTTCTGCACTCCACTGGCACATCACCGCCCCCTGAATACTAGGCCTGCGCGCTGAAAAAAATGGCGGCTGTCGCAGGCGGAATCGTTTGTACAGTCCTTCGAACTTCAACACCAATAATATCTAAAAGTTATTTTTGAGTTATTTGATCTCCTAAAAACAAGGCGAAGAAAACTTTTAGAAATTATTGGTGTGGAATTTCGAGGGACCGTTCAAACGCTGAAAAAAAAATCGGCCTGCGACAGCCGCCATTGTTGTCATCGCTCAGGCCTAGTATTCAGGGGGCGGTGGGCACATATACGGTGACATAGTAAGTTTAACCTGAAATGATTGATTGACACCAGGTACTTAATAAAAGGGAAATTTTCATTCCAAAATTTTGGTGTAAATCAATCATTTCAAGTAAAACTTCATTAGTATGTCACCGTATAGTTGTCAGTGGAGTGCAGAAGGTTGATTTAGACTATCTCAGGTTTTATACGCTTTTACCATAATTTTTTAATAAAATTTTTCTATTCAATATTTAAATAGCAGAAATTGAAGACGCTTCGTTTAATTGTAGGAGTTGTAACACTTTCCTGCATTTAAATAATGCGAAAAATTCTATTAAAAATTGTCGTAAAAGCTTACGAATCACGTATTACTTATTTTACATTTATTTATTTGTTTTATATTTAAAAAATTGTTAAATTACAGAAAACAATTGCTAAAATTTTAGTATTGTACGACAAAATTAATCTTGCAAAGCTGGTTTTGTCAGATTGTGAAACCCAGATTTCATGCATTTGCTTTTGAGTAATTATTTCTTTTTTCCACTTCTAATTACGTTGTCTGTCAATTATACCTAAAAAAAAAAAAGTTATAACACAAAAATCCAAATCTACAAATATTTATCATATTTCAGTGTTCGTACGCTGTTACCACAATTTTTTATAGAAATTCTCTATTTAATATTTAAATAAGAAGAAATCTCAAACGCCTCGTTTAATCACAGGATTTGTAATACTTTTCTGCATTTAAATAATAAGGCGAAAAATTCTATTAAAAATTGTAGTAAAGCGTACAAACCCTGTATTTTTTTATTATAACTTTATTTTTTTTTATGTTTAATTTGGAGAGAACTTAATTTCCTTTATTTTATAATATGGCAAAAACACTGAAAGTGTTTTCGATATGAATGAGTCTAAAGTTTTGTCTTTCGCAGTGTATCGCTGGTGCGCGGCCGTAATTAAAAAAAAATTCTCATCCGACAAACTGTATGGCATTCTTAAAACCCCCTGACCGCCAAGCAAAAAGGCAAATTTGTAATGTTGTTTTATCTGTTATTTTTTTTTAAATGCTTAAAAAATCTGAATTTTCAAACTTGAGATAAAAAACTTAATTACGTATATAAGTATAATCCTTGAGAGTATCAATCATTACTTGATGATTTAAAAATGCATTATATTTGTAGAATTATATTAATTTAAACAAACCTTCTATTGCTGTGAAACCTACAGCATAGTGAACGGATATATCAGGTCGCGGCGGTGAGAAGGTTAAAGGATCAAACATTTGAAAAATAATCAAGAAAATAAATAAATTTTTACGTCATTTCAAACCGTTCTATGGTACCCTAAAAATTCGAAATCATTAAAAACATGAAAAAACATCTTTGAAAGTAAAATCTCAGCAGACGGAGAGAGATGAACTTAGGAATTTTTTTTCTCTCTGCTTTCACCTAGAAAGTGAGTTGTCATATCAACAGACTTTAGTGATAAAAGGGTCAATCTTGTAATGCCAACTCAAGGAAGTTTTTCTTTGGATTTTCGTTGGAATCGTCGAAAATTTAACGTTCTTTTAATATCTTTAAAAACTCTTATAAATTTAGGATAATTTAGTTATTATTTTAATGCAATTTCCTAGATTTTTCATTATACGGGGTCCTCATTTTCGGCTATTGGTGGTTTTTTATTTTTAAATCACAGTGCGAATTCCGATTAAACCTTATTGGAATGAGGACAAAAATTTACAATATTGCGCTAAAAGATTGAATTTAAATTGCTTTTATGAGTGGCTAAAACTCGCCGGCGAACTTAAAAATAGGGAAAATACGCGAGTTTTTCTGTTCAATAAAAAATAACTAAAAATCTAAAATCCGAGGCTTTGTTACACTCGGACCTGTATTCGTCTATAAGGAAATACATATTTCGTGCTCTACGTGCGATAGATTTTTTTAGCTTTCACGAACAATCACACAGACATACGACTATTTTTTCTTATTAGTATAAATTACGAAAAAATGCTAAATCTGATTAGAACATAAAGAGTATATATGATTTATTTGTGGATGACAAACAAAATAAAACTACCATATGTACTCGAGTATAAGACGACCTCAAAGTTCGAGAAGAAATCATGTTTAATACCAGTTATTTACAATTTTTTATACTTCTTTATTAATATCATTTAATTATAAATTATTTAAGGTAAAGAAAACTATTGTAAAATATTGGTATTAAACCTGTTTTGATGTCGAATTTGGGGTTCAGCTTATACGCGAGTGTATACGGTAATGCAACATTTTCCTCTTAACACGAAATATGTCTTTAAATTTTACTGTATTTCATAATTCCGGTTCTGCAGGATTATTATTGTATTTATAGATTTCCTATGAGGGTAAAAGTGTAAAATATAAAGAATTTTGAATATTATTTTCCTCTCACGTCCCGTGACTGAGCGAAACGTCAACCCGTGACCCGAAGACTCAGCACTAGGGGTCACAGTATCTGTTTAATCCTTTGAAGATCAGCATTGTAGTATATATATATCACTTAATTTTCATCAAGATTTGTGTCATCCATTTAGCTTTTTTTTTTTTTATGTGAAAATTGTTTTAATGTTGCATTTATTTATTTAAAAATAAAATTGTTCCTAAATTCTTATGTGTTTTCAATATTACAGCAACAGAATTACTTGTTCTTGAAATAATTAACAAAGCCGCACAGGTGTTTATGACTGACACTTTCGGCCTCAAAATTTCCTTACCTGAATTGGTCTTTACCTGAAAGAAGGGGAGGAGTGGGATCTTTAGCAGCTCTCTAGGGAAACAGATGAATACGTTTGAAACTGCGAATAGTAATTATTATCGTTTTATATTCTGTCATAAAAAAGAAAATTCTGCAGGAAAATAAAACAAATATTACTATTCAGAAAGGGTGGTATTCTAAATTAAACACTCGCGGGAACCCTGAACTAATTAACTTTGTCCTACTTGCCTCAATCCTGGCAAGGGGACTCTCCATTCTACTGATTGTATTTACAAGAATATGGTATTCACACGGAAGCCAGTAGCAGCGTAGAATTCTTCTTCGGTCATCCGGCCATTTACTGACCACTACCTTTCATGCTGTTTCGCTTATGTATTTGGAACAGAGCTGGGGCTTTAAATCCTGGCTGTTCGTAATACAACTATTATTCATAAATAGTGCATATCATAGTTTATTTTCAGCACCATTAAACGTTTTCCATGCTGATAGTTTTTGTTTCTTTTTCAGGTTTCTGACTAACAGAAAAATGCTTCTAAAAGAAAAACTGTTCCTTGTTTTATTGACCATAACGCTGTTTGTTGCAAGTGAAATTTTACATCCTGTCGGTAAGTAACTGTTTACATTATCATTTTCTTCACAACAACTGTACTGTGAAATTGTTTTGCTTTTCTTACTTATGAATAGGGGTCTTCACCCCTTTTTGTGCCTGCAAAATCGTTAGCCCCCAAAAATTTTGAAGTGCAATTTTCGCTTAATTGAATCGAAAACGTCTCTGTTATAAATTGAATATTTTCTGTTATAAAATAAACGTACTTTGATTTACCGCCGAACAAAGGTTTTAGAATCCGACAGTAGAATAAGAACCTCTCTGATGCTTTTAATTAATTTCTAAATTTATTTTGTCAAATATTTTAAAACATTCCAATTGAAAATTTCGGTACAATTCTTAGCATAAATATCCCGAATTACAGTAAAATTCCAAATATCAGTGGAAATTTCAATTTTCAAATTTATAATTCGAGTGGTTAACAGTTTAAAGAAAATTCCAGCATATGTCTGGAATGAATATAAATAATAAATTGTTAAAAATAGATTCGTAAATTTTTTTAAAATCTAGGCTTGTAGATTAATTGAAGAAATTTAGCATTCTAAGTGGAGGCATGGTTAAACTTCGAACAATAAAAATGTTCCTCTTTAAAAACAACAGAGAACATAAAATGTAATATTAATTTCCATACAATTAAGATTCTAAAACGTAGTAGCAATATAATATATATATATATATATATATATATATATACCGGGTGATTATAATTAAAGTTACGATTTCAAAACTCGATAATATTAAAACTACTGGTCAGAATGACTTGATATTTTAGCAGAACAATCGTGAGGCAATGGAATTTTGTTTGGCGAAGGAAAAAAATAGTTCCAAATTGTGCCGATAGATGGCGATGTCAGGGTAATGTCAGGGGAAAGACCAAAAATGTATTCTTGAACCCTTACCGGCGCGGAGTAAATATGTTTGCAAAATGATGAAATAATAGACTGACAACGGAATTTACAAACGAATCCATTAGTAAAAAGAAACTTGCTTATTTTCTGGTTCTTAATGAAAGGAAAATTTTAATTAAATATTCTTGGTGCCGTTTGTCAGTTATAGAATTAAAATTGGGTGTCCTTTTTTGTGACCACCGCCCGTTAAAGGGTTAAACATAGGAATAATGTTGCCAAAAGGAAAAAAATAGAGTTCAGAGATTTACTAAAAATTTATTAGCGAAAAGACAAGACTACGTGTTTACAGTGACGACAGCGATAATGACAAAAAATGAAAAAAAAAAAAGAGCTTCATGGAACAAACACCTTACTGATTATTAAGGCATAAGTTGCTCAATATGCCCTCCGCCTTGTTCCGCTACTAATTGGAAGCACAAAACGGCATGCTCCACAACAGATCGGAGGGTATCTGTACTAATGCAATGGGTGTGTTGTGTGATGCTTGCCTTCAAGTCGGCTAGATTCTGAATCCGCCCGCTATAAACAACATTCTTCAGGTACCCCCAAAGCCAGAAATCACACGGGTTTAAGTCGGGGGAACGTGGCGGCCACGTTGTTGGAAAATGGCGGCTTATGATCCTATCATCTCCGAAATTATCACTCAGTAGCTGCTTCACAGTAGTAGCAATGTGCGGAGGAGCGCCATCTTGCATGAATATTATGCGATCCACACACTGACGTTGTTGAAGTGCCGGAAGAACATGGTTACGCAAAAGTGCTTCATACCGCTTGCCAGTAACTGTGCAGGTAACGGGACCCGCAGGTGTGATCACCTCGAAGAAAAATGGACCGACGATAAACGCTGCCGTTATTCCGCACCACACAGTGACCTTTTCAGACTGAAGAGGTAATGGCTGTAACTGGGATGGATTCTCGGTCGCCCATATCCTGCAATTTTGCGTATTTACAGAACCTTGCAAATGAAAGTGGGCTTCGTCAGACCACAGAATGTTCCATGGCCATCCGTTGTCCATTTCCATCCGGGCAAGAAATTGTAGTGCAAAAGATTGACGTGCTTCCAGGTCAGCAGGTAGCAACTCCTGCACATGAGTTATCTTGTACGGATAACAGCGTAAGACGTTCCGTAGGACTTTACGCACCGTGCTGTTCGGCATATCCAGCATTCGGCCAATCCCCCTTGCACTGCTGATTCCAGCATCACTGTCAGTATGTTCCTGTAATGCTGTAGCCACATCTTCCACTGCCGCAGCTGAAACTGGTTTCCTTCCTCTACCCCTTTTAACATCAAATGAACCGGTCTCTTCGAATTTAGCAATCATTTTTTGCAGACCATTTGTTGTTATTGGACCTTTTTTTACGGATTTTAATGTCCGAAACTTCCTAATAGCTGTAAGTGCACAGTCATCGTTTTTATAAAAAAGCTTCAAGAGCAGAGCGCGAACCTTCATAGTCAGCGTCATGATGAAGCATTTAGGCAAAGAGCTGCTGCTCTGCATTTTTATGGTTGCTATGTCTGCGGTGCGCATGTCACGTATTAGTAATTTGCATATCTTCAGACAATGTGAACCCAGACAGCGCCATCTATGGGCACATTTTGAAACTTTTTTTTTCCTTCGCCAAACAAAATTCCATTGCCTCACGATTGTTCTGCTAAAATATCAAGTCAATCTGACCAGTAGTTTTAATTAAAATTATCGATTTTTGAAATCGTAACTTTAATTATAATCACCCGGTATTTAATTAAATTTTTCCTTTCATTAAGAACCAGAGAAATAAGCAAGTTTCTTTTTACTAATGGATTCGTTTGTAAATTCCGGTGTCAGTCTATTATTTCATCATTTTGCAAACAAATTTACTCCGCGCCGGAAAGGGTTCAAGAATACATTTTTGGTCTTTCCCCCTGACATTACCCTGACAACGCCATCTATCGGCACAATTTGGAACTATTTCTTTCCTTCGCCAAACAAAATTCCATTGCTTCACGATTGTTCTGCTATAATATCAAGTCATTCTGACCAGTAGTTTTAAAATTATCGATTTTTGAAATCGTAACTTTAATTATAATCACCCGGTATATACACACACACACATATATTATATATATACATATATATATATATAATATGTTGCGTTCGCATACTCGATTCTCGGACAACTTTTACCACTTTCCCACCACCTCTCTATATAATATGAAAAATAAATAGACATGATTTTAGTACATCTGCAGTGATCGCGAAATACACTCCACTCTTACTAGCAACATTGTAGGCTCCACCAAAATATTTTCCACTCGAGGTCAAAAGCCAAGTAATACCAGTTTCATACGGGGTCATATTTCTCTATATGCCAGCCGAAACTCACATAATATGCAGCGCTAACAATATTTTTGACCTGCATGCGCTGGTGACATACAGAACCAACAAATTTAGCAGAATTCATATCGGCGTAAAAGAAAAAATGGAAATACGTTGAAACTAAACAGACGGGCTTCGAAAGAACAAAGAATGATATTAATACGTGAATTATATTTTTATAATTGGGATTTGAAAGGAGAAATAAAATATTAATGTATGCAATTAGATGAATTTAGTTTTAAGGTAAAATGAATAATTTTTAAGACAGAGAAGAATTAAATAAAATAGGTTTATAAATTATACTAGCGGCCCTCCCTCGCTTTGCTTCGGGTTAACCTTGAAAACCTTCATCTCTTTGTGTTTTCTGTAGACCTTATTAATGTGTACAATAATTAGTACATTATTTTGATAAATCTTGTAGGGTTCAGCCTGCGTTTGCAATGTATAAGCGGAAAAAATTAAATTATTTGCGACATCACATTAAAAACCTCAAAAATAACAGTATTTCTCCACTATTTAATGGATGTTATTATACATATAAACCTTCCTCTTGAATCACTCTATCTATTAAAAAAAACCGCATCAAAATCCGTTGCGTAGTTTTAAAGATTTAAGCGTACATAGGGATATAGGGACAGAAAAAGCGACTTAAACCTCAAAAATAACAGTATTTCTCCACTATTTAATGGATGTTATTATACATATAAACCTTCCTCTTGAATCACTCTATCTATTAAAAAAAAACGCATCAAAATCCGTTGCGTAGTTTTAAAGATTTAAGCGTACATAGGGATATAGGGACAGAAAAAGCGACTTTGTTTTATACTATGTTAAGATTAGACCAGAAACATTTTTAGAATACTTAAATATGGAACTGGATTTTAAAATTCGTTTTATATATATATATTTTATACATTATATATATATATTACACATTATATATGTATATATATATATATATATATATATATACAGATAGATATATTATTTTCTAAAGTTAAAAATATATAATAAAATGCTTATCTTTTTAAATACAAATAACAAATATAATATGTAGCTGCCAATTTTTCAGCTTTTTCTTTAAAAAAATTATTGGTAGGAAAAAAGCGCAAACGTTGGCAACAATTACAATATTATCTTGACCGTAGTGTTATTTATTCTTTTAAATTTGACATTCGGCATTCATACACAATTTGAAAATGCTGCAATAAAACAAGACAGGCAACAATTTTTAAGTTGATTCAATATTTCATTGCTTATTTTGGATGAAATAGGATCTGATTTCTTTTTATATTTCACTTTGCATTTGTTGTTTGATTTTTTCTGATGATTTTTTTAAACACATAGGATTAAATTGTTTCATAATAAACTTTTATGACATTCAAATGTATCTTTCTCATTCATTTAAAATGATTATGAAGGCTTCGTCCTAAACTTATGGAGACTTTTGTGCCCAGTTTTCTACAATTTATCTATAAAATGAAGAATAAAATAATGGAATACTCTGTAACTTCATATATACTAGTACTTTCCAGAAAAGCATTCTAGTAAAATGGACGACAAATACTCTGATAAAAATGCTTCTCATGTATCTAAATGCGTATATCCTGATGTTGTTTATTTGAAAATAGACTGATTTCCATACGTTAATGAAATTGTCAAAAATTAAAAAAAAAATTAAAAAAAACGCGCATTGATTAGTGTACTAAAAAGTAGATTTTTTTAATCTAACGGACCTGCCTTAACACAGGTAACAGGTCCTGCTTTAGTACGCCATCTACAATTAATTTTACTATGGTTCGTTAGCTGTTGGGAACGCTACGTGGTAAAAACGAGTTGTTCCTTAACAATTGTCAAGCAGTGTAAAACAAATTCATTGAATTGACTTCCTGGAACATGCCATTGAAAAACTGTTGTAGAGGTATATTGTGAAACTAGTGTGTGAATATTTTGTGTATATCTTCTTGCATCACAAAATAAAACGTTTGATGCGGACACTTGTCGTGTCCATTGAATCTGAAATCAGCGGTTCCCTTTCCAAATAAGTATTGTATTTTCTTAAAAAGTGATAGCAGGTATTCTTTGAATTGAGACAAACCTGAAACACGTTCTCATGCAGCAAACATGCGTGAAAATTATTCATTCGGAGGAGACAGTGTCTGTATGCATTTGAAGTGGTATCTCATTTTTTGAATGCACAAACTTCATGGTCTTGCTGCAGAGAACTGTTACTACAGAAATCAATAATGAAATTCACGTTACATATGAGTGCCTTTATCTTGTTTCTATTAGTGATGGTTTTCTCATACATGGTGATTGCACTAGTAGCTCAGAGGGAAATGATCATCTTCAGCTTCAAGGATTGAACCCATGGAATGTCCATCTAGATCCTCATTCTTATTAACAACAAAAATTGATAATTGAGAACAGTATAAATCAATACGTGTTCTCTCTTGATTCTCGGGGTTGTAGCATTCCATACATAGGCGCGGATTCATGGGGTCAAAATAGGAAATCAGTAATTTTAAACCACTAATATTTAAAAAGATTTTTTGTCCTATTTAATCACTGCGATTAATTAAGACAAATTATTAATTAAAATTAGTGGTGGAATTTTGTCTAATTTTCCCCCGTCCATTATGTTGACGCATACGATTCCATAATGTATGTATATTTTTTCCCACTTAATTTTAATGATTAGTACCAAATATCTTTTTATAAAATTTTGGTTTTATAACTTTGGTGAAAAGGTAAAAAGGTGCACGATTTCATTTCTTTATTTCAAATAAAATGTTTCGAAAATGTCTTGCGTGAATTCGACATTAGAGAAACATATTTATTTGCTTCTGAAAGGTTTAACTGATTCGAACAAAATAAACATTATTACGTTAATGGTATTGTTTTATTTCTAAAGCAATTCCTTTTTTTTCCATAGTTCCTCTTGTTTGCATAGCTATTCCTGTTACCATTCCTGTACGAAATGAATGCATTCAATTTCCCAGTTTCAAGCGTATAATAAATGCGAAAACTTTAGAACTGTGTTGCAATTTGTTTTCGTCTTACGTTCAGGCAGTGTAAAATCCTTACTGTTCAGTACTACTATTTCCGAATAGTAACCTTTGTCTTAGTTAATCGCGAAATATTAATATAAATTCAGCATTTAAATAAGGTGGAGATTAGAAAGCAGTGGGTTTTAAAAATAAAGGCGGCATGTATCTGCAATCACCAACTTTCAACTATCGTCATTCCCGACGTATTATCCGCAGATGAAACAATAATGTTTGCACCCATCAATTTTATTTTATAAAGTGTTACTTCCCAGATCGCCGTAAATATTTGGATTCAATTATTGAATAAAATTTCTGGGTTGAAACCAAATTTTTTGATCCGCGGATTATACACCGGAAATTACGGTATATAAACTCTTGTATAACAAAACGCATAATGACAAACGTAGAATGATTTTGACCGTAAACTTGGTAAAACAACACTCGTTATCAAAGTCAATTTCTTTTTCTCCCACTCAGCGTGTGTTAAGAAATATTTACATACATTTCCATATTTTCGTTGATTTTGAACGCATGAAAACATTGTTACAAATTGTTACTCATTGTTACAAATTTTAGTTTTCGTTAAACTCATATAAAGTTTAGATATTGCATGATGATTTCTATTCTTGGTGCTATTTGTTAATGGAAATTATCAGTTTAGTTCCTTTCTTACTGTTAATAATATGCAAATCAAATGATTTCGACGAAGTTAATACGTGAATTGAATATAATAATGGATTTCGGTTTGTTTTCCTGCAACTCCAGATATAATATAAAGGAAAAATAAATTCCTTTTAATCCAAAGAACTTTATTTCAGGTAGGTAAAAGAAATAACGATGTTAAGTCTCTTCAGAAGAGAGAAGATCCAATTTCCAACTAAAAGTACGAGCGGTAGAATTAATAAAATTATCTGATTCAGTTGAGCGCCAAAATGCTTTATTTTTTTTTATCGAGTTTTTTCGCGGTAGGAAGGTGGAATTTAGGAAATTACGATGCAATAGATTTTCTGAACAAGGAATAATTTAAACACGTTGTAGTCTCTGCTTAATGTAGCAGAGGAAAGGATTATTATTTGTTTTTTTCAAACGCGTTTGATATTTCAGTATTTGCCGTATAAATAATGTGGCTAATCTAAGAGTTTGCTTTGTAATAAAACTGAATGCATATTTTTATTTATATTGGATTTAATAAATCTATTTTAACAATTTGAAGGGCGGTGGGATATATTTTATCCCACCAGAATTTTCATGATTAGTACCAGATATTATTTTATAACTTTGGTGAAAAGAAAAAAAAAAAGTGCACGATTTTATTTCTTTATTTCAAATAAAAAGTTTCGGAAATTTCTCGTGTGAATTTGACATTAGATAAACATAATTCTTTGCTTCTGAAATGTTTAACAGATTCGAATAAAATAAACATTATTACGTTAATAGTATTGTTTTATCTCTAAAACAATTCTTTTTTTTTGCCATAGTTTCTCTTGTTTGCATAGCTTCTAATTTTTAAGTACCGCTATTTCCAAATAGTACCTTTTGTTTTATTTTATCCCAAATTTCTGTTATTCAAAAAGGCTAATATTTATGTTCAAAAATAGTGGTACCAAATAATCATAGCGTCTGTCAGATATATTTCTGATTTTTGAAATGTAAAATGATCTTTATTTAAAAGTATTTGAAAACATGTACAAAGGGTTCGTACGCCTCCTGAAATTTTGCGACCAGGAAAATTTTCGGTACCTATATTTTCTTACAGAAAATCTCTCCTTAAAAGAAGGCGAAGTTTCTTGAATTTAACTTAGATTTCTTTTTCTATAAAAATACTGGTAACACACTTGGAAAATTCCCTGAACCGTACGAACCCTGTGTACAGTGTGAAACAATCGTTACCATGAAAAAAGAAATTATTTTACTATATATCTCATTTTATTATACTATAACATTTTATTTATTTGGAACAAACTTTGCAAGCATCTGAACTTCCAGCATTTTACTCACAGATGAAAACAACAGGAAATTACGATGCAATAAATTTTCCAAACAAGGAATAATTTAAACACGTTGTAATCACTACTTAATCTAGCACAGAAAAAGATTTTATTTTTTGTACCACGCTTTTTATACTTCAGTATTTGCTATAAAAATAATGTGGCTAATCTAAAATGTTAAATTGTAATCGGAATAATTTTTTTTTCTATTTATACAGGAATTAATGAAGCTCTTTTTGCAAATTATTTCGAATATTATTACATTAATATTATTGTATTATTTCAAAACTATGTCTTTTTTATAATTGTGAATTAGTGTTTGATGTAAAATAAAAAATAGTCTTTACTTAAATTTATCTTTTAAAAAAATGCAAAATGAAAAAACAGTTGCCATGAATTCAAACAATTATTTTGAAACATATATCGTCAATTTGAATACGTTATAACGCTTTATTTATTTACAAAAGTCTTTCTAAAGAAATGAAGTTTCAACATTTTAGTTACTGATAAAAGCAATGATTTTCATTCACTATAAATATAATTTTGTAAATATCATTAAAATGTTTAAGAATATCCCGTTTGTTAAATTAGCAAGTAATTTGAAGAAATTCAGTTAAAATGATGCTACAATTGGCAAAGTTTAAACAGTCAATAAAATCGTTTAAATAATTTTAACTGATCCGAATTCATTCAGATTCTTGAATTTCTAAGTATAAATCTCCTGAAAAATTATATGATTATGTCCCAAGAACTTTGTAATAATTTTAAAGAAAATCCATCAATTTGTTTTTTACCGTTGAAATTTTATTTCTTATCTAATATATATATATTTTAAATATAATTAAATAATACTTAAAATAACTTGCGTTTATTATGAGTACTAATTTTTGAGTACCGCTATTTCCTAACTTCAATCTTCACCTTATTTAACCCTTAATTGCATAGTGATGTAAATTTCCATCACTTTTTATATAACTTTTAATAAATAAACCAACTTCTTCGCCACCACTTTATTTATATAGAAATATTAACCCAGTAAATTTCCTTGAACTGTGTTGCTGAACAAAGTATGTATAAAAAAACACAATTGTAAAAGAAAAAATCATGCAATTAAGGATTAATCGCAGAAAACTATTACGAAATTTGCGTTTAAATAAGGTGAAGTTTATTTGACAGAAACAGGCCAGTTTGCAAATGCAAACCGCATTAAGCGCTCTGTTATTTGTGTAAAAATTAACACTTTACGGACCGGCCGTCAATTATCGACGGCCGGTCGGTAAAGTGTTAAAATTAAAATTTTAGATTTCCCACCACTTTTAAATGAAGAATATTTTTTATATTATTTTATCAAGGGATTTGTCTCGTGAAAGCTAGTATACATTTATCTTCATATTTACTGTTGTGAAAGACGCTTTATTGCCAGTAAGTCTAGTGATCTAAAAATATGCCACCGGTCGTTAATGTGTTAATTTTCATACATTTCTAAATTTTCCGATATAAAAGTTCACATATTGTCGCAAAAGGTCGTCAAATTTTCCAAAAGCGCCAATTTTAAGGAACGGCGTTTATTATTTTACTAGCTTAAAAATTAAATGTATATTTTAGCGTAATATGGTGTCTTTCGATGAAAATATTCATACAATATCGCGTTAGAATAAATTTAAATGGAATAATGCACTTTTTATAGAGGTCTAGCAGAATCTGCGATTAAATATAGCAAAGATTATTATATTAAAATTGTGATACTCAAAAATAAACCTTCTTCATTCGCCGCCTTTTCTGCAGCTAAATATGTAAAGTATACAAACATATTCCATACCTTCACAGCTATTTTCAAGTAGGTAATGCGAGTATAGTGTCCGCAAAGTCAAATCATGAATAAACTACGCAAAATACTTGCATAAACTTTTTTATATCAGAAATATTCTTTTACAAAAATAATTTAAGAAAATCTTATGTCATTAACGATAATTAAGCTGGTATCCATATCCAGCACCGATCATAAAAAATTGTCGCTTGTCGCTTATATTACATTTTAACCTCTTGAAGAATAGTGAGATATTATATATCCCACTTAATTTTAATCCTCACATGACATAGAATTTTTGAATAAAATTTTGATTTTATAATGTACGTGAAGAAACGTTTTTACGTATTTTTCAAATAAATTTGTTCGTAAATCCTGGTGTCATTCAGTTATTTCAACATTTTAACAACAGAAGTAATTTGCCAACTATTCTCTAAACTCCTCTTTAGGAAGAACAAGAAAGAAAAATCATGCACCAAGCATAGATTATGAAACACTTTATAACGCTAACAGAATACTTTAACAAACCATCGATGTTTAATAAAGTTAATAAGTTATCTAAGTAAACATTTCAGAAAAACACAAAACACATATAAAAATCAGATTTTAGCAATTACCGTACACAGCCAGAAAAGTACTCCAATTCTTTTCTGCAGCCCTGTTTATAATTTAAATTTTGGTATGTACTCTGTAGTATGCTACAATTTAGTTTAGTAATAAAACAAATAACACAGTTGGAACTTCATCTTCAGCAGTTACTACCAATAAACGGAAACATACTTGAATTATTTTGATCAGCCATGTAGTTTATTATCTTAAGCTTTTTATACACTATAAGCTATAGTTTAATTGAGGCAAATACACGCTGAAATCACACTTTCAGGAATTTTCATACATAGAAAGCCATATATTCAGTTGTTTGCGTGGCCCTGTATATTATTTTATTTATATTCTCTAAACCTTTCTTGGTATGCTAAATATATTTCAGGTTCAAAATGTATAACACGATTAAAAATACATTTTAATCAATTTACACTGATGCACTGTAATGCTTACGATTTTTTTGTGTACCCCTGTATATGATCTATAGCATTTATACATAGCATTCAAAAATTTAGTTAAACGCATACCTTACTAAAATCCCTCTTCCAATCATGTATTATAAACAATACTTCGGATACAGTACTGTACCCGAAATATTTTGCGTGTCCCTGTAAATGAACGATAAATGCTATGCACATAGAAAGTGCCTTGTAGTAAAAATCAATAATGTATATCAATTTCATTATATTTGAAATGGCGTGACATAATTAAAATACGCTGCAAACAGTTTTTCCCCTTTAGACCATTATGTAAAAGAATATTTTTGTTTGGCACTGTAAATGATAGAAAAAAGGCTTTACACTCCACATTCTATAGAAAGCATGTCGTAGTGCATCTCAGAAATTGATATCAATTTCATTATGTTTGTAATAGGGCAACATAGTTAAAATGCGCCACAAATTATTTTCCACATTAAACCATAATGTAATGGACATTTTCAGTTTCCCTGTAAACAAATTATAAGTGCTAGACGTACCATGTGCGACAGTAAGCATTTTGTAGCGTATTTCGGTGATGTATATTGATTAAAATATATTTGAAATAGTGTCACATCATTAAAATGCACTGCAAAGGATGTTTCCCCGTAGACCATAATGTAACAGCATTCTTTTAAGAGCCCCTGTAAAAAAGCATATGTGCTACACACTTCATTTTCAATACCGAATATGCTATAGTAAACTTCAATGCATATATAAATTGCATGACTATTCGGATATCTTTACGCGAGTTTGAGCATAGACAGACAAACAGAATTCATAAACACTTTTCAACTATGTTGGAAAGTGTTATAAAGAATTCCTTAAGTTTGATAAATATCAGAGATGACAGAAATTCTGAGAATTAATAAGGTTAATAATACAATTAAAATTTAGTGGTGAGAATCGGCTCAATGTGGCGCAGTGCTTTCGTCCTGTAAATATGAAATATTTTATTCATTTTTATTTTTTATTATAAGCTCATACAAACATACTTATGATGTTACATGTACTTATTGTACTACGTATGCAGATGCACTATTTCAGAGCTATTTCATTTTATTAATTTTCTTTCTAAAATAATGTTTAATTTATTTTTATATTCTTTATGTATGAAGAAAAATGTTTCAACGACATGTATCTCTTTTATTTGAAATCGTTTGATAATCAATAGATACGAACTATTCTTAATTCTGAGCAGAATGGCAAATAAAGCCGACATAAAAACAAATAAACGAGCCAAATCCGCAAAAATGTTCACTTCCTTTATTTTACAAAATCATCGCCGCTCCAAATAATCTAGGCCGACAAACAAAAACTTTTCCCGGTCGATTCTATACTGCGTGACTTGGAATTAAAATCCTTAGAGCCTCTAGCTTTATTTGGGGTACTAAATGTTCAGCCTATAACACTTTAAGCAAACATGTAGCTTCAATAAATGCTTGTTTGACTTAAAGTTTATCATAGCTCACTGCGTAGAATTTGTATTAATAAAAAACATTATTAATACAATTGTAAATCTCTAGTTGTACATAGTTTTAAAGGTTAGCAATCACTTGTGTAAACATAATAAATATTTAAATTATGCATTTTTCATTCACAAAACTGTGAAATGCTTCTTTGAGTTAAATTTTATTGTTCAAATTGTGCCGCATATTAATCATAGTACTGTATGGAAGATTTAAATTTATTCATCTATCTGAAAAGTTAGTACAAGTGCTTATTTTTTAGTACCACTGTTTCCGAAAAATAAATTTTGCCTTATTTATCCTACACTGCGCAGTGATGCATATATGACTCAATTAAAATTGAATCTTTCCTAAATAAATACATTGGACATTTATTTGGGGTACTGAATGTCCAGCCCTTAACACTTTAAGCAAACATGTAGCTTCAATAAACGCTTGTTTGAGTTAAAGTTTATCAGAACTCGTTGCGTTGAATTTGTATTAATAAAAAATATTTTTATTACAATTCTAAATATTTAGTTGGACATAGTTTTAAAGGTTAGCAATCACTTGTATAAACATAACAAAAATTGAAATTATTCATTTTTCATTCACAAAATTATACACTGCTTCTTTGAGCTAGAATTTATTGGTCAAATATGTGCTGCATATTAATCATAGTACCCAGTGGAAGATTTAAATGTATTCATCTTTCTGCAAAATTAGTGGACATGCTTATTTTTTAGTACCACTATTTTCGAATAATAAATTTTACCTATTAATAGCATATATATGCGATTATATAAGGCGATGATTTTTATTCTGGAACAGTAGCACTCTTTTCATAATAATGAAGTTATTTTTCCAAAATTTTTAAAAGTCTTTTTTTAAAATAATAAATATAAGTTTCATAAAAGAATTCTATTTATAATTTTTTTATAAATATTTTCAAAATAATTAAACTTTTATGTACAATATTATTTTCTAAACCTTCTCTTATTTATTGCCCTTTGAACTAAATCTCCATTAAATTATTTAAAGAATGATCGTTTGCTGTTCTAATTTTTATGAAATTAAAAAGATAGAGCTCTTGATTGATGTAAAGTATATTTGAGAGTGTTGCGTTGAATATGAATTTCAAAAACTGCGTTAATGCAAACCTTCTCGCCGCCGCGACCTGATATATCCGTTCACCATGTTGCAGGTTTCACAGCAATATTAGCATTATTTAAATTAATATAATTCTACAAATATAATGTAGTTTTAAAACATTAAGTAATGATTAGTAGTATCAAGGGTTATATTCAAACATGTGATTAAGTTTTTTATATCATGTTTGAAATCTCTTTCTTTTTAGCCTTTAAAAATATTTACAGAGAAAACAACATTACAATTTTGCCATTTTTCTCGGCGGTCAGGGGGTTGCAATTGTAAACATATATTTGTACACAGTTTTAAAAGCTACCAAGAACTTATGTACACATAATAGGGAAGAATACGGTCCTTACTGCTGAGAGTTTCAATTTGCGAATTATAATCTTCACCTTATGAAATCTAAAAACTTGTAATAATTTTCTGAGAATAAATAGGTTGAATATTACTCTTCGAACGCAAAAGTAAGGACCGTACGCACTAGGAAAAAATATATTTTAAGTCATGTACTTTTCATTCACTTAATGATGTTTCGAGTTTTCAATTGTTGCTCAAATTTTGCATATTAGACGCAATACAAATAGTGTTTTTTTTTTTTTTCTAATGTAGCAGGGTTTGTACGCGTTTGCGACAATTTTTTAATAGAATTTTTTGTCTTATTTAAATGCAGAAAAGTATTACAAATCCTGCAATTAAACACTGCGTCTACAATTTCTTCTATTTAAATAATAAATAGAATTTTTCTCTTATAACCTTGCGGTAAAAGCTTAAGAACCCTGTGTGGGGTATATTTCTCAAATTATTAACATGTATATTTCCTTTTGAAAATAATAAATAAGATGTTATTTTTCTTCGATACCTATTTCTAATTTTAGTTATTTTCTAAATCGTTTACATTGTTCTATAATTTCATCTTGCTTTTTTCATTTTTATAGTCCATTGAACTAAACCTCCATTAAAATATTTAAAGAGTATTAATTTGTTTAAAATGTTTTTACGAAAAAAAAACAGCGCCTTCATTTACAGTGTTAAATTTGAAGTATGCCCTTTAATCTGTCCTATAAGGAGCTTAATATTTCTCTGTACGACATGTAAAATCTTCTTAAATGAAATCATGTAAAAAAATGCGTGCGTAACTCTTAAATAAATAAAAAAGGCACTATTCTTTAAGCTTAAAAAAACCTCCTTCGTGTTGTGTATTGATTCCTCTCATTAGCTAATTGTCCATTGAAATTGCGCTTGGCTGAATATAATCTTACGTTTTTTAAAGAACACATAAAGCACCTAATTCATTTGCTTGCTTTAATAATAAATCTTATTTCCGTGATTCTTTTTACAGAATTCCAACGAATAAAATCAAATAAATGATGAATAAAAATCAATAAAGATAATATTATATGAGAACAAATTGAGAAACATTTACTTCGTTTTATTAAAGACCATTGATTTATTCAGCTTATTTTTTTTTAATGAAGTATCTGATTTTATGTTATTGTTGTCCTATTATGTTTCTGGAAGTAATCTTATAAAAATATTTATATTTTTATTTATCTAGTCTATTGCAATGTAATTACATTGTAATTCTTTTTTTTAAATTTAAAATTGATTTCCTATTTCTTTGTTGCAATTTCTTCAAACATGAAATAAATATTTAATAAGTAAGTATAAAAATACAGGGTTTCATCAAAAGAAGTAAACAGCTTCGGAAGTCTAGTATAAACAATAATGAATGGCTCATAAATCTGTTCAGTTCAGATTTCAAATATTCATAACTATTTAACAAATTATCTGATCGGAGTTTGGTTTGAGTATTTTTATAGTCAGATTATTTGTTAGCAAAGTAAAATAACTTGTTCAAAGAGTCCAAAAAATCCGTTCACTTTAAAAAAATTCATAAAAAAATAACAAATTGTCACATGAGAGTGTAGTCTGCACCATAAGACATTTCAGAGTCACATTTGTTATGACAAAAGAAAAAAATAGTTGAGAGAAAAAAAGTCCAAAATGTCCATTCAATTTTCAAAAAATCAAAAAAATTTAACAAATTGTCATATCGGATATTCACCATAATACTTTATAGAGTGCGATTATTTTTATCTAAAGAATGAAAATAGTTCAAAGAGTCCAAAAAGTCCAAAAAGTCATAAAAAAGTTAACGCTTTCTTGTATTGGAGTGCGATTTGCGCCTTAAGACATTTCAGAGTCAGATATTTAGTAACCAAAGAAATAAAGTAGTTCAAAATCCAAAAAGTCATAAAAATTAACAAATTGTCGCATGGGAGTACAACGTGTTTTATGGCAAAAGCAAAATATTATTCAAAGTTATTTTCAACTTTTTTTTTCTTTTAGCTACAGAATGTTTTATGTTGCAAAACGACCTCCATTAAAACGTGTTCATTTTGTATGACATTTTGAAATGTGAACGAAGTTATGCGATAACATATACATAGAGTGATCACTTTTTTATCACTATTTTCAAACAGTAATCTTCATGGCAGATTGCTTCAACATTTGCTATAGAACTATACCATGAAAATTTGTGTTTAAAATACTGGTATTCAAAAAGTGACCGAACCAATACTTATTGAAACATATGTGCCAAGTATTATGGATTTTAAATACCACTATTTCCTAATAGAAATCTTAGCCTTATGTATTCGCAGAATTCTGCGAATAAATGAGGCAAATATTACTATTCGAAAATAGTGACTTTTGAAATCCGTAATTGTTGTCACCTATGCACGGAATATTAATTCACACATTATCAGTGGTGTAGCAATTCCCAAATATTGGAGCGGTGAAGTAATCCATTTCCAGCATCAAAATTATTGAAAAATTGGGATTCTCAAAAATAATTAAATATTTTTAATTATAATTAATCATTTAAATTTATTGTTAAGTAGCTGATTCGCCCGACGTTGTCCACTCCCTTCCAAAAATAGCATGAAACGCGCAAACACTAAAATAATCGATGCACGTATACAGAATAAACTTTATTGAAAAGAGAAAAAAAAATATTAAGCTAGAAGATTGAAATCGGATACCTTTTAATAATGTGGAAACATTGCGGCGAATCGCGAGAAAAAGCTAAAAATCACGAACATTTATTTAAAGGGTCGGAGAAGACAAAATTCACTATATTCGGCTAAAATATTAAAACAAGATTTCTTTTATAAATGTCGAAACATCGCTGCAGAATAATAAAAAACTAAAAAAATATTATAAAAAATTCGCGAATAATTTAAACATCGCTGTATGAATACCGAATAATCTTTATTGAAACGACAATAAAATTAATAATATTGTGCTAACATATTAAAACCGTATTCGTTTTACTATTGGGGAAAAATCTCCGCGAAACTATAAAAAAAACGCTAAACATTTCACAAAAAATTTATAAATATATTAAACTCACAAAGGACAAAATTTACTACAGTGGACTAAAACATTTTAACCGGAATTCTTTCGCGAACGCAAGAATTGACGTGCAGCGCAAAAAATACCCATATATCGCTTTCAAGATCGCAGAAGACAAAATTTACGCAGGGTTCGTACGGATCAGGGAATTTTCCAGGAGTATTGTCAGTATTTTCTTTACATAAAAAGAAATCTCGGTTAAACACGCAAAACTTCGTCTTCTTTTAAGGGGCTGTTTTCTGCAAGAAAATACTGGTAACGAAGGATTTTCTGGTCGCAAAATTTCAGGAACCGTACGAACCAAGTGTAAAATATTAAGCTAAAAGTTTGTAACATAATTCCTTTTACTGAATAGGCAAACTTGCCTCACAACGCGAAATAACTCAAAAACAAAAATTCACGAAAAATTGAAAAATATCTCTACATATTCCGAAGAAACTTTAAAGAAAAGAGGGCAAAAATGTCTGAAAAATTTATATCGGGCGAACCTGATCGCTTTTTATTATACTTCAGATCCGTAATAAGAAGTTTAGAATCTTAAAATCTCTCTATATCTCTCTCTGTCTCTCTCTCTCTCTCTCTATATATATATATATACATGATTCGCTGACCTTTCGATAAGCAATCAAAATGCGCATGTTTAAATGTGAATGGGACAAAAAATTTTGCTGTGGATTCCAAAGTTTAATGAAGGTGGAAATGGTATTATAGAGTCTATTGAGGGTATTTTCAGTTAAACGATTTATAGAAAACTTTTTCGACATCATTTTAAAATTATCCCTTAGTACTTTAAATGCATTTAAAATATTCCTTTGATGATTATCTTTTTAACTTTGTTAACCTTTAATCGCAATACTTTCCTTAATCACAAACTCTAAAAATACAAAAAATTCTACATTATGACTTGACTATATTTTATGAGTATGATTATGCAGGCAGTTACGCATTGAAGGGGTTACACCAATTTAACGCAATGAAATTTAACGCTTTTTTAAAGAAATGCAATGTTTTTATAAAAATTCATTTGCACTAAAATATTATACATATATTAAAGTAAAAAATGGATTTTGTTTTGTTGATATATTTAAAATGGCTTGACAGCTAATGGCTGGATTGCTTCCAAGAACTAGAGGCAAGTGGTGGGCACGATAACTAATCGTTGAGTGAACACAGAACAATAAAACAAAAAAGTTACTATTTTGTTTTTTTCCAAAATCTAGTGCAATATACAATCGTTTAGAATAAAATGTATTTTTGGTGAAATGTCATCAATCCAATGTAAAATGTAAATCTTCAACAAAAGCTTTCCTTACTTAAAGTTACACAGAAAAACGAGATATCAATATTTCGTAAAAAATCTACGTATTTCACTACAAACATATGTGATGATTTATTTTCAAAAAGATCCGATTGATTGTACGTAGCTAGAGAATGTCAACCGATTTTGAATGCTGTTCTGAGAAATGACACGTTTAATCGTTGTATCCTTTTGCATTCGATATAAACTTCTGATCAATAAAATATTATTTTCATGTGTTTAACGAGTAGATTAAGTGACAAACAAAAATTCAAAATTTTGAACCGGTGAGAGTAGCAACGTTAACTTATAATGCACAACAATTCCCTAAACCTCATTTAATTTTTATAGAATTTCATAATCCTCTTTGGTATTAAAAAAATAACTATACATGATTTACTACTGAACTGTTATAAGAAGCTTCTTTAAAATAAATTTTAATGACATTTTATTTTTTGTTGTAAAACTAATTGATATTTTATTTAAAAATATGGAAAAATAAAGTGCTTGAGGTGCACTCATAGGAGGGCTCTATTATTTAACCAATATTGCGGCAATAATGACAAAAATTATTTAGCCAGTTTAAAACCAATAGCACCAACATTGGTGCAATATTGTACACGCTAGATGGCAGGTCTGTGGCAGCACTGTACAAGATCGAGGCAATTAACGAAAAGAGTTATAGCAGTGGTGGTTGTTTCCACAATTGACTATTAACTCCTCGACTTTCATCTTTCAATAGGACGGGGCTACAGCACAATTGTCTGCGACTTTCTCAAGAGAGAACTGCCACATAGATGGATAGTGCGCGCTGGTCTGGGTGACGTTCCTCTGTTGCGATGCCTCACCCCAGGTCTCCAGATCCACGCCCGTGGCGTAGCCAGTGAGGAGATACAAAATCTCTGGATATCAGTAATATCGTAAAGTTTTCTGTGGTTTGATTATTGTCGAAAATTCTTCGATTAGATAAGACAAAGAAAATTTAATAAAATTAGTGGTATGCAGAGCATCTGGACCCCCACCCTGGTCTTGCCACTGTTTCACGCCATATGATTGTAGTATGTACTAGAATCTTGGTGAGTGTATGTATATTGTTCATATATCACCCGTCTTTGTACGTCGTATACTTGTAAATAAACAGTTTTTGAAACCCGATGAATTATTTCCTGTATTTTAAAAACAAATTGATTCAGTAGAAACACGACTATTTGAAGTTATCTCAAACCAAGGAACTACTATTAATAAATAGCGTCATGTAAAAGCATTAAATGATTTTTTTTTTCATTGTGCCTAAACTGTTAAAACATTGCATTGTTATAAATTTTTATGAGTTTTTATTAAAATTATGATAATATATCCATTTATACAGCTCAGTGTGATTTTTTGGAAGAATTGTACAGAATCTAATAAGTAAATAATATATTTCTGTTTAATTTTTTATTGTTATTTTATAAACCTCATTTTGCCTAAACTTTTGCGACAGGCTGTATCTTCATTTATTTAATTTTATGTTTCTACGTATTTGATTTTATTTCTAAAACAAAATCTTGTTCGAAACGTGTTTAACATGAGTCTAATTAACCAACATTTTACGAAAGAATACCGTTAGGTTGCCAGCTATGGTACAGGGTGGCCAAATGTCAGAGATGTCGTACCAGTATTTTCATATAGAAATATTTGCCGTATGTAATCTATGCGATTAAGTAAGGTGAATATTTCAATACGGAAGTTACTATTATTTAACTTGACGAATTACCTGAGCGCTGGCCACCCTATGGAAATATTCCCCTTATTTCATGATAGATCAAATAACTAAAATATTTCTTTTCAAAAATTGTGTCAGCGCACTGAATAAAAAAATCCATCCAGCTGGTAACGTTGTTAACTGAAGATGAAGAACATTTTCACCTTTTATCTTGTGAGTAAACTCACTTCTCGAAAATTGATAATTATCCATTTCCGTACAGTTTAATTATTTAGTGTTAAATGCAAGAATATTTGGTCGTACTTTCAACTTAATTTCGTGGCTTCCCAGCTAAAAATGAACTGCAGTTTTTCTACAGAAGTGAAGTATTTTTAAAGTTTTTCTACAGGCAACTGTAGATTTTCTGTAGTGCAATCTTGACTGTAAAAATACTTCAGTTATTTTGCAGTTAATGTGAAGTAATTTTGCAGTAATTTATTTCAAAAATACTGTGAGCTTTTATCTGCAAAAATACTACAGTTTACGTGAATTTATGTTATAATCATAAATTTAAAAAATAATGAGACTTTACATCTGTAGTAAAACTGTAGTAAATTTGAAGTATTTTTACAGTCATTATTTCAGTATTATATTTTCTGATGTATCTGCAGTATAACTGCAGTTACTTTAAGGTAATTTTACAGAACTTAATTTTGGTAAGTTTGTGAAATATTTTCTGCAATTTATCTGCAGTTTTAAAAGCTAAGCAATATTAAAGTCTTTCAGTTTTTGACACTATTGCGTATTTACTCTGTTATTAATAATTAACACTGTTTTCAAGACTTTTAGTTTAATGGGACTAAATTGAACAAGAATCAAAATCCTCAGGCGGGGGGGGGGGGGGGCGAACACTGCTTTGAACCACCCATTTTGAGATAAATTTTTAACACATAAATATATATATAAAAAAAATAACTTTCATGGGGAATTTAAGGGGGAAAGTCCGCCCTTCCGCCCAACGGGAAATTTGTACTTTCTCTTAGTGTTTAATTACTTTAAATTACTCGGAAAAAGAATAAATTTACTGTTTTACAAAATCGGTCAAAATAAAAAATTAAATAAAATTTTAAAATCCAGGGAGGGTTAATGACGCACCCCCGCCTCCAACGGAAAATTCTTAGTTCCTCTTTTAAGTTAAGCGAGGAACAGCGAGTTAAGCAGCGGACACTGCTTTGAACCACCCCTTTTGAGATAAATTTTTAACACATAAATATAAAAAATAACAAATAAATAACTTTCATGGGGAATTTACGGGGGGGAAGTCCGCCCTTCCCCCCAACGGGAAATTTGTACTTTCTCTTAGTGTTAATTACTTTAAATTACTCGAAAAAAGAATAAATTTACTGTTTTACAAAATCGGTCAAAATAAAAAATTAGATAAAATTTCAAAATCCAGGGAGGGTTAATGACGCCCCCCCCCCCCTCCAACGGAAAATTTTTAGTTCCTCTTTTAAGTTACTCAAAAGAACCAATTTTATTATGCTGTTCAAAAACGGAGAAAACGTAATTTTAGTTACTTAAACTTTAAAATTCAGGAAGAAAGTAGTAATTGAACACCCCCCTCCCCCCCACACACACATATACACCCTACACACAACGAAAAATTCTTAGTTCTTTTATTTTAAATTTATTATTATTATTATTATTATTTATTTTAGTTATTTTAATTATTTAGTTATTTAAATTTCAAAATCGAGGGAGGGGGAAATTGCCTTTCCTCTTATTAACTACAGGCATGATGACTTCCAGTTTTTAAGAAAATTTTACTTCAAAAAACAAGTGAAAAATGTAAATCTCCTTTTGAACATTTGATTTTTTTTTTCGTAACTGACTATGGGAAGAAACGCTACATCTCAACTCAACTCAGATTCTGATCGTTCTGTTTACATTTTGACGGCGACGGCGCGACGGCGGTAAGCGGTAAGTGCAAGCGTTTGTATATTATTTTTCTTATTCGCTAGCTTTGTTAATATAATAATTAATGCCGTAATTTTTTAAATGTTTATATATAGCCATAAGATGGCTAAAAATATGTACCGACAGACACCTCTACAAATCTAGATAGATTAAAAAATTAGATACATTCAACGTATTTATAAAGTACCACGTTGTCTTGCCAAAAAAAGTTATTTCGGAGGAGATTTGTATTGTCACTGTGTCGTCCATATTGTCTTATTTTAGACTTTTTTTTTTTAAATACTGTAATAGCGATGGAGTTAATTTAAAGTTTGTTGCCCCTACAATTACGATTATGCCAAGGTTGCAGCTATGATTTTAACAAAATCATCGCCAAGCTTACATATGCATCGTATATATGAATATATATATTACACACCAAACACTCATATTAATGCTATAACGTCATTATATATATATATTATTTGCATCATATGACTATAACTTTCGGCCACATAAATCACGAAATGTTGAACACATAGTATTATTATAATGTCATATATGCTTTATAATTTGATAAATTTTGGTCACTAGATGTTTTTTCTTATATTAATATTACATTATTTTGTAATAAAAAATGCAAAAAATGAATCCTGAAATGTGTTTTATGGTATTCAATGGATAAATAAGCTAAAAAAAAATTATTTTCTTTAAATCCAAAGTTTTTATTATTACAAACAAGTAACAGCATCCAAAATTTTAAAATAAGCTATCAAGCTGGGGTGTAAAAATCTAGGAGTCAATGGGCCAATTCTCACCACTAAATTTTATTAGTATTCTTCGGCTAAATTTTATTATTATACTTCACCTAAATTTTATCAGTATTCTTATTAGTCGAAGAATATTAAAAATTTAGTGGTAGTAATCTACCCATTGGCGACTAGATTTTTACACCCCTGCTATCAAGTATAAAAATATAGCAACAAATATTTTGTTATTAATTGAAAAATGTTAACTGACACCTGTAACATACCAATTTGGCAAACTATCTTGGAAAAAGAAGAAAAAGCTTTTAATCACATTTCATGTAACATATCATCATTCAGGAGGACAATATTTAAAATAGCATTACTTTAAATTAAATTATAATTTTTATAAAGTTATTTTCCTCCTAGTATATTATTTGTAAACTTTGATTAAAAGCAATTGAAAATATATGTAAAAACCTTGAGAAACCATTAATTGTATTGACACACAGGCTAAGTACAGTCAAGATCAACCCAAACAATATTATAAATTTCATTTAACGATAAAAGGCTCAAATATTTAATTTAATTTTGTAATAAATATGAGTTATTTGAATTCACAATAACAAACTCTAAATTAACTCCATCACTATTAAAGAAAAGTTTAAAATAAGATAATATGAACAAAACTTTGAAAATACAAATATCCTACGAAATATTTTTTCTAGTAAGGCTTTTATAAATACGTTGAATCTAATTTTTTTTTTAAGAGAAACCAGTTTTGAAGAAGTGTCTGTCGGTACATATTTTTAGCTATCTTATGGCTATGTATAAACATTTAAAAAATGAATTAAGGTGTTAATTATTATATTAACAAAGTTAGCGAATTACGCAAAATAATGGACAAACGCTGTCACTTATTGCTCAATGCCGAGAGTCGCATGTAAAATGTAAACAGGTTTAGAATTTAGCTATAGGTGAAAATTAGCAGTAGCTATTCACCACATAGAGATTAAAGTTGTAAAACGGCAATTAAAACATTGTCATTGTTTACCACCTCTGCATTTTTACACTGCCGAATGACGAAATTTGATTTTTACGTAGCCAATCGACAAAATTCATTATTTCTCTCCGGCCGATCAAAGAAATTCATTATTTTTATGCACACGATCGACAAAATTCAAGATTTTTACACTGCCGAATGACGAAATTTGATTTTTACGTAGCCAATCGACAAAATACATGATTTTTACACGCCGATCGATAAAATTCATGATTTTTATGCACTTGGTTGCTAAAAATCATGATTTTTACATGCCCGATTGACAAGATCCGTGATTTTTATGCATTTGATCGATGAAATCGGGATTTTTACACTCCCGAATGGCAAGGTTTTTTTTACGTAGCCGATCGACAAAATTCATTACTTTTTCTGAGCATGATCGACAAACTTCATTATTTTTACGCACACAATTGAGAAAATTCATGATTTTACACGCACTATCGATGAAATTCAGGATTTTTGCACTCTTCAATGGTGAAATTTGCAATTTTTCTTCCGAAATTCAATTTGTGGTTTTTTTTTTTTCGGTTAATGTGCGTGAAGTGTACATATATATATATGTTACTAACCGCTGTTTGAATGAATTTCATGCATTCTAGAGATTGCTACATTGTGAGTTTCGTGCATCCAGGAGTGTTTTTTTTTTCTGGGGGGGGGAGTTATTGTAGGCGAAGCGGACATATATATATATATATATATATATGTTACTAACTGCTGTTTGAATGAATTTCATGCATTCTCAAGATTGCTGCATGGCGAGTTTCATACATCCACGTTTTTTTTTTTTTCAGTTAATGGGTTGGGTTGGGCTGGGTTGATTATTGACGGCCAGTTATCCACACTAGGGATATAGGCCCGGGGGGAGTGCCCTTCGTGGGGGTCTTTCTAAGGGAACCTAACCCGTATTTACGCATGGATAAATCCACGGCTCGAAGAAAACCATGAAAACTCCGAACGATTAGGCCGACGGGCGCGATTGGGATCGAACCCAGCACCTCCCGTCTACCAGCTTCGAGAGCACAACCTCTCAGCCACTAGTGGGGCATTTCAGTTAATGTATGCGAAGCATACATATATATGTTACTAACTGCTGTTTGAATGAATTTTATGCATTCTAGAGATTGCTGCATGGTGAGTTTCATGCATCCAGGGTTTTTTTTTCAGTTAATGTATGCGGAGTTAATGTTCGGTTAATGTACCTGCTTAATCCAGTAACGGATAATTGCATATATTTGCATTTATATAAGTGTTTTCGCGGTCTCCTCTGGTAATGGGATCCAGGATAATGGATATTCAGGGCCATGTTGCCTGCAAGTTTGTTGTAAATGTATCACTTGTACGTGCCACTATTCGAAACAAGCTAAATTCGGCAGCAAAGGCTGTGAAATGTGAGAAGAATTTGTAAATACATTTGGTATTTAAATACGATATAAATTATAAAGCATAAACATCAAATGTTAATAAAATGTTTTTTTTTTAATTTAAACCTTATTTGCACCATAATTGTATACAAGATAAAATTGGAAGGACAAATCAGGACGCAGGTAAGAGTAATTTTTGTAAATTTTAGCATTTTTTTAGAAAAACAGAAAAGCATATATTTGTTTTGCTTTTAATATGAATTTTATGCAGTTATTTTTTATTAGCTGTAATATATGTAATACATTTTATTTCATAGTAAATGGTATATAATTTAGAAATTTACATATATGTATGTATCCTTTCATATAATTTATTTTATATATTCAAAATTATATAAATATTCAATGCACATATAGATAATTTCTTTAAGAGATGCAAAAATATTCAAATTTGAAATTTACATTGTGGAAAAATTAGTTGCAATTAAAATTAATTTTTGCATTTAAATTTCGTGTAGGGGAGACCGGTACACACTGGACCTATGGGCACAGTGGACCACCCCCTAATATTTTATTTATTTAAACTTTTTAAAAGCTTCTCTTATATCCTAATAGACAACAGCACTGCACTGATTATTTATAGCCTTCAGAAAATATGTTTAGCTCAGATTGAACTATTTTATCCTGATTGGTTGTTTTGAGCTTCTAAAAGTAAAATTTTTCATCATATTTGAATTTTTTTAGTAATTAAAGGTTGTAGATAAATAAGATAAAACAGCTTTTTTGTAAAGCTAAGATACTTGTTTTTATTTAACTTTAAAGTTAATATGTTTAAAAGGAAGCTATAAACAATATTAATACGATTATTTATTGAACTTCAACATGGGTCACAGTGGACCACCCACTCCTGGGCACAGTGGTCCACAATCCACTCTGCTCCTGTAATGCAGAATGTTCAAAATATTTAATAATTGCTTATTTACTATAAAGAAATATTGTTTAAAAGTAGTTATTTAACTGTAAAATAAAGTAAACAAAGAAAAATGACAATTTATTCAATATAGTAAGAAATATTTTGTTTTGTATTTACTGCCTTTGATAAATATAACTGTAGTCTAAATTGGTGATTATTCTATTCAAGTAAGATTCGTGAGATGCAAATTGAATGGAAATCAGTTTATTTTTCCCGAAACTGTAGATGAATCTATTGTTGATGTCAATGATTTCATAATATTGCTCTCAGACTCAAAAGTATTTCAGGAAAGTTCCAGGCTCAATCATACTCATAAGTATTTTGGAATTTCATTTGTAAATTGTAATGTGCGCTGATTGTTTTGTACTTAAGTAATAACTTCAACTAAATTGCAATTGTTCCTGTATTAATCTGTTATTATTTTCAAAATATAATTCATTTTGTTTTTGTTTCAAAATGTTACTCGTAAATTTATATTACTATGTTATTTCGTGGGTAAAGGGAAAATAAAAAAGACTTAGATTAATGAAAAATAGACTTATATTGTATATTTCAGATAATACCTAATAGCGGTCCACTGTGGTCCACTTTACGGATGCATATAAAAAAATTTCTTTTGAAAAATATATTGAAAACTATGTTATGATAAATGTATAAAGGTTTAAGGAATATTCAAAAATATTTTTTATGCAGATCGGTTTGTCCATTAAATAGAAAAAAAAAATTAACTGAAAAAGTGGTCCACTGTGTACCAGTCTCCCCTACATTTAATATTTAAAATTATCATCTAAATCTGCCACAATAGACTTTCATTATGAATTGCTTATGAGATTAAAAATTTGTAATCTCTTTCGCACAATATATATATTCTCACAAGCTACAAAGAAAATCATTTTTTTTTGGGGGGGGGGAGGCAGTAAGTACATATTGAATAATCAAACAGTTACAGCAATTAAAAAAACAAGGATATTTTATAAAAATGTTTAAATGCTTGGGTAACAAAATTACAATGGACAAAGAAAAAGTTATGTCCACTCTGATTTAAATTCTTGTGCATCTATTTGCTTTATCAATTTGAAATTTCTGTAGAGGATTGAAAAGATATGCCATTATATAATGAATTATAATGTAATTTTTTAAAATTCTTATACAATTATTTTTAATTGCAATTTTTATTGTTGCAATGGAATTACTAAATACACATTACCAATTTTCTTCTTCACATTGAATTTATTTATAAAATTGCACTTTTTATTACAAAATTTTAAAAGTAAGATTTTAATTTTTAGCCAATAACCATGTGTTCTTGATTTCAAAGAAATTGCTCAGTAATGAAACTATTGAAAAAATAAAAACAATTCAATACCATAAAAAAATCATTGCTTGAAGATTGAAGTACTATGATTATTAAGAATACTTCACTCATCTTTCAATATTATTATTTTGAGTAAAGTCGTTCATACAATTTCTTGAATTCTTTCATTTTTCAAAAGGTAACCATAATAATTCAATAAGTCAGCCATGATCAAAAAATATTTTTCAGTGATGATTAATCGTTGTATGCATGATATATTTTATGCACAGATTGCATATAAATTGAGATATGAAAAAAAAAATATTTAATTAGATTTTAGTGCTGATTTTTTCATACAGAAAAATTAATATTATATATATATATATACATATTTTGTAATAAATTTCTAAAAGGCTGCAGTGAAACTGCAAACAAATGCAGTTGAAAGACCGCAGTGATTTGTCACAAATCATTGCAGTTTTTTTTAAGTCGACATAACTACACATTTACTGCAGTAAGTGTGTAGTTAAAATGCAGTTGGAAGTCTGCGGTGATTTGGCACAAATCCCTACAGTTTTTTTGAAGTCGACATAACTACAAATTTACTGCAGTAAGTGTGCAGTTAAAATGCAGTTGGAAAACTGCGGTGATTTGGCACAAATCTCTGCAGTTTTTTTGAAGTCGACATAACTACAAATTTACTGCAGTAAATTTGTAGTTATGTCGACTTCAAAAAAACTGCAGGGATTTGTGCCAAATCACCGCAGTTTTCCAACTGCATTTTTTTTGTAGTTTCACTGCAGTTCATTTTTAGCTGGGTTATATTGCATATATACAATTTCCTTTTCTCAGATATCGAGTATCAGAGTGTCTCTGAGAGATCGATGGTGATTTGCAACATTTTGCCGGAAATATGACTCTCACATAGTAATATATATAATTTTTTATTTTACAAAATGTTCATGAAAAATACTCTGAAATCTGAAATCCTTATTTTCTTCAAAGTATCTGCATTAAATTTAAAGATTACAGCCAGGGACGTCACTAGAGAGCGACCAGAAGAGCCATCATTCCATTTTTTTTTTATAGAAAAAGTAAAATATTAATAATTTAAAAAAAATCTTTGCCTTATTTAATAGGCGAAACTCGCGATTAAATAAAAAGAAATTAAATTTTAAATAAAAGTGGCGTCCCTAGCCTCCTCCTAAGGACGCCCCTGATTACAGCAACATTTATTTTCTGATACTTGAAATATAAACTGTACGTAGTGTATGCGTTGTATTACATGGGATGAATTTGGTTTGATACTTTAAAATTGATATCTTATGTCTAGCTTGAAGCAACTCTGGATGAATTCTGACTTTCTTATATATGTATTAGTATGATTATACATAGAGCTGTCTGTAAAAAACTTTTTCTAGTACAATTTTCATATTAAATAGGTGATTGCATTTTCCCATATCATAAATAAATGTTTAATAATAAATTTGAAGTAACATGTACATACGTTTTGTGTACATATTATTATAAAATTTGAATTGTGTACATATTATTATAAAAGAATTAAGCTGCATTGCAGGGGTGCCATTCACGACTATTTTTTAATTCTATCTCGTACCACTTCTCAAAACAAAAGTCTTTTACATAGATTTTGACAACATGTGCAACAAAAATATACTGCATTTTTTTTAAAATAGTGGTGCGTATATAACATAACAATAATGGCCATTGACAACGCTGCACTGCTGTATTTGATTTTAAATACTTCCATTAAGGGATATTTTTGTGCTTGAAGTTATTCTTAAACTATCTTTCGGTATTTTACTTCCTAAAAAATTACTTGTGTGATGCAAAAAACTGAAAATAATGTTTTACATTTAATACAGATATGATTCAGTGTGCATAAATTTACGCATTCAAAGAACAAGAAAAATTAAATTTTCCTCTGTCTATTCGAAGTTTACCATAATTTATTTTGAATATATCTCTCATAATTTATTTTCCATTTTTTAAAATCCTTTTTAATTAAAAATTCAAGTAAGATTAAAAGCATTCTATTTCTTTGTGCACATTTTAAATAAGTCTGAAAAATCTAAGACAACTTTCCTTAGCCGTAAAAGGAAAAATATGAAAAGGATGTAACATAATATTCTCTTATGACAGAGGTGAATGAGTTATGGTAAAGGTATTGATTATATAAGGAAATTTTCAAAAAGAAACCAGAATCTGTTTTTTTTTTCAAAAAAGTTATTCTATAACTCGATATTTTTATTATAATATTTTATAATTTCATATTTCATTATAATAACAAAGAATGCGAGTTCTTTTTCTGAACGTAGATTGGCCACCACGATTTTAGAATAAATTTTCTACTATCTAATCTCAGAAACTTTGCGATTAATTAAGGCGCAGAATACCTTTTTGAATTTGTGGTGGAAAACGACTTTCAGGCAAAAAGCTTGAAGTACCTACTTTAAATAAAAACATTTTCTTGAATGAAAAAGATTTCATTATTAGGAAAATTGAAAAAGTACTCAACTAAAAGTCAATACAAGATAAGGGTGACTTATAAATTTCATAATCTTTGTATTTAATTAAATAGATCTTTTGATACAAATTTCTATTTCGTAAGTTTGAAAGTTTTGCTACATTGACAGAAATTTGCACCATTAATATTTTAGTAATATATTTCATCGTAAAAGCAGTGATTTATCATGTTTAATATAACTAAAGCAACTTCAATGTGTCGCTCATATTTAAATTCTCCTGAATAATATAGTAAGTGAAAGGTTATCTATCAAATCATGTCCAGTTTAGGATCTTGCGATAATTACCTTATGCGAAAAGGAATTGTTCTTCTACTTCTATTTATTAACATGTGTCAAGAATTTAACTTATTTTATCTCAGGGAATATTTAATTTCAGAATTCAGAATTTATTCCAATTTGTGAGCTTCAAGGGGGAGTTCAAATTTAAAGTTACATATTATTCATGATTTAATATTTTAGATTATTTTTGCCTGCATATTATTTATTATTTAAAACAAAATACATCTTTATCCCAAATTTCAGACCTTTTTCTTTTCTGTCTATAATAATACTTTAATTCTGTGTATTTTTTATCACAAAATGAAATTATATTTTGTTACTTTATAACCAATTGGTATTGTATAAAATAGAACATTTCTTTTATTAAAACGGCGAACTTTTACGTTTCACACTCAAACTTTTATAAAAACAATTTACACAAACATATCGATATTTATAGGTTCTGAAATCAATTCTTACCTAGTACGTTTTATGATAGGATTTCTCTAATCAGCTATAAAAAAATAATGCCAAATTGGATAAATGTTTACTAGCTTTTTTATTTTTTATCCCCATGTGTCTCATGCTAAATCTATCGCAACAAGAAAACTTGAAGTATATTCAAACACTTGTGCTATTATTTTAAACTACGCTATTTTTAATTTTTATACAAAAGTCATTTCATATAGGAAAAATATATGTAGTTTCTACTGTTCACTGGAACGACTTCCAAATTCTCAAATAAACGCTAATAAAGAAACGAAACGATTTATTTATAGTCTGACCAGAATCTGTGGCGCAGATGGACAATTAATCTACGCTGCTTTCCGAAATTGTGTTTTGGCACTGTGCATATTCAAAAGCTACTTCTCAGATTAGGAAATGCCAGAGGTGCCAAGTTCTCATTAATATTCCGTAATATGTGAGTTAATTTGACCCAGGTTTAACACGTTTCACACAGAATGTTTTTTAAGAAATGAAATTAAATAAATTCAACGTATAAACCTGCAATTAAATAAATAAAGATTCATCCAATAACTTTTTCTGGTTTGAAGCGTTGTTAACCCTTTAACGGGCGGTGTCCACAAAAAAGGACACATAATTTTAATTCCAAAACTGACAAACGGCACCAAGAATATTTAATTAAAATTTTTCTTTTATTAAGTACCGGAAATTAAGCAAGTTTTTATTTTCGAATGAATTCGTGTGTAAATTCTGGTGTCAGTCCATAATTTCACATTTTACAAACAGACTAAGTCCGCTCCGGAAAGGGTTAAACTGGGCCAGATTAAACCACATATTACGGAAGATTAGTAGAAACTTGGCATCTCTGTGTAATGCCTATATGTCACGTGAACTGCATTCAGCAACAGCTCCCTGAAAACTAGGCCTACTTGTTGACTCAAAAAATGGGGGTTGTCGTCGACGGATTTTTCTCATCGTTCGTATGGTCACTTGAATTTGACTACCACTATTATCAAACAGTAATCCTTGACTTTTTAATGACATGAAAACAAAATTACTATAACGAAATAGTGCCACTCAAATTCAAGGGACTGCATGGATGTTGAAAAAAATCCGCCTACAACAGCCGAAATTTTTTGAATCATAACGTATTCTAGTACTCAGGGGTCTGTGTCTAGAAAACAAATGACAGATGTATACGTCATTCTCTTTTTTCATTGTACAGAATATCTAAATTACGACTGTTACCAGAAATGCTGCGTGAAAATAATATATAATATAAAACATCTAAAAATTTTACTAAACATATTTTTTACAACTTTTCCGGAGATAGATTTTAAATTTAAATTATACACTGGGAATAACATCCCACGGTTGGAACACAACGCGCTGTATACCACGTGGACACAAAAATGGCGACTGTAGCAGGTGGATTTCATTTAATTATTGTTATGGTCCCTTGAATTTGAACAGCAGTATTTTTTAAGTATTCTTCGGCTTTATTTAATCGCAAAAAGTTAGGCGAAGAATACTTTTAAAAGTTACTGGTATTCCATTTCATGGGACAGTTAAAACGCTCAAAAAAATCCGCCTGCGATAGCCAACATTTTTGTCTCAGTGCTCTTTGGCCGGAAATTAGCCGCCAATGAGTTAAAGATACCAGCTACTTGAGTCATAAATCGTCCCTCCATAACAATGTTACTCACTACGCGGAACGCGGGTCTCGGTGCTAACACATATTTAAAGAAATCTTCCCCTTAATTAATCGCAGAATGTTTTTCGTGAAATAAGGCGAATATTGCTTTTCGCAAATAGTTGTGTGAGAATACGTTTCACATAATATAGTGGGTAGCACTGCTCTATAAACATATTGTAGATTTTTGTTAATGATTAACTTTTTGTCGGACCAGCATTAAGAATCCAGAAAATACTAACCACTTCCAGGAAACCAGTACTTGCAGGAAAACGTCTTCGTGGAAAACGTCTCTCGTTATACCAAGAAAAGGGTTCTTAAATTTTCTATTTTCATTTTCTAATGTTTCAACAAACTTTACCGTACAGCTCGAAGCTTCTTAAACTCGAATCTTTTCCACATCACCTCAATATTCAAGACAGTGTCAGGGTATCCTTTTCTCCATTTTGAAAACCAGTAAAAAACTATTTATCTTTGTTAATATAAAATTTTGTAGAAACCTATCACGAAGATATGTTTCTGTTGGAAATAGCAGTCATAAAAAACGGAAGCCCAGTGGGAGACCTATAGTTATGTTTGACTACATGATAGGAATATTTTGAGTATTATCCTCTAGATCAGTGTTATTCAGTTTTATTTCCAAAAAATATTTTCATGCCACTGTTTGCATAAAAAAATATTGGACTTATATAATGGCAGAAATTCTGCGATTAAATAAAGAGAACATTTCCATGTGAAACAAGGGGTAGTTATGCGTCCCGTGGACCACGCAGTGAGTAGCACTGTTGAATATATTAGCTATTGAATACATAATGTCATTTACTTTTGTATCATTAAAAATCACATATGATTTTTTTTCATTTTAATGCTTAGAAAATTTACTCGAGGCATTATAGGGAATTTAGATATTTACTTTTCAACACTATAGAGATTTTTGTATTTTATGGGACATTACATTATACAGTAATACTGGGAAGTTGCAATACCTGTACTAATGGGAATATTTTTTTAAACTAGATTTATACTAGGTGAAAACAACTTGTTAAGTAATTTACATATCTTCAAATTATTTAGAATATTTCTAAATATTATGTTTTCCTGATAAATAGCAATGACGACAAAAAAAATCTCGAATTAATTTGTAATGGAATAAACACTGACTATCCAAAAATCTTGCGAAAATATACGCTTTTATTGCGAATCAAATGACAGCTAGAAACACCATATATATTGACGATCAATGAAATTTTCAATGATGATGGCCATGATGATGTCCGTGATGATGTCCATGATGGTGGTGATGTCCGTGGTGATGTCCGTGGTGATGATGATGGCCATGATGATGATGATGGCCATGATGATGATGATGCCCGTGATGGTGATGATGTCCGTGATGATGGTGGTGGCCATGGTGATGATGATGCCCGTGGTGATGATGGTGTCCATGATGGTGTCCATGATGGTGGCCATGATGATGATGATGTCTTGCCGCTACTCCTTCATCAACATCTGCTTTGCATGATGTTATGAAAAGTACGAAAATAATAGCAACGGCGAAAATTACAGTGATTCTCTATAATATAAAAATCAATTTTAAATAAACTACAAAAATTCAGAAATTTTAAAATCAAAGTGTAATTATCATTTACAAAAATTTAAATAACAGTTTAAGATATTGGTTCCTATTATTATCCTATGAAAAATTTTGGAAAAAAGTCCCACTAAATCTAAAGGTAGCTAAGCTAACTGCAGACTATGCAACGAGTGGTCAAATAGCGCAAACATTTCTAGTTTTTTATCCACATTCACGCCAAACTTCTGATATGAATATGTAATTTTATCATCTTGTAAATCATTTCAATGAACTGGCTCATTTTACCAATGCTCGTGACGAAGAAGACAATGCATGCACATAGGTAACAGTGGGATTACCGCCATTCTTTATTTAGACATGATTCTATACACCAGCATTTAGACAACAAATTTAGATTCACTATATCTACAGTCAATATCAACAAATATTGATAGTGTATTTACTGCTTTAATGATCAGCAATTTTTTCACAGATATAGCGAGTAGGTTTATTTCTTCTACCATCTGAATTTAAGCGTTGTTCAAACGTTTTAATCTTGATTGTAATTAAAAGCAATTCAAATCTTTTTCATTTTTTCATTCATCGCTACCATGTCAAACTATCGAATGTGAGAAAATGCATTTTTCATTACTTTTAAAAATTGGCCAGTTGTCACCAATGAATTTTATTAGAATTCTTCGCCTAGTAAGAATATTAATAAAATTTCTGTGAAGAACTGGGTTACCATTTTAGCCTTCTTTTTTATTCCGCGATGGCGAATTCCTACCGGAAATTTTGAGAATTTCTTTTTATTTTAAGTGATTGCGAAATGTTTTTCATTAAATAAAGCAAAAATTTCTATTTAAAATTTCCGGTATCAATTCGTAATTTCGAATGAAAACGATGCCAAACTGGCAACGCTGGTGAGGAATACTATTAAAATTTAGTGTGGACAATCGGCCCATTTTTAAAAGCAATGGAAAATGCTTTTTTTGACATTCGATAATTTGACTTAGTAGCGACTAGACAAAGCAATTAATTTTCAATATGATGATTAATGGAGCAACGCAGTTTCATTTTTTATGCTATATAAATGAATAATAAGCATAGACTTCCTATGACTGTCCTAAATGGTGTTAGCAAAATAGAAGTAGATCGATTAATATTTTAGCAGATTTTAGTTATAAGCAAAATGTAGCTTGAAATTATATTAGATTAGACTTCATGGAAAATATATGTTATAAATTACTATCAAGCTTACAATCTTTAGCAGAACTCGGAATGTGTACTATGTGTTTAAATTTATTAATATAATCCAAATAGTTTTGATGTCATCACACTGATACCGAGAAAATTCTAAATATAACTCATTTATCAAGAAAAATATATTTCATTTCAGAATTAGTAAGGTCAAAGATAGAGATACATAATTCATTATTATTTGATTATAATCGTTATTTGCTTAATAATGTTTCGAATTGCAACTTTACACATACGTAACTTTGTTTGAGTTATTAAAAGACGTTTTGAGTTGTTCTTCACGAATATGCAATAATATTTCTATACATGTTCTTATATAAAATATTATGAGGTAAAGAAACACCAACAACAATATGGAAAACCTGTATATATAAATCGGGAAGAAATTCCATGGCTGCCAACGTCTACGTATTTTTTACATCAAATATACATATTTGAACCAATAATTTTACTTAATGCATATAATAAAATATGTACTACATTTCCATACATAACTTCAGCACACATTTGATTAAATACCTTTTTTGATTCAAAACATGTCTATTTGACTTTAAAAAACGTAGTAGATGGCAGCTAAGGAATGACATTATACTTTTTCTTTATTACTTGCCTTATTCGATGGGATTCGTTATCCTAAATTGTCAATTTTACAATTTTTTTTCTCCAACTGTATTTAGACATCTCTAATATATTCTGATAAATTTTCGTAAATATACAAGAAATATAAATATAAGATAAAGGCTTTTTATTGAATACGTGTCAATAAATGAGCCCATATAAAATCATTAAATTTGTTTTCTCAGTTTAGGTTTCACCAATATATTTTCTAAAGGAAAAAAAAAATCGATATATCTATTTCTCAATTTTTATATTTATTTATTTTTTTTTTGCCTAAGGTGAGTTTTTTAAAGTTATATAAAATTAAATTTCGTATTTTACATAATATAAGAATTTTATTTAAAAAAAATAAGTAACTATCTTTTGCTGTATTATTATGTATATCATGTTATTTTACTTTTTGGCTCTCAAAATAATTAAGTTTTTCGAATTTCATGCGTAACTTTATAAGCAACAGTTATAAGAATAACATTAGAAAAGTACTACAAAACAATAGCTGCAAGGATTGGAGGGATCACCTTCTAGGCTGTCACTATTTTCAAACAATAATATTTGTTTTAGATTTCTCTTGAAAATAATGTAAGAATTCACAACGTGGTAACTTTATCTTGCAAATATTGTGTAAATCTACCACAAAGTTTATTGTTTGGAAATATTGGTATAAAAATTGTGATCGCGCTAATCTCTGGTTCTTTATTTATTATTATTATTTTAATTCTACTAACATACAGGGTGTTTCTTGAAGGACCCCCTAACTTTGAAAATAAATAACTCGGAAACGGTAACAGATAGAAGCATGAAACCAGTGGTATGTTTATTAAACAAAACCGTAAAAAATCTGATACAGAAACCTCAAGCTTTTTCGTAACAAATTGCGCCGATAGATTGCGATGCAGGCGGCATTACCATAAGTAGGCTGTATCACACCCAAAGCGAATCAAAATGTCTATCTATCACACAACACACATGTCACAAACGAAGGAAAATTTGTCAGTGACTCTTCTACTTGTGGCAGTAGGACTATGATTTAATCGGTGGTATTCCAACACAATAAACATATGTACCTCCACAGAATAGATTACTTCTGGAATTTCATTTACTATACTCTAATAGCTGTCACGTTTCAACGGCGAAATCTTTGACGAGGGATCTTGCTTGGCGTCTGAGCTCTCTTTATAGGGATCCGTAATGTAGAGATCCTACATTAGAGAGAGATTGGACATTGACGAAATGTCCTCCATGCAAGTTCCAAAGCAGGTGGAACGCAGTAGAACGGAATGTATTTTCATAACTCTCTGAAGGCATATAAAACGATTTTATTTTTATTTTAATACAATAAAAAGTGTTAGACGGTGATGAAAATACATTGCGTTCTACTGCGTTCCACCTGCTTTGGAACTTGGCGGACATTTAGACAATGTCCAATCTCTCTCTAATGTAAGATCTCTACCATAATGCTGCCTGCAGCGCTATTTTAAACTAAAATTTTGAGATTACTGTATCAGATCCTTACGGTCTTTTTTAAAAATCATAACCCCTGGTTTCATACTTCTATCTATTACCATTTCCGAGTTATTTATTTTCAAAGCTAGGGGTCCTTCGTGAAACACCCTGTATATTAATAACATCATTTTCTTTCGTAAAAACATTTAATAATATCACAGAAAATTATAAAAATAAATAACTATATATATATATATCTTCAAATTATACCGAATCTCCTTAAAGATTTTCTAATATGTAATGCAGTAAATTTCATTTCAAAATTTATAAAACAAATTGTATACTAGCATTACCCTCTTCATATTTTGAGTAAAATATTATATTTGAAATTATTTTACTGTTAGCTTTTTATCTTAGAAGACAATTTTTATTTCGAAAGCTTGTTATGTTTTCTCTTCTAAAGAATGACATGAAACAAATTACACTAAAGAAAACATTTTCGATAAACGATTTCTTCCATGACAGAAATTTTCTCCCAATTAATATTATCTTCCGTTTTTCTCCCTCTTAAACTGCATTTGTCCTTTTCAATTTATCAATAAATGATTAAAAATTGTTGCTGAAGTTAAGCTATTTTTATAGAAAAGTCTATGACTAAATAAATGTGGAATGCATTTATAGGAATGGGTGTCTCATTATAAATGCTATAGTGAAATAAATATATAAATGAAGAAATGCATGTGATAAAATAAGTATAATTATAAAAATAGTTTATTGAATAGTTTTTTTTTTAATGTCTATGAAAATTATAAATACTAAATAAAAACAATGTGTTTTTGACGCATTATAACAAAACTTATGTACTTTATGAACAAATGAAAAATATCTGAAACTCTTTCACATATTTAAATTCAAAAGTCTAAAAAGCAGGAATGTTAGTTAAACTCTTTCGTGTGGGATCTCCAAGGCTCCACTATTTTCGAATAGTAATATTTGCCTTCTTTAATCACACAATGTAGTCGATTAAATAAGTTTATTATTCGGAAATATTGACGACACAGAGACGCCGAGGACTACAGTTTGACATCATTGATCAAAATAATTATTTTTATGTAGACATGTCCTAATAATATTAGCGACTTTGAATAATTATCAAGTAAAAATGACACTGCATTTTCTTCAAATACAAGGAATGTTTTCTAGTTTAAAATCCTTAATATACCTTCGAATAATTGTTTCTTATATCGTATTTGAATGTTTTAATGGGATATAAGGTAGAGTTTTAGAAATTTCCGTTCTGGAAAATAAACTATAAACGTTAATCAACCAACATTATTGTTAAGCATTTTCACAGAAAATGTATATATTTTCATATTTCCATTTGAGTGTAAAATTTTCTAGCTAAAATAATTCATGTTAGAAAAAAAATAATAATATAAAACGACGATAAAAATTAAGGAAGAATATGAGAAATGGGGAATTTACATGAACGTTATTAAGACCAAGTACCTATGTATAGGAGGATATGAGACAGAACTAAATTTAAATAATAACATAAAAATAGGAAGCTCCGAGTATTATAGATACCTTGCTGTAGACATTAATAGAGAAGGCACAGACACACAAGAAATTAAATACAGAATATGCTAAGGAAGAAAGACTGTAAAACTTTTAAATTCTATTTCGTGGAGTGAGGAGATCTCCAGGAAAAGAAAATATAATATATACAATTCTATTGTAAAGAGCATATTGTTATATGGAGCAGAGAGATGGAGAATTATGGAGACAGAAAGAACAAAATTAGTAGCAGTGGAAATGGATGCGGTAAGAAGATCATGCAGGATATCAAGAATAGAAAGAATAAGAAATGAAAGAATAAAATAAATGATGAAAATAAAGGGAACCATATTAGACGATCTCCAAAAGAAGCAATTTATCTGGTATGGTCATGTTAAAAGAATGATTGACGAGAGACTACCCAATATTGCACCTAATTACAGAATAAACCAGAAGAGGGAACGAGGAAGATCACGAAAGACCTGGATGGATGATATAATAAAAACCATGAAGGATGGGGGTCTGAAGGAAGAATCGACTCTTGACCGGAAGAAATGGAGTGGTATCTTGTAGATTTTTCGAATGGCGGCACCTAACGCCATAAACCGAGTTTATATATATAATAACAATATGCATGAATAATAGAAATTTTTGAAAGACCATTATAAAGAGTACTAAAACATGGTTTAAAAAGATCTACAATGTAATTTTACATTTAAACAAATGTAACTGCATAATAGTAAATTATAGATTTTTATTTCCGATTTGCAACAACATTTACTCGGCACTTGGTTCTTATAATCCGGTTACGATCCTTTTAAGAATGATTTTAAGATCAGGATTTTTATATTGCTTTACTAGTGTGGCTAACGTTTTCAACGAAATATTTCTGCAGCATATTTATATTTAATGTAGAAAATGCTATAAAAATACCTAACTTAACCCTTTTAGGGGCAAAGTACTTCTGTTGCTAAGATTTTGAAATTATTACAAGAAACCAGAATTTACAGACAGATTTATTTAAAATAAATAAAAGCTTTTATTCACGTACATTAAAAAATTAAAATTTTATTCAAAAATCCTGGTGCAATTGTGGCATTTGGCGTATTAAAATTAAGTGGTATAAATAATATATCACCGGTCATATAAAGAGTAAAAACATTCTGTGTTTCTAATCGCTGCAGTTCACCCTAATTAAATAATTTACAATTTTAATGAATAGCAAAACAACATATAATGCAGATTTCATAATTCTCGGTCGCTGAACAAGCTACATAAATTAAATGACAAATTTGTAATAGAATCATTCGCTAAATTTTAAACTTTTACACAAAATTTATCATTGCTCTGAACAGATAAATACGTCGACATCAAACTTAAAGGAATAAAGCTTAGCTAGATAAATATGTCTTACCATTTTGTGGTTTCAAGAATAAAACAAATAAAGAAAACTGTCAGAAAATGTTCTCTCTGCTCTTTTGAGACTTGTGTACCTTTAGCTATCGAGCACTGGAGACTTTTATAGAAACTTTCTTAACCTGAACTTGAAAAGTGCAAGGTTTTGTGCTTGACATTTTACGCTTCAATTGCGCTGACACCTAAATTATTTATTTATTTCTGTTTCTGTTTCCTGCACGCATACACGTTTGCAACAAAAACGGAAAAGCTTTTTACTTTTCTGACAAAGTTTAAAAACAAAACACTTTCACTACTATTTTAGAAAAAACAGCTAGCTTTTGACCCATTTATTTCTTTTTGAATACTTTTTATACCCAATTTTAAAAAGTAATCAATATATATTAATATTTCGAAACATTACTAACAATTACGCAATGGCCGTCATTGTTATAATAAATATATATTTATTTTACGCAAGATTCGATATTTTAAACATTAATGCACCTAAAGGGCAATTCAAAGGGCTTGAAAAATGCCGCATTTTAGGTAAGTAAAGTTTACACGTCAGCAACTGTTAGTTTTGGAAGCATTCACCTTCAACTAAAAGATATCTAAAAATATTGGAAGTTAACACTCTTTTTATTAATCGCTATTTAAAAGTATATTATTTATTATATCTTTATTACGATTGTAATACTTTGGAAAAAGTGGCATAGACAGGATGCCGGTCGAGATGGTTTGGATACCAATACTTTAAGGAAATAGTTTAAAATACTGTTTTTCTACTCGATAGATAGCATATTTGCCATCTCCTACTATTCTACCATAAAATGGTAGAATAAAATGTGGTTTAATTTGACCCAGGTTAAACACGTTTCGAACCAGAAAATTTATTTCATATATCTTTATTTATATAATTTCATGTTTTTACGCGGAATTTATTTGATTTTATTTATATATATATTTAAATTTCAAAACGTGTTTCAGCTGGGTATAACTTACTCATAATTTACGAAGAATACTGGGTGTTTGGCAGATATGAGACTGAACGCCCTTTCAACTAATATATTTTAGCTGACGATGAATTGGATATTGTTTGCTAAAGAATCTTCCATGATTGATTGTTGTTAGAATTTTTATCAATGAAAGTTTGAATTGTTGTGTTAGAAAACGATATAATTCATTTATTTAATAAGTAGAAATAGTATAATAATTTATTTAATAGTAGAAACAGATTATTTTTTCAATTTCGCCTATAATATCATTATCAATTTATTATATATCCTTATATGATCGTTAATAATTTTAAAGTTATATTCTAAACAAAACCAGGATATCATAGCACCACTTAAAATATTTTTTAAATAAAATTTATAGCTTTATTTAATTGCAGAAAAATGTTACAAAATGTTACAATATCCGGGATTAACCGCGATAGGCGCATTTCTGCAGTTTAAATATTAAATAGAAATTTTTGGATCTTTAATAGTGGTTGCAAACTTCTTGGAAACTCAAAGAAGTGTACGCACGCGGATAATGTGATTTAAAAAATTTCTTCAAAATTATTGTATTATTTTTTTTCTTCAAAACTGCATCAATTAGTGTTTTGTTACGCTAAGAAAATAAAAAATAACTGGAATTTAAGCTTCAAAACTGCGCTTGTTGTTTGTTAGTTTTCAACTTCTTAATAAAAATGTATCGAGAAGAATTAGGAAAATTCTTTGTTGAACGTATTAACTACGCTTAGTATCTTTTTTAAATTCCTTTCTACATGTCTGTCATTTTCTTCTATTTTCATATTTGTTACAACGCCGGAGAAGTCTCAAAATAGGGTGTTAGACAGCTTTTCCCCGTTAATAAAAAAATATGTTTAACCTTTAATTTAGCTGAGATTTTTTTTTTTTAAATAGATGCTTCAATATAGTTGCTCAAAAATTTTTTTGTTCTCAAACTTGTTCTAAAAAGTATTTTTGTGTTTAAACATTATATATATACAATATATCATCAACAGTTTTTAATCCACTGCTTTATGACGGTTTGTATTATTTAAGATTATTAGATTATTATTTATAAATATTGGAGTTTGTTATCTATACTAATAAAATAAAGTTTCTCTCTGTGTGTCTGTGTGCTTCTGTGTCTTTCTACGATGGCTAGCAAAAACTACCGCACATAGGAGTCTGAAAATTTGGGTGAGAATTATCCAAGGTAGGTCGTAATGCACCTGAAGCTTAGATTTTTATTTTTTTTTTATAATTAGCCAATAAATTATTTAAAATCTCATAAAAAAGTGACATTTTTTTCGCGCTCGCATGCACAGAACGTGCTCTTTTGAGCGGAAAAGAAGAAAGAACTTAATGATGGCATTTTTTGCCTTTTCTTAAACATCCATCAATCAAACCGTACCCGATACTTTTAAACGGAAGACATAATCTTAAGGTTCTTATTTTTACGTCTTAGTCACCGCAATTAGTTTGAAAAAATATCGTTGTTAACCCGTTGAATTTCTTTTTGAAATAGGGCCGTTTTTGCAGATGTAAGGAAACACTTATGAAAACGCTCCCACAGGCCGAATGTTTAGAGGTACCAACAAGTACCGTAATTTCCGGCGTATAAGCCGCGGCTCAAATAAAACGGTTTTGGACCAGAAATTATTTTTAATGAAATGTAACGTGCTACATCCTGGCACATATTTGAATATATTTCTATAAAAATAATTCTGGTTTGAAAAAGACTTAACTTACCCGCGGCTTATCCACCGGAAATTACGGTACAACATATGCTCTTAAAGCTGCAACCATCATCTTTTTCACAGTGCATTCGGATTTTAAATACAAATTGTAACACCTTCAAAAACTGACAACCTCAGGTAACTTCAAATCTCCAGGATGACGATCTCTTTTCTACGCTAAAAGTAACTAAACAATCATATTTTAAAACAATATTTTATTCGCATCTCGGCAGACCAGATTCACAACACCTACAAGAATTTCTAAACGTTCGGATGGGTATTTAAAACATAATAAAATCTAAGACATTTTCGAAGAAAACTGCTAAACGAGGGCTGTTTCGCCACGGCTTCGCCTCATGTTTTCAATACTAAATATGCATTTTTTCACGAAATTTTAAAAAGATTTTGGACACAGTTATATTTGTAATCGATTAAAATTTCAGAGAGTTCAGAAGAAGAGAACTATTTTTTTTAAGTGAAACGACCCGACGCGAAAAAAAAAGCGAGAATAAAACATTTTTTTTACAACTGTATAACAATTTTTTCACGACATTTTTGTACGGCCTTTAAAACCGTTATAATTATAACAGATAAAAATTTCAAAGAGTTCGTACAACAAGAACTTGCTCTTTTTTAACTATGAAATGGCCCTACGTGAAAAGACAAGAAAATTACTTCTTACGAGCTCTTTTACCACTAAATATTAATAACCTATCGCGAATTTTTTATTTAAAAATATAAATTCATTCAAAATCGGGTAAAATATATAAAATCATACGAACTTGAGGCTTGTTTAAGGTTATTATCACGGCTGCGGGCAACGCCGGGTGGGTCACCTAATTTAAATATAAAGATAATTATTTAGAAATACTGGCAGCAAAAAAAATTATATAGAATAAATAAAAATTTAATCACGTCTCTCTGTTTTGTATACCACTACTTCTTAACAAACTTTTTAGTGGTTGATTTATACCTGCCAAGTGCCACGATCTTTTGCCAAAACTATTTCTTAATAATAATCTTTGTCTTATTTAATCGTAGAAATCCGCAGTTAAATTATGGGAAGTATATTATTTGTAAAAAGTGGTAACAGAATGTCGTAGTAGTTAACAGCAAAAGCCAGATTTTAATTGCAAATGTTGTAGAAAATACCATGAAGATTATTGTTTGGAAAAAGGGGTTTTGCAATAACGGACCAGTATGATCCCTATATATGTCTTATTCTAACACGAATAATTTCAATGTTTTCGTATTTAAGAATACTTAAAATCACAGTTAATTTTATAAGAATAATTATTCTTGTATTATCGATTTAATTTTTCTTAACTAATTGCGTAACATCGTTGATTTAATGAAAAATTCTTGACTAGACATTAAATTACCCCCGTTGCGGTAATACATGACTTTTTTTAGAAGGAAATGATTACATAATTTTAAATTAATGTTTTTACCAAAATACTGAATATTAATTTTAAAATACACCAGAGTTTTGAGAATCTGTCATTTTTTGCGGTGATGGGTGTGTGTGTGTGTGCATAATTTTAAATGAACCTCTATATCAAAATATTGCATAATATTTTCAAAATACATTAGAATTTCAATAGTTTTTTTCCGCATCATTTATAAAGATAATTTAAAAAATTACTTACTCTACGTAAAGTATAACTTGATTTTAATAGGAATGTTATGCACTTTCTAAATATAAATGACGATGTTTTTTAGATTGCTTTATTTTAGAAAATAATGTGTTAATATATGTTTAGAGTTTGCATCAACCAAATTTCTATTCTTTTAAAATATTAATGCAATACGAGAGGACTAAAAGAAGGAGACGCACGTTTACTTGAAGGCGTACATGTAACTTTACATCACTTATCATATACAAAGAAAAAATGTGTTTTCGTCTTAAATTTTAAGACACAGCTCCCTGATTTCTAGGCAAATGCGTGGCCTCAAAAATGGCAGTTGTCGATTTGAATTGCTGAATTTTATAATCGTCTATACGGTCCCTTAAATTGGAGTACCATTATTTTCGAACAGAAATCTTCGCCTGAATTTATGCGTTAAATAAAGTGAAGAAAAGTGTTCGAAAAAAATGGTACACAAATTCAAATTGACTGTACAAACCGTGAAAAAACCTGCCTACGACAGCTGCATTTTGGTGTCAGAACGAAGGCTTAGCAGTGTTGGTAGTTAGCTATTTTTAAACTCGTATTGCTTGACAACCACCAATATTTTGAAGTAGAAATATTCGTTTTATTTAATGACAGATAATATAATGCGAGAATAATTCTAATTACATTATTAAAAAAAACTGTTGGGAGTCAAACTATCTTAATAAAAAAGTAGTCTACTGGCAGTGGCGGTAGACAAGGAGATGAGGGACCAAATGCTCTGGATACCAGTTATATTGTAAAATTTTCTTAGCCTTGATTGTCGCAGAAATTTTTCCGAATAGACGAGACCAAGAAAACTTTACAAAATTAGTGGTATCCAGAGCATCTGGACCCCCAACCTGGCTACGCCACTGACTACTGGCAACTCTGAAGTCTAGTATTCATAGGGAAGTGCTAAAATTTATTTTACGTAGATACAATAAATTATGCTTGTATTTTAACGAAAAATATATTTTACTTTACTTACCAGTAATAGTACTAATGTAGAAGCGAGAACAATTTCTAGAGGATATTGAGTGATAGTGCGCAACAGAATCATGATTTGTGCCATTAACTATTTATGTACGTTTTCATAGGTAACTTTAAATAAATGTATATATATTTATTCTTTTTCCAATCACGTAGTGAAGGAAGTAGCTCTTTTTAATTGGTTTGTTGTTTAAACACTAGAACGGCCATTAGCGGTCAATTTGACCATTACCAAATGAATAAAATCTTATTCGAACCAGAAAATTCTTTTAAAAATAAACTAAATATGTACTGTACAGATATATGTTGAATGGATTAGTTAAATAGTTTTAAATAATAATTCTGCTGTGAAATAATTTTATAAAACTTGAGTAAAATTTCCGGCCGTTCTATTTTGCAAATTTTATTATATTTTGAGACATTTGTAAGAAGTGGGAAAAAGTGAATTTAACAACTGTTAAACTTTTGCGATTATAAGAAAAATGGTTAATTTTTATAATATTCTCATTGATAGATGAGTCAAAAGTGCAATCGACGTATTGACAACCGTTTTGACCCTTATCTTAACCCTTTCTAACCCAACCACTCCGATTTGAAAACTATTTCATATACATAATTTTAAGCCAGTAATAAATAATTTAAAAAATGTAAAATATAAAAATAAAAAATATAGACTAACAGGTGTTTTTTTCACATTTGCAATAAACAAACAATTACATACTTTTATATTGTCAATATTGTCAATTTTCTAGTACAGAATTGTAAACTATACGAACTTACCTTTGTAAAAAATCTATTTTAAGATATCTCCAGCTTTTTTAATTTTACAGTACGTTTTAGCAATAAAGATGGGAAACTTCTCAAATGATAAATAAAACTTTGGTTTTGAAAAGTACCTCAGTATCGCTGTATGTTGAGAATTTTATGAACAATTTAGATTAACAAAGGAGCAATAAATAAAATCCTCTTTTTAAGCCCACTGTATAGGTAACTTTGATTTTTCGGTATGTTGCAGATATACAACACGGTGATACAAAAGGTTAATCCTTCCTTTTGTTTGAGAATTTAAAACCTCTGCTTTCATCTGTATGAACTGTCATGTGAATGCCTTTATTGCATCGCAAAGCGATCTCGTATTTGAACATTCAGGTGATAGTGTCTTTTGAAATTTCAGGGATGATATTTCTCCGTTTTTGCATATCAGTATAATCTTAGAGAAAACGTTGTTCCCTTAAATCGCAGAATGTTCCAGTTAAATAAATAAATATAAAAAAAAAACATTTTCCGTAAGATTATACTGGTATCCAAAATAGCGGAGAAATCTCATCTCTTGTGTTTTGTATGCAATCAATAGCTATTGCAACACTGTTGGTACTGTGTGCAAAATCTTCCGAAACTACTGTGGTAAATTTCACGTCTTCATGAAAATATGTAGCCCAAAACATGATGGAAACATGATTTACCTTACAAACAAACATATACTAAGATACTTTTTTCCCCAAAAACGAAAAGAAAAAGCCAATGTTGAATTTTCTCTGTTAGATACCTCTTCATCATTAAGTGGAGACTGTCAATTATGAAAAGATGCAAAAATATTTCGAAATATTGACTCACAGTAATGGGTGTCAATCGATACATTTTGTATACACCATTTTTTTAGAATAAACATTTTCGCCTTATTTAATCGCAGAGATTCTGGGATAAAATAACATGTGTTTTTCACTAATAAATGATGGTGCAAAAATTCGCAGCAGTTGGCCACTATGCTCGCAGCGTTTCAACCGATGTTAAACAGTATTTCAGACTTAACTGCTTGGCTGGGCACATTGTCATTTCTATTAGTGTTTTAAATGCTTCCTTATTTAACCTCAAAACGATATATTTCTTGTGTGTATTTACTCCGTTTTCAGGAGATCGGAATGTTAAAAATGTACATAAATTCATATTGCTTTGCCATCCATATTTCATAACCGTATTTCTATATTTTTATCACCCATTTCATTTTGATCTAAGACCCATTAAATGTAAAACAATAACGAAAATCTATGAGTCATGCATCTATTAAAACATTAACAGAATTTTACGTTCGTCATTTTGTAGGGTGAAATGTGAATTATAAATAAACAAGTGTATAAAACGTTTAAAGACGTCGCATTATTCGGGGAATGTTGGTCAATCACTATACCTGTTTTAAAATTTTTGTGACAGAATTAACATAAAAGCTAAATACATCATATAGAACACAAAAATGCAATGTCTCTTATTTTAACAGCTAAATTGCAAGCAATTTGTTAGAAACCATTCAAACTCTGTAAAAAATGCAAAAAATATCTAAAATCTTAATTATTCCAGGTAACGTTTTTCCATTTTACTCACTGTCATTTCATAATTCCCCCCTCAGTAATCAGCAATTCTCCTTATCTCTTTGATATTTCAACTTGAATTATTTACGTGGCAGCGTATAGGAATTTTAGATCATATGCGGACTGAAGTACATACTATAATTTAATTAAATTGCTATTACGTAAAGGAAGATCCTATAAAGGGAGCAGAAGGCCAACTACATTATTTGAAAAAAAGTGGTGAGAATCAAACAATCCGATTTTTAAAAAAGTAGCCCATTGGCAACCCTCGTTAACGTGATGTTAACGTGCATTTTTTGTGCGATATTGCAGGGTTCGTATGAATTACCAAAAATTTTTTAATAGAATATTTGCCTTATTAAAATACAGAAAAGTATTAAAAATTCTGCGATGCGTCCACAATTTCTGCTATTTAAATATTAAGTAGAAAAATCTTCTTAATTTTTTTTGCTAAAATCGGACGAACTCTGTACTGTATTTTATAAGAACTTGGGATTTTATGTATTACGCTTAATAACTTTCTTTCTTTCTTTTTTTTTTTTTTTTTTTTTTTTTTGCTGAAAATTACGTAATACAATGGAAAGGGACTTATAACGTTTACTGGACAGATACAGAATTGTAATCGACTTTCTGTACAAAATACTTTAACCCCTTCAGGGGCAAAGTACTGTTGTAGCTAAAATATTGAAATGATTCATTGACACCAGGATTCACGAACGAATTTATTTTAAAATGAGTAAAAGCTTTTCCTCATATACCTTATAAATTCAAAATTTGATTATAAAATTCTGGTGTCATTGTGGCATTTTGGAATTAAAATTAAGTGGTATATATAATATACCGGTGCCCTTCAAGGGGTTAAAGGGAGTACCGTAATTTCCGGCGTATAATCCGCAGCTCAAAGAGTCGTTTTTCGACCCAGAAATATTATTTTATAAAATGTAACTTAAAAATTCGCTGTAAATATTTAACTACAATTATTGAATAAATTTTCTGGGTCGAAAAACGATTCTTTGAGCTGCGGATTATACGCCGGAAATTACGGTATAGATGTTTTACTCACTACTGTTAATAAGGAATATGTCACCACTAGTCAGTGGCGTAGCGCCTGTGGATACTGCTTTAATTTACTACCAGTATTATAATATATTAATGTTTGCCTCATTTAATCGTATATTGTACAAATATTTAAAAAGGCCAAATTTAGTATATAATAATACTGGTTTTAAAGTAGTACAGCATTCCCTGACACTACGCCACTGGTTGCAGTGAAGCTCAATAACATTTATCACATATGTTCTGTACCACATTGTGTAATATTTAAAAAATACGTTACGTAAAACAATTACAGCCACACACCACATTGTATTTAGAATTTTTTGTGTATCTCGGTACGTTAAAGACAAATGCAACACACTTTATTTTCTATATAGAACTTGCTGAATAAGCGTCAATAACATATATCAGTTACGTTATGTTCAAACACTACCCTCTAAATACCAGGCCTAAGTGCTGACATAAAAATTGCGACTGCCATAGGCGGAATCTTTTAAGCGTTTGTACCCTGAATTTACACACCAGTAATTTCTAAAAATTTTCTTTCATTTATTTGATCTCGGAAAATTAAGGTAAAGAAAACTTTTTGAAATTATTGGTGTTAAAATTTGAGGGACCGTACAAATGCCGAAAAAAAAAATCTGCCTATGACAGCCGCCATTTTTGTGTCAGTGAGCAGGCGTGGTATTCAGGGGGTGGTAGTTAGAAGTTGTATGATGTCATTAAAATATAATTAACAACCTTCTAAATAATACACATACGCGCTGACTAAAAAATGGCAGCTGTCGCATGTGGTTTTTTTTAGCGTTGTTACGATCCCTTACAATTGAGCAACAGTAATTCCTAAAAGTATTTTTCACCTTATTTTTTTGTGATTAAATAAAGGCGAAGATTATTTTATGAAAGTACTGGTGTTCCAAATAATTAGACCATAAAAACACTGAAAAACATCTGCGTACGACAGCTGCCATTTTCGTGTCAGCGCGTAGACCTAGTATTCAAAGGACTGTGTTCTAGAAGTCGGACCCCAATCTCAGTGGCTAATTTGAATTTAATGTATAGCCGGAAAAGTTGTAAAAAATATATTAAATAAAATTTTCGTGTAGTTTATATTATATATTTTTTCGCGCAACTTTTTTTATAATTTTTTTTTTCATATTCTATATAATGAAAAATGGGAAAGACGCATCTATCTGTCTTAACTATTCTATACACGGCTCCCTGAATACTACGCCTGCGTGCTCACTCAAATAGGGCGGCTGTCGAAGGTGGATTTTTCTGTATTCGTGCGCTCCCTTCAATGTATGTGCCACTGAATCCGAATAGTAGTCTTTGGCTAATTTATCTTTTATTAAAAAATTAAATATTGCTGCTCAATAGTAGTGGTATTCAAATTAAAATGACCATGCGAATAATGAGAAACGCCACGATGTTACCACTATTTTTACATAGCATAATTTGTCTCATTTTATGACAGAAAATTTGCGATTAATAAGTCGAAAATTAGCTTGCGGATATTCTTCTGGCAAACAACAGTAAGTGAACTACAAACACTACCACACTGATGTTCAACCTGTTTGCGTGAAAGTCGTTTGTCACCACTATTTTGGAATAGTAATCTTCTCCTTATTTAATCGCAAAGTTTCTTTCATTAAACAAGGTAAATTATTCTGTACTGAAATAGTCGTAGCTCTTCGGACTTTAGATCTGACATCACTTCACTGCCGTGTACAGTTTTAACTAAATATAATAGTACTATTTTCTAATATAGAGCATGTTGAAGCAAACGTCGATAACATGTATAAATGCCGTGGCATTCCAGATATTTACGAAGGCTGAATTGTGGGACAGACAAATAGACAGACAGACGAACTAATGTCTCATAACCTTTTTCACATTCTTTGTAAATGATTTAAAATACATTTAATCGCAAAAAAAGACTTTGAGGCTGTATAATTAAAGTTTTAAAAACTAACTTCTTAAATGTATGAGACCTTTTTACGACACGATTTTTTGAATTCTGAATGAAGAATTGATAAAATGTTTTAAAGGTTTATTACGCTTTTGTCCCAAATCATTAAGTTAAATAAATATGCTTCATTTCTTCAGGATTTATAATTACTTAATGAATATTATTTGTTTTTTTAAAGATGTGTTCTATGTTAAAAACTATTATTATACAGGGTGATTACAAATGAATATCCAACTTTGAAGGGATTTATTAACAAAAGTATAGCAGATTCCCGCATTTTTGAAAAAGAGATGAAAAAGAAAATTGTGAAATTACTAACAGCAAAAATTTATAAATGTTCAATGGGACCACCAGTAGAAGCACGAACGACATCCAATCTGTAGCAGAATTTGTCCCAGACGGTTTTTAGCATAAGTTGCAATAGCTGCAGTTGTCCTCGTTTTTAGTTCAGAAGTGTAAGCTAGTAGAGACGGAAAAAACACTTTATCTTTTATGTACCCAAAGAAAAAAAGTAGCACGGACTTAAGTCCGGGCTTCGTAGGGGCCACTGATGAAGAGAAGCGTCTTAATCTGTTTTGCGACCAATCCACCGTTGTGGCAGTTGCTCGTTATAAAACTCTCGTACAGTAAGTTGCCAATAGGGTGGTGCACCATCCTGTTCGAAGAACTCGGAAAGGAACATTTCAATTCACTTTCAACTCGCTGCTCGTTGCGCCATCTCTCGCCAAAAAAACGAACCTTTATATTTATGAAACTTCATAAATTCTCACTCACTTTGATGTGTGAAATGGAACACTACATTTTATTGTTCAAAAGATATATCCCTTCAAAGTTGGGATATTCATTTGTAATCACCATGTATAATTGTGTTACAAAAAAAAATAAAATGTATAAAGCATAAAATATTACCACCATCTTTTAAATGCCGTTGTTATTAATGTTGGTTGATTGATTACGTGCGCTATGTTCATCTTTTGTACACGAGGGCTAAACAAAGCGGGACCTCCGTATAATCCTTTCAGGAGCTAAACATTTCTGTTGCAAAAACTTTTAAATGATTGATTGCCACCAGGATTTAAAAACATTTTTTTTAAATAATTAAAAGCTTTTCTTCGCAGATGTAATGATGGCAAAACTTTATTAAAAAATAAGTAAATGTTTTTCTTCACTTACATTATAAAAGCAAATATGTATTGAAAAGTTCAGGTTCGATTGTGGCTTTCTAGAATTACAAATTAAGTGGTATATATAACATACCACCGCCCTTTAAGGTATTAACCTTCCTACCCTGTTGAAATTTTACTAAACCTCGTTAGAAACATTTCACACCAGAAGTTTTATTTAAAACTATTTAACACATTTATTTAACTTAGTTCTCTGTGGCTTTTATTTAACTTACTTTAAGAGGAAATTTCTGGTTCGAAGCGAAGGAAATAAATTACAGCAATGGGTCGATTCGACCCATTCAGGGTAGGAAGGTTAAAGTGAAATCCGACCAACTATAAACATTGGGAATCGAATTGGGATTCGAACAGTCACCTCTTATCCATTAATCCAGCAGGTAGACCGTTTTTATTAAGGAATTTCCATAATATGAAAACTGAAACGTAGTGATGATATTAATATTTATAAAACCCATTTGTTTTCATATTCTAAAGCAAGGGCCGCGGACCGTATAGACATACCAGCAATTTTGAAATGTATTCATCACCTTATGTAATTGAAGTATTTGAATTAACTTTTTGCAGTTTAATATGCCGAATATTACTCTACAATTTTACTGGTATATCTGCGACCCGCGGTTGAGTTGTTAGAATCCATGTGCTAGAGAATGTATGCGTGGCTTTTAAGATATCATGTTACAATAGAATTATTGATCAAATCATGCTTCTCAAATACAGCTCTTCAGACATCTAGAAATCTCTAATGCCGTATAAACAGAGTCATAAAATATACAATATAAAATAAAATGAACCGGTAGTATTATTTTTGCGAAAATAAGAAAAATCATTTTTGTAGAAGTACAGTTTGGAAGGAAATCATTAAAGATGTTTTCGAAGAAAAGTTTATTGATTTCAATCTCAGTCCTTATTTCAGTTATTCTCCATGTACTGGTTTTTCTTCTGAAATTTCCAGTTTCGAAAAAAAAAAAAAAAAACGTTTATTTCAATTTTATTTCCCAAAGTTTTTCCTTGTTAATTTGTGTACATGGACAATTTGTCTGTTATATACAGGGTGATTATAAAGAAACTTTGCCAACATCTGCACTTCTAGCGCCCGTTCTATTTAACCGATCAAGATGAAATTTTAAATATAGTTGTTTGAAGGTATGCGCTCGAGATTCTGTGAATGGCAATACAGTGGTGCTCACGGTTACGGTTATAGTTACAGAAACTCGAAAATTTCGAATGGCAACGCCTACTTTTTCCTGTCTCAAAATGTTCAGCGCATGCGAAAACCCTAAATAGCGTTGAAACGGTACCGATATGTCCAAAAACAAACGTGTTATGCATACACAAAGAAGAGTTCTGAAAACCGGCCAACAAAACACGATCTGTGCGCACGCAGTAACTTTGCATATGACACAGGCAAGATACCAATCACAGAACGCCGTTCGCCAGATATTCAGCGGAGGAAGCCTATAAAATACCAAGCGAGTATGCGAAGTCGTCATTCATGAACTCGCACATGCCGACGATATGACTCTTCCTGGGAAAGTTCGCGGTGAATTGATCAAACTCTATTATCTAAATGGGATGAACGCTGCGGAAGCCTTGCGTGTGTATCGCCGCAATCATCGACAACGACGTGGGCCATGTACTCTGCAAGCTGTGCGTGATTTAGTGCGCAAATTCGAAGATACAGGCTGCACCTGTGACAAACCGCGCTCCGGACGGCCAACAGTTTCTGAGGACGTTGTCATGGAAGTGCATCATACAGTGACTACAGGGCACACAGAAACTGCAAGAGGATTATCGCGCTTGTTGGATATTCCGAACACAACGGTCCGCAAGCTCTTGCGCTCAGTACTTCACATGTTTCCCTATCGATTTCAGCGCGTCCAGATGTTGCAGCCGGGTGACCCACAACAACGTCTGGACTTCGCAAATGAATTTTTATTACGATATGATGCTGATAACGACTGGCCACTTCGCATACTATGGACGGACGAGGCGCATTTCACCTTACATGGCAACATTAACACAAAGAATTGTGTGCACTGGGGAGAGACGAATCCTCACGCTGTGGCACCAGTACCATTATTTGACGCCAAAGTGACTGTGTGGTGCGGCATTACAGCTACATTTGTTCTCGGCCCGTTCTTCTTTGAGGAAACGACCCCAGCGGGTCCTGCAACATGTTCTGTAACAGGCTCTCGGTATGCAGCCATGCTGAAAAATTCTGTACTACCGGAGTTGCGTCGGCGGAATGCACTCAATGACGTTGTTTGGATGCAAGATGGTGCACCTCCACATATAGCGAGGTCAGTTAAAAGGCTCCTAGATCAGCATTTTGGTGATCGCATCATCTCACGCCATTATCCTATTCCGTGGCCTGTGCGATCCCCAGATCTGACGCCTATGGATTTCTGGTTTTGGGGATATCTCAAATCCAGAGTTTACCTGTGCAATCCGCAAACATTGTCGGGCTTGCAGGATTCTATACGGCGTGAGATTAGAAACATTCCTCGCGTCATGTTGCGTTCAGCGGTATTGTCCGTCGTCTCCCGCATGCAATGCGTAATTGCTTGTGATGGCACCCATGTGGAAAATGTTTGATGCCAATAAAGGTTTTCTTTTGTCTGATATGTGTTCTCATCATTCAGCAGTTTCTTGTCTCTGTCGAATGCATTATTGCTCGGTGCGCCTTAAAGAACGGTTTGTATGTCTATAACACGTCGGTTTTTGGACATATCGGTACCGTTTCAACGCTATTTAGGGTTTTCGCATGCGCTGAACATTTTGAGACAGGAAAAAGTAGGCGTTGCCATTCGAAATTTTCGAGTTTCTGTAACTATAACCGTAACCGTGAGCACCACTGTATTGCCATTCACAGAATCTCGAGCGCATACCTTCAAACAACTATATTTAAAATTTCATCTTGATCGGTTAAATAGAACGGGCGCTAGAAGTGCAGATGTTGGCAAAGTTTCTTTATAATCACCCTGTATTTTAACAATAAATAAGACCATTAAAAACTTCAATATTGTTTGTTTATTTTTAGGTAATCGATAAGGTCAATATTGATGATGGGCATAGTTCAATATTTTGTTTTATCTTTTTTATGTTAGTATTGCAATTATATTTCCTAAATAATGTTTTTAAAAGTCAGCAGCTGCAGAAAGGTCAGTATTTTTTATTTAAAATGCATCTGCATTGTTAGACGTGAAAATTTTATTAGGTGATTATACATGAAAGACGTTTGATAAAAGCATAGCTAGCAACTGCTCCTATATTTTCTCACCGCTATTTTAAAAGAGTGAACTTCTTCTTAGTAAATCGCTGAATTCTGAAATTAACCCATTAACGCCGACATATTTTACACTTCTTTTAATACTTCGATGCCAGTTGACACCTGTTTTCCCATACTGTTATTTTAACTGAGTGAATCTCTGATAGTTTCATATTAGATAATATGAATTTTTTTTTCTAACATACTGGTGTTCATATTTAAAAGTTCCGTAAAGTTTAAATGGTACCTTTTCGTACCAACCGGCATTAATGAGTTAAATAAGACGAAAGTTGCTGTTCGTAAATAGCGTTAATCAAAAATCGTAGCAGTTAACAGCTATGAAAATTACTCCCACTTTCCACAGTTCGTACGGTCATTGATTTTGAGTAACATTATTTCGGAATAGTAATATTTCTGTTATTTTATTAAAATTGTTTTTAATTCAACGATTAAATAAAAGGAACATTACTTTTCGCAACTAGTGGTACTCAAATTCCATGACCGTATGAGCCTTTCTTTGAGGAAATTTCTTTGTAATTTGTTTGACTATATTAAATTCTGAATTGCAATGAATGGTGTAATTCACAGTTTTACATCATTTAAATTTACCATCGCTTCTGTGAGGTTAACACTTCAAGGAACATTCTGTTTGTATTAGAGAGGCAGACTGTTACATATTATACCTTTCAACCATTTTGAGTTAATTTACCACTCCTCAGTTTAAGATTATAAAAAGGAAGTAAACACGAACGGAAAATTTCGTATTAAAAATATGTAAATAACAAATATTTCATAGCTTTATCCAAATGTTTCGAACATATAAAACATACTTTATTACAAATCCTTTGAACGTATAAAAATGCAGTGGCGGACTCTTTTGTTTATATTACTTGACAAGTGGTGAATTCAAATATAAGGTTTAAGAAAAAAAAAACACTCGATTTATTTTTACCAATTAACTAAAATGCTTAAGGTTTTCTACAGATACCGTTTGCTAGTCACGCAGATAAGAGCCTACCATTTTCACTTTGTACATCAGATATTTAAACTAATTACAGAATTGGGAATTATGTTTAAAAGTTTGGGAAACCATAGTAGAAAGCAAAGTTTATAAAACGTTTAAGAAACAAAACTAAAACGAATTATACAAATTTTCACCTTTTTAAGAAAGTTTTGTGTTACTATATGAGTCATTTAAATTAACCCCTTAATAGAGGGCGACACAACCTCTTTGCGTGAAAATCGTTTTCCACCACAATTTCTAAAATGTAATTTTTGTCTTATTCGATTGCAAAACTTCTATCATTATAATGGAAAATTATTATTTTCCAAAACATTGGTAGCTTCTTGGCAAGCGGGCAGTGGTTTTGAACCCCTAGCTTAACAGTTTTGCACATATACCATACGTACAAAAACAGTTTGCTTATTCCGTTCGTCCAAGCTATTGTATACAAGTAATTTTTAATTGTTTTCTTCGCTTTATTCAATCACAGTATTTTTTCGATGAAACAAGGCGAAAATTACTGTTCGAAAAATGTAGCGTTTCCTCATATGTTTGTTTATTTTGTTAAAAAAATAAACTGTTAAGGGGTTAATCTGTAATTTCAGAGTGTTTGGATCTTTTGCATTCATAAAATGATGGAACATCACAAAAATTAATGTGATGTTACTCATACTTTAAAATTTAATCGGGTGATTCTCACAGCAGCGAACGGTTTTGGTGCTAAATTTTTTGAAGGAAAAAAGTTTCAAGTTAAGGGTAAAAAATATACAAGTTCATACAAAGAGGTTGGAAGGACGAAGGCCTCTTTCAACGTGCATTGCTGCAGCGTATCATCTGAAGGTCACGGCTAAAATTATAATTACATCTAACGTTTCGCGAAGAATTGCCGAGTACTTTCGTAAGAAAATCATTATGTTTACTCAATTACTTTAGAATAGGTGGTCTTTAAACTTTTTGCCTCAAAATTGAAATTTACTGGCCACGAAAAATTCCTTTGCCTTATTTAATCTTAAAGTTTATGCCATTAACCCTTTTTATCCTGACGGTACTTATAAGTACCACTTTAACCCCTTCGCGACGAGCATCTTTTACAGAATTTTTAATCTGTTACCACCGGCTTTTCAAATGAGAAATTTTCACCTAATTGAATCGCAAAAATGATATGATTAGATTACAAAAACTTTACAAAAAAAAAAAAAAAAAAAAAAAAAAAAACTGGTGGGAATAATCGAGGATTCTGAGCATCTAAAAAGTAGCTGGAAAATTAATTCAGGATATAAAGGGTTAAATGATATAAATTTTTATATACAAAAATAATGGTAGCTTCGGGGCTCGCAGGTCATGGATTGCATACCCCTACTTTAGAGTTATAATTTTTTGAAATGTATGCAACATATTTCGATGACCCTGCATTTAGTATTGATTTGAACTTATCTACCATCATACCAGTATTGTCCCACATCGTGAGAGAATTTTCATTAAAATTGATTTTTTACAATACGATTAAACTATTTTTGTTCACGGAAATGTTGTCCGTATCTTTGTTGTCTACATTGTTGGTCAGCATCATCAAATGTTGTGTTATATTTTTACCGTAAATTATTTGTAACACACTAAATATTATGCTGAATTGAATGATGCTGCAAAAGTAAGTTTCCTGCAGTTAATACCATACTTTATTCTATTTAATTTTAGTATTTGATAATCCTTATGTATTTTCAACTTGTTGGCGAAATTGGTGATGTGATTACGACGATACGTTTGTTCACGATTTTTTCACAGTTATTTAAAAACAAATAAATATTTTACACAGATAAAACTTGCAAAACATGGCTATGTTTAAAATGGCCAATGTGCACGAATTTTACAGCAAAGTGGGTATTTTTTTCTTCCGTCTGTTAAACTATATAAACGGTTTTAATTTTCTGTCCACCGATTTAACTAAATTCCATGTGACAGTAGTTATTCATCAAATGAAACTTTAAAGAAACAAGATCGCCTTTGGAAGTTGAACTTGATGTTAGCTTTACAAAGCACTGAATTTAAAATAAAAGATATATCATGAAAAAAATTAAATCAACTTTATACACCCGGTGATTGGTACAAACTAAGACTGTGACAATTATCAGACATCAGTTGTCAGGCTCTATGGATACATTAATTATATGAAAATTTAATATGCTTCTATTATTTAATTATTTACATGTTATTGCTCTGTTATACTACACCACATTTCCACTATGATTTTTTTTTCAATTTCAATTACATTTTTAGCTCACAGGCTATCAAAGCCTGAGAGCTTATGTGCCCGCCGGTTCTGTATGTACGTACGTATGTATGTACGTAACGCGATAACTCTTGATAGAACAAACCGTTTTACTTTAAATTTTGTTTATAGGTTCCTTGTGATAAGGCGCTTCCCTGATTAGTTTTGGAGGTTCATTGGTTAAGCATAAAGGGGGAAAACGGGGGGTTAACCCCCCCCATAATTTAGATAAATAGGTTTTTCATGTAGAATTATTCCATTCTCTTCAAATTTTGTATATAGGTTCATTTTGATAATGCGCTTCTGTCAATAGTTTTGGGGGTTCATTGGTTAGGTATAAAGGGGGAAAGGGGGGATATCCCCCCTAATTTGGATAATTGAGTTTTTCATGCAGAGTTATCCGATTTTCTTCAAATTTTGTATATAGGTTCATTGTGATAATGCGCTTCTCTGAAGAGTTTTGGGGGTTCATTGGTTAAGTATAAAAGGGGAAAAGGGGGGCTAATCGCCCCTTAATTTAGATAAATGGGTTTTTCATGCAGAATTGTCCGATTTTCTTCAAATTTTGTATATATATATTCATTGTAGTTAGAGACTTCCCTGATTAGTTTAAGGGGTTCATTAGGTAACTATGAGGGGGGTAACGGGGGGGGATTACCCCCCCCCTTTAATATATTGTTGATTTCTTTATTTTTCGAAGGTCTTTTTTCAAATTCTTTGAAATAAGAGTATAATATACAATTAGTGTGAGTAGCCTGTGAGCTCAATGCCCTCAGTTTAACTGGGCAGTTTTCTTTTTATTAAAATTAGACGAATGACCCACACTGTAATAAAGTTTCGTAAAACAGGGTCCGTAATGTTTTACCACAATTTTTAATAGAATATTTCGCCTTATTTAAATGCGGAAAAAGATTAAAATTTCTGCAATTAAACGTTGCGTCTACAATTTCTGCTTTTTAACCCTTTCAAGGGCAAAGTAATTATGTTTATAAAATGTTGAAATGATTGTATCACACCGGGATTGTACAACAAATCTATTTCGAAATAAGTAAAACCTTTTCTTCACGTATATTATGAAAGAAAAATTTGATTCCAAAATTTCGGTGTCATTGTGGTGCTTGGGAATTAAAATTAATTGGGATTCATTATATTCTACCGCCCTTGAAGGGGTTAAATATTAAATAGAATTTTTCTATTAAAAATTGTGGTAACGCGTACGAACACTGTAAAATGTCAGTGTATGCACAGCAAAATTTACAATATATATCGAATTTGCATTATTTACGGTATAAGTACTGTGATTCTTAGGTACATTAAACTTAAAAATTCAGTATATGTTTCATTTTAATTGCAAACGGTATATATAATAAATATCTTAAAATGACTGTTTGCTGGTAAATATTTGGTACATCTACCGCTAATTATTATCTGAATTATTAATGTAAAATTGCGTTCCCACCATCATAAACCGAAAGCTATCTTTAAAAAAATTTGTCCTACTCAAATGGACAAAAGTTTATTCTACATTGTGGGGGCTGTCTTTATGCATAAGAAGTCTATCCCAAGCAAAGCCATCTCATTGCACCCTTTTTGTGCTACCTTGCCAGCCTGTTACGTTTTTAAATTTTCAGATTGCTTGATTGCCACCACTTTTTTGAAATAGTAATATTCGTTTTATTTAATGGCAGATTAAATAAAGCAAAAAGAAGGCGAATCTCTAGGTGACTGTTTGAAAAATAAAGTGGTAATTTAGCAATTTGAATAAGAAAATAGAGTACTAGCAACACTCACCTGGGATGTGTTTTCGCCTTCCTTATATGTCGAAGCATAGTATACCGTATGTATACCGATTTTAAATTCTTTTATAGTTCGTATACCGTGTATTTAATATACAGTGTATATACCGATTACAAATACTTTTATAGTGCATATACATATAGTGGTGCATACCAGTACTTTACATACGGTATATAAAATACCTTTTATGGTAAATTTGCGTTAAAATAATTAACGGTACATGTATTGTTTATCTGAATCACGGTATATATACTGGTCACATTACTGCCGGTACATATAAGGGTTGCCAGTTTAATCTCTTTTTTATTAGCACTTTCCAACCTAGTTGAAAAGTGCTTATGACTTCGGTTTGTCTGGCCGTATGGCCGTCTGGCCGTATGGCCGTCTGCCGTCTGCCGTCTGCCGTCTGTCCGTGCTCTAACTCCCGTAAATATGCTCGGATTGCTCTGCAATTTTTATATGCTATTGTCGTTATCTATAGCATGTTCCCTATTTCAACGGAAGTGTATAGCACTTATAGTTTTTTTACAGGGGCAATCAAAAGAATTCCGTTACATTGCGGTCTATGGAGAAAAATCATTTGCGGTTTATTTAAATAATGTTTCACTATTTTAAACGCATTGAAATTTATATATATCACTAAGGTGCATTAGAAGAAGCTTAAAATGGAATAGGGTGTGCATAGCACTTATACTTACTTTACAGGGACAGTCAAAAGAATTCCGTTACATTACATCTATGGAGAAAAATCGTCTGCGGTTTATTTAAATAATGTTTCACTATTTTAAACGCATTGAAATTTATATATATTACTAAGGTGCATTACAAGAGGCTTACTGCAGAATAGTGTGTGTATAGCAGTCATCGTTCATTTACAGGGACACACAAAAGAATTCTCTACTGTCTGTTAACAATAATTCCTGGAAGTGCGTTTTAAGTTACTGAACGCGATTTTAATTTTAACTCACTTTTTGTCTATTACGTGGTGTGTATACATTCTGTAGATCCTATACAGGGCAGCACAAAAGTTCGCGAACACATTTCCGTTTATTGACAGAAACTCCAGAAGGATAATTTTAAACTGTGCTACGCGTTTCCTAACAAAACTAAAATTTAGCATTCTATATAGTATATATACAAATCTATAGATCCTATACAGGGCTGAATAAAAGTATTCGGATATTTTTTCGAATATTGTATCTGTTGGAAATTCCTTAAATTATGTTTTTAAATATGTTATGCGTTTTCCAAATTGTTTACTTAGATGTTATCTTTTAGCTTATTAAACGGTATGTTTTGTAAAATTATTTTGGAAGCGTTGGAAAGTGCTACATAATCTATGCTTGACGCATGATTTTTCGTTCTTGTTTAGAAAATCCGAGTTTTTACCAGGAAATTCGAACAGAAAATTTTGATTTATGTAACACTAGAACCGCGATCAGGGGTCATTTTGAGCCGTACCAAATGAAAAAAATGTCGATTCGAACCAGAAATTTCTTCATAAAATAAGTTAAATGTATACCACGCAATAATAAGTTACATAAATAAGTTAAAAGTTTTAAATAAAAATTCTGGAGTGAAATATTTTTATTAAACTCGTGTCAAATTTCCCGCGGTTCTAGTGTTAAGGAAAGACCATTTGCGAATACATAAATATATTTTTTTTCTTATAGAATTTGCGTTATGACCTGGTATTTTATGAATAGGCATGGAGGCCAAACGGTCAACCCTGGCGCATGTACCGTTATTTTACTAAGAACTTTTTTAGAGTGCAAATAAATTATCTTTGAAAACGTTGTGCCTTGATAATTTTAATTTATTTTAAAAAAAATTATACATAATTTTTAATCTATTTACATCATTACCGCATTTTTTTTATTCGTGTCACCAAATGCACAAATATGCGCGTAATGTTCTTTATAAGATTCTAATCTGAAATCATGTGAAGGCAGCTACTAAATGCCAAATCAATAGGCCATGTCTGAGTCCTTTACACAAAAATTAGCTTTGTACTTAAATTGTTAAAGTTCCAACTTTTGAATTATATATTTTTATGTTTACCCAGCATTTAACTATCGTAATATAACAGCACCGATTTTCTGAAACATCAGCTTCATGTCTGAAAAAGAAAATTTCATACGCCGCATCAGAAAAGTAAGATTTTGTTAATTATAAAAATTGAGGATATAGAAAATCAATGGTGATATATTACGATAGATAAATGTTGGATACACAAAAAAATATTTAACTTCAAAGTTTGAGCTTTAAACGATTTAATTGCAAAGTTGATTTTTCATTAAGTATAAGAGACGCAGTCACGCCCATTCAGAGTCAGACACGCCCTTATGGATTTGGCATGTATGAACTATATTGATTTAAATAAAAAGGTTTATTTTTATTACACCATATGGATTTTAGTTTTTTATAACTTTTGAACTATTTCCATTTTGATACAATAAAAAGCATTTTTCGTGATCATGACCAATTTTCCAATTTTCCAATTCATGCAAATAAGGAGATCATTAGAGCACTTTTTTCTGTTTTTTTTTCACTAAATATGCAAATATGCGCACAGTTATATCGTTATAAGATTCTAATTAGAAATCATGTGAAGGCAGTTATTAATATTAATGATACATTTATTATTATTAATATTAATGATAATTAACATACACTTTAGATGCAGATAAATATGCAGGACTCCCAAATGGTTCGCTTTTTAAGTACAGGTATTTTCTTAGAAAATTTTTATTTTCAGATTTCTCTTGAAAATTTGTCAGAAATGTTAAAAATCCTACCATGAAATTTTCTGTTAGAAAATATGGGTATGCAGTTGGCGGACCATTTGAGTTCCCGGATATATGAAGTATCTAACAATATAAGCTCGGACATTGGTTAAATACTTTATTCTTTTTAATTACAATATACCTTATACTTGAAGAAAGAGTTTAAAACTTCTTTTTTTATATGTTTGTGGTTACATATATATTATCAGAAAATACCAAAATACATATGTATACGTTATAAATCAAAACTGATAAAACAACAATTCTGTTTAAATTTTTTGATTTTCTTTTCAATAAATGAATAATTCATGAGCGGCTTGCAAGTTGTTGTCCAAAACTTTTTCCTTCATTCTTGTTAAAATGAAAAGTATCTTGAGTTACAAGTTGAAATTTATTGCTTAGTTTAAGATTTTTAACAGTCGATTTGCATTTAAATAAAAGAAAACTGCCCAGTTAAACTGACGGCATTGAGCTCACAGGCTATTCACACTAACTGTAAATTATATTCTTATTTCAAAGAATTTGAAATAAGCCCTCGAAAAATGAAGAAATCGACAATATATTAAGAGGGGGGAACCATCCCCCGTTTCTCCTTCTTATAATTAACCAATGAACCCATAAAACTAATCAGAGAAGCGCCTTACCACAATGAACCTATATACAAAATTTGAAAAAATCGGATAATTCTGCATGAAAAATACATTTATCTAAATTAAGGGGGGGGGTTAGCCCCCCGTCCCCCCTTTATACTTAACCAAAGAACCCCCAAAACTAATCAGAGAAGCGCCTTATCACAATGAACATATATATAAAATTTGAAGAAAATCTGATAATTCTGCTTAAAAAACCCATTTATCTATATCAAGGGTGGTTAGTCCCCACCCGTTCCCCCCCTTTATACTTTACCAGTGAACCCCCAAAACTAATCAGGGAAGTGCCTTACCACAATGAGCCTATAAACAAAATTTGGAGTAAATTGGATAATTCTGCAGGAAAAACCCATTTATCAAAATTAAGGGGGGGGGGGTAGCCCCCGTTTCCCTCCTTTACACTTCACCAATGAACCCCCAAAACTAATCAGGGAAGCCCCTTACCACAATGAGCCCATATAGAAAGTTTGAAGAAAATCGGATAACTCTGCATGAAAAAAATCATTTATCTAAAATAAGGGGGGAGGATTAACCCCCCCGTTACCCCCTTTATACTTAACCTATGAACCCCCAAAACTAATCACTAAAGAACCTTATCACAATGAACCTATATACAAAATTTGAAGAAAATCGGATAACTCTGCATGAAAAAAATAATTTATCTAAAATAAGGGGGGAGGATTAACCCCCCCCGTTACCCCCTTTATACTTAACCTATGAACCCCCAAAACTAATCAGGAAAGAACCTTATCACAATGAACCTATATACATAATTTGAAGAAAATTGGATAATTCTGCTTGAAAAAACCATTTATCCAAATTAAGGGGGGTTAGCCCCCCGCCCCCCCCCTTTATAGTTAACCAATCAATCCCCAAAACTAATCAGGGAAGCGCCTTATCACAAGGAACCTATAAACAAAATTGGAAGAAAATCGGATAACTCTGCATGAAAAATTCATTTATCTAAATTAAGGGGGACGATTCCCCCCCCCCCCGTTAGCCCCTTTATACTTAACCTATGAACCCCAAAACTAATCAGGAAAGAACCTTATCACAATGAACATATATACAAAATTTGAAGAAAATTGGACAATTCTGCATGAAAAAACCATTTATCTTAATTAAGGGGGTTAGCCCCCCCGTTCCCCCCTTTATAGTTAAACAATCAATCCCTAAAACTAATCAGGGAAGCGCCTTATCACAAGGAACCTATAAACAAAATTGGAAGCAAAACGGTTATTTCTGTCAAGAGTTATCGCGTTACGTACGTACATACGTACATACATACGTACATACATACATACATACATACATACATACATACAGAACGGGCGGGCACATAAGCTGTCAGGCTTTGATAGCCTGTGAGCTAATAAAAATTATTTTCTATGTTTTACAAATAAAGCATAAACATATAATGACAAGACAAAAAAAAAATTAAGGGACCTCAGGAGTCTTACTTTTTCCTCCGAAGATTCAAGTTTGCATCATGTCACATTTTATTTTATTTCTGATTTCATATAACACATAATAAAATGAACTTTTTACCAAAAAATAGGTCAATATCTGCTTGATTTAACATAATTATTTCAATGTTGTACAATTCATATTTAATTATTTTTAAAAAGTTTAAATTTTTAAAGAAAGTAAAAAAAAAAACTTTTTCGCCTGGTGTTAGCTGTGCGCAAAGTTGTAGAAAAAATATTGCTTCAAAAATAACAAAATAAACTGATAATGATGTAAAATTGCTGTATCTTGAACTTATACTTCAATTTCAAGCAATTAAAAATTTATATATATTTTTTAAATTGGCATTTTTTCAACAAAAAATTGAATTTTATAAACATTTTACAATTTAAATTTAAGGTACTTATTGACGCGCAATCATCCACGGACTGTTGATAATCATTTTCGAAAGGAATTGCCGCTAATTAACCGATATATTAATTAATAAAAGAAAACTGCCCAGTTAAACTGACGGCATTGAGCTCACAGGCTATTCACACTAACTGTAAATTATATTCTTATTTCAAAGAATTTGAAATAAGCCCTCGAAAAATGAAGAAATCGACAATATTTTAAGAGGGGGGAACCATCCCTCGTTTCTCCTTCTTATAATTAACCAATGAACCAATAAAACTAATCAGAGAAGCGCCTTACCACAATGAACCTATATACAAAATTTGAAAAAATCGGATAATTCTGCATGAAAAATCCATTTATCTAAATTAAGGGGGGGGGGTTAGCCCCCCGTCCCCCCTTTATACTTAACCAAAGAACCCCCAAAACTAATCAGAGAAGCGCCTTATCACAATGAACATATATATAAAATTTGAAGAAAATAGATAATTCTGCTTAAAAAACCCATTTATCTATATCAAGGGGGGTTAGTCCCCCCCGTTCCCCCCTTTATACTTTACCAGTGAACCCCAAAACTAATCAGGGAAGTGCCTTACCACAATGAGCCTATATACAAAATTTGGAGTAAATTGGATAATTCTGCATGAAAAATCCATTTATCAAAATTAAGGGGGGGGGCGGGGTAGCCCCCGTTTCCCTCCTTTACACTTCACCAATGAACACCCAAAACTAATCAGGGAAGCCCCTTACCACAATGAGCCCATATAGAAAGTTTGAAGAAAATTGGATAACTCTGCATGAAAAAAATCATTTATCTAAAATAAGGGGGGAGGATTAACCCCCCGTTACCCCCTTTATACTTAACCTATGAACCCCCAAAACTAATCAGGAAAGAACCTTATCACAATGAACCTATATACAAAATTTGATGAAAATTGGATAATTCTGCATGAAAAAACTATTTATCCAAATTAAGGGGGGTTAGCCCACCGTCCCCCCCTTTATAGTTAACCAATCAACCCCCAAAACTAATCAGGGAAGCGCCTTATCACAAGGAACCTATAAACAAAAGTGGAAGAAAATCGGATAACTCTGCATGAGAAATTCATTTATCTAAATTGAGGTTGAGGATTCCCCCCCCCCAGTTAGCCCCTTTATACTTAACCTATGAAGCCCCAAAACTAATCAGGAAAGAACCTTATCACAATGAACCTATATACAAAATTTGAAGAAAATTGGACAATTCTGCATGAAAAAACCATTTATCTAAATTAAGGGGGGTTAGCCCCCCCATTCCACCCTTTATAGTTAAGCAATCAATCCCCAAACATAATCAGGGAAGCGCCTTATCACAAGGAACCTATAAACAGAATTGGAAGCAAAACGGTTATTTCTGTCAAGAGTTATCGCGTTACGTACGTACATACGTACATACATACATACATACATACAGAACGGGCGGGCACATAAGCTCTCAGGCTTTGATAGCCTGTGAGCTAAAAAGCTATCTAGAAAACAGCGTCACAGACCAAGGCAGCGTTGCAATTTTGCGACATCCTTTCAAAGCGCGCTTGGCACAATGCAAAGTTTAAACTTTGTACAAGGTCTTTGCTTTAGGTAAAGCAAATCATGGTGATAAACAGTCAACGTTTTTTATTCCAACTGAATTCATTTATTGAAGGCAATTATTGAAAAATAAATCATAGAATATGTTACTATTTAAGCTTCATTTCTCTCTGAACTTTCATGGTATATGCATGGTGTACTTTACTAGTATATATAGCTATACCGAAACGCACGTTGTATACTTTTTTACAAAGTATTTTTATTCTTTTACAAGGATTTTTTTTTATATTGCAGTTAGTAATTAAGAAATGTATTGTACGGAATCCGCTGTACGCAAATAAAACTCGCACTTGACCGTTTGTTTATCGTATACCTTAATTTTATCTGATTTATTTTATCAATTTTCTCCTCATTTGTTCAAATTATCAAAATTCAGAATTTCAAAAGAGAGAAACATTTTAAAATTATTAATAACTGTTGCACACAATGATAGTAATACTTATTCATTTTTCAATCTTGCACCATTATGCAATGTTTCTGAATCCTCCAAAAAGATTTATAAACTATTTTTGATAAAAAATAATTTTAAAGTGTATTTTAATGAGACAAATAAAACAGTTAATTTCTGCGAAATGAATAAAGTCAGTCTTCTATGAGTTGCCTATTAGATACCTTCCCTAATATAACACTGAGCAAAATATGACAACAATTGTAATGCTCCATGACTAAAATGACTTTTTTGAATTTATTGATGTTATTGTTGTCACATAGCAATAACGGGGAGTAATATGCATTTTCCTCTGATATCGATCAGTCCCATTTTGTGAAGAGTTGCATTTAAGTCAAAAATCAGTCACGTGACGCAAAATAGTGAAATCTAGAAGCGGTGGACAGAAACGAAAGTCATAATGTAACGATATAGAGAAGTCTCTTTTTCGTCACCAATATCACACATAGCCTTCTGAATATTTGCCCTATGCAATGGCACAAAAATGGTGGCTTGGCTGTCATACATTTTTCAGTGTCTCTATGGTTCCTTAAATTTTTACCTCGGTATTTTCTTAAAGTATTATTCGTCTTCATTTTATCGCAAATAAAAAGCGAAGAATACTTTTAGAAATAACTGGTGTCCAAATTCATGGGACCGTACAAACGCTTTAAAAAATCTGTCTACTATAGCCGACAATCTTATATTAGTGCGTAGGAATAGTGTTGAGAGAGAGGGAAGTGTGTGTTATAACAATGACGTTGCATCGACTTGTTGTACTATTAGGGTCATTTCTAACTTTGTGATTCCCACAGTCTTGTCTTGTGTCAAGGATTTAATCACTTGTTAAGAAGAACCGATATGAACTAAAGCTCCAAGTCAGACTGCTTGTAGTGGTTCAGTATCTTCTTTAATTCCTTTTTGTTTGCAATTTAGAGTTGTCTATTTCGAGCTGACAGCTAAAGTGCTTCGGAATTCACATAAAATTCGAAGTCCATTTTCGCTTATTACTCGTGAGAAACAGGTTATTTAGAAGATTCTAAATATGATGATTCACCATGTATGTTACTGCAAGAAGGCAGTCTTACAACTATTGCTACCGGTTAATTTGATTGCTCGCATTTTTTTATGTCCATAATTTAAAAAAAAAATATTTTTACAATTCATAGGTATCAAAGATATGACTTTATTAAAAATATGCTGATGCATAAAATATTCTGTGTGATTAATTTTTCATTTTAATTAAAAATACCTTTAGACAAAATGTTTCCATTATTGAACATTGATATATTATGTATATATGAAGGATGGTGTTCACTTTATTTATAATTTTTTAATGCATTAAATTAACTCATGGAATGGGGCTTTATGTACATAAATTAAATAATAATAATAATTTCCAACATGAACAAAATAATCATTTAACAATGTTAAAAAATATAGTTTCAATTCTAAAAAAACACTTGAAATATTTTCTCTCAACTTTAGAGAAGTTTGTTTTAGTTTTTTATTTACAAAAGCGCTGTAGAAAAAAGAATTGTAAATCAAAGAAAAAAATATTTTTACAGTATTTTCTCGCTTACATTTCGATTATAGTGATGATTTTTTAAGCTGAAGTATACAATTATCGCAAAAAGCACGGGCAACAATAGCTTTTTCTCCTCGGGAAAATTTTTAAAGAACTGGAGTAGATTACTTGAGAAAGATTTTTTTACAAAAAGATTCCAGGCAGAGTTCATAAGACATTGAAACTTTTTTCAGAAGCGAAAACCGGAAACAGATTCACTTCATGCAAACTCCTTCAAAAAATTTCTCCTTGAATACGACTCATTTGAAAGTAAAATTACTTTTTTCTCAAAGCCAAAGAAAGGGAAATTCAGTTTTAAAATTCAGAAAATTAAGCATGTTAATAAACCTTTCTTTTGTTCCTATGTAAGTATTAATTTTAAAAGATGAATATTCTGTTTTATTTTAAAATATCTTAGAAAATTTTTAGATATTTTCTTTATGTGTAAAATATATAATATAACGTCAAAGGCGAAAGGAATAAAATAAATATGTTTAAAAATAATATCGTTTAAGAGGAGAGATGTACAATTAATCTGAGGAATTATTTAACCATGGTGATAAAAACATTAGAGGGAAATAATGGGGTGTATAATACGTTCAATCCGTGTAAAAGAAATAATATAAGAAAAAGAGCAAATAAAAATAGGTGAAAGGGAAATAATATAAGACCTCCATACCCTTATTTCGTGGTATAGGTATTTTACATTCTATTTTCGGGATAGCACAAAATATATTTTCCTATATTTATTACCTAAAACATATTCTTCTATCCTAAATATGAGAAATAAAATTCTGTGTTTTCGAAAATTAATATAAAGCAGTTTGTTTTTATTAGAACGTCCAGATGATTTTTTTTTTCTAAAATTTTAAAATGCGGCTACTTGCAACTTTATTTGTAACATTCGGAGATAATGTTTCTTCTCTCAAATTTATTTTTATCTAAAAATATTTATTGCTTATATTATTATATTCACTTTATAATGCTCACTAAAATAAAATGTTTGTTCACGTGTTTCAGCATTTCATCATTATTATTTTGAAAAGTACTGTATACCTAGTAAATAAAAAGCATTGACTTTTTAGTTCCAATTTCCATTGCAACAAAACCGAATACGGAACTTGGAAAGTTCATTGTTGGCTGCGAACTTGTAAAACGGAGGCGCAGTAATTATTTCCCGTACACTCTTTTCGACCTATCCGTTTAGAGTTTTCGTGTTTTTCTGCGAACTTCGAGTAAATACGAATTAGACGCCTTTAGAAAGACTCACACACAAGATAATTCTCTCAATTGGCATATACTTATCGTACAAACTTTCATTAACAATTAAAACGAATGTTTGGTTAACGTTATATGCGAGTGGCTATGCACGAAATCTGATTTTATAAAAGATTAAATATAAAAAGCAATGCAGTTTATCATAACAAATAAATACAAACATTCATAACAAAACATAGATCTTTGTGTAGATCTTATAGGCGGGAGGTACAGGGATCAAATCCCGCCAGTCACTTAAACCAAAACATTTGGAAATTCGCAGTTTTCTGAAACATCGCATAAATACGACACGGGTATATTTAGGAAGCCTCCTGCACAATACAATTATCTCCATTGGCATTTGCTTATTTTGAAAACTTTCATTAGCAAATCTATCTAATGCAGTGATGGAAAAGTGGCGCACCATTTGGGCGATTATCACAACTAAATTTTAACAGTATTCTTCTGCTTAAAAAAACCCATAAATTCTTATCTTAAATAAGATGATAATACAATTTGAATTGAGCGATGCCAATTGTTTTTCTGCTGCGCCACTGTTCCATCACTGTCTAATGCTTAATTAACCCTTCCCATATTCTGTGTCGAGTGTGACTCAACAACGCTTGGCGCTGCAGCTACTTCAGAAATTAGCTTTGGCTACCACAAATTCAACAAATATATACCGTAATTTCCGGCCTATAATCCGCGGATCAAAGTATCATGTTTCAACCCAAAAATTTTATTTTATAAAAGGTAACTATCTAGATGACTGTCAGCATTTTACTTTAATTATTAAATAAACTTTTTGGGTCAAAACATGATTCTTCGATCAGCGGATTATATAGACCAGAAATTTCGGGGATCTTCGTAGCATATTTCAACAGCATTTGCCATAGGAATTTTCGACGAAGATTATCTCTATATAATAAAACACAGTGTAACCATGCTAGTTCTGACCACTCTGGTTTGCGAATCGACAGTAGCTAAACAGCATGTTAGGCTTAATGAAAAACATATGACAGATTAATGATAATTTCTTCTACTTGAAATTATGCCTGATTAGCATATTTTCGTATAAAACATGTATATCATATCCAGTTATAATGTTTTAAGTTTTAGATTTAAAATAACAGATTACACATCGGATTACTAGTTGTATACAAACGAATACTGTCGCCATTCAGAAACACAAATTACAAATCTAGAGAAAAACGAATGACTCTTTGAACGTTTAATTAAAATATTCGATTATGCTCTTAAAATATTTGTAAAAGCATATTAAAATCTTTAAATATTTTTAAAGATTTTTTTAATTTATTTCTGTAAGCACTTTTTTCAGAAATAGCGGTGATACCTTTCGAGGCTTTGCGATGATCTACCAGTATTTTACATTTAATTCCTAAATACTGTTCTGGCGACATCTATTGGCAATAAATACAAATTATACCTTTCTAACTACCTTACTGTTGGAAAAAAATATAACATAATAATAAAGTTGTAAAATAATATAAAATGTATATAAGCATATTTTGAAAATAAGAAAAATTCAGGACGAATTGATTTACTTCAAGATCAACTTTTTAATGATTTAAATTATTATTATTTATTTATTTTGAAAGGGAAATATTTGACTTTGTGTAAAAATGAATGCATTCTTTTAGATTTGGAATAAACTAAAAAATCGTTTTCGTATTTTTTAAGAGCAAAAATTAATACCTATAGTTTACTTACCATAATTAATTATTGAGATATTATTTTTTATTTTTTTAGATCGTTATTAGCATTAAGATTTTAATTATTCAGAAAAATATTTGGAAATTTTGAGTTGAAAAACAAAAATAAAGAAAAAGATTACGTTTCGTAAAATTTACCATTAACATAACTACCATTAACAGTCAGATTTACCATTAAACCTGAACTTAACGGTGCAGGTCAATTTTCCTTATTGTCGATAAATAGTATATGAATATTTTTATCAATCATTTCAAATTATAAGTGAAAACCCCGATTTCTTCCCGCCGTCACTAGTTGTATAGAAATAGTAGTAGTAAAATGATGATCGCTATCTCGAAACAAAAGTTTTCAAAGATTGAGATGGGTTAAGGTTATTAAAGTATTGCTGTGCTTTATGAAAATTCTGCTTTATGATAATCTGCAAATTAATTTCAAATTATAAGTGAAAACCCCGATTTCTTCCCGCCGTCACTAGTTGTATAGAAATAGTAGTAGTAAAATGATGATCGCTATCTCGAAACAAAAGTTTTCAAAGATTGAGATGGGTTAAGGTTATTAAAGTATTGCTGTGCTTTATGAAAATTCTGCATTATGATAATCTGCTTTTATGAAAATTCTTTATAAAAATTAATACAATTTTTCACCAGAAATAAATATAAATATCGAAAACCAAATTTAGATCCTTCTGCAGATTACGCAGGTGTAAAATCTCAGACAATATTGCATCATTTTTTCAGAAGGCAATCCAGCTAACTATATCGAAAATAAGGGTAACAAAAATACCTGTTAAAATCGTTTCTTTACAAAAGGCAATTACGCTAACCGCATCGTAAGATAAGGGGAGCAAAAAAGAGTAATAAAATCTTTTTAATTGTATTTATTCAAAAATACTTTTCATTGATAAATCCTTTGATTACGAATTGGAACATGTACGTCCCAGTTTACTATTTTTATTCTATTCGTTCTACTTTTTGAAAACTAATCTCTGACGGGCAATTATACGTTAGTTACTCGTACTAGGATATTTTCAAGCGAAATCTAAGGCAAAGAATTTTTTGTAAAATGTGGTCATGGTTCGTACGCTTTTACTACAATTTTTCAATGGAAAATTTCTATTTAATATTTAAACATCAGAAATTGGAGACATCTCGTTTATTTGCAGTATTTGTAATACTTTTCTACATTTCCAAAAGGTGAAAAATTCTATTAAAAAATTGGGGTATAAACGTACGAACCTTTGGAAGTGCGATTGAATATAAAAATAGTCCACAGTCCTAACCCGTAATCAACGGATTAGCGCACTCTCAATATTAGATTTTAAAAAAGTGCAAGTTTGAAAAACTGTGGGAAATGTAATCTCACACATACTGACCTTCGGCTTTGTAAAAATCAAAATTACAACGCTACGAACCATAAATTTAGGCTGAATAGCGTATATCAGCGTAATGAATAAAATTAAGTAGATTATAAATGACCACCACATAAAAGGAAGATATATTTAATTAAATAACTATTCTTGTTCAAAGTATGTTTTTTATTTTTAAAAATCCTGAGGTTGGAATGTAATGTAATCTCTTTTACAAGAAAAGACTTTGTATTCTGCATAAAATATTAATACATGAGATAGAGATTATGATATATGTAGGTGAATGCTGACATTTACTGAAACAATTTATTGATACAAATATCGAAAACATCTTCCACCGCTCGCATTAAATGATCAATAGATATAGTTTACTTAATCGATTGGAAAGAATGAAACAGGAATGTTTAATATTTGAATTATTGTCAAGAGAGCAATTGTTCTCGAATAATGCATTATTAAAGTAAATATTGAATAAAAGAGCTCATTTTGCAATTTTATTATGGGACTTTTAAAATTTATCCCAATATTAGAATACATAAAATGATTTAATAGTAAATTTTACAGTACAATCTGAATTTTGAAACAGGGTTCGTACGCTGTTACCACAATTTTTAATAGAATTTTTCTATTTAATAATTAAATAGATTAAATTGTACATACCCCGTTTAATTGCAAGATTTGTAATACATTTCTGCATTTAAATAAGGCGAAAAATTGTATTAAAAAATTGTGGTATAAGCGTGAAACGATACTCCGTGAAACGATATAAATTTAAAAAATATATGTTTCTGCAAAGAAAATTTTAAACACTATACAGAATTCTCGCAAATTTGGTTTTTTCACGCTTACAGATTGTCTCACTGGTCTCCCGTTTGAACACCATTATTTTTAAATAATAATTTTCACGCTACGCTTCTATTCCATATGTTGTAGAAACCGGCCACGAAGATTATTGTTTGGAAGATTTAGTATTAAAAAAATGAGCCAGTGGTAGTTCTGAATGTACCTGACCGTTTATTTTTGCATTTGGAACTATTTATCAATAATACTATCAAATATTCTGCATGCACATAATTAGACATATTAATGTGCGGAATATATTCATACAATTTGTTTTAATTATCAGTGTGCGCGCGATAAATTGCAAAAACTTTTTATTTTCTTATTTCAGCTATTTTTTATTTATTTATTTTTTTTTTAAGTTTAAGATTTAACATTATTTATTTTTAATGCATATTATTAATGCTGATAGCAATCATCATGTTGAAGAAATGCGACGTTAAAACAACCGTAAAATCTGGACTACGCGCAAGGCTGCCCATATTGCAGACTTTAATAAGATCATTTAAGGAACAGTTTACAACGTGCAAAGATGTACGTAAATGTTGTTCTTGATTTCGTCAAAACGTGAAGGAAAAAAATCATAACGTACGCAAATATCGTTCAACAATTGCTCGATATGTGGATTTTTTATATTCTTCAGTACCTTAGGCGTTTTCCTTTTTGGTATGACAATGTATAAGAAAATCCTCATTCTTCACAAGTCCGCAATTCTTTCAGTATTTTGCCTTGCACGGAGTCCAAAATTTATGGCTGCTCTAACATGATCAGGGTTCGTACGCTTTTACCACAAATTTTTAATAGTATTTTTCGCCTTATTTAAATTCAGAAAAGTATTACAAATCCTGCAATATTAAAGGAGGTGTCTGCAATTTTTGCTCTTTCAATATTAAATAGAAATTTTCTATTAAAAATTTGTGGTAAAAGATACGAACCCGTATGATATATCTCCGACATGTGGATTGCTCCAAGCATTTAACATTTATCCCTTAAAATAAAATATTAAATCATCGCATCGCGAAAATGTATGTTTTATTTATTTTTTTAATTAATAAAAATTGGAGAATATATAAAAGGGAATGTTATTTTAATCGAAAGTTTTTGGGAATTTAAAAATTAACTTTTCAAAAGTATTTTTTTATCTTTTTCAAACGTGTAAATGTTATTCAAAATAATTTTCACATTGACTATTTAAAAATTTTCTTCGCATGATGTAATAATTTATTATTGATTTAATACAGTAACAGAAATGATATCATGTGATTTAAAAAATAAAAATACTTTTTTATGATTTAAAATGTCTCTTTCGAAAAAGAAAAATATTTCATTGACTAATTCATTAAAATGAAAAAAGGGACAAAGGATGCTTATAGAAGTTTCTCAAAGAGTTGAAACAGAAATCTTCCATTTCTAAGAAATTCTGACGTGAGGTTTGTGAGTTATTCGTAAGTTATTCCTAAGCATGAAGTATTTCTGTTTGTAAGAGAAAAAATCTTACCTTTTCTAAAATGTTTATCCTGACTTATTTAATATCAATTTAAATTTTATAAATTTTATTCTATTTGTGTTTTTTTAATATAAAATCAAACACATAATAATTTACAGTACCTATAAATTTTTACGTAAATAACGTAAATATGTTCCTGATTAACAAAGCAACTGTATTTCATAGGTATAAGAAACTGGAAGTATAGGCGATTGTTTACTCGTCGGTAATATAATATCAAATAAATTAACCATATATTTGTTATTACTATTTGCACATTTTACCAATTTTTCTTTCAGACATTATTTAAAAAAGCATGGTTAAAAATTCTTACTAAAAACCTTCCCCATTTAAAAAATGTAAAAACAGTCTTCAATAAAAATATCTACCACTTCACAAAAGCGCTTTCACCCCCCCGCTAGGGCATCATCAGTTGTGATCTTTAACTATATTCCTCTCCATTATATATATGACTGCTGGTTGAAGAGCTCCCCCTATCATAATTCAATATTCTCTCTCTCTCTCTCTCTCCCTCCTCTTCCAACATTTTTTTTTCCAGCGGCAATCAAGTAATGAGTGTACCATGTCATAGCATGTGTCTTTGGATGCATTGATTTCTATTGATTCTCTTATTAAAGCGTTATGTAAATTTTCGTAGTTCGCTATTTTCTGTATTTGTAGGGTTTCAAGTTTTATTGGGGTTTTAGTGTTTATTCTTGCAAGAGCTGTTGATTGTTTATTTAGTTTTATATCTCGGATATGTTCTTCCATTCTTTCTTCTATTTTTCTCTTCGTCATTCCTATGTAAGTAACCTTTTCATTTCTGCTGTTTAGACATATATTTGTTATTGTTTTAAATGTGAAGCCTAGATAATCTATTACAGCTTATCGATATTAATAAAATGAAGTATTTTTCTGCGTGCATATCTCCAGATATACGAAAATATGTCCGAATGCACTTGGCAATCATATTTTCTATTTGTAGTTAATTTTAAAGGGCTTTTTTTGCATTTTTTCTGATTTTCAAAGTTTTCATACGATTTTAGGTGGTCGTAAAATCCTAATTTAATCTTTTAACCCAATATAGTAATTTTTTCCACTTTCCAATAAAGTTCAGTTTAAATTCAAAAAGCAAGTTTTCAATTCTTGTGATTTTCTTTTAAAAAGTCAGCTTCTTGGCAAAAATGAAAACTGTCTTTTATTAAACAGTTTCAGCATATTTTTTTTCCATCCAAACTTACATTTTATATAACTATATGGAGTAAACATTCGGGAAACTTAAAAACATATACCGTAATTTCCGGCGTATAATCTTTGGATCAAACAATCATGTTTAGACACAGAAATTTTATTTAATAATTGAAGTCAACTATTTACAGCGATCTTATAAGTTCCATTTTATAAAATAAAATTTCTGGATCGAAACATGATTGTTTAATCCGCAGATTATACGCCGGAAATTACGGTAAATCAAATCGAGTTTTTACGCGAATTTTTACATAAAATCAGTTTCCCAAAACGCTATTGCCCGTCTGCTTGTATAGTGGTTAGGGCGCTTGCTACTGGACAAGAGCTAACGAGTTCGAATATTAATCATGTTATTCCCAGGATGATTGTAATGGGTCGCATTTCACTTTAAACGGAGGTTCCGGTCATTTTAACCTTGTGTTCAAAAGATAACAGTAGCGACAATAATCAATAAACCAACCGAAACGCAATTGCCTAGTGCGGGAAATGAACAACCCAAAACTTACCCACTCCTCTGAGGCATCTGTATTTATGATGACCGTTATCGCGCGATATTTCCAATAAAATAACCGTCTATTGTAGCGTTTACGTCTTTTCGACACATAAATTTTATTGAAATAAATAAATATATATATATATATTTATCGTACTTATTTTACCTTATTTATTATATATAATTTCTCGTTCTTAATATCGATACGTAAAAACACAAGTGTGCTATGTCTATTTTTTGCGAATTTGAGATTTTGACAAAACTGAATCGTTATCAAATGTAGAGTTAAGACCACAATTATGTAAAATCGAGTTTGTACTAACAAGGTATAAAAATAATGAGAGATGAAAATGCCATATCCTGGCAAATTCATTTTTGTAGTCCACAAATGTGTTATGTCCAAGAGCTGAACAATTTCTACGAACAATCTCACAAAAAGAATATGCGCAACAATACAGAAATTGTGGGTCACTGACAGCTAAGTTACGCTTGGCAAAAGGTGCTTTATACAAACCCGCTATCATTCTCCATAACGGCTCTGTAGAAAAAAAATTCTCATAACAATTGACTGTAAATGCATGAAGATGCCAGTAACGGTCATCATAAATGCTAGTTAGCCTCAGACAGGCCACAATTATGCATTTGTGACATTTATGATTGTTTACGGCTAAGTCACTAACGATCATCTTGAATAACAGCTAGCTAAGAGATCGACACAGTCTTCTCACTTGTGGTTGAAAATTATAAAGGCTAGCCCATAATAAGCCACAAATTTAAATCTATTGATTATCATAAATGCAAACAAACCTAAAACCAATCACACTCATGCCACCAATGGGCATCATTAACGAATGTTAGCCGAAAGAAAGCCACATTCATGCCACTATTGGTTATCATGAATTAAATCTAGCCCAAAGATGGCCAGAATTCTACTCTTTTATAAAATGTAGAATAATCAAAATTTACTGGTTCTTCTTTTTTGCCTGAAAACTGTTTAAATATGTCATGTAAAATTTGAAACGTATGTTACTTAGAATTTGTTAACATATTTCAATTTTTTTAATCAATTTGATTTTTTTAAACAAGAACTTATTACACCAGTCTGATTTTATATAGGTTTTACATTACTATTCAAATATAAAAGGTACAATTGTGTTATGGGCGCTCCTTATTAAAAAATAAAATTTAAAAAAAGTCGAAATACAAAAAAAATTTGCTCAATATTCTAAGTTTCAGATCTTGTATACATCTTTTAAGTGTTCAGACAAAAAGTAATCACAGAACCAGTAAATTTAGATCCTAAATTTTATCAAAACATCTTAAAAAGTAGTCCAAATGGAGGCAAAAATAGGAATTATCTACTCATCTAATTTGATCAATACCAATTTTAAATTTGCTGTTAGTAAATGAATCTTTAGCAACATTAAATCTCAAATTATTTTCAAGAGGCAATATGATAATATCATACATAGCTTAATTTATGGTTATGATTTAGCTTTTTTAAATGTTGGTATTCCCCAAAAGCTGCAAAAACCATTTTTGTACATATCAAAATAAAGGAAAGTAGATACTTTAACAACATTAGGCCTTTAAGACAATTTTTGTTTAAAGTATTGAACATTAACCTTTTGATTACGGGCAAGTATTTTTATCTAAAAGGTGGATTAAAACTTTGTGCCGTTATATTAAAAATAAATGTGCAACGTTAAATTAGCACAAATTAAAATCATTTCTAATGGCAAACAGCTGTTTCAGAGCCCTTAAGCTCCATCTTCAGTGCCAACTCAAAAGGTAAAAACGAATTAAAAACTCCTAGGCCATGGCCGCTTGCCTGCCATCTCTCGCCCCGCGGCCAGATGAAATGGCGTTGAATTTTTCAAAACAACAGCGGAGACGAGGAAACACACGTGACAGAGAGACCAATAGGAACACTCCGCCGACCGGGAAAGTTTAAGTGTGGAGGCGAATAAAGGAGGGGGGACGAAGAGAATGAACTAAGCGACACGCAGCCAGACGTTTGAAACGCTTTGTACGGCAGAGAAAAAAACAGAAAGGGGGAGGGAGGCAATGAGGATGAATTAAATGAAAGGTAGCCAGACATTTGAAAAATTTGGTGTACTGGACAAATCATTAACCAAGCTGCTCGAACTTTTCCATATGTAATAAGCTTCCCAGAAATTTAGGTCGTAAATGGATGAGCATTTCTGAATTATCGCACCTTCCGAAAAATTAAAACTGTGACTTTCAGACCAACAATGGTTAGCTATTGCAGATCGTTTAATATCACAATTTTTAACATAATTTTTATGCTCCCCTAAACGGACTCTAAGCGGTCTCTTAGTTTGACCTATGTACATTTTATCACATTCGCAAGATATTTTATAAATTTCCCAATGTAAAAATCTGTCTATTGGATGTTTGAGGTCTGTAAATTTGATTTTGTTAAACGGTGCATAAACTATTTTAAAGTCGAAACTTTTCAAAATTATAGATATTTGATGACTTATTCTCGGAAAATATGGGAGTATAATTAAATTTTCATTGCGAACATTGTTAACATTGGAATGCGTACGTTTAATTTGTTTATTATGAATTGAATCAACTATTTCAACAGGATAACCCCGGTCAAAGGCTATTGATTTGATGTAGTCTAACTCCACTTTGAGTAAACTCTCAGATGAACAAATTTTTAGGGCGCGATGAACATATGTATTAAAAGCAGCCAATTTTTGATTCGGGGGGTGAGATGAAAGACGGTGTGGCGGTAATGAAACTGCGAATGGTTTACGATAAACTGTAGTTTGAAATGAGTCATTTTCGCGGTAAACCATAACATCAAGGAAAGGTAGTTGGTTGTTATTTTCAAGTTCAGATGTAAACTGTATATGTTCATCTACAGAGTTCATAACAGAAAGGATATGAGGAATATCTATATCACTAGGATCAACTAAAGCGAAACAGTCATCGACGTAGCGGGTGTAAAATGGAAAATTTAACTTATTGAAAAGGTTTGACTCGTAATAATGCATATAGAAATCACTGAGAATTGGGCTCAGGGGCGAGCCCATAGACAACCCATCGGTCATGCGATAAAAATCACCATTAAAAATGAGCGTGTTTTGTGATAGACAACTGTCCGTAAGGCGCCTTAGGAGTTTTTAATTCGTTTTTACCTTTTGAGTTGGCACTGAAGATGGAGCTTAAGGGCTCTGAAACAGCTGTTTGTCATTAGAAATGATTTTAATTTGTGCTAATTTAACGTTGCACATTTATTTTTAAGTATTTTTATATTCAAACGTACCACAATTTACAAAAAAATTTATTTGTAGTAGATATCTCTTTAAAATATCCTTGTATAAATGTATGTCAGAGATTAATTTATCAAAATGTGGTACAGATAGAATAAAAAAGTAGTCGCAGATACGTGCCGTGTCCCAACCCAGTAATCAAAAATTTAAATTATCAATTATAGTGACAACATATCAAAAACCTTTATTCTTCAATTTTTTATTAAATTAAATTTACATACAACTCATTTAGAGCAGTAAAATTTTAATTAGTTTCGATTCTTCCACCTGTCTCTTCGAGCTAATTCCCCTGGTGGATTATCTACCAACAATTTTCCTACATTTCCATTCAAAATATGTTCAGATTTTATTTGAAGCTTTTTTAAAAATACCATTTTCTACATCCAAATTCCTAGATGGATGTTTCTTCCCATTACCCCGCTGCAAAATAACAATAATACAGAAATGTATTCTGTAAATTTGGTAAAATGTTTATAACATTACTTATTGATCATTAGAATTTAAGAAAAAGTAATATTTTTTAAGATAAATTACATATGTAAATTGTTTTTTTCAGTCACTGTTGAAAACATGACACTTCAACGTCTGGAATTTTTTTTTTTTTTGCTAAATAATTAATCAGGAAAATGTACAGCTATTCTTATAAACTGAAGTGTTGTTGTAGTCTGTTGAGGACTTCCCCCGCCTTCCCTCTTCATTTCTTACCCACTTCACTCCCTTTTTTTTAAATTTAAATTTAAGACATTTTTCATTTAAGCTATGAAAGAACGCAATTTTTAATAAACATTTTTTTTTCAAAATATCACTAATTCATGGACAAAAAGCCAATTGTCACCACATTTAATAAATAGTTTTCTTCCCTTTATTTAATCTCAAAATCCCCTTTCATTATATAAGTAGGAGAGTATGTTTTCGAAATAGTGGTGACATTTGGCCTGCTAGCACGCGGGTTTGCTATCTTTGCAATAATTGTTTCTATTTCTCCAAACAGACTGAAACATTCTTTATAATAAAAATATTTCTTTAAATGTTCTTCTTACTCTTTAAATATCAATAAGTGATGGTCTCTGAATATTTTATCTATTTTTTTAATACACCAAAGAGTTCTTTAAAATAGTTTTCTCTCCAGCAGGTGGTATGTGACCTACTGATTATGAAATAATTAAATTAGTTTATACAATTTTAAGCATATTGAAAATTAATTTTAACTCTCAGTTAGATTATGGAGAATTATTTATTGGAATTTTCAACAGTTTTTGCTCAGGGTTCGTGCTCTTTTACTACAAATTTTTAACAGAATGTGTAGCCTGTAGGTACAATGAAGAAAGCACTAAATTTTGCAAAAAAAGCAGGGTTCGTACGGTTTTACCACAATTTTTTAACACGTTGACGGACAGTAGGAACAAGTGAAGTTCGAAAATTGACACTATATGTTTTTGTAATTTTTAGATTATTAGAAGTATAGTTTTACTCTTTCTGCCTAAATAAACTTAATTTTGATGAATTCAGCACCTTTAATTAGGTTGCACTACTCCCTTCACAACCACGTCAGGGTGGTGCTCAGGGAAAAATACAGTCAAAAAAGTGATAAACACCAGTATATTCTTATAGAAAAATTTATGTTGATTATTCGTTTTGAGCGGCTATAGTCGTCATGCCACATTGTGAACTTCGCTTTGGCGGCTATAGCCGCAACTGTCCGTCAAAGTGTTAATATAATTTTTCTATTTAATATTTAAATAGCAGGCATTGCAGACGCCTCGCTTAGTTGCAGGATCTATAATATTTTTCTGCATATTAATACCTCGGAAAATTCTATTAAAAAATTGTGGTAAACACGTTAGAACCCTGATTTACACCAATTAATCTTTAGTGCCTGATCTCCCAGCAATAACTAATAAGTAACTAACAGATTAGTAGAGGCATTTTATCAGGCTGTAAAAGTTTTAAAAATATATTCTATGTAAATCATTTTTAGAGAAATATACAGGAAAATCAAATATTAATTTTCATTTACACCCATCCTTCTAGCTATGAAGTATAATAAAGGGGATGTTTTTAGAATGAGAAACAAAGGTAAAAGATATACTACATATCATTTCCCTTCCTTTTAACACCTGAAAGAGAAAAAAATTACATTACAACTTAATTTCATTTAATCACAAAAATGTAAATCAAACAATTAAAAAAAACAGTAACAAGTTGCTCATATTTATATTTACTGAACTTTTACAATTTAAGAAAATTTATTCATGTTACAATTAAAATTCCTGACGGTACTCGTGAATGAAATTTTATAAAGGAGAGCTGAAAATATATTTTTGTCTATCTTCGATGAATTTGTTTCTTTACAGATTTCCATTATCAGTTCTAGAAAACTAAAAAATAAAAATAAATTTTGTAGAAAAAATTCTAATGTTTTAAAATAAAACTATATTTGAAAAAATATTGTGTAGACCCAATTAAACTAAAATAGCTGCAGGTTGCATACAGTTCTACTATAATTGTTTAACCCTTTCCGGCACCGACAAATTCTGTTCATAAAATGTGAAATTACTGACTGACACCGGAATTTACAATCTATTTTTTAGAAAATAAGAACTCTTTATTTTAAGCTCTCATTATAGAAACAAAATTTTATTAAAATATTCTTGGTGCCGAATGCAAGTTTGAAATTAAAATTAGGTGTGCCCGGGGTGGGACCACTGTGCCGGAAAGGGTTAACAGACTTTTTCGCCTTATTTAATTACAGGAAAATGTTACAAAATCTGCAATTAAAGGCAGTAATTGCAATTTGTGCAACTTCAAAATTAAATAGAAATGTTTAAATAAAAAAGTGGTCGCAGACTCTTTGGAAATTCCAAGGAGTGTATGTATCTTATAGCTGCTTTCATCAAATATTAAAATATTAAAAAATACTTCTAAAAATATAATAATTATATAAAGCAATAAAGAAAAGCGAAATAGACAGATGACAAAATATAGTTGTGAATCAAAGCTACTACCAGGTTTATGATATTAATTATTTTTTTGTAAATCACATTTATTTTATTTTTTAAGACTTTAAGAACAAAATGTATTAATTGAAAATTTATACAATTTATAAATATAATTAGAACATAAATTATAATTCTCAAAATATTCATAACGTTTTATAGTATAAGCTATTTCAGAATAATGAAAATATTTTATTGCATTATTCGTCGCTACCATGTCAAACTATCGAATGTGAAAAAATGCATTTTTCATTACATTTAAAAATGGGTCGATTGTCACCACTAAATTTTAATAATTATTCTTCAGCAGGGTTGCCAGTTTGGCTTCCTTCTCCATTCAGAAATTTCGATACCATAACAGAAATTTCAAGTAGAAATTTTTGCTTTATTTAATAACAGACATTTCGTAATCACATACATTTTTTTTTTTTTTTGCTCAAAATTTCCTGTATAAATTCGGTATTTCTGAATAAAAAAGAAAGAAACTGCCAACTCGGCTCTTCGCAGAAATTTTATTAATATTCTTACTAGGCGAGGAATTCTAATAAAATTTAGTGGTGACAATGGGTCAATTTTTAGAACTGATGAAAAATGTATTTTTTTACATTCGATAGTTTCAGATGGTAGCGACGATATTATATCTATATTTTATTAAAACAAAATTCATTATACAGGATTCATACGTTTTACCACAATTTTAATAGAAAATTTCTATTTAATATTTAAATAGCAGAAAATGTAGACTCCTCGTTTAATTGCAGGATTTGTAATACTTTCCTTCTTTTAAATAAGGCAAAAAATTCTATTAAAAATGTGTGGTAACAGCATACGAATCCTGTTATAGGGTGATGCTTTTTTTTTTAAACTATAATATAATAGACATTACTAAGAAAAAATATGTTAAAAAGAATAAAATTGACATTGTCTCAGAATTAAATTTAAAATCAGAGTTAAACTTTCTTATGATTAGTGTTGATATGAAAAAGAAAAAAAAATGCCTTGGACGTATTGCTTTTTTGTACAGTAGAAAAAAATAAGGCACATTGTTGCAGAGAAAAACGGAAATAGCCTCAATTTAAAAGCTAGATTTAAATCAATTTTTGAAGAAACGCTTAGTGAGCCTTTTGCGAACTGATAAATGAACAAACGCATTTTCATGAAGCTTAAATGATTAGTTTTGAAGATATTCAAAATTAAAAACCTGGCTAATTTTACATGTCATGTCAAATGTGAAATTAGTTACTTTATCGTTCAGTTCGCATACAACTTTTATTAATACCTTTCAATGCTGAATATTATTAGTGCTAGACAAATACTAAATAAATTGTTTAAACATTATAGAAAAATGTTGAGACTTTTTTTACATTCATGAACAGTTGTTATCAAACCAATGGTTTTTTTAATAAATATATGGTTTCATGGTACACTAAAAGCATCAAATTTAATGATTTCATATAGTTATTAAAATGTGATGGTAATTTTAATTATGTTTTAAAACGTGTGCTAATTAAAAACTAGAGTTCTTAAAGTTTCTTTTGAAAAACAAAGAAATTTATTAAAATGTTTTGAGAAATCTGACTTAAATTAAAAAAATCCGACTTTTAGGGTTTGTTATTTTTTCTTCAATTTTTTTTAAGATCACATATCCTGTAGAATGGAGGGTCTTAAGTATGGTATTAGAAAATCAGCTACTTAAATTATATATATATTTTTTTTAAAACACCAATTTGTTTAAAGTTTAAGAATCAATAAAATAACATTCTGTAGAAAGAATAGCGTTCGTAGTCGAAATACTAATATATGTGTCTATTTCAACATAAAAAGAAGTTAAAAAATTTTATGCCCTTTAATGCCAAAGGGCAAAATATTTAGAAAGAAAATAAATAGAGAAAAAAAATATTTAAAAAGGCATTCAAAACTCATATATGTTCGCTATAGCTGCTTGTGGAATAACCAGAGGTATTACGTTTTGTCCTTTATCTGAAACAAACTTAAATGTTATACTAAGATTTTAATAAATTTTTACTTTGTAACATATGTCGACTATTTAACTAGTTAAAAGAATTTAGATAATACACAGTGTTCTAAAATTCAACCGACAAATTAAGAGGGACGATAGAAGGCTTCAAGATGATGAAAACTTAATGTAGAACATGGTGTCGCAAACCACGTTTAGTGGTAGAATATCACAAAAATAGTTATTAAGGGTGTGACGTCGAGAGGAATAAAAGGGGCCAATAACAAGAAGACAAAATACTTATGTGACGTCAAGCATGATTACAATGCATTGCATTTCAGAGTCAGAAAAGAAACGACGACACATTTTTGTAGAAATTTTCGAAGTTGCGGCCACGAAGGTCATGGCATAGCCGACACCGACGGACGAAGGATTGCCGGACGTGTTAAAGCATATTCCTATAAAAATGTCTCGTTGTCTCCTTGTGACGTTGAACTGTAATGCATTGTAATCGAGCTTTACGTGAAATAAATGTTTTTTTCTATTTATTATTGGCCCTTTTTGTTCCACTCGACGTCACACCCTTCATAAATATTTTTGCAATTTTCTCCCACTAAACGTGGTTTGCGAACCCGAGTTCTATGGTAAGTTTTCATCCTCTTGATGCCGTCTATCACCCCGCTTAATTTGTCGGTCGAATTTTGGAACGCCCTGTATAATAAAAAAATGAAAATTAATAACGAAATGACAAAGACAAAATCAAATATTTGACAGGGTTTGCACAGCTCTACCACAAATTTTAACAGTTTTCGCACTATCGGATTGGTGGATTGAAGCATTATTTTGTTGAAATCTCCATGCAGGGCCACCTAAGATTCCACCAAATAGGAGTACATATTGATCTAAGGTCTTTTGATATTTTATTTAATTTTGTTTCCTATGGAGAAATGTAACGGAGCTTTGTCCTTTAATCCCTTCAGGGGCAAAGTACTCTTGTAGCTAAAATATCGAAATGGTTGATTGACACCAGGATTCACGAACGAATTTATTTTAAAATATGTAAAAGCTTTTCCTCGTGTACTTTATAAATTCAAAATTTGATTATAAAATTCTGGTGTCATTGTGGCATTTTGGGATTAAAATTAAGTGGTACATATAATATACCGGTGCCCTTCAAGGGGTTAAAGCCAATCGCTTCCCAAACTATCAGAGAAATATCGCCTTGTCGTCTAGTACGGGACTGTTTTCTGTGTGTCATGCCAGTAAAAATTTCAGGTATCAGGTAGTGATAGGCATCGATGAACGTTTTTGTCATTCGAATGAATCATTCGGGCATGCGCAAAAGCATAGTTATGATCCTTAGTATATTTTTTAATCAATTACCCCCGGAAATTTTGTAAAAAGAAAGCGGTTTTTTATTTTTATGTTAATCTTAATTTGATTATAACAAAAATAAGAAACTTTTTTTTTACAAAATATCTGTTAGTATTTGATTAAAAAAACACAAAGGTTGGCTGTATTGCGTATTTCCAAAAGATTCATTCTTAAATCTTTCATTCTGCCCATCAGTGGCATCAGGACTATCCAGAAAATCAAATCATTCATCATGGAGAAACAAAATAATCGTTTGCAGTTTGACATTTATTGAAATTTAAAGTTAAAAAAAATACTTTTCAACTAAATTATATTTTAATTTCATTTTTTATTGATTTTTTTATTTAATTGTTTTAATGAATCATTAAAAATTCTTAAATTTTGTTAGAGTTCTGAGATAATCGTTATAGGAAAATGCATTTTTCGTTTTATTCGGCGATGTAAAGTTTGAAAATATACGAGATTTTGAAACGAAGATGTGAAAGATAAAAGAAAAATACCTAATGAAAATTTCAGTAAAAAACACTTAAAAATTCATTTTTAAAAAATTTAAATCGAATTTTGAAAAAATTTCTTCGAGGGGTTTTCGGGAACACCTTAGGGTGCTGCACCTCCGAGCCATACGTCGAAGAGTTGGTCCTTACCCATCATAACATGAGAATATACACTGACATACTAACAAACGAACGGTCTGTTTTATTAATATAGAAGATTATAAACTATATTTTAAGGTGTATATCCTTACATGATATATTTATATTATATGTTAAATAATACAAAGATTACAGGAAAATACTTTACTTAGTGCATACAAATTTTTCCTGTTTTATATGCTCATTTTTATTAAATCATTCTCAATAAGATCTTCCATTGAGTTCCTTTACTATTAAATTCCTCATGTGAATTATAATTTTAAAAAGTCATTTTGTAAGATGCTTCGGGAAATTAGAATATGAATTAATCTTAGTTTCATAAAAAGTCATACGAATATAAAATGAAAGGTATGCTTTATAATACAAGTGAAATTAGATTATTTAATTAAAGAAGGAATTCTCCGTTATTTTATATACAAATGTGTATGTAAAATAAAGAAAAAAATTAAAACATTTGCTGAAAGAAACTGAAAATTATTCATGTCAAAGAAAAAAATCTTTAATTTAGTTTAAGATAACCGAGGAATAAAATTCATAAGAGATGCAATAATATATTAAATTATAGCTTTTTACTTAAGGCCTTACATTATCAATTCTCAAAGGTGGATTTCATGCGTATTTTAGATTAATATGTCTTTGGAAACTAAATTATACATATAAGTAAAATGAGAATATTTGAAAAGGGTTTTATATTTTCACAATATATGTATAACATATTTTAATTATTAACGTATTTTAAAATATTTCTAAAATTTTTCCCACTTAATTACTTTATTGTATCTTAAATTACTTTTTCTTCTGTTCCCCTTAAAAAATTCTGATGGTTTCTACGCGTCGTACTTTTTTTCCACCCTCCCGTCTCAAATACATTTGATTTGATCAAACGTTCGGCCCCACCAGTGGATGAGAGGTTCTGCTCTCAAAGCCTGGTAGACGGTGCTGGGTTCACACCCCTGTGGCGCCTGTCGACGTAACCGTTCGGAGTTTTCCGTGGTTTTCTTTGAACCTTGCCGCAAATACGGGTTAGGATCCCTTAGAAAGACCCCCACGGAGGGCACTCCCCCTAGGGCCTATATCCATCTAGTAGATAATCAGCCGTCATAAATCAACCAACCAACCAATCGATCAAACTTTCTATTAGTTTATAAGCTTATATTTTTATTCGAAAGAACGCTCAGAATATCTTTGCGCGCCAGTACTTTAGTGCTTTTAGATAAAAATTATGATTTCACCAAAAATTTCATAAATGAGATCTCTGATTGGTTTAGACCTTTGTTCTCACAACACTTTTAAAGAATCATGTATCATTATGCTTTGTCAGTAAAAGCTATCGCACGAATTCAGAGCTCGGATTCTGTGTGTTTTCGCCTTTTTCGATACACCACGCAACATCAGAAAATGTGTAAATCCTGCTAAATTATATATAATTTTCTTAAATTAATTTCTTCAAAGCTAATGTAACAACTAAACATTTTTGTGAAACTGTGCTCGGAAATTTTGATAGTAATGTAATAGCTTCTTACGAATTTTTAATTAGACTATTGGAGAGTATTCTGTAAGTAGGGAGTGTTTCACACACACATATTATAGTGGAAATGACTGGAAAAATATAAGTACTTCATACAGATTTTTGTGGGAATGAAATTATTTCTGAGAATAAGACCTAGGACTTTTGGTCTGTTGAAAGTGAGAGGCGATATTTCACTTTAAAATCTAGGAATGTGACGATATGAATAAACAAATCACTGTGCGAGCAGTAAACTTGTCTATTTATTATATTGCGTCGGTCTTGTATTGTCGTCAACCCAGCATGGCAGGTTAAATTCTGTTCCAATTCCTTTTAGCCCTTTTTATCCTGACGGTACTTATAAGTACCACCACTTTAACCCCTTCGCGACGAGCGTCCTTTACAGAATTTTTAATCTTTAACCACCGGTTTTTCAAAACAAAAATTTTCGCCTAATTGAATCGCAGAAATGCTATCATTAAATAAGGCAAAACTTCCAATAAAAAGTTATTGGTGGGAATAATCGAAGATTCTGAGCATCTTATACGTCACCTAGACGTGTCACTCGTCCCCAAGGGGTTAATAAAACACCTATATATTCGTAATATGACCGTTTTTCCTAACGGTATTCACAATGGCACAAAGAGTGTATGTCTGACAGCAGGCAGGAGATGGCAAATTCAAGCACATATCCTCTTCCTTTGCATTGTAGGGATTTTACATTTGCCACGCTGCATTCGAAATCCATTTTGCAATAGAATTGACATGCATGTTGTTCTCCATTTGAGTAATGTTAGTGGTTTATTACCGGTTATTTAGTACTATTATTTTCTTTTGTTTTCTATACTCTACAGGTGAAAATTTCCTATATTTTATTTGAAGTTTACTATTTGAAATTTACTATTTTATTTTCTATCATAGGGTAAAAAATTTATGGTGGTTACAGTTGTATAATTAACCACTAAAACACTATAAAAATTATTTTCCTCTTTCCTATGTTTATACTGCACCAAAACTTATCCAATGATGCAAAAATAAAATTAAAAAGTAGCTGGAAAACTAATTCCGAAATGCCACAACGACACAAGAATTTTGAGATAAGTTTTGACTCTTATAAAGTATGAGAAGAAAAGCTTTTACCTTTTTCCAAATAAAGTTTGTAAATCCTGGTGTCATTCAATCATTTCAACATTTTAGTAACAGAAGTACTTTGTGCCTGAAAAAGTTAATACAACATACTTGCGTTGCTTTCTGCTTCATGATAACGAGTATGGAAGTGATTACCCATCGACTGACAGGAGTAAAATTCTAGAGTTTTTTCTTCTACAGCAGTCATAAAGTAATGAGTGTTACAACATTAAAAAATAACAACATAACAAATAGGTATACAGGGTGGACATACAGTCTATTACGAAATAACAATTGAATGTAATACTGTTAAATTTTTTTTATGGAAAAATCATGTTCTTAAGGTTTTTAGTCCAGTTTCTACCGTCATTTGTGAGTTCCTTGATGACAAATTTCCTTGCAGCTGGATAGGACGGGATGGACCAACTCCTCCAGATTTCAGATTTTTCCTTTTGGGGGTACATAAAGGACAGAGTGTTTGGAACACCAGTAAAATATATTGAAATTCTCAAGGTCGTGATCACAGATGCTGTGTCTAGTGTGACAGCCGAATGTTGGACAATACGTGGCGAGGAATGTCAAATAGCTTTGACATTCTTCGAACTACCAAGGGTCCTCAAATCGAAATTTACTGACGTAAGTATTTGTATTAAAAACTTCATAAATGTCTTTACAATATATTGAAACCGATATATGCCTAATTATAATAGTTTTTCAGCAATAAGTTATTGTAATCAAGGAAAGACTTTATAAACACCCTGTATATCTGTGTATACATATTTATCTGTATGTGTATCCTTTTTAAATACTTTTTTGTACCATCATTTTATAATAATAAAATTTAAGATGTGAATTCTAAGATTAAACACGAGAAAAATCACTTTTATGAAATTACCGTACATCGTGTATATGTGGGAGTTCACTGTATACTTGCATATGCTATGTGTGTGTGTGTGTTGATTGAGAGATAGACATATATTTATGCATAAATTCGTAATTGGAATTCAAGTATGTCTTATATATATATTTGAAATGCAAAACCTGGATTTTCCCTGATTTAGAATTTCAAATTTACATATATATATATTTTTTTCTGCTTGAATGTTCAAGGCACGAAAGGTAACTCCGAAGTCTCGACCAGTAGATGAGACAGTATTTTAATAAGCTAAAAATTTTTTGAAACTTTATTGATGAAGCTACATTTTTATGTCATTTCAGTGTTGCCATACGAAAAAGTTTTTTTTTTTTTTTTTTTTTTTTTACCACTATTACAAAACAATAAATTTCTAGGTGGATATTAGATATGAATTTAACACGACGATTATTGTTTAGAAATACTGGTAGACAAAAAGTAGAGAAAAAGTTTCTTTCTGAACAATAGTTTTGGTCAGGACCATATTCTGAACACGTTCAGCATGTGCTAACTTCTACCAGTAATTTAGAATAGTAATTTTTGTCTTTATTATATGCTTTTAAACGAGGCAAAATACTATTCTAAATTACTGATGGAAGTTTTTATATGTGTCTCCGCACGCTCAGATTACGCTCTTGATCGTCGTATTTCATATCTATTTATCCGTAATCTACCGCTTCTTCCGCATTTTAAAATAGTTGGAGAATAAAGAGCGAAAAAAAAGAAAAAGAAAAAAGAAAAGAAAATAAAGAAAAAAAACTGTCAACTTCGTCAACAATATAATATCATAAAAACATAATTTTAATTGTCCGGAAAACTGTAGAAGAATACGGGTATTCAACATGGGGCTCGTAGACCACTAATTTACTGGAAATGAATTAGAGATTATTATTGTTACTAAAATGAATTAGAATAGGGGTAAGAATAATAGATGTTATTTAAAACTATTTAACATATTTATTTACCTTAGTCTTCAAGGGCTTTTATTTAACTTACTTTATGAAGAAATTTCTGGTTCGAATCGAAATAAATAAATTATAGAAACGAGTTTATTCGACCCATTCAGGGAAGGAAGTTTAAGTGTCGTATTTAATCTATTATTAATTATGATTAATAATTATAATTATAATTATTAATTTATAGATTATTATTATCAATTATAAATTAAATTATAAATTATTATTGTAAAATATAAATTAATTTATAAACTATTATTATATATTATAAATTATAAATTAATTTACAAATTATTATTTAATATTGATAAATTTATAATTTTCTTAATTTATTATTTATTATTTACAAATTGTAATTAATAAATATATTAATTAATAATTAATTATAACTTATATATGATAATTAGTAATTCGAATGAAATGAATTATAGAAACGGGTTTATTTGACTCATTCCGAGTTAGTTATTGTTTGGTTTATTTATGATGGCCGATTATCTGCACGAGGGATATAGGCCCAAGGAGGGGGGAGTGCCTTCCATGGGAGGTCTTTCTAAGGGAACCTAACACGTATTTACGCATGGTTATCCAACGTTCGAAGGAACCACCGAACCATTCAGGGAAGGATGATTAAGTGTCGTATTTATTCTCTTAATAATTATAATTAATAATTATATTTAATAATTTATAAATTAAAAACTAATTTATAAATTATTATTATAAAATATAAATTAATTTATAAATTATTTGTTATTATACGTTATAAATAAATTTATAATGTATTAATTTATTAAATATTATTTATAAATTAATTTATAAATTATTTGTTATTATAAATTATAAATTAATTTATAAATTATTTGTTATTATAAATTATAAATTAATTTATAAATTATTTGTTATTATAAATTATAAATTAATTTATAAATTATTTGTTATTATAAATTATAAATTAATTTATAAATTATTATTTAATATTCATAAATTTATAATTTATTAATTTATTATTTATTATTTATAAATTATAATTAATAAATATGTTAATTTATAATTAATTATAACATATATAATAATTAATAAATATGTTAATTTATAATTAATTATAACATATATAATAATTAGTAATTATATCTTTATATTTATTAATTTATAAATTATTGTTAGAAATTATAAATTAATTTATTAATTTATTAATTTGTAATTTAAAATTATATTTATTATTAATTTATAAATTATTGTTATAAATTATTAAATAATTTATTAATTTATAATTTATAATTAAATGTGTTATTACTTTATAATTAATAATTATATTAATTTATAATTAATTATAATTTATAATTAATAAATATATTCCTTAATTTATTATTTATTATTATAAATTTATTTATTAATTTATAAATTATAATTAATAAATATATACATTAATTTACAGAGTTGCCAAGTCTCCGGCTTTTTGAACACCAATATTTTATTAGAGAAAATGTTGTTCTTTTAAATCGCAGAGTGCTCCGATTAAACAAGTGAACTTTTTCTGTAATAAAATACTGGTATCAAAAAAAGCCGGAGACTTGGCAGCTCTGAATTTATAAATTTATAAATAAATTAAAATTCAAAAATATATTCCTTAATTTATTATTTATTATTATAAATTAATTTAATAATTTATAAATTATAATTAATAAATATATTCATTAATTTATTAAATTATAAATTAAAATTCAAAAATATATTCTTTAATTTATTAATTTATAAATTATTATTATAAATTAATTTATTAATTTTTAATTACATTAAACTACTAATTTAAGATGGAAAATTTTGCCTTATTTAATGACAGAATCTTTCAAAATTACATACGGCGAAGAATTCATATATTGGAGTTTATGGGGGCAAACGACTTCATGACAAAAAGTTTGAAACCCCCTAGTATAAATAATATCAAAGCATGCCTAAATGCTCTTTGGCACAACATCCGGCTCAAATATTAGCTTAAAATTACTACAAGAGTCTAATTAATTTGGCTTAATCTTAAATTTCGTAAACTTCAACATAATTTTATTCTTTGAACAGTTTTTATTCTAATACTCTTATATTTTTCTATCTCATTGAAACCAAACCATAAAATCTTCAAATATTAATGTTTTAAAGAATAAAAGGAATGTTTTTATCTAATTGAATACATTTGTTTCCTGAAATATAAAAAACGAAGGAAAAGGAGACAAAATTTTCAGCTTTCTTAAAGAAGGTAAGAAAACAATCCAAACGCCCTGAACTACTTTTTCTGTCTTTAAAGGTACATTTATTGATAATTGAATTAGGAAAATTGAAATTATGGTTTTTAGTTTGTGTGACCGGTTGTTAAATTTAATTTTCCTTACATAGTTAGACGGATTAACAATGTAAGGAGATTAAATATGCTTATAAAAAATATTCTAGAAATTAATTGAGGAAATGTATAGAAAATTAGCAGATAAATCCGACTGAGAGTGAGCTTATTTTGCTGAAGTTTCAACAGACGGGTAAATGCACAATACAAGGTTTAGAATTGATGAAGAGGATATTTCAAATCCAGTACATTAATCATTGTGATAATAGCTAAGTCTCAGGATTTTTTACAACCAATAATTCAAATTAGAAATATTCACTTTATTTAATCGCAGTAATCCATAATTATGTAAAGCGAATATTTCTATACTAAAAATGTGGTCAAAAATTTGGAGAAGTGTACCTATGCATTGTGAGATGTTTGAATTATATAAGGTTTTTACTATACAGTGCATGGATAAAAATAAAGTGTTAAGGCGGAAAAGGAGGCTATTTGATTACCGAGAAATACGTTATTTCTTTACAACATACAAAAGTTTTCTGAAATTTATTTTAAGTAACGTCTCTGGCAAAAAAATGCTAGCATAAATAGGAAACACAAGTCAGACGTTCAATAATACATTTTATTTATAAAGACTATTTCTATGAATACTCATACTTTTGGGGTACTTTTTGAAATAGTAAAAAATATATACATAGCTTCTTAACAACCTCTTTATCTTTGACACATTAAACAAAAAGTATGGGTAGAACACCACGTTTTCAAACTATAATATTTGCCTTTTTTAGTCAAATAATTTATGTAATTAAATAAAGTGAAGATTATAATTAAAATAAATGGTATCCAAAAGCTTTGGATGATTGCGTAATAGTTTTCTGTGACTAAATAGCAGAATTTTTGCGATTTGATAAGACAAATATTTGTATTCGAAAAAAGGGGTAAAATATAGTGTAACTGTTGGCAGCTACATTAACAGTCTCTTTTAATTAAACACAATATACTAAAAATATGGGCTAAATACAGGGTTCGTACGGATCAGGGAATTTTCCAGGAGTTTCACCAGTATTTTCTTTATTGAAAAGGAAATCTAGGTTAAACTCACGAAACTTCGCTTTCTTTTAAGGAGAGATTTTCTGTAAGAAAATACTGGTACCGAAGAATTTCCTGTTCGCAAAATTCCAGGAGGCGTACGAACCCTGTAAATACGACTTTATTCGAATAGTAATATTTGCATTATCTATACAAATAAATTATGTCATGAAGTATGTAGCATAGTGCTTAGCTACTCTTTTTAAAGGTAACCTAGTGGTCGAGCAAGTTTTCAGAGTTAAAAATACCTGTGATCGTGGTGTCCTAATTTTTAACACATCTGCGTGAATAAGACGTTAGTCTGTCATTTCTTTAAGCTTCGCAAAGTATGTCTGAATGGTTATTTTGCAATGATATGATACTTAGGCAACTGTGGTTGTGTATTTTTTCTATATATAGTGCAGTAGGTGATGGATTGGATGGATTTAGAACGCATCTCGTCTTTAAGGTAATTTAGTTGTGGATTATCAACGCATCCTGTCATCTTGGTATTCAGTGTCTCCACGTGTTGAGTTCAAGCGAAGTTTCCCATTAGCTGTTTCGTATACAGGATCTACGGTTGAGAGTTTTTCACCAGTATTGAGATTCGTATTTACGCATTAAGAGTTATTGGAACCCAAGGGATTCCGTTTTCAGTGACACTAACTCTTAAAGTGACTCTCTCGTGATCCCGCAGAACGAACACTGAGACCATTTTCTACCGAATTATGTAGGTTAAATTTTATAAATTTAAAGATTTTTCGAAATCCTTCCAAAGTTACCTTTAGTCTTCGTTAAATTTGAACTTATTCTTCATCATCTATATTTAAATCTATCCGCTCCACTGCCTATTCCTCTTTTTATCATTATAAATAAATTGCTGCGTTTTTGTTAAAACCTGCGTCATGACCTCTTTTCAAATGAACAGCCCGAAATGTATGTCACAAGTAAACCGAAGATTACTATTAAAAATTGGTGATATCCACAATTTCTGAGTAACGGAAAAACCAAACTTTTTTTCCATGTAGGATGTACAGATATAACAGTTAAGAGGTTAAATAGACACATTTATTTTCTTTTATAGTCTCTCGAATTTTGAGTTTTTTGAAAAGAAACCTTGATCATATTTAATCGCAAATGTCTGTAATTAAATGTAGCGAATATTTCTATTGGGAAAAGTTGAGCCCAGTATTAGTTGGTCTTGGCAAATATGATCTTTTGTTAAATACATATAAACGTTTTTTTCTTTCATTTTTAGCTACTTTAATGAGTCCTAAGTGAAAATATTTAGTAATGTGATGTTTCACCTTCTTTTTGATATTGTTGTTTTAGAAGGTTCTTTGTTTATGGCATTACAATAAGAAAAATCCGCAAACACTTATAAGATGGTTTTAAGTGTTATATTTATTCTTCGCAATAAAAAAGCGCCTGCTAGGAGCTAAAACGTTAAAAATTCGTATTAGAAGCAAACAGGATATTTCTTTCATTAAATTTCGTCACTGTTAAACGTTTTCTCTATTAATATTTAAACATGAAATGCAGGGTGTTCAGAAAGGTCACATAAAACCGAGAAACCGTTCTCAAAATTCTTCATAAGTGATCGAAAACCCACACCTTTACAATCTTTAGTTCATGAGAAGAATGAGAATTTTTTTTTAACCCCTTCAGCGTCGCTATATTTTTGTGTATGGTACTTTTCTAAAATTTCAAATTGCTTGATTGCCACCACTTTTTTGAAGTAGAAATTTTCACCTTATTTAATGGCTAATAAAAGGATGCGAGAATAAAGCTAATTTCACTCTTTTAAAAAACTGGTGGGAATCAAAGAATCTGAATTTTAAAAAAGTAGAATATCACGGGCACGAGAATTAAGGGATTAAATGCGCTACTGGAAAAAGAAGATTTATTAGAATAGGAGTATTGAAACTTTTTGCCTAAAAGGTATTTTACTTCATATATACCGAAAGGTAATATTCATCTTCAATCGCACAGTTCCTGTCATTAAATAGGGCAAATTTGTCTATACTAAAAGAGTGGTAGCTTGGTGGCCGGTGAGTCAGAGGTTCAAGACTATATTAGTAAGACTGTATAACCTATATTAGAAATATAAAAGGATAACTGAGCCCCTACCTAGACTCCTAAAACCTGAAGTTTTCTAGAAAGCAAAACCCCAAGACAATGACCATCAGTATTTTCATTGTGATATATTACGCTTGCATGCGTTTAAAGTAATCTATGTGGATATTAAAACAGTGTTGGTACGCCACTGAATGGTTAAAAAATAGAATCTAACAGAGACACATCTAATCCAATGAGCATTACAATAAAGTCCTTATTTTGACTAAGGTAAAGTAAGCCAAGGTTGCCAATTAAATTATGTTTTAAATACCACAAATTTTAGAATCGTAATCTTTCTTGTATTAACTCGTAGGTCAAAGTGATGAATCTTCTTCTGTTATTCATTCTACGTTGAGCTCAAGCCCGTCTCGATATGCGTGATGAGCATTTTCAGCATGTTCCACAGCTCTCTGAATACTAGGCCTATACGCTGACACAAAATGGCGAATTTTAATGTAGGCGGGTTTTATTCAGATTTTGAACGGTCCCTTCTATTTAAATACCAGTATTTTCTAAAAGGATTCTTTGCATTATTCAATCACAGAAAAATAAGGCAGAACTGACTTTTAGAAATGACTGGTATTCGTATTCAAGGCGGCGTACACCCACTGACACAATTCCACCTACGAAAGCCGCCGTTTTTCTATTAGCGCTTAGGTGTTATATTTAAAAGGCTGTGTGTATATTCACAATGAATATAATGTAACTTTTGATATGCATTCTTCAAAGTCAAATTTACAGATTATTTATCATGCACTAAATGCGACATTTTCTTTCGCACTTCTTCATAAAAAGAATCGTATAGATATGTTTCTTTGATTATTTTTATGAACGTTATTCGAGGAATTTCACTTTGTAAATTGTATGCGGTCTAACTGGGACACTTTCTAAGTGAACATATAATTTTCTTGCTCTTAAGCGAAGTAAAATAATGTAGAAGTTGTAGTAGTATTTCTCTGTAAATGCGTATATGGTTGAATAAAAACATATCTATATCCAGAGTCTGATTACAGTAGGGGTAAATTTCTTCTACTTTTTCCTAATACTAATTTTTTCCTTATTTATGACAGAAATTTTGTATTTAAAATGACCAACGATTATTATTCATAAATAATGTTTGACGTTTGCACTGCTTTAATATCAGACTCTTGACATATCAACGGTTACAACAATAAAAAACGGTAAAATCTTAGAATTTTCAGATACCATAATTTCCTGCGTATAATCCGCAGCTCAAAGAGTCGTTTTTCGACCCAGATATATTATTTTATGAAATGTAACTTAAAATATCGCTGTAAATATTTAACTACAATTATTGAATAAAATTTCTGGGTCGAAAAACGACTCTTTGAGCTGCGGATTATACGCCGGAAATTACGGTAGTAATTTTATAATCCCAAATCCCCGCCCTCAACATTAAAATGAAACGTTACCACTTTATTACTATAGCAATCTAATTTTAAATCACCATGTAATTTTCTGGTGTTCAATAAAATCTGTATGTAATAGCAAATTACATACAGAGAAATTTGCTATCTAGATATTAACAAGAACGAAAAATCTTGCGTCAAGCATAGATTATGAAACACTTTACAACACAGCCAGAAAACTGTAACGAAACTTCACCGTTAAATAAGGTGAAAGAATATATATAAGTAAACCGTTAAAAAAAAAACATAACACATTGAAAAATACAGTTTTCGAAATTACCTTCCAGCGTCAAAAATGTAGTCGAATTATTTTGTGCAGCCCTGTATATGATCAATAGATGTGGATATATAGTATGTTAAAATTTACTTCAGTTAGAATATTCACATTTAGCAATTTTCGCCAATCGATGGAAGTGCACTCGAAATCTTTTGTACAGTCCTGTATATTATCTGAAGACTTTTGTACACACCACCTATTAAGCTAAAAGGCAATTTAAAACTCACTTGCAGCAATTATCAAAAGTAAACGAATTGTATCTCTTTGTTCGTAGCCCTGTATATGAATTTATTTATATTCCACAAACTTCTATTAGTCTACTAAATATAGTTCAGCAGGAAAATGCGTAAACACAAATAAAAACTACCCTTAAGCAATTCGCTCCCATATTCTGTAGTACTTACGAATTTTCTTGTGTAGCCCTGTATATGGTCAACCTAGTTTATAAACATACGCGTACTAGGAAAAAAAAGTTAAAAATGAAAACCAAAGTTGAAAACGCACTTATTACACATAGACTATAAATATCGCACATGTACTGTAACCAATATCTTTTGTGTGTTCCTGTAAATAAACGCAATTCACACAAGACAGCAATTTATAGTGCAACTCAGTAATGCATATAATTTTCATTATGTTTGAAATAATGAAATATCGCTAAATTACACTGCAGACGATTTTTCCCCATATAACGATGTGCAATAGAATTTATTTGTTTGACCCTGTAAATGAATAATAAATGCTGTGCATCCCATATTCTACAAAAAGCATGTTTTAATGCGCTTCATAATTATATATCAATTTCATTATGTTTTAAATGACGTAGCGTCATCAAAATGCGCTTGAACCAATTATTCCCCATTGACTGTAAGGTAACGGAATACTTTTGACTGTCGCTGTAAAAAAAAACTATAAGTGCTACACACTTCTGTTGAAATAGGGAACATGCTATAGTAAACGACAATAACATACAAAAATTTCAGGACAATTGAAGCATATTTACGGGAGTTAGAGCACGGACAGACGGCAGACAAACCGAAGTCATAAACACTTTTCAACTAGGTTGGAAAAAGTGTTAAAAAGTGAGAAAGTGCGTTGAAAAATAAAAACCCGTCCGATCACTGAATATAGTGAAGAGCAAGTTGTTAATGATACTTTTACTTACTTTTAATGGTGTTTTCCCATAATGATTCAGGGCACAATCAGTCCAATGGTTAGCAGACTGGTCACATACTAAGGAGTTTATGCCAATGTTCGCGGGTTCGAAACCAGCAAAAAATTGTTTTCAGCGTATTTTAACAATATTACATTACTTCAAACATAATGAAATTTTGAAGTACACTACAGTATTGAAGTACACTACAATATGCTTATTGTAGAGTATGACGTGACAACAGTTATCCAGGGTTCGTACGCTTTTACCACAATTTTTAATAGAAAATTTATATTTAATATTTAAATAGCAGAAATTGTAGACGCCTTGTTTAATTGTGGGATTTGTAATCATTTTTGGCATTTGAATAAGGCGAAAAATTATATTAAAAATTGTGTTAAAGGTGTACGAACCCTGTTATCGTTCATTTACAGAGACACACACAGAATTTCGGTCACGATACTGTCAGGGATCCCAAATGGTCCTCTTTTTGAATACCGTATTTTCTTAGAAAAATTTTACTTTTAGGTTTTTCTTGCAAATTTTGAAGAAACCACCTTCGGAGGTGAATTTTTTGCGGAAATGTCGTAGAAACCTACCATGAAATTTTCTGTAAAAAATTATTGGTATTCAGTTAGCGGACCATTTCGGAGCCCTGTACCGTCTATGAGCGATAAGCTGAAGGTGTCTTTTCCCATGGCATGTAGTTCCGTTGCTGTATTCGGGGAGTGTTGGAAAGTGTTTCGTAATCTATGCTTGACTATTGATTTTTCTTACTTGTTTGTTTAAACATTACTTGTTGCAATTTTTACTCCCAATTACTTTAATTTTTCCTAAATGAATCTTTAGTTTGTAATCTAATCTTTCTCAGCTACTAAATAAAAATTATTACCTCAAATCCCTACACACAACGTTAAAATTAATCGTTACCCTTTTATTATTACTGCAACCTAATTTTAAAATACCATATAATTTCCAGGTATATCATTAAATCTGAGGCATTTATTTAAATGGCTAATCTCTCGTAAAGTAAAACGGTATAAACACAGTTAAGAACAGGTAGAATGTTGTTTATTTTTAATGATGTTCTTCCACAACGATTCATCGAGGGAATATCTAAATATAAATTTAATATTAAATACTGAACTTTTGATAGATGTAGTAATAACTTGACCATCTGCGCAGGTTGAAATATCTTGAAAAATGACTATTTTATTCTTCTATCGAAAATGACTCTCAATTAATGAGAAAAATAAAAGGTCCATGCAGTGAGTTGGAAAGAATCCAAAACTGATATTGCACGTGTGCGTTTGATAAATTGAGTTACCTTTAAACGAAAATATCTTGATTTAAAAATGAGATTGAGTTTAGAGACCTAATTAAAATTTTCAATTATTTTATTTGCAATATTTCCCGTGACTGCATGGGATTCAAAACGGAATGAATGGGTATGATTTTAATTAAAAATGCAATTATATTTTTTGAAAAATTATCATTTGATATGAAGTTATAATGAAGTGTTAAATATATGATTATAAAAGTTAAAATCTACATATTGGATATTAGAGAAATAATTCGTTATTTTTAATTCATTACGTTGTGTTAAAAAATGGCTTTCGTGATTTATAGATTCATAAAAATTTCGTTCATATAATAGTTTGTTTTAATTTAATTTTTTTAAAGAATGTTTAAACAGTAACATATAATATCGGTTTTATTACGCTCATTTATTTGATACAAAATTATTTTTAGTTTAGAAGAAACTTTAGTACTGTCTATTGTTTTTGTTGATAAAAAAATTATAAAAGTTAAAATATACATATTGGATGTTATATAGGGTGCGTGGAGGTGCTTACAATTGATTACTGCTATTTCCGAATATAAATTTTTGAATTATATAATACCGGAGTTCTGTTATTAAATAATATGAAGACTCCTATTCGGATATTGTGGTTGTCAAATGCAATCACCTACAAAACATATCATAGAATTAATTTGAATCCATATAATATAAATATCATTTATATCATAGTTTATTTTAATTTAATTTTTACAATGAGGATGTTTAAACATTAACATGTAATATTGGTTTTATTTTTTTAATTATTTATTGGAAAATTACCTTTAGTTTAAAAGAAATTTTATCCACGTTTATTATATCTAGTTATTTGGGAAAATATTTCCGACGAATTGTGAATCATGAATGATTATATTAAAATATGAATTTATAAATAATATTGCACCAGTTCTTTTGCGTAATGTCTTTCGCCCAGCTTTGAATTTCCCAATATCAATACGGCTGTAAACACAATGCTTTGTATAGTGATATGAAAATGAATAGAAGACGCACAAGTCTGAACTCTATTGTTGTAAGAACGTTGAGTAAGCTATTTCATGCTTTGTGTAAAACAGTAGGTATGTAAATTTCGACATACTAATAAAAAATGTATTTTAAGTTACCAGAATATATATCTATATATATCTCAATATAAATATATCTGTGAGTTAAAGAGAATTCTTTTTAAGACTTGGGTTGTAAAAAACTCAGATTATTCGTAAGGCTTCAATGATGTCATAATGACTCTCAAAATTTCTAAATTTAAATCGGTCTCATGAATATAAATTTTTTGTTTTAGTAATTTTTAATGAAAATTATATAATTGTGTCAAATAAATTAGTCTATTGTTGAAGTCCATCGTCTATTTATTATTTTTTATTGCGCTGTTTTCTCATCTGAATTGAAAAGAAAAAAATATTTCAATTTATATCGATAGTACTATAAAAATATATCCTTAATAAATTGGTTTACACGAAAGATCGAAGAAATAAAGGATATTTTCACTTATTCAAGCTTTGTGAACCAGTTTAATCTAGAGACCAAAAAGTTCTTTGTCAACACATTGACATCTAAAAATTATTACCGTATATACTCGTGTATAAGCCGACCCCAAAATTCCTGATGAAAACATGTTTAATACCAGTATTTTACAATAATGTTCTTCGTCTTACATAATTCACAATTAAATGAGATAAAGCAGGGCGTAGAAAATTATTCTGAATTACTGGTGTTAAACTTTTTTGAATCTCGGTTTTGGGAGTCGGCTTATACACGAGTATATACGGTATATATATATTTTTTATTATTTTTTGTTTATCCAAAAATATTAAACAAGTTTTAATATCTTACAGTCAGTTTCACAATCTTTGCATCCTGTTCACAAGAATTGAATTTTTTTATATATACAGCTAACCAGGCCCTTCCATGCCGGGCATGAGTGCCTAGCTAGTCGAGTTAGTACCTGGACGCGGGGCGATATTCGTCTGATCAGAGCATGGCTGCGATCCACCCGACAAGAGGCTTGTTGGCGTCGCTGGAGTGCTCTTTACTGGTTTGATGCAGTTTTCTTTGTTTCCCGGTTCATGGTTTCCATTTAGCTTTGTTGATTTGGCAAATAAAAAAAAAGAAAAAAAAGAAAAGGTCTCGTAATTTAGAACCTTGATCAGATGACGAGACCTTCACCTGACTAATCTCCATCCACCACAGATTGTACATGCACCAGGCGTCATTAGCGTACATCGCTTCGTATCTGCTCTCTCAAACCGATGACCGATGACCAGACCTCTAATGTCTGACAACGGGGCGAAGATCGCCGCTTAGCGTCGGTCCACTTGACAGGCACTCAGGCTGTCATGATTACAGGACTTAATTGTTACTTTGTTGAGTTACTTATTTGGGCGGTTACTTGACGAAATTAAATCTTTCTGAAGTCCTGCTTCACACATCCATGTGTCACACTAATTGGAGAGATTCTCCTGGATGTTTTGTTGCCTAATAGGTAGTGATTAGTTGTCCACAATGAGTATTTTCTTGCTTGAGGGATAAAAACAGATTGCACGCTGAAATTGGACAAATTGCACCACGGGAATAATTTAGTGGCCGAAATGCGAGAACGAACTCATCGTTCCAGAGGGGACAAGATTCCGCCACCTTTCTACCGTACACCATCCGGATAAACCTGTCTCGGTAGGGGATTGGTCTATTGGAGCGATTTAGTAGCTCGTGCAGGCAGCGCCTATGCGCACCTAACAAATAGTCGGTCAATCACAAAAAGAAGAGAGCGGAGAGGAAATTAAAAAATAAAACTTATAAATGAAAATGGGGGGGGGGCGACCTGAAAAGAAATGGGTTAGACATTTTATTACAATGTTTTTATTTTTACTAGATATTAGCTGCTACTTCTAAATTTCTTAACATTCAGACATGCCAAGTCTCCGGCTTTTTGGATACCAGTATTTTAGTACAGAAAATGTTGTTTTATTTTATTGCAGCATTCTGTGACTTGAAAGAATAACATTTTTCTCAATAAATTTACTGGTGTGCAAAAGCCGGAGACTTGGCAACTCTGAACACTATTTAATCGTTAGTTGAATTTAAATTTTTTTAAAAACCTACCTCCTTACGAACTATGATGACTAATTTTATTTTAAGTTCTACTTGATACTTGTATAACTGTAGTAAGGAATCTTTGCATGCGCAACATACTTAAGAGAGGAGTGACCATTGTCATTTAACTTTTAACTTAATTTAGCTACTGAAATTAATTAAATTAACGTTATTAGTTGATTTAAAATTAGCTAACTAAGTGATTATTTGAAGGATTACAAAAGTTTCAAAACTAGTATTAGCCATAATCATCTACTAAACTACGTATGGCACTTTTATCTCCTAGCACTGCCAAGATTTGAATTTAAAGAAGAACTAGTCGTTGGGGGCAACCGTAATACTTACTCATCATAGATATGCATAATATAAAATATGAACATAAAACATGTGTAAACTATTTATAAAATGCATTGCAATTCGAATAAAATCGTGACTTGATGATGTCCTAAACTTTAAATGCTCTATTACTGAATCGCGTAAAAGAAACATCCTTATAACTCCAAAAATGATAAACATATTAACTAAGAGTTTACTGAGTCGGATTAAGCGTCTCATTTCCAATTAAAATATATCTTTGAATTGAAATGTGAATGAAATACAGAGTCAGGAAAAATCGAAGAGTGTGGAAAATAGGATTACAAATATCTCGGCAACTCATTGCCCGATCAACTTCATTCTTTATTCAAAATTTATGTTTTTTATTGTATTTTATATTCACTCCTTAAAATAAACAATTTCGAAAAAATTTATATACTTTTTTTCAGAACGAATATTTCGAGAGTCCGAAAAAGATAGTTCCGGATAATCGAGGTTACTGAAATTCAAAAAGCTTATTATCATTGTTACATACTAAGTACATACCAAATTTCAAGTCTCTATCTCAATTTGTTCGGGAGATAGAGCGTTTACTGACAGACACACATACAGACACACACACAGACAGACGGACGGCAATCCCCCCCCCCCCTCTTAAAATATGTTTTTTGGAATCTCCAGTGTCTGAAACGTGTAAATCCATCAAAACATTTTTTTCGATTTTCAAAACGATTACAGGACATATCCTATACGTATAAGTAAGAAGAACGAAAAATCATGCGTAAAGCAAAGATTATGTATCAATTTACAAAACTTCCAAAATTATTTAACAAACTTTTAAAAAACACTTTTGTAACACTTCAAAAATAATTTTACAAATATTTACCGTTTAATAAGGTGGATGATTATATCTAAGTAAACAAGGCCAAGGTCAAAACGGGCGGGGATGACTATATTTCGGCTTAAGCGCAACCACCCCCGTCCAGATCTAAGCAAACAATTTGGAAAATACATAACATATTTAAGGAATTACCAGCAAAATTCGGAAAAATATTCGAATTATTTTGTGGAGCAGTGTATATGATCTATAGATTTGTATATATACTACATAGAATGCAAAATTTTAGTTCAGATAGGAAACGAGTAGGACAGTTTAAAATTCCCATTATGGAATTTCCGTCAATAAACAGAAATGTACTCGAGTACTTTTGTGCTGCAGTGTATATGCTCGATAGAATTTATACACACAAAGTATCAGGCAGAGAATGAGATAAATTTAAAAACGCGTACAGCAGCTGAAAACGCACTTCCAGCAATTATTGTTAACAGTCAGTACCGAATTATTTTGTGTGTGCCTGTAAATGAACGATGAAAGCTATACACACAATATTCTAAAGTAAGCCTCTTGTAATGCACCTCAAAGATATATATCAATTACAAAACATTTGAAATTGTATAACAGCATTAAAATAAACCGCAAATGATTTGTCCCATAGACCGTAATGTAATGGAATTATTTTGAATGTCCCTGTAAAAAATCTATAAATTCTACACACTTCATTTTCAATACCGAGCATGCCATAATAAACCTCAATAACATACATCAATTACATGTCAATCCGAATATATTTATGCGAGTTAGAGTACGGACAGACAAACAAACCGAATTCATAAACCCTTCTGAACTATGTTTGAAAGTGTTAAAAACACAGATTTCGGTGCTTATTCCTGAAAGATGGCAATTAAAGGTTTCACAAAGGGGCTGAAAGTAGAAAGACGTAGTGAATAAAACAGAAAAATTTTAAGCATTTTTAAAAGTATTTTTGTATAAGTTCGTCAATATGAGATAATTTGCATTGCACTTATTCTGAAATTAAGAGCGAAATTTTGAAAAAGAAAATAATGTTGTCGATAAATGACTTCATTGTAAAAATGCATTTTCATTCAGAAATGTGTAATCTAAATTGTAAATATGGTTTCTCACTTGAAAGCGAAACCATAGTTATGTTCATTTTTAATAAAAGCATATTATAAATTGACAATAAGAGAATGCACAATAAAATTCGATTTCTTTTCACACAAAACCTTTGAAATATCTCATGCGTTTTATATGCGGATTGCCACGCAGCTAGTTATAATTTAAAAAAAATTCTTCTATAAATTTCTGGAATAACAAGCAGTGTCAGACTGTCTATATATTAAGCTTTAGTAAATGATTCGATCGACGAAACTCCGCTATGAAATATACATCCATGCATGGGTACATAGAATAATAATATATATTTAAAAAATTTTAATTTACACTAGAATTTAATGTATGTATTTTTAACACGTTTCAACACAGTTGAAAAGTGTTTAAGAATTCGGTTTGTCTGTCTGTCTCCCAGTCTGTCCGTTTGTCCATGCTCTAACTCTCGCAAATACAGGGTGTTTCTAAATGAATATCGGGGTTTTAATGCTTTGTAGTATTTATTACATACAACTTAAAATTATAATTAATACATAAAATGAAAGAGCAACTCAAACAGTTTTACCTGCAAACTTACAAGTGTTCAATGTGAACACCTTTCTTCACACAGCACACATGAAGTCGATAGATCAGTTCTTCCCAAACGTTAATTAGTGTTTGTGGGGTAATTGTTGCAACAGCTGTCTCAATCCTGTTTCTTAGGTTGGGTAGGTCAGCTGGTAGTGGAGACACATACACTCGATCCTTTATGAACCCCAACACGTAGAAATCACATGGCGTCAGATCGGGTGAGCGTTTGGGAAGTACTGAGCTATCGACTTCATGTGTGCCGTGTGACGAAAGGTGTTCACATCGGACACTTGTAAACTTGTAGGCAAAACTGTTTGAGTTGCTCTTTCATTTTATGTATTAAGTATAAATTAAGTTTTTTATAATAAATACTACAAAGCGTTAAAACCCCGATATTCATTTAGAAACACACTGTATACTCGGATTGTCATGAAATTTTTACACGTTATTCAATTTTGCGATAGATTGTTCAGTATTGAAAATGAAGTATGTAGCATTAATAATTCATTTAGATGGACACGCGAAAAATTCCATTACATTATGGTCTATGGGAAAAAATCGTTTACGGCGCATTTTATTGATGTTACGATATTTCAAACATGCTGAAATTAATATGTATTACTGAAGTGGACTGCAGCACCGGAGTATACAATTAGTATCATTTATAGTTCAATTACAGGGACGTACAAAATTATTTCTTTACATTATGATCTATGGGGGAAAATCGTTTGCTGTTCTGTTTGGACATGTTATGATACTTAAAACATAATGAAATTTAAAAGGATCACTAAGGTTCAATACAACTTATTTTCTATACATTATGGAGTGCGTAGGATTTGTCGTTTATCGTCAAGAGAATTCGGTTAAATGCCTGACCACCGCCCCCTGAATACTAGGCCTGCGCGCTGAAAAAAATGGTGGCTGTGGCAGGCAGAATCGTTTGTACAGTCCCTCGAACTTCAACACCAATAATATCTAAAAGTTATCTTTGACTTATTTGATCTCCGAAAAACAAGGCGAAGAAAACTTTTAGAAATTATTGGTGTGGAATTTCGAGGGGCCGTTCAAATGCTGAAAAAGAAAATCGGCCTACGACAGCCGCCATTGCTGTCAGCGCTCAGGCCTATTATTCAGAGGGCGGTGGCCTGACTATAATCGGTAATTGCTAGAAGTGCTATTTCCGCTGCAGTATCCGATTTTACGTAATTTTTAGTGTATTAAGTGTTGTCTACAAATTCTGTAGATTATATACAGGGCTGAATGAAAGACTTCGAATATGGGCAGAAATTGTTGAAAATAGATTTTTATTGAGTTATGTATTTTTTAATTGCTTATTTATTGCTTTAATATTTTATTTCATCGTATGGAAAAATTAAATTTCTTAATAAAATTTCGTTACTGTTGGAAAGTGTTTCATATTCTATGCCGAATGCATGAATTTTCGTTCTTGTTTAAACATATTGCAGGAAATTCTCTAAGGAAATTCTGGATTCTTATTAATTTTAATAAGGATTCTAAACAAAGTAATTGAATGGGCAAAAATCCTTATCTCTAATAAGGAAAATAAAAAGAAAATAGATAACTTCTTTATTGACAGATTTTATTTAAACGCCAGAGTGTCCAAGATTGGGAAATAATTATAATTTTTTTAAAGACACATTTTACGTGTCCTACTGTTGTGTCAATAAAATATGTGGATGAGACAGATTTTAAATGTTGTTAACGGACAATCGCTTGGTAATGTTTATGGCATTTTTATTCATCTGCTTGTCATACAAGGTTGCCTGTTTGACCCCTTTTTTATTCAGAAAATCCAGATTCATGCCAAAAATTCCAAATAGTAATTTTTTATCTTTTTATGTTTTAATGACAGACATTTCGTGATTACATAAAGTAAAAATTCCTCCTTCCTAATTTTCGCCCCACCAATGACTGAGAGGGTCTTCTCTCAAAGCTGGTAGACGGGAGGTGCTGGGTTCAAACCCCTATCGCGCTCGTTTACCCAACCGTTCGGAATTTTTCGTGGTTTTCTTCTAACCTTTGCCGTAAATACGGATTAGGATCCCTTAGAAAGACCCCTACGAGGGCACACCCTCCTAGGGCCTATATCTCTCGTGTAGATAATCGGCCGTCATAAAATCAACCAACCAACCAATCTTCCTAATTTCCGTTTGGAATTTGGAATTTCTGAAAAAAAAACGAAGCCAAACTGGCAACCCTGCTCGGGATTCTTGTTAATTATCTATGATCGTGCCTTCTTTCCATTCTATGAAGAGTCGTGCAAAATTTAGATTCAAAATAAAAAATTAAAAATCATAATGGCAAGTAAAGTATGACATATCTTGAATGAAAAGCACATTTTATTTAATGTTGATATTCATTGTTCGCAGATAAGTTTCTAATTAAAAATATCCCAATCCAAAGAAAACTAAATAAGCAAACGGTTAGCATAAATGAATAACCGGATTTAAAAAAAAAATACATTTACAAATATTATACGCATATTATAATAAGTGATATATATATATATAAAACTGCCAAGTTTTTTTTTTTTTTTTTTTTTTTTTTTGCCGTTGCCCAACGCTGGATTGGACGTGAGGGTAAAAATGATTTATCCTTATTCACGTGGCAACCAAGATCCACGGATCTTACGCCATGTGATTTCTTTTTGTGGTCTTAAATCAAAACTCATGTTTATGAACCACCTTGCCGAAAACACTAAAAGAAGTTAAAGAACGCATGAGTGTTGCATTAAGAACCGTTGACAGGGTAAAACTGCAAGCTGTGTGGAACGAAGTTTATTTTAAATCAGATGTTTGTCGTGTTACGAAAGGTTTTCACATCGAACATTTATAACTGAAAACAAACTTGGAATATTTATCTTTATTTTCATATATCACTTATTATAATATGTATAATATTTTTGAAAAGATAAATTTTAAAAATCCAGCCATTCTACCCTTATTTTCATCACCCTGTATATGTTTAGTTTGAAGAATTTTCTAGTACGCAAGTGTTCTAGATTTTTTGGTAACAATGCTTCTCAACACATTTTAAAATAATATCTACTTCGCAATTTTTTGCCTGAGTACAATATCAGGCTTTTCAGAGGAGATTATTCACAATTTCTTTATTCTACTCAAAACGAAATAAAAAATTCGCTGAATGACTTAAGATCTAGATACGTATTTTTTGTGGAGTTTTAAATTTTAAAACATGAAAACTTTTCGCTAAATTAAAAAAAAAATAAGGGTGTCAAAATTCTCTAAAAAAAGAATTTATGCTTCTTGCTGATAAAGTGCTACAAAGTTAGATACATTAAACCTAGAACTACCGGGAAATTTACTCAACCTTCATTAAAAATATTTCACACCAGAATATTTATTTAAAAACAATTTAACATATTTATTTACTTTAGTTCTCTGTAGTTTATATTTATATAATTTTATGAAACAAATTCTGTTTCGAATAGTCATTTTGAATGTACCTGTCGGGTCCCGTCTGATAGGAGGAGTATTAAATAAAGAAAACAACGTATTTCTACGATTGTACATCACCAAAAATAACTATTTTTCTGTTGTATTAACTGTTTTATCTTGTCCGTAGCTGAAATTTTAAGCTCATTTATCATAGAATGAATTTTGTCATAATTTCTTAGTAAAATAATTCATCATCTTTGCAATATAAGACATTTTGTATAGAGTTTTAAATTATATTTTTATTAAGTTGGCTTCAGGATTCTTAACTTCTTATTAAAAATTTTGAAAATAATATAAAAAATTATTATATTTTTCTTATTTATTTATTTTTTTTTAAATTATTATGAATTTTCTAAGAAATTATTTTTTTTATAAATTCCGAAGTCAAAACAAGTAACCTTTTCTGCACAAAGTCATGAAAAAAAAATGAAATCGGGCGTGTGGTTCATGAGTTATATCAGCAATTAAATAAGTTTAAATTTAAAATAAAAAAAAATTAAATTAAATTTCAAATGTTTTCAAAAATTTTTTAATCAGAAATGTAAGTATTGTATAAATATACATTGCACGACAAAAATTCATTAATAAAATCATTAAAACCATTAATAAAAATTCATTAATAAATAAATAAAATAATATTTTCCCTCCCGGAACCCCTTAAAATAAAAAAAATGGACAACAAATTTCAAACACTGAGCTAATTACTGCATATCACGGATGTGACAGTTGGGTCCAACTCGGCCCCATAATGACCTTCTAGGTTTTAAAAAAATAAATGAAAATTCCGTGTATAGAAATGATAGTTTTAAGAGTTTAATAAAAACTCATTTCTGTGAATCATCAGAGGTTCCATAGGTCTCCTTTTTTTCAATAATAGTATTTTCAAAAAATATATATATTCATGCTAGGTTTCTATTGCAAATGCTGTAAAAATATAATACAAATATTCTGGATAAGAAGGTGTGCTTTTGTGGTCGATTATCTACGCGAGTGGGAATTGTTCTACATGGGGGTCTTTCTAAAGGAAACTAAAATGCAAAGCTCAAAGTAAACTATAGAAAACTCCGAACGGTTAGGCCTACGAGTACAAAATGGTTTCTTTTTGGAAACTTTAGCTTTGAGAGCAGAATATCTCAGTCACTGGTGTGTAATTTATTGTTAGGAAATAGTGGTTTTCGAAACACGGATCAGTGGGAAACCAACATTATTTTTATGCAGTAAATCTTCTGTGACAATTTGAGGGAGTCGGGGCAAGAAAGTGCCAAGCCACATTTTTGGTGAAATAAATCTAACACTTTAATCTGTTGCTTAATATTGTAAATTATAATAGACTACATATATTTTGTTTCTAATGTCACTTGATGGCAGCCTATGTCCCAGGTTTCGTTTTTGCCCCAGACGTTTATACCCCCAATGAAGATAGTTAATTAACAAAAACATATAGTAGCATCATTAAAGTAATGCCATATTTTTACTCAGAATATCTCAAATGTTACTAAGACATTGGCGAAAACACTTTAGGTTATATATCTTGATTTGAGTTTTTGATCAAATTTTCAAATGGAAATATCCCAGATCAAAAATATGGCTATTCACTCTGTTGTCCCGACCCCCTCATTTGTATAATGGCAACCTTCCTCAAACGCAAACATTTTAAGGTACAGGAGAAGTATAATTATAATGGATGATGTTTGTACAGTCGTGGAAAAAAAAACTGGACACCCCCCCCCACTAACTCTGCAACAAATTATAGTAGAAGAAAGTGACTGGTACCAAACTATTGGAAATAAAGTCTACTTTTAAATGATGTATATAAAATTTGCTTAGGGGGCTATCTACATATAGAAACACACCCAAACTTTGTTTTTTTCAATAGCAAGACCCAAATTTGACAACGTATTTGAAATCTGCAGTTCAAACTATGCCTAGATACCAAATTTCATTAAATTCCTACGATTAGTTTCTGAGAAATTAATTACTTTATAATGAGCATATTTAAGGGGCTGTATCCAAATTGAAGTTCGGTACTCGATTGTTGAAATGCTGCAGAATGTCACTTCTTTTAATGTATTATGTTTTACCGATATGACCATTTTACTCACTTAATAAGTTTCGGTTATTGTTATATGCGGTAAAATAATGTTTACAATTGTTGAATTATCCGATTTTAACCCCTTAGGGACGAGCGACACGTATACGTGACGCATAAGATGCTCAGATTCCTCGATTTTTCCCACCAGTTATTTTTTATTGTAAGCTTTGCCTTACTATATCTTAGCATTTCCATGATTCAATTAGACGAAAATTTCTGTTTTGAAAAACCGGTGGTAAATTTTTAAAAATTCTGTAATAGACGCTCGTCACGAAGGGGTTAAAAAACCATAAGATTATTTGTAATTAAAATAGTTTTAGAATATGTAAATGTTATTGGAATTTTACAGGTGCTTTTACAATGCTTTTTCTCAGATTTTGCATCTATTTAACTCGCCTTTTTTTTGTAGTTTATTGTCAGAAACGTGAATAATATTGACAAATACAAAACTTAGAATTAAAAAAAAAGTATAAAGCAGTGTAAGGAATCAAAGTAAAAAAAAAAAAAAAAAAAAAAAAAAACAAAAAAAAAAAAAAAACACGCAGATAAATTGTTTTTTAGTCTGAAAATAAATCCAGACATTGCTTTTTTTTTAGTAGCGAGGGGGGGGGGGTGTCTTGTTTTGAGATATGTTCGCAGGATTTATATTCCGATTTATTTCAAGACATAAAACTAAATCTATGTTATAAAGACATCTGAATAACTTTACATCCGTTATTCTCCTTCGGAATAGGGTTAATAATTCTATGATTAAACCTATTCTGGTAGTTCATTTGAAATTTTACAATTAACTCATTAATGCCTCTTGGCAAGAAAACTTGCCATTTGACATTTATTACTATTACTATTATTATTATTATTAGATTTTTTTGCACACTGCTAGCGATTGGGAAATAATCTTGCCTATCAGAAAACCATAAAAATAACTTGTAATTTTTTTTCAATTAGACTGTTTAATCGAATAGATCTAAATACGAAAGTTATAGAAGAAAAAGTTTAATTATTTTAAGTTCGTTATTAATGGCATAAAAACTGAACATCCATACATATTTGTAAAGATTACAATTTTTGATTGATATACAAAAGTTAATAAAAGTTTAAATTAGCATTTTTAAGTAACAAACTAATACTTTCGCGGTAATATTTTATCTAACAACCATTTAGTGTAATATAGCAAACAGTTTAACAAGATATGAGTAAATTGAATTAATAAGTATAAATATCTCAGTGATTATAATGTTTACATATTAAAGGTTTAAATGATGTAAATTGTTTTTGACCAAAATTTTGAAGATACCTAATGCAAGAATTATATAAATTTTTTCTCATAAATGCATCATCGGAATCTATTTAAAAAGAACAGAAAACATTTGACGAGTCCTACTATTTTGTGGAATACATTGAAATGAATAATTACGTGTATGCACCACGAAATTAGCTTTGATCTCAGAAATTTTAATTTGATCTTCACAGTTTTTTGAATATTTATATGAACAAGTATATAATTTTATGGATTTGATATGTTCTAAATCCGTGTTTCAAAATTAAAGATATAAAGCAAATAGAAAGATTTATAATCATATTGTATTTTTCACCTAACATTATTAAATTACTATGTTTTCTGTCTTTTTTTCCAAATGCAAACATGATATACAAGGAAAATCTGGACCACATAATAAAACCTAAAATCAACAGTGTATGCAACTGGCAACCAAAATTTTAAAGTACTGATATTTATCTAAATAACAAAAATATGATTACTTCAAATAAGAAAATTATAGAACTTTAACAAAAGAGTAGAAGAACATCGTGGGCTGGTTAGTACACAAAAAACTAAAAGGCAAAATCCTCAGCCCTACTAATAAGCCGCATTTTGTAATTAAATAACAAAAAGGGGAGGGAGGAATTTGCTAATATAATGTATAGCAATTAGTTTTATCAAGAACTTCTTCCAATCTGCGTGGCATTGATTCAATGAGGCTGTTAACAATATCAGAATCTCTTTTAACCCTTTCGCGACGAGCACCCTTTACAGAATTTTTAATCTTTTACCACTGGTTTTTTAAAACAGATATTTTCTTCTAATCGAATCGCAGAAATGCTGTCATTAAATAAGCCAGAGTTTACAATAAAAAGTAACTGGTGGGAATAATCGTGGATTCTGAGCATCTTATGCGTCACGTATACGTGTCGCTCGTCCCCAAGGGGTTAATAGTTTGCGAAGCATGAGAAACAGATTTCCATAGCTAATCAGTCGTTTTAATTACCTGCAGTCGAACTTCATCATTCCACAGAGCCCGAACATTTTCCATTGGGTTCAATTTGGCTGCATTGCTTCGCCATTCTAACTTCATTATGCAGTTCTCTTCTCACCAAGTTTTAACTACACCACTTCTGTGGATAGCACTATTATCCTGAAAATTCCAAACATGAATTATGAACTACACTTAATAAATAATGATTTCTATAACATTAAAATTTATATTTACAACAAAAAATGTTAATGAAATAAATATCTAAATATATTCGCAAATATTTTAGCGTAAATTTTGCGAAAAGTTTTTTTATAAACCAAAACGTGAGCAAATTGTAAATGGTTTATTTTTATTTATAGTAAAAAATATTATAATTCTATGAAAGATTACAACCTGATAATAGCAAAAGTTCTGAAAACATACAAAACTAGGAAATATGTTGTTTTAAAATTTCTTATTAATATAGATATAAATATATAGAGAGCTATATATATATATATATATATATAGATAGATAGATAGATAGATAGATAGATTTTGTCTTAATTATTTAAAAAAAAACAGCGGTTATTATTTTTTTTATAAATTTACATGCATTTTTTTTATACTGATTCATTTGCTAAAATCGTTAAACATGAAACAAAATAAAATTAATTTCATTTCTGAATTTATATTGAAAATTTTCACTCAGTTCTGTAAAGATGGGCCAAAGACGTGTCTTATCACTGTCGATATGATATGTGTGCCAAAGCTGACAAGTTAAAGGATTTATATCTGCACACCTGTTATAAAAAGAATTTTTATTGCAATTAAAAATAACTAGTTATTCTATAAAACCAAAATTAATTCTAATGCTATGGCATAGCATATAAAGAAAGTTGCTTTTTAAAATATTTTCCTAATTCATTTAGTGAACGAATCAATAAACATTCTAGAGCAAGCAGTGATAATTCGGATTTGAATATTGCGCGAAGGGGGAGGGGGGTGTTTTGGGAAAATAAACCAGTAAAAATTATAATCTAAAACGCGCAAATCTATAAAATAAATAATTTTTAATATATTTCTATTATTAATATTAATAAATAATAGTATATAGTACGCTCTGAAAACCATATTGTTTAATAATACCATTTACCAAATAACAATATATACCTGTTGGAAGAGAAAAAATCCATGCAGAGAGCGATTTTCTAAAACATCAGGTATCGTTGCGTGTTCTACTATGTCACAATGAGATATTCCGTCTAGATGATCTCAATGCACAGCAGAGATGCAATGCCCTGCGCGGACATGCAGTCCCACATTGAAATTGAAATTCTGCCGCTGCGTTTAATATTATTTGTATACCGTGGCTGAAACCTAAATCCCAATCGACGGTACACTCGAAACGAAGAACTGGAGACTGACTAAAGGCAGCTTTCATCTTTAAATAAAAATGAGCTCCATTCATTTATGCCTCAGTTAATATATGTTTGAGAAAAGTGAAGGCGTTGAAGTCGCTGGTTTTCAGTTAATGCTGGTTTTTTAGCCGCCATCCGAATTCGAAAACTTGCTTCTTTTAGTGTGTTTTGAATGGTACGAGATGATACATAATAAAAAGAAAGTATGCCGGAAATATATATATATATATATATTCATAATACATTCTATCGTCTCTTAGTTATATATGCTCACTTGAAGTTGCAAATCATCTTTAATTTGATTAGAAGACATATAGGGGTCTACTGTATAGCCATTGAAACAACTTCTCGAGCTTGGCTGTCTGATAAGATCCTTGGCCGACCACTACTACAAAGACGGTTTATCAAATTTGTATTGCTAAACATAAATAAATACCAGTAATGTTAATTAAATTTAAATTTAAATAAATTGAATGTAAATGTAATTTTCTTTTCGCAATGAACTACCAATATAAAGCTTACCTGTTAATCCATCTTGAAACAGTTTGAAGAGACACTTGAAAATGCCTAGCTATATAACGAAAACTTCTTCCAGCTTGCCACATGCCAATCATTTGGCCTTTCGTTGCTTCAGTTAATTGTGGGGCCATTTTGTTTCAGCAAATACTCTACGCATATGCATTTATAAGAAACTTCACTTCAAACATATATACTGCAGAAAAAACAATATAGCTTTATTAGACTGGAAAAGAAGCTATAAATCCATTTAAAGGTAACAAAAATGATTAAGTTTTTTCTAAGGTAGAACTGATCATATTTTTCAAAAATGAGCTTTATTTTTAAAAATAAAAGCGAAACTATTTTCCATAAATGACGTAAACATACATCTCATGCAAATAAGTTTTACGTAATTTTAATGAAAAATTTTAAAGCAGACATTGAAAAAGTAAAAGAAATATATATATATATATATATATATATATATATATATATATATATATATATATATATATATGTGTGTGTGTGTGTGTATATACTAATAAAGGCTGGGGTTCTGGTCTTATTATTATTCGCTATCTTATATCTTACTACAATTACAGGTCGTTGTCAGGTTTGTTGTGCTCCCGCGATCATTCACTTACGCTTCAGTTTAAGCTAGCTTTCAATTTAACGTCAGATCGCGAAGCATTGAAATACGTTTTACGCATTGTTTATATTGTAAGACAGACTTAATCTCTAAGTTTATCAATTCACTGTAATCCCAGCCTATGAGTATAATATTTTCTCAAACAGGGATGAGAGTGCTCCGACCCGAATATCGATTCTTACCACTAAATATTAATAGTATTCTCCAACGTAATGAATTTCAGAAATTTTGTCCTTGAATAAGGTAACAAATACTATTAAAATTTAGTGGTGTCAGTCGGGATTTCGAGGTCGGAGCGCTCCCATGCCTGATCAAACTATGCTTTAATGCACATCATAGACGGCCCCTTAAAGCAGCATCTTGCCGTTTTTTAAGCATAATTTGAAAACTACTTGGAAGAAAAATTTGAAATTTTGAATACACATAAAGCGGACATAATAAATATAAATCCATCAAAAAAATTGTAGGTTGCAATTCATAATTTTTTCGAATATTAATTTCATAATTCATAATTCATATTATAAAAATTTTAAAAATTACAAATTTAACTTAGTTATGTTTGGGTTTTTGAGGTTTATAACCAAACAAAGCGTTAGCACATTAGGATTATAATTTCAGGAGATATTAATAAAAATATGAAAATGTAATTTAACATTAGAAGCTCTAAAATTTGAATGTTTATTAACTCGAAAACTTATCATCCAAATGACTTAGAATTTTGTATCTAGGCATAGTTTGAACCGAAGATTTCAAATATCATGTCAAAAGTGGGTGTTGCCATTGAAAAAAAATAAAGTTTAGGCTGGTTTTAATATGTAGGTGGCCCCTTAAGCAAATTTTAGATACATAATTTAAAAGTAGACTTTATTTCCAATCGTTTGGTACCAGTCACTTCCTTCTACTGTAATTTGTTGAGGAGTTAGTGGGGGGTGTCCAGTTTTTTTTTCCCACGACTGTACCTGCTAAGATGGAAACCTGCCTAAAATATAATAATTTTTCATCTCAGCAGGTTTTATTGTACAGATTTATTCTATTTTTTTAATGCTTTCCATACAATGCTTTAAAAAATGACGCTTTTTCAAAGATTATAAAAAAATGATTTTCATCTTTTCCTCTATATGCTGATATTTTTTGAGACATTCAATATACTAAAACAATTTCAAAATAAAGTCTGTGTATTGCATTACAAATATGCACTTATGAAAACCATTCTCTTAATGAAAGACCTTTACGTCAGACATTATTTTGGCGGTTTGAATGCGAAATCCGTTTTGTTTAAACTTATGAATTTCTTTTCATATAAAAAGCCGAGATTCAATTTAAGGAAAATGCATAAAATGATGGCTAAAATCATTTATTGCTTCCACTCATTTCCTTTTTGACGAAAGAAAAATTAGTACGCCATTGCGATGAAATCAATAATGAATGAATGTTTGGTTGAATAGAAAATATTAGAAATGATTGAATGAACATGAAGAAGGAATTGCTATTTAAGTGTTTTATCGTTGATAACAGAACTGATTCATTTCTTTACGTCTTAGCTCAAATAAATAAAATGTAACTGAAAAAGGTGGTTTTACCAATATCAATTTCAGCAATAAAATTAAGTGAAAGTTCTTATCAATACTTAAATTGACTAATATGAATTTCTATTGATTTTCCACGAGTTCTAAAATACGAAAAACTAAGCATACTCTGCTCATATATAATGTAAGAGACTGAACTTTGTTTTCTTATTATTCCATTTCACTTTATTTGAAATTAATAAGCATGAAATTATGTACAGGGTGATTATAAAAAAACTATCTCGATATATGAGCCCCTAACTATCATACCGTTCACAGAAACTGAATGAAATTTTGGTTTAAAGTATTTTGAGGTATGCGCTCAAGAATCATATGAAAAAAAAGTTAAATTCTAACAGTTACGGTTACAGTGACAAAATTTCGAAAATTTCAAATGGCAACACCTATTTTTTTATTGGAATGTGATCTTCATAGTGATAAACCATAAAAAGCATTAGAAAGGTACCTGTAGTACGAAAATCCCCGGCGCTAGACAGACTAAGAAGAATAGTGAAAACAACCAATAAGGACAGAGAAGCAACAGAAAACAAAACATTTTATTGTGTTTCATACATTTTTCATTTCACACACGACGACACTTTACATGCGGCAGATGATGGATAGCACTGAACAATAAAATGTTTTACTTTCTGTTGCTTCTCTGTCCTTTATTGGTTGTTTTCACTTTTTTTCTTAGTCTGTCTAGCGCCGGCGATTTTCATGCTACAGGTACCGTTCCAACGCTTTTTATGGTTTTTCACTGTGAAGATCACATTCCGATAAAAAAAAGTAGGTGTTGCCATTTGAAATTTTCGAAATTTTGTCACTGTAACCGTAACTGTTAGAATTTAACTGTTGTTTTTCACATGATTCTTGATCGAATACCTCAAAATACTTTAGGCCAGAATTTCATTCAGTTTCTGTGAACGGTATAACAGTTAGGGACTCATATATCGGGATAGTTTTTTTATAATCACCCTGTATAATGGTTTAAGTAATAGAATTTACAGGGCTACCAAATGGTCCGCCAACTGAACACCAATGTTTTTTAACAGAACATTTTATGGTAGGTTTCTACAACATTTCCGCATAAATTTACCTCCGAAAGGTGGTTCCTGCAAAATTTGCAAGAAAAATCTAAAAATAAATTTTTGCTAAGAAAATACCGGTATTCAAAAAGCGGACAATTTGGGTGCGCAGAATTTATATTCAGTCATGATAAATTAAACGTTTCTCTCCGATAATATATTTTATGTATCATAATTTGTGTGTATTAATAATTAATAAAGAACATCTTTCAAACAATCTACTATAATCAGCATCGTATTGCAACTCTTTTGTTAAGTGTAATGATAAAGCTACCAATATTTAAGCAATAAACATATTAATGCATTTACGTTGCTTAACCCTTTTAGTGGAAAGGTACTGAAAAGCTGAAATGATTGAATGGGATCAGAATTTACTATCAAATTTATTTGAAAATAAGTAAATGCTTTTCTTCTCGCAGTTAATAAAAGGAAAAATTTTACTCAAAATTCTGGTGCTAAGGAAGCATTTAGGAATTAAAATTAAGTTGTCCAAAAATGAACCACGGCCCTTTAAAGGGAACACAAACGATACACAATGTGTTCCAAAATTCGGCCGACAAATTAAGAGGGATGATAGAAAGCAGCAAGAGGATGGAAAAATACTATAAAACATGGGGTCGCAAACCATGTTTAGTTGGAGAAAATCGCAAGAATAGTTTTGAAGAGTGTGACGTCGAGTGGAAGAAATAGGGTCAATAATAAGTAGAAAAAACATTTTATATGACGTCAAGCATGATTACAATTCATTGCAGTTCAACGTCAGAAAGAAGACGACGACACATTTTTATATAAATTGTTCGGAGTAGCGGCCAAGAAGGTCATTCACAGCCGAGACCGACGGACGAAGGATTGCCGGACGCGTTAAAACACATTCCTATAAACATGTCTAGTCGTCTCCTTAATTACGTTGAACTGTAATGCATTGCAATTATGCTTTACGTCAAATAAATGTTTTTTCTACTATTTATTGTCCCTTTTTGTTCCACTCGACGTCACACCCTTCACAAATATTTTTGCGATTTTCTCCCACTAAACGTGGTTTGCGAACCCATGTTCTATGGTAAATTTTCAGCCTCGTCTTGATGCCTTCTATCAGCCCTCTTAATTTGTCGGTCAAATTTTGGAACATTCTGTATATTTCAAAGACCATATAAAGTTATTTTTATGTGTCGATTGATATGTTAATGTTTCCTGAGACATTCAATACATCAAGCAATTTGAAAGTGAATTTTGTGTATTGCATTACAAAACTGCCTTTACGAAAACCCCTTAAAAGAGTTTCTTTGTATGATACAATAAACTAAAAATAGGGATGAAACGAAATACCACTTTTCCGTATTAAAATATTGTCTTATATATAATAGAAAGATGTCTGCCAATAAGTAAAGCGAAAATTACAGTTGAAAATTGGTAGTGTACAAAAGCTTTTATTAACGAAGAAAGCAAACTCTTTTTGTCCGATCTGCGTTCGGTCAAAACAGCAAAATGTATAATCAAAGCACTTACTTCAAATATCGCTTTGGCAATTGTTGCAATTATTTCTCTTCCCACATTAAATCTTCCTGAATATATCGGATGAATTCCATGCAAAATATGTTTTATTTTAAATTTGTTTTCTTTAAATATGTTTTTTTTCTACCTTATGATATATATTACCAACTAAAAAAAAAACAAGATTCAATTTAACGCATGTTAAAAACGCATAATATGATGACAAAAATCATTTATTGCTTCCACTCATTTCCATTTCGACCAAAGAAAGATAGCACGCCAATTGCGAGGAAATTAAAATTAATGGATGTTCGGTTGAATAGAAAATATTAGAAACTATTGAATAACCATAAATAAGGAATATCTATTCAAATATTTCGTCATTGATTGAAAAACTAATCTATCTGTTCTGTCTTAGCTCAAATTAAAAAAAATTAAAAGGGGTGTTTTTTCTAATATAAATTTCAGAAATAAGACGAAATAAAAAATTTTCGATGTTTATATTGACCAATTAAAATGGTATTCATTTAGAATAAGTTTTAACCAAGGATGAGAGCACTCCGACTCAAATGCCCGATTGTCACCACTAAATTTTAATAGTATTTGTCACCTTATTCAGGGACAGAATTTCTGAAATTCATTACGGTGGAGAATACTATTAAATTACTATTATATTAGTGGTAAAAATCGAATATATTGGTTGTAACGCTCTCATCCCTGTTTAACAACGAAAAACTAGACATGCTCATCTCATATATTTTGCAAGAAACTAAATTTTGTGGTATCAGTATTTCATATTTTTATTTAAAATTAATAATATAAAATTATCAATAGTGATTTCGTTAACAGAATTTACATTCAGTCAGACAATACTGAAATATTTTCTCTAATAACATAGTTTATATATGTAATAATAATAATAATAATAATAATAATAGTAATAATAATATATGTAAGGTGTCCATAATGTCTTTCCCTGATTACAACAATTTATTGCAGAAAAAGTAATATAATTAGGCATATGCTTGTTTCAATATATTCTAAAGATATTTATGAAGTTTTTAATACAAGTTCTTGCGTCAGTAAATTTTTATGTGAGCACCCTTGGTAGCTCGAAGAATGTGAAGGCTACACTCCATTTCCCGCTACGTATTGCCCAAAATTTGGGCTGTCACACTCGATACAGCATCGATTATCCTGACCTTGAGTGTTTCAATAACTTTTACTGGTATTCCAAACACTCTGTCCTTTATGAACCACCAAAAGAAAAAATCTAGAGGAGTAATATCGAGTTGAGCGAGGAGGCCATAGTATTGGTCCATACCGGTTTCTGCCTAAGTGGCGCCATCTGATGTACAAAAAAACTTAAGGACATGACTTTGCCATAATAAAAAATTTTCAGTAATACATTCAATGGTTATTTCGTAATAAATTTTTGTAGTCAGGGAAAGACTTTATCACCACCCTGTATATATATATATATATATATATATGATGAACATTATTTATTTCATTATTTATTTTATTTAATAAACAGTAACATACAATTTTAAAAAATCTACTGCAATCAACATCGTAGTTCAACTCTTTTTAACAAGTGTCGTGCTAAAACTGGCAATATATTCGCACTTAATAAATGAAGTTGCTTAAACACGAACAATATATTTGTTTATTTCAAAAACGATAAAAAAAACGATTTTTATCTGCTGATCGATATATTGATATTTTCTGAGAGTTTCAATATATTCAAGTAATTTGAAAGTAAAATTTGTGTATTGCATTACAGATATGCACTTACGTAAAATGTTCTCTTAATGAAAGACGCTCACTTCAGAAATTATTTTGGCAATGACTGTGAATACTTCTTTTCTCTTTAAATCTTTCTGAATGAATCGGATGAATTCCATGCAAAATACGCTTTGTTTAAATTTATGAATTTCTTTTCAAATAAAAACCCGAGATTCAATTTAACGAAAATACATAATATGATGACAAAAATCATTTATTACTTCCACCCATTTCCATTTTCACGAAAGAAAAAGCAGTCCGCCGTTGGGATGAAATCAATAATGAATGAGTGTTCGGTTGAATAGAAAATATTAGAAACGATTGAATGAACATAAAGAAGGAATAGCTATTTAAACATTTTTTCGTTGGTGGGACATTTGATGCAATTTTTTTTAGTCTTAGCTCAAATAAATATAATGAAACTAAAACACATGTTTTTTCCAATGTCAATTTCAGAAATAAAATTAATTATATCTTTTTAACAATATATACAGGGTGTTTCTAAATGAATATTGGGGTTTTAACGTTTTTTGTAGTATCTATTATATAAAACTTAACATTATACTTAACACGTTCGCTGCCAACTACGGGTATACTCGTAGTGCTATCTACGTTTCTTCAATTTAAATTAGTTATTCGCACCGGAAATTTCAAAAGAAGAATTTTTATTTTATGTAATCACGAAATGTCTGTAATAAAACAAAGTAAATATTGCTATAAGTATTTTCTGGTGTAAATTTGAAATTTCTAAATAAAATGAAAATTCCGGTATTTTTAGCTTGACAGGGAACGTGTTAATACATAAAATGAAAGAGCAACTCAAACAGTTTGCTGGTACCTGTGCATGCACATGCGTAGGCAATGTTTCTTCGTGATCCATTAGAAAGCGCTAGTACCGAAAATTGCGACTAGTAAACAGAAAGCATTTTGTGTTCTGCAGTTTGCAAAGACCAAATCTGTAGTTTCCGTGCAACGTGCGTTCCGGATAAAGTTCAGATGTGATTCCCCAGCCAGCTGTTGCAACAATTACCCCACAAGCACACCAATTAACGTTTGGGAAGAACTGAGCTATCGTCTTGATGTGTGCCGTGTGACGAAAGCTGTTGGAGCATTTCTATATTAAGTTTCTATATTAAGCTATATTAAGTTGTTCACATTGAACACTTGTAAGCTTGTAGGTAAAACTGTTTGAGTTGCTCTTTCATTTTATGTATTAATTATAATTTTAAGTTTTATGTAACAAATACTACCAAGCGTTAAAACTCCGATATTCATTTAGAAACACCCTGTATATTTGACTAATACAAATTATTTTGATTTTTCATAAGATCTAAAATCGAAAAACTAAGCATACTCTGCTCAGAGAAGATGTAAGAAATTGAACTTTAATGACTCCTTGTTCCATGTCTTTTTTTTGGGCCCCACCAGTGGCTGAGAGGTTCTGCTCTCGAAGCTGGTAGACGGGAGGTGCTGGGTTCGATCACAATCGTGCCCGTCGGCCTCATCGTTCGGAGTTTTCGTGGTTTTCTTGGAGCCGTGGATTTATCCATGCGTAAATACGGGTTAGGTTCCCTTAGAAAGACCGAAGGACACTCCCCCCCGGGCCTTTATCCCATGTGTAGATAATTGGCCGTCAATAACCAATCCCAACCCAACCCATGTCTTTTTATGTAATATTAAAATGCATTAAATCATCTATAGTGATTATGGTAATATATTTTACATTTAGTCGAACAAAACTAATTTGTTCTCTAATAACATAGTTTATATATCTTATAGTATATATATATATTTTATCATTTAATAATTAATAAAATGTAACAATCAAACAATTTACTGTAATCAACATCATATTTCAACTTTTTTATTACGTGTTATCAGTGGCGTAGCGTCAGGGGGGGGGGGGGGCACGATCATTTTACTACCAGTATAATTATATACTATATTTAGCCTTATTTAATCTTTGAACGGTATGAATTAAATAAGGCCAAAAATAGTGTATAAAAATACTGGTAGTAAAGTGATCCGTGCCCCCCCCCCCCTTGACGCTACGCCTCTGCGTGTTATCTTAAAACTGCCAATATACGCCTACTACCTATTAACGTTCCTGACAAAATGTACGGTTTTTTCTGACAGCTAAAATTTAATAGTAAATTTTGCTTAATTTAATTACCGAAATATAACGATTTCGAACGATTAAATAAGGCAAAAATTTCTATTAAGTTTTAGTGGTAATAAACAACCGTACAGAATTGTAGCTGTGCATTAGCATTTAAAATATTAATAGATTGAAATAGTTTAAATAATTAGGGTGTGATTCAAAGGCTGAAAGAAAATCATCTTCGCAAAATCGACGTGGATGGGTGTCGACGTGCCTGACACATTTACATAATTTTATACTAAATTGATTTAACCCTTTCCGGCACAGACAAAGTCTGTCTGTAAAATGAAAAATTGCTGACTGACACCGGAATTTACAAACGACTTTTTTAGAAAATATGAACTCCGTATTTTAAGCTTTCATTATAGAAACAAAATTTTATTAAAATATTTTCTTGGTGCCGAATGCAAGTTTGGAATTAAAATTAGGTGTGCCCGGAGTGGGACCACTGTGCAGGAAAGGGTTAAAGCCCAAATATTTATATTAAATATTTTTATACTTAACCAACCATTATATACCTGAATAAAGAAATGCCGATTTTCTAAACTATTATTTTCGTATTTATAAAAATTAATTTCGTTTGTATTTACTGTGATGCACCGATGTCACACTCGCAATATAAAAAAAACTATATATATTTTTTAAATATTAAAATGATGTTCTATAAAAATGATGGTGCTGTATAAATTTTAATAATTGTTGCTTAAGTAGAAAAAAATTTATTTGATTTGGGCTTTCGATTCTTTAAGTACAAAGCTAATTTAAGGGAAAGGTGCCAATAACACCCCCATAGAATGAGCGTCTGTTGATGAATTCCACACAAAATATGTTTTGTTTAATCTTATGAATTTGTTTTTAAGTAAAAACCCGTGATTCAATTTAAAGAAATGCATAATATAATGACACAAATCATTTACTACATCCACCCATTCCCATTTTGATGACAGCAAAATCAGTATGCCATTTGGGATGAAATCAATATTGAATGAGAGTTCGGTTGAATAAAAAGTATTAGAAACGATTGAATATGCATAAAAAAGAAATAGCTATTTAAATGTTTTATTGTTCTTGGGAAATCTCATGCATATTTTTCTATCTCAGTTGAAATAAAAAGTACAAAAATAAAAGGATGTATTTTCCCAATATGAGTTTCAGAAATAAATCCCATGTTATCCAATGGGATTTTCCTCCGAATTTGTCAATTAGCTCACTGTATTGCTGGTACCTTTCTGAGTTTTCACGATGATTGGCTGGTTTTTTTATATGCGTTACTCTATAGAATTGACTACCAAATCATTAAAAATATCTTTGGTATAGTTATCACATGCGCAGTTGTAAATTATTTCGTACAAATGCCCATATCTCATCAAAAATTCAATATATTAATTTTTTAATTGCAATATACTGTTTATACTTTTCTTGAAGTCAAGCATGCGCTGTACGTCCTTGAATTTTATGAACAAATTGTCAAGAATTTCAGTAGATATTCGACAAACCGTGTAAAAAGTGAAAGCGTCTGGTCACTGCCCCGTAATTTTTATACAGCAGTGTAAAAATTTTACAGTATTACATTCAATGGTTATATCGTAATATTTTTTGTAATCAGGAAAAGAATTTATGACCAACCTATATGGCGAAATGGGCCATATGGCCATATGGTCCCTAATGGCTCCTATGGGCGAATACTGTAAAAATTTTACAGTATTACATTCAATAGTTATTTCGTAATCTTTTTTTGTAATCAGGGAAAGAATTTATGACCACCCTACATGGCGAAACCGCAGTGCTTGACTATCGCTGGGGCAAGCTTTCACCAGTAAAATTGAACAGATAGTGTTGCTTTAATTAAGACAGAAATTCTGCATAAGTAAGGTGTTTAAATAAGGGAGAAAATTCTATTAAAATTTACTGGCGGCAGTTTTCCTCGGATGTAATCAATCCCTCCGGAACTGGTTATAGTTAACAATAGAACTACTGGAAATTTTATTCAAGTTTTATAAAACTATTTCATACCAGAATTTTTATTTAAAACTATGTAGCTTATTCATTTAGTATACTCCTACGAGTTTTCTATTTAATTTATTTTGAAAATAAATTTCTGGTTCGAATCGGAATATATTCATTTGATAGCCGTCGACAGGATGGCTCATGGTAGTTCTAGTGTTAAAGCTTCAACATTCTTAGGATATGTCAATCTTCTTTATTCAAATTTCCATAATTTTGCCCCGGTGGAGTCGGTGCTTAAGATTGCATTATAATTATATCATGAAGATTATTCTTTGAAATAGTAAAAAAAAAACATGATTAGTGTAACCTCTGACATTTTTTTCGCTACAGACGTTCAACCTTAATAATCTATACTAATAAAAGAAAGTTTCGCTCTTTCGATCTTTCGCGATGGCTAGCAAAATCTAGCCCACCTAGAAGTCTGGAAATTTAGGTGTGGATAGTCCAAGGTCTGGCCATGTGCACCTGAGCCTCAGAATTTTAATATTTTGATAATTAGCCTAGATATTAATTAGATTATCATTAACAATCGCTTCTAAAATGTCATCTTTTAAAACAAAATGGCGAAAGAAACGAACTGGCGCGTTGGATTTGCGAGCGGAAATGAACAAATTCGAAATTATTTTACTAATTAGCGAATTTTAAGAAAACTATTTGAGATATCAATTTGAAAACTTCTGACCATATGTAAAAAAATATTCTGCATCTGACCATGTGATTTTTGAAAAATTTGGTCGGAAATTTTTTTTTAATTTATGCAAAAAACTGCCAAAAATCCGCCGGCGCCATTGAAAACGATCCCAGAAATCTTTCAGACAGGGATCTGCTTTCATTAAAAACTGAACTACAAAGAGATCTGTTTCTCTGGCCGATCCCTCTCATTTAGTTTGCGAAAATGAAAGGAAATAATAGCCAAATTTTACTAATGAACAAAAATTTAGGTAACTAATTAAGATATAGATTTGAAATTGAGGTCGGGAAGGGGTGTCATCTGCCGGCTATTTTAGCGTAGCGTCTTCGTTATGTTCTAATTATCAGAAAAATGTAATTCTTTTTTTAATGATCGCGTTAATGTAGCTGACGGTGGTTCTCTTGAACAAATTATTTATTATATTTACGGGTTTGGGGAGGGAGGGGGTTAACGCCTTTCTCTGAGATTGTAATTATCTGGGGCCCGGGCAACGCCGGGCGGGTTAGCTAGTAATTACTAAAATACAAGTTTCAAAGGATCTACTGTAAATAATCTCGTATTATTTTTTTTTTATTAAGTGTCAATACATTTGTATCAATATTCTTGTATTTACATTTTTTTATGAATTGAATTTCTCTTATTTGCACGTACAAGTTTCGTGGAAATTAATTTTTCAACGAAATTTACTTAAGATTTTTCTTGGAATTAAAAAAAAAATCATTATTAGTAAGTAAAAAATATATTATCGACTGTTTTAATACCGAGAATTTTACTCAAGTTTTATAAAAAATATTTCACATCAGAATTTTTGTTTAAGACTATTTATCTTTTCTATTTAACTTATTTCTGTGTGATTTATGTTTTATTTATTTTATAAAATTTCTGGCTCGAATGGAAATATTTTCATTTAGTACAGCTGAAATGGCAGGTTATTGGTATACTATTTAGTCTGATATACCAATAGTGATAAGTGATATACCCCTCCCCCATATTTCAGTTTAACATGGAAAAAATTAAATTTGCACTGTTAAAATGAAAATAAACGTGTGCCTTTTGATGTTTATGTGCTCTGAAAAAACAGTGTTATTGTCAAAATTTGTTGTGGAAAACTAAATTTCTTGGTATACATGTTAAAAAAAAGTTTTTTTTTTTTTTTTTTTTTTTTTTTTTTTTTTTTTTTTTTTTTTGCATTTAAAATTAAGTACATCGATAATTAGCAGATCAAGAAAGGTTTTTGAAATATTGATTAAAAAAAATTATTTAAAAAGGGGCGTGCATGTTTACCACAATTATTGTATAGAATATAAGTTAGCCTCAGAAAAATATTACTTATACTGTGATTAAAGGAGGTGATTAGAACTTATGCGATTTAAATATTAAATACAAAAATTTTAATCTTGAAAAGTTGTGCAAGACTTCTTGCAAATTCCAAAAAGTGTACGCAGTTTGTAATTATTTTTAGTATTTTACTATTCCACTTCCAAAGAGTATCATCAATAACAGAATTTAAACTATCATAATCCGTCATTTTTAGTATACCATGCTGGTGATGTCTTATGAAAACTGTAAGAAGATTATTCTTTAAATATCAGATTTTAGTTATCTATTTTCAGCTGCTTAGAGAGCAAAAGTAAAAGTTAAGTAGCTTATTTAGTCTGCACTGTTGAAAAGCATCTGTAATATTTTATTTTTTAACATACTGTCGAATGTTGAAACTCTTTTCTAATTTTCGCTCATACAATTGAATTTTGGTAGGACTTACTATATGAATACATTTTGAATGAAAAACCGTTGTTATAATGGAGTGAAATTTCATTTATAGGGAAGATAATAATTTATTCATAACGAATTTTTCGTTCTATCAGATTTATCTCTAATTATACAGGTTCCACTAAATGTGACATCCTACCTGCTTTATATCAGAAATGAGTTGGAATTTTAAATATGGTTAAATACGTATTCATTCAATTTGTGAGGGGACTCATATGGTTAGAAATTTTGGTGCAGTGGGGTAGGGAGAATCCTGTGTGGTTCAAATTTCAAATTTCAAATTGGAACGAGGGACTTTGGCCCTTTTCTGGAAAATTCTCTTTAAGATATATGATTTAATAAAACAAATTGTCTTACGAAGTTTTATAAGTGAGATATGACTAACTGAAATTTTAAATTTAATTTCACAAAAAATGACTTGTTTTCAAATTAATCCAACATAATTCAAAACTAATTGTCTTACACTTCTTGGCACACAGCTGCTGCAAAAATTAATTCTTATTCCAGGATTACCATCTCTTTTATCGGAAACTAGGATCATAAGTAGATCATAAGAAATTAGCATTATAATAAAATGCTTTACTTCTCCACTAGTATGTATAAAAAGATAACAAAGAGAAGTAAATCACAGTCGATGAAATACACATGTCGCAATTCTGAAACGCCTATTGATTGTCAAGTTTTAAGATATGATGATTCCCACCAATTGTCGAACTGTCATGTGATCAAGGTAGGCTTAATTATTAACCGAGATCGGTATAGTATCTTTAAAAATATTGTGTTTCAGTATTATAGTATTGTGAATAGAAAGAACAATGGTGAAAAACCACGCAGCAAACCATGATGCCGATCTAAAATTATGAATTCAAAGCTACCACTGCAACAATTTTTTCATTGTTTTTAATACCACATTTTTTATACAATAATAATCAATCTCAAAGATATCTAGAAGATATAATACGATGATTATTGTTTTGAACTAGTGGTACACAAATAAAAAAATATGTATAGTCGTCAGTGGTACAGTTTCCGTACTCATTTAACACACATTTTTTATAGACTTTTTCGTCTTATTTAAATGCAGAAATGTATTACAAATCCTTCAATTAAACGAGGCGTCTACAATGTCTGTTATTTAAATATAAAATCAAAATTTTCTTTGAACAAATTGTGATAAAAGAGTACGAACCCTGTGGCAGCTCAGCGCATTGTGCCTGCAATTAAAAAAAAAACATACTCATTGTTACTCTGCAGACAAATGGGTTAAAGAGCAAATTTATTGCTTATTTTATTCTCCGCAGATAGTGAAATACTCAAACATTTTTCATTGTTAGAGATTTTCATTTTTACTTATTATCGATATATAACTAGTTTTATATGAAAATTATGATGTGAAAGAAGTTAGTGTACTTCATTATCACTATGTACTGCTGTGAAAGGATAACAAAGGAAGGACCTGCAAATTTGATCAAGACCATCAGTGCGTGAAACGGAAATCCAGTATTGCCTACAGAATATAAAACTAAAAAAATATAATTTTCGTAAAAGCAATTCTTTAATACTGTAAAACGGTAAACATCATTTTATGTTTAGGAAATACTCAAAAATGGAAACTCGGGAATAAACGAAATATTTTGTATGCCATTTTATTAGCTGTTTATATATATATATATATACAGGGTGATTCTAATTAAAGTCCCTAAAAAATAGAACCACTTGTCAGAATGTCTTCAAATTTGAACTGAATAGACTGGAAGAAGGAGGAAACGTTATGGCATAAGAAAAAAAAAGTTCCAAAGTTTATCGATAGATGACGCTGTAAGCGGCATAGTATGCAAAATAAAAGACACTCATGCGCACGACACATTGCATGTGGTATAAAAACACGGGGTATATGGCGTTCTCTTCATATTGCATCTGAGCAGCTTGTCATGAGTCTTTCAATGAAAGATTTCTCTGTGCTGGTGAAGCTGTTTCATAAGAACAGCGACTGTGCGCTTGCAGCTTTAAAGAAATTCCAGTCTTTAAAGGGTATGAAAAAAAGATCTGTCTGCCAAGGATCTGAAGAATATGATTCAGAAATTCGAACAGACGGGTAGTTTTGAATTGAAATCTGGAATGTGCCGCTTGCAGCGAAATCTATTGTAACACTTTGGAACTTTAACTTTCTTATGCCATACCGTTTCCCCCTTCTTCCAGTATATTCAATTTAAATTTGAAGTCATTCTGAGCAGTAGATCCTCTTTTACAGCATTTTGAAAGTGGAGTTTTAATTTCAATCACCCTGTATATACAGCCGCCTTTATTTGCAGATTATAAAATCACAGCAAATGAATCATTTCACTCGGAATAATACATGGCTTACAACTTCTACGCTTTTTTAAAAGTCCAAACAAACATGTTTGAACAAGAAAGTTTAATAAAAATTTAAATAAAATATGCGGCACACTTCGTATTATAATTCCAGCATACATTTCAATAAATAATGTTTCTGATTCGAGACAAGTTTAAAATAGCGTAGATGTTGAAAACTATGTAAATGTTTTCTTTCAAATATAAATGCAAATGTTGAAATAAGGATCGTCTACATATTAAAACTTGTAGCAACTTTATTTTTTCATATGGTATCACCCACATTTGACACATTTTTTGAGTTTAATTGACACTTGAGTTTGATACTTTAATTGAGATTATGAAATAAGCCCGGAAAAGTGAATAGTTTATGATTGTTAGAAAAATCTTAATAAAGTTAAAAAGGGTAAATATTTGAAAATGAAAATGTTAAAGATACGTGAGAAACTTTAATATCTACCTTCCTAAAACATCATGCAGTTGTACGTTTTTTTAATGCGATACACAAACATAATCTAGGCATTTTTATTCAATATATTATTTCTATTATGGAAATTCTTAACAAATTCATATTAGATAAAACTATAAATTATGGTCTACGTCAATTTTTGCGTGAAAAAAAAAAAACGAACATAGTAAAAAAATAAAAATGCGTGTGCATAGCTGCAAACTTTTATGAATTTTCCTAACACTATATTTGTAAAGAAATTTGGCTTATTTAATTGTTAAATTTTGAGATTAACACTAGAATAATCATGAGCCGTGATTTTGACGGTTACCAAATTAACATATTCCGATTCAAACCAGAAATTTCTTTTTAAAATAAATTAAATATAAAACTCACCGAAATACGTTAAATAAATAAGTTAAGTAGTTTTAAATAAATTTTCTGGTGTGAAATAGTCTTAATAAACTTGAGTAAAATTTCCGGTAGTTCTAGTGTTAAGTAATCAAAATTGGCTCTCATTAAATTAAGGAAATTTTACTATTCGGAATTTCCGTTATGAATTTGAAATTTCTGAATTAAATAAAAAGGCCAACTGGCAAACCTGGGTAAGCAAGTATGTTTTATATAGGGTGTCCCAAAAACATTGACCTCGGCTTTTATTCCTTAAATATGGATCATAGACATATGGTATAACTTAAAAAATTACGTAAAATAGATACAAATTTTTATGAAATCGATTAAAATTTTCAGTGGATTAAATATGCAGAATTACAAAATTTGAAGTGTTCTATGGCCCCCGTAAAAAAAAAATCCCAATTAGTAAAATGTGTCCATACACTAATAAAGTCATGTACAAATTTTCAGCATTTTATCATAAAAAGTGGCAGAGATCAAAATACATAACTGCTGACTTAAAACCTCTTTTCGATGCCGAGCAAAGGGGAAAAATTATGTTGGTTGATCGCGTTTCAAGGTTCGTACACAAAATACGAAAAAAAACAATGAATGAAATGTGAAATTCATTCTTAAAATTCAGTTAGACTGTCCGACTGCGCGCATTACGCTTACATAAGCGATGCTATTGTGATATGACCAACGTCAGAGCACAAAAAACTTTCTCATGTAATGATGCGTCTGTTGCGACTATGTGACGCACAGATCAGAGGCAGATATTTGCATATGCAAACATTTCTAAGCTGTTTAAATGATCACTGACTGTGGCATTTAAAAGTTTTATTCTGTAATTCTTCATGTAAAATTTTAAGGAAATTTTCAAAGAGCATTGTTTTGTAAATTTGTAAATAAAACTAAAGATAATAACCATATTTTATTTCCTTACGATGCAACTCTCCGTCGTGTCATCTGCACTCTAGCTGTAAACAGTTACATTTTAATTTATGATTAAACCCTCACCAAATTTGTTTAAACATATTTCTGCGACCTTTTATGATAAAATGCTGAAATTTTGTGCATGAACCTATTAGTGTATTGGGCGCATTTTACTCATTGGGAAATTTTTTGTGTGGTGGCCGAATAAAAATTTTAATTTTGTATTTCTTCAAATTTAATCCTTGAAAATTTCAATCAATTTCATAAATTCTGCACATTTTCTTATGTAACTTTGTAATATACATGTCTATGATCAATATTTAAGGAATAAAATCCGAGGTCAATTTTTTTGGACACCTTGTATAGTAAAAGATAGGCGAATAAAAACTTGTTTTTACAGGAGCTGTATATAATAATAAATCAATATTAAATAACTAAATCCACATATTCTGCTTATTACGACTTAAAGAACTTATAAATTGAAAAAAAAATAAATGGTGTTCGCAAATGCATTAAAAAAATTAAATAAGAAATTTGATTTTAAAATTTGATAAGAAATCCATGAGAAGTTCCATTTTCCTTTTCAGTTGTATTTTTATACAATAATAGAAAAATAATATGGAATTCATTATTATAACTTAGTCTTCTTAATATTTTTAGTTTTTTTTTAATACACTGCTAAATTAAAAATATAAAACCAGATACCAAATTAGTAGGTCATCCTGAAAGCTCTGCAGAATTTTTATATAATTCAGGGTTCGTACGGATCAGGGATTTTTCCAGGAGTTTCACCAGTATTTTCTGTGTATAAAAAGAAATCTAGGTTAAACTTGTGGCACTTCGCCTTCTTTTAAGGAAAGATTTTCTGTAAGAAAATATTGTTGCCGAAGAATTTCTTGGTCGCAAAATTCCAGGAGCCGTACGAACCCTGATAATTTGAATCCGTAAATGCCACACTATCACCGGAATTTTGAAATTATTCTTATAATGTACGTGAAGAAACTGAGTTTACTTATTTTTAAATAAATTTTTTTGTGAATTCTGGTGATATTCAATCATTTAAATATTATCTCAACAGAAGTATACCGCAGAACTTTTCTGATGACCCCATATTACATAGTTTGATCGTTTTCAAAAAGATTTCCTTTGCGTGTATAAAAATCAAATCGATTTTAAAGAAAGACTATCATAAAAAATTATAAACATCTTCACAACAATTAATATTTTACATACAACTGTTTGCCACCGAGATCCTTACGTCTCTTATATATAATTTGAAACATTTTAAAACAAGCTCTCTTTCCGTAAATATATTAGATCATCCAGAAATTTCTGCGTTTCTTAGGGTTTAGTTTATTTCACGAAACCCTATTACTCCCGCTTCGTTGTCTGTCCGTCACAGAGCCGTCAAAATCATAAAATTTGAAAAAAAATCGTATTATTTTAATATATAGAGATAAAAAAACAAAAAATCTAACAGCCTATTATTGTTAAATTTAAACATTTTTCGTTATAGCAGTTGCCCACAATTAAAAATCCACAATAAAATTCTTTCTACAATAATTAAGTTTCTACTGAAAGATGAAAATGACATAAAAAGTTTCACCAATTGAAAAAAAAAAGATTAATATGTCATAATATTGGTAATAAAACGGAAATTTTCAAACATTTCTCAATAATACAAGGAGTATGAGTATGTTTAAATACAGAAAGCAGCTTAATATGACGTCATTACAGAACTAAAAAGAAAATTAATCTGACGTCTAACATTTTGAAGGTCTCTATACAATACGTTTAATTTTGAAATTGATTTTTTATTAATATCGCATTTAGTCCTAATGACAGATATTATTATTACAGAGTATAATATATATTTTTTAATGAAATTTATTTGGTGTTTTGAAAGGAATATTAAACAAAACCCTTTGTGCGATCCTTGATAATACTTACCCATTTGTTTTAATATGTTTGGATCTGTAAATGCCACATTCTCACCTGAATTTTATATAAAACTTTGCTTTTATAATATACACGAAGAAGCTGTGTTTACTTATTTTTAAATAAGTTTGTTTGTAAATTCTGGTGGCATTTAATCATTTCAACATTATCTCAAAAGACGTATACCACAGAACTTTCCGGATAGCCCAGTATATATATTCATTATTGAAGATAACTGATAAAAGGTATAATTTCAATCGAAATATTTTTGTTATTATTTGACAAATATTTAAAATTAAGTTAAATATGAGATTTTATGAGATTTTTGCAGCCTTCCATATCTCATTAAAACATATGAGTTTTTATGCATTAAATTCCGTATTTCAAAACATAAAAAAATTTCGGGTTTGACATTTTATTAACGATGTAAAAAGAATACAAATTATTTTTTAATACATTTGTAGAAACACCAGCCATATATATTAGCTTTCTCAGATTCAAAGACAGATTATGATGAGTAAATATATTGTACACGATTGCCAACATTTGTTAGTACAATATTAAAACTAGTCGTTGTGGGCCACCGTAATACTTACCCATCATGAATATGCATATTATAAGATATGAAAATAAAACACGTGTAAACTATTTATAAAATGCATTGAGATTCCAACATAAAATTTAAACGTATTTTTAAATATTTTAAAAAGATTTATTCATATAAATAATTATACAAATCTGTACACTTAAAAATCACCAAACAAATATTTAAATATGATTACAAATATCTTGGCAACTAACTATCCGATCGACTTCATTCTTTATGCAAAATATGTTTTTTTATTGTCATTACTCTTTATTACTCCTTAAAATTAACAATTTCGAAAATTTTTATATACCTTTAATCAGAACGAATAATTCGAGAGTTCGAATAAAATATTTCCGGATAATCGGGGTAGCTGAAATTCAATAGGCTTCTTCTGATTATTACATACTAAATACAAACCAAATTTCAAGTGTCTATCTCAATTTTTTCGGGAGATAGAGCGTTTACAGACACACATGCACAGACCCATAGACAGAAGGACGACAAATTTATTTTCCTAAAAATATGTTTTCGGAATCTCCGGTGTCTGAAACGTGTAAATCATTAAAAAAAAAAAAATCGGTTTTTAAACGATTACAAGACATACCCTATACTACGTATGATGGGTAAGTAATAATTATATTATTTATATATTTTTTATTATTATTTTGTTCTTTAAAAAAGCTCTGTTTTAGTTATTGAATGTAATTATATATTAAATTTTATATCCTAATGACTTAATCTTTCTGTATCACGCTTTTTATTATGAACTACATGGATTTCTTATCTCAAATATTATACAAAGGTTAGGCAGAATTCCGGAGCAAATAATGTACCATAAGCAAAACATTTATGCTTAATTGCTAGTTATTTTTCTCACAGAAAATGTTTAAAAAAATACTACATCTCTAATAACGTTTAATCTAAATCAAGAATTATGGTATCCGAATTAAAAAAATAACGAATTGATAAAGAAAGTTTTCATTATTTTCATTTCTTAATTCTGAAGAACTTATGTTCATGCATCGAAGATTTTTACAATACTATTTTAAAATATAAAACAATAGGTCAAATATCTAGGAAACTATGTTAGTAAGTTACTGGTACCAACCAGTCTATATAACGACCTATTAAACTTTGTCTGGGAGCATTGAAGCAATAACCAAAAAATTAATTAGAAATACAAGCACCTTTGAATAAAAAAAAGAGAGGTCAGAAAAACTAATTTCATTTCCCTCGCAGCAAGCTTTCGAATCTTGCCAACCAACTTATTCAAGTATACGTCATATAAAAAGAAAACTACTCTAGAAAAAAATGTTTGATATCAGACATAAAGTTGTCGTCTCAATCCCAACCCTATTGTTATGAGTAGACGTTGTCAATGAAGCAGAAAATAATACCATCCTTTTAGACTGGCCTGTTAGACTACTGAGAGGAAATTACTTTTCTCCCTCAAAAGAATCATGAGATAATGTGCAGTAATATAATATTGATACTATTTAGCTATTTATCAAGACTTAGTGAAACAAGTTGATATTTCGCTGATCAATTTATACTCTTATGTTCACGATCTGCTGCATATCAGTGTTTTTTTTTCATTTTTTTATCAATATAATACAGTGATATAAAATTATTAATATGAAAGAACGTTTTATAAGATTGTGGCTATTCCTACTGAATCATCTGTGAAAGAAATAACGGAAGAAAGAAAACTATGCGCTGCGCATGGTAATATTTATCTAGTGTTAATTCCATGTAGCATTTATTAACATATGTGGAACGTTCGTCTTATTTATTAATCATTTCAGAATCAAAGTACTTGTGCTGATAAACTGTTAAAATGATTCAATGCAACACATTTTTAATAGCAGATTTCTATTTAATAATTAGATAGCAGAAATTTTTGACGCCTCGTTTAATTATAGGATTTGTAATACTTTTCTGCATTTAAATAAGGTGAAATTTTCCAGGGTTCGTACGCATCCAGGGATTCAGGAGATTTTAAGTGTTTTAGTACCAGAAAATTCGTAGAGTACTGGTCGCTGTATCTGAAAGTAGAATTTTTTTTTCATTAAATAAGCCAAATATTACTTTAAAAATTCTGGTAAAAGGTGCTTGAAAGTCCTTGAAGAGTACGAACCCTGTTTTCGGTTAAAATATTGTGATAAAAGTCGTACAAACCCTGCATTGACACCAGAATTTCCGAACAAATTTATTTGAAAATAACTAACATTTTTTCTTCACGAATATAATAAAATCAAAATTGTATTCCAAAATTTTGGTGTTAGTGTGTCATTGGGCAATAAAATTAAGTGGTACAAACAAAAAAACATTTTCTTTCAAGCGAATTTCTCATATAAAATGATCTTTTAACCCCTTCGCGACGAGCGTCCTTTACAGAATTTTCAAACTTTTACCACTGGTTTTTTAAAGCGGAAATTTTCGTCTAATTGAATCGCAAAAATGCTGACATTTAATGAGGCAAAGCTTACAATAAAAAATAACTGGTGGGAATAATCGAGTATTCTGAGCATCTTATGCGTCACGTATACGTGTCGCTCGTCCCCAAGGAGTTAATGTATTTTAAAGTATTTTGTGCCACTTGTTCTTGACTTTTTAACAATAAGTTCCGCCTTGCATGCTACATTATTCAACAAGAATATTTCCTATATTCATGTTTATATTAATAATTAATTCCCCTACAGGACCCCTACAGGACGGGTGATACATATACGTTCCACATAAGGTGCGCATGGTTTTAATTTTTTAGTATCAAAATATTTTAGTCGCAATATTTACCATGCTTTCTTTCAAAAATTAAGACGAAAAATATTATAGGTAATTACTGGATATATATTATCGTTAAAATGACGCATGATGGTAACGATATGGTTATATAAGCAATACAGCGATTGAAAAATTATAAACATTATTAATTAATATACTAGATAGTACCCGTCAAGATTTGACGGTAAATACCTTGAAAGTTCCTTCAGAAATATGCTTTTATTTTTAATTAGCTGCTTTTAAATTAATTAAGTATTGAAATTTTTTTGAATTGTTATATTGTGTAAGCGAGTCTTATTATATAAGACGATAGGTTGTGTTCTCAGTCCAGTCTCAACTAATGAAGTGAAATAATTTTAAGCTTGTAAATTACATCCTATTATAGTTGAATTAATTTAGCAAGAATTTAACTAAAAATATTAATTCTATGATTTATTTTTACTTACTACAGTCTCAATTTATTTTTTAAATATTAATATTTAGTATTTTCTATTTTTTTTTAAATTGTGCGACCTTTAAAATTTTTCTACTCTAAAACCCAGATAAACCATGGATATCAAGGTGATTTCTTTTATAATTCTGATATGGATATTTTTGCTTCTTTCTTTTTTCTCTTTTTTCCTTTTTTTTCTTTTAAATAAAATAAAAATCATGCACTCGAGACACCATAATTCACTTTTATATTTTAACAGAAGAATAAGGCTACTAAAATTTGTGATGCGTGCTATAGCCAGTATACACGTCAGGGCACATTGCCGTTATTATTAGTTTTACGCGTGAAGGTTTCGCTATGGTACTCCATTGTGAAATTTGGTAATTTTTGAAATTCGATATTTGAAAAACGGCATAATCAATATATTTGAAATTTATATCAAGAAAAATACAATTTTTTACCTTTCTAACGCAGTTTGTATAACAATTTTCTGACAAATACTTTTCGAGCTATTAATTTTTTCGGTAACTTCAAATGTTTCATTTTCCGACGTTAATCTGTGATAACGATTAGCGAAAAAGTCAGTCGTCAGCAACGCGTAGCTTTTTATTAAATAGGATATTGGAAGTAATTTACGAAATTCTTTATGTAAGAGCAACATGCATAAGGTTAGTTATAGATACCCAAAGCATGTACTATTACGTGATCAGTGAAAAATGTATTAATTTTGTAAGTATGAAATTAATTAAATTGCTGTTTAATTAACACTATATAAAAATGAATTTCACAGGAAATGCGTGGATTTTATGATATCAAGGAAAATAAAATCCAAATGCACCACAAGTATACAATTTTGTCTGAAATTAGAAAAACGATGCCACAAGTAGGAGTTAATTTATCTAGAAAATATTCAAGCCACTGTGAATAGAAATATGTCTCTATAATTATCTTTCAAAATAGCTCTTTGAAAACTTTTAGCTGAATTCCGGATATCAAAACAAACATTCTAATTTGCTATCTTATGAAAAATATTACATTAACCACACGGGAAAATCAACAAAAAGTAATTCTATTTTATGACATTATAACGCACTTCAAGCTTTAAAAACGAAATACAAGAGATATAAAAATTTGAAATCCGTAATTTGCCCGAAATTCCATAAATGAAGCCCAAATGTATAGAATTTAGATACATTTTTATATGAAATTTTGACTCATGTAGCAGGTATTCGTACGGGTACTTAATTTTGAATATCACAAATTTTGAAAATAAGTTTTGCCTTATTTATTTGCAAGATTCTGCCATTACATACAGCAAATATTTTTTATAGAAATAGTGGCATTAAAAAGAAAGCTCCCATGCAAACTCTAAATAGTTTCTGAAGGAAGTGAGAAAGCATTAAGGCGATTAAAAAATGTAAATATTACTAATCAGATATTGTGTTGGCAAAAATATTTAACAGCGTTATATATGGCAGCGAACTTCAGTCCCGTGTTGTATAATACGCGCCTTTCTCTTTTATCGGTTTCATCATTTATATAGGTAGCAGATAACAAATCACGTTTTTGAACATATGCAGATGAATATCAGTGAATTTTTATACAAATATTTCGTAATAAATCTTGGTCGTATTATTTGAAGTATCAGTTGTCAATATAAGTATCAGTAAGTAGAGGTATCATAGTTGAAGTATCCGCCGTTACGTTTTGATTTATACCAGTACCTATAAAATTGGGTAGGGAGATTATGAATACCAGTATATCTGAATAGAATTTTTCGTCTTTTGTTCATATTTCCGCGATTAAATAAAGGGCAGATTTCTTTTCATGAATAGTAGTATCCTCTCCTCTGGATACGTCTCTGACCCATACAATCATAGCCTTATTACAGAGCGGGAAATTTTCCCCTCTTCTTTTCAATATTAATTTTCATCATATTTATGACAGAAACTCTGCGTTTAAATACGACGATGATTACTAGTCAGAAAAAGTTGTGGAAGATTTCCTTCACGGTAATTAGGCTCTACATACAACGCCTTCTCTGTTTGGTATTTTAATTTTGATAACTTTGTATCTGTATTTAACATTAAATACTGTATTTTCGTTAGGAATTTTCTTTCTGTAAAGGTTACGTGATATTTTTATTTCCATAAAATTATAACGAAACGTAAGCACAACATACATGTGTTTTACTATCGATTATTTAATCATCACCTGACATTTGGAAAAATATATATTAGTGTTTATTTATTGTGAAACAATTTTAAATAATTATTTCAAGTTTGCTTTAAATAATTTGAAATTTATCAAAATAAACAAATCATTTTCAGCAAAAAATAATAAATTTGTTTAATGAAATGCATTTTGTTGGATTGCAACTTAATTATCTTGTTATTCTAACCCCTTTTGCGTAATACAATATCAATTTTAAATTAACGAAGGTTTTCCCCGAGTTACAAACACTTCGGTAATTGGTTACAAATTCTGCGTATGTCGATAAATCTATAATGAGTAAGTTCGCGTTCAAACAATTTATTCAATTAGCTTTCGTAGGCTGTGCAAATGATAAAATTATTTAAATTAATGACTTCTATTCCAACCCGTGATTCCAATTAGTTTTGCACGTATGAAAAAACTGTATTCTTTAAGCGAAGCAATAAAATTTTGCTGATCAATAGAATACAATTTCATTTTCTTGTTTGACAAATTATTTGAATCAAGATATATCTTCATAATTATGAAAGATACACATTCGATATGTCTTTCTAACAAAATAAGTTTTTAAAAATATGGCAAGAATTTCATTTTAGAACTATTGGTAAGAGTTTAAAATAGAAATGCATAAAATATATGTTTATTTTCTATTCTACTTTACCAAAATGAAAATAACAAGGTAGGGTAGACCTGTGTACAAAAGTTTGAAATAAAAAAAAGAGCAAATAACCGCATTTTAAACTGGAAAATTAATTTGTGCGCATGTTTACAGTATTTACTTCTTATTGTAAGTATCGTACTTACGTAAAATTTATAATTATGGCAAAAAAAAAAAAATTCCTGAAACAATGCAAACGATTGAAGGTAAAGTCGTATAATAAAAAAGGTTACACCTGCCAGATTTTTTACAATAAAATCCTACCAAAGAATTCATTAGACAAATATTGTCTTTTTTCAAAACATGAATATAATATTTGAAATGGGGGTCGTCTACATATTAAAAATTGCACAAACTTTGTTTTGTTTTATTGGTAACCCCCACTTTTGACACCATATTTAAGTTCCTTGGATCAAGGCAGACCGGAAAAAAGATACAGCGTATATACTTTTTATTAAAAATTCATGGAGTTACGTAAGAAAGCGTGTTAGGTTAAATTTACAGATTTAGAAAAGTTAAATTAAACAAGCGTCTAGCCCCTGCACTTTTGCTTTTGGCTACGATTTCAAAAAATTTATCACTCTGCTGCGCGCATGCGCATTGCTCTAGACAGTTTCAACAAGAACCATATTAATTTTATTCCATTCCGCGGCAGTTTTTTTAAATTCGTAAAAGGATTTTGATTTAAAACATTCAGTTTTTTTTAAATTCGGAAAACGATTTTGATTTAAAACATTTAGCGTAATATAACTAAATATTTTCTTTCACAATTTTCATTATTATTATTATTATTATTATTATTATTATTATTTTAACATTCTTAAAGAAATTCAATTTCAGACTTTTACTAAAACACATTTTTTTTCCTCCGGATTTTTCAATTTTTAAGGATTTTTACCGATTTTATAGCGTTTTAAAGCGAATTTTTAACATCCAAAAAACATCACTGCACACACGAAACTCGCTTTGCAGCAATCCCTAGAATGCACGAAATTCATTCAAGCCGCGGTCAATAACTTGTGTACGTACGCTTCGCGTACATTAACCCCTTCGGGACGAGCGACACGTATACGTGACGCATAAGATGCTCAGAACCCTCGATTATGCCCACCAGTTATTTTTTATTGTAAGCTTTGCCTTAAATAATCCTAACATTTCTGTGATTCAATTAGGCGAAAATTTCTGTTTTGAAAAACCGGTGGTAAAAGATAAGAAATTCTGTAAAGTACGCTCGTCGCGAAGGGGTTAACCGAAAAAAACATCACTGGACGCATGAAACTCACTTTGCAGCAATCTCTAGAATGCACGAAATTCATTCAAGTCACGGTCAATAATTTGTGTATGTACGCTTCGCGTACATTAACCGAAAAAAAAATCACTGGACGCATGAAACTCGCTGTACAGCATTCTCTAGAATGTACGAAATTCTTTATAACCAAATTTCATATTTATTTCCATTTTGTTTCAAACTTTCCATTGCTTATATGTTGAAAAATGGAAACTTTACATTTTTTTAATTTAAATTATTTTTTATAACTCACATAAATACTGAAAAATAAAACTTACATTTTTTTTTATTCAAATTATTTTTTATAACTCAAATAAATACTGAAAAATAAAACTTTCCGCCGCTGGGATTCGAACTCAAGACCACAAGAGAAATGACATACCACAGAGCTATACGCACTCATTTTGAAATGGCTTAGAACAAAATTTTAAAGTATCAGACAAGCACGCATGCGCGCAGCAGAGTGATCCGTTTTTTTAAATCGTAGCCAAAAGCAAAAGTGCAGGGGCTAGACGCTAGTTAAATTAATACATGAAAATAAATCTTCCAGACTGACATCAGTAAAAAGCAATCGATGTATAAAATAAAATCTCATGACACAAATTTTATTTAAAAGAATTTTTCCCATAAATTTTCTGGTTGCTGTTTTCTATTTTCTTATCTGTGACTGAATGGTAGCAGAATGATGTCCCTTTAAACTTTCAAAAAGTAAAATTTCGCTATATCTAAAAAAAAATAATGATTGGAATGAACTGTGAACTTACACACACATGTTTCTGACGACACACATTCTGTTTATGTACAAATTAATGCAGGTTATAATTTTAAAAATATGAATATAAACTTATTAATAATTTTCATAATCAAAATTATGCTTTTTTGTAAAAAAAAATATTTTTATATTTTGAACATGTTTAGTTTTTTCTCAATGTATTTCACTGAAAATAAAAATATTAAATCGTATGGTTTCTTATTAAGATATAAATAAAAGTTTGTCACGTGAATTTAACATTAGCATCCTCAAATTTTGACCTCCTCTAACTCTATGCAGATTTAAGAAAAATACATTATTTTTATACTTTTTCTTGCATATTTGATCTAAAGAACTGAAATAAAATGTCAAAAGTGGATATTATCCTTTGAAAAATCGGAATAATGTGATTTTTAATATGTAGACGACCCCTATTTGGGAAATGCCCCACCAGTGGCTGAGAGGTTGTGCTCTCGAAGCTGGTAGGCGGGAGGTGCTGGGTTCGATCCCAATCGCGCCCGTCGGCGTAATCGTTCGGAGTTTTCGTGGTTTTCTTCGAGCCGTGGATTTATCCATGCGTAAATACGGATTAGGTTCCCTTAGAAAGACCCCCACGAAGGGCACTCCCCCCGGGCCTATATCCCTAGTGTAGATAATTGGCCGTCAATAATCAACCCAACCCAACCTATTTGGGAAATAACATTATTAATCTAAAAGAAGGAATTGTTCTGCGCCTAATGATACATTTGTGTGATTGTATAGTAAACAGTCTGCGAGTAAAAGCAGGTGTATCGTTTTTTTTTTTTTTTTTTTTACTGTTTATATATTTACATAAAACATTGGTAATTTTGTAATATTTAAATAAAATTTTAACAAAAACAATACCTATAAATTCATTACTGAAATTTTGAATGACTCGAGGCTTTGGATAGACTTTGGTTCAATTTTTAATATGTAGACGACTCCTGTTTCAAAAATTGCATTCATATTCTGAAAAAGACAATATTCCGAGTTTAATAACACCTTTGTTGTGATTTGTTGTAAAGGGTATCAGTGTTGCCAGTGGGCTACTTTTATTTAATTCATTATTCTTCATTGCCACCATTTTTGAGAAGGTAAAATTCTTCTTATTTAATGACAAATTAAATAAGGCGAACTCAAGGCGAATTATACCATTTCAAAATAGTGGTGTCAATCAAGCAATCTAAATTTTTAAAAAGTAGCCAGCTGGCAACACTGAACGCTATGCCAATAAATGCAGATATATCGATTTTTATACTATTTGTACAAGAACACTAATGTACTTAGGCTCGGGCGCTGTATGCCTATGGCTATGAATTTGCACTGTATGATACAGAAACTAAATACATTAAAACTTTATAAAGCAAAAAATTATCACAGTCATAAATCTTTGTCTGTAACTTCATATTTTTTCCCATTTAGAGTATTTTTACTATGTATAAATACTGACTTTTAGCAGATCTCTTTCCGATTAATAGTGACGTTTATTTTGCACTAAGAAATTTTATACTATGGCCTGAACAATCATTTTAAACTTCCTTATAAGAATATTTCGGAAAGCAAAAACAGTATCCCTGGTTTATAGCTTGTTTCCATACGCCATCAGAAAAGAAGGATAAATTTGCATGTATAAGACGATTATATGAATTACAATTAATAAGTTATTGCCAGAATTTTGTCTTCCAAAATAATTCCATTTTTAAAATCGTTAATCAAACTCGTCTAAAAACGTGCGAACAGCCTCTGTAATGCGTGAAACGGAATTTGATATAGAAGGCTCACAAAATACATATAAGCTGCAAAACAGTAGGCTGCTGCAGAAATATCTTAGTCTCAACATTTTTCATACATTTTTTCACCAGACAAATCGTTACTTGGGATATTGTGAGATGGATCAGGATTATCTGTAACATTTGGCCAAATCTCTTTTACAAAAGTCATGGTTGTTACTATTAAAAAATAATATCACTTCTCACACTTTTTTTTGAAAGCAAATAAGAGTATTTCTCTTCGGAATAAGAATATTTCTCTTTCGAAAACAAAAAATGTATCCTCAGTTCATATCTTGTGTTCATACACCATTTTAAATGAAGAATAAATTTGAAAGTATCAGAGGATTATATGAATTACAACTAATACGTTGTTGCCAGAATGTTGTTTTCCAAAATAATTCCATTTTTAAAATCGTTAATCAAACTCGTCTAAAAAAATATGCGAACAGCCTCTGTAATGCGTGAAACGGAATTTGATATAGAAGGCTCACAAAATTCATACAAGCTGCAAAACAGCAGACTGCTGCAGAAAAATGTTACTTTCAAAATTGTTCATACATTCTTTTCACCATGCAACTTATTACTTGGGATATTGTGAGATGGATCAGGATTATCTGTAACATTTCGCCAAACTCTTTTACAAAAGTCATGAGCGTTACTATTAAAAAGTAATATCATCACTTTTCAAACTTTCTTTTGAAAGCAAATAAGAGTAATTCTCTTCGGAATAAGAATATTTCTCTTTGGAAAACAAAAAAAGTATCCTCAGGTCATAGCTTGTTTTCATACACCATTTTAAATGAAGAATAAATTTGGAAGTATCAGACGATTATATGAATTACAATTAATAAGTTGTTGCCAGAATTTTGTCTTCTAACATATTTCCATTTTTAAAATCGTTAACCCCTTCAGGGGCAAAGCACTCTTGTAGCTAAAATATTGAAATGATTGATTGACACGAGGATTCACGAACGAATTTATTTTAAAATGAGTAAAAGCTTTCCCTCATGTAGCTTATAAATTCAAAATTTGATTATAAATTTCTGGTGACATTGTGACATTTTGGGAATAAAATTAAGTGGTATATATAATATACCGGTGCCCTTCAAGGGGTTAATCAAACTCGTCTCACTGTAAAAAAAAAAAAAATGTAAATTCACGGGCATTCTCCGTGAATTGCTGCCGTAATTTTACGGAAAATGCCCTTTTCTCAAGATAAACGGTCAATTTCCGTAAATTTCATGTTTTTACGGACAAAAACCGTTTATGTAAGAGCAAAGTCCGTTTACCTAGGGACAAAACCCGTTTTCTTACGGACATTGTCTGGAATCTCTGCTGCAGTAATTTTACTGCAGTAATTTTTTACAGTGATAAAAAAATATGCGAACAGCCACTGTAATGCGTGAAACGAAATTTTATATAGAAGGCTCACAAAATTCATATAACCCGCAAAATAGCAGACTGCTGCAGATAAATCTTAGTTTCAACATTGTCCATGCATTCTTTTCAACAAGTAAATCATTTCTTGGGATATTGTGAGATGGATCATGATTATCTGTAACATTTCGCTAAAACTCTTTTACGAAAGTCATGAGCGTTACTATTGAAAAGTAATATCATCTCTTCTCAAACTTTTTTTTTACATCGAATCAGAGTATTTCTCTTCCGAATAAGAATATTTCTCTTCGGAAAACAAAAAAGTACCCTCGGTTCATAGCTTGTTTCCATACACGATCTTAAAAGAAGAATAAATTTGAAAGTATCAGACGATTATATGAATTACAATTAAGACGTTCTTGCCCGAATTTTGTCTTCAAAAATAATTTCATTTTTAAAATCGTTAATCAAACTCGTCTAAAAAATGTACGAACAGACTTTGTAATGCATGAAACGGAATTTGATATAGAAGGCTCAGAAAATTCATATAAGCTGCAAAAGAGCAGGCTGCAGCAGAAAAACCTTAGTTTCAACATTGTTCATAAACTTTTTTCATCAAATAAATATTTGGGATATTGTCAGATCGATCAGGATTCGCTGTAACACTTGGCCAAAACTCTTTTACAAAAGACATGAGTGTTATTTTTAAAAAGTAATATCATCCGTTCTCAAACGGTTTTTTGAAAGCAAATAAGAGTATTTCTATTCGGAAAACAAAAAAGTTTCATCGGTTCATAGCTTGTTTCCATACACCATCTTAAAAGAAAAATAAATTTAAAAGTATCAGACGATTATATGAATTACAATTAATAAGTTGTTGCCAGAATTTTGTTCTCCAAATTAATTCCATTTTTAAAATCGTTACTCAAACTCGTCTAAAAAATGTGCGAACAGCCTCTGTAATGAATGAAACGGAATTTTATATAGAAGGCTCACAAAATTCATATAAGCTGTAAAACAGCAGGCTGTAGCAGAAATATCTTGGTTTCCACATTGTTCATACATCTTTTTCAGGCAAATAAATATTTGGGATATTGTCAGATGAATCTGGATTATCTGTAACATTTGGCCAAAACTCTTTTACAAAAGTCACGAGTGTTAATAAAAAAAAGGAATATGATCACTTCTCAAACTTTTGTTTGAAAGCAAAGGCTCTGTTCTCATTCATTATCATTGAGAATTTCCAAATAAGATAAAACGAAGGAACGAAATGATTGCATTGCAGGCCTCTCAGCGGTTCGATTAATAGAGGACAAAACAAATTTTTGAGCACCACTATTTCCTTACAAAGTTTTTCGTTTTAGATTTAGTTTATATATGTTTTAGAAACCCGCGTTGGGTTGATCTTTTCTTGTAATTTTTGTAAAAATATGCAACGAAAATAATGTAAAAAAAAAAAAAAATAGTGGTGGACAAAAAAAAAAAAAAAAAAAACGCTCCAATGTCTGGCATTGTAACTAGGAAAATGGATCGAAATAAAGGACATTTATGTGGCCCTAAGTAGAAGACTGAGTGATTTAATACAAAATGGGCTGTATTAAAAATTCCAGACGGCTGGGTTATATATGGGATATCTTATAATACTTCAGATAAAATGAAAAACTAGATCTTATAATTACAAAAGATAATACTAGAAGATAAAGATAATACATTTCTTATCTTTGTAGAATAATTTAAAAAAAAATCATCTGCAAAAATTTAATTTTGTGCTTGCTAAAACGTTTTCCAATTATAACATGGCACAACGTTCTTCTGAAATTCAAAATGGATGCAATAAGAACAACTGATGTTGACCCTCACGCAGCTCAACATAATAAAAACTAGAGTCAAATGTTATTTAAATGGAGAATAGTGATTCTCAGTATACAGGACTCCACTACATATTGGATACTAAAGGATTTTTTTTTTTTTAATCAAAGAGGAAAAACATTTAAAGGGATGTTTTTTATTAAAATTATTTTATATTACGAAAGTAGAATGATACAGAATGCTTCCAAAGTGACTACGAAATTTTTATAGTTACTTTTGATTCATTTATTTTTCTTCTTATAAATTAAGATTCTACAGGGTGTCATAAAATACACAGAAGATGTTTAAAACTCAATAACATCTATCGAAGTAACAGTAACTGCTAATTATCGAAGTACCAGTAACAGTAACGGTAACAGCTCTCGAAGTTATTCTTTCAGACACGTAAAGGTGGAATATTTTTCACTACGCTTTTTTCTTTACACATTTTATATTGTACTATATATCACCCATAGATTAGATATATTTTATTCACCAATATTTTACAGATATTTAACCTTATTTAATCGGAGAGGTCTGTAATTAAATAAGGCGAAGATTACTATTTGGAAATTTTGGTAATTAACTTAAACATATATACTGCTCTGATGCACTAAATTTTTACACGAAGACAGAGCTGAGACTGACGACTATTTTTATATTCTGTTCGCACCACTACTTAAAACAAATAAATTTTGTAGCATATTTCTCTTGCACAAGTTGCCAAAGTGCATGTGAAAAAAAATTGTTTTGAGAAAGTGGTGCGAGATAAAATTAAAAAATAGTCGCCAGTGGCACCCCTGCGAAAGATAAATGTCTTGCTTGTTCCCTAATTTTCTTAATTTTTAATCAACGTCTTTTCTAACATTTCTTATTACATTTTTTTTTAAATGTGTTGAACATTCTTTTAAATTCATTGCTTAGGATAAATATATTAGTCTCCATAAAGTAATTTTTATTGCATGAGACATTTATATTTTCAGATTCGCCCTTTAAAATTTTGATTAATCAACATTCTTTTCGGCGAAAGTATCTAAACTATGTCTAAATATAAATATGACATTTTAAATGCCGGCCTCACGCATGTGCCAGTGTCTAACTAAAGTTAATTAAAAATTAACATTCATTTGAACTTTCGCTTTTCACAAGATGTTCAGAACCTAAATTATCTGTTTATGTATGCGTAAATGAGTGATAATTGATATTATAATTATATTAGTTTATAAATTATACTAATTTAATCGTGTATTGATATTTTATCTGTATTATTCTAATTCGAATAAGAGAAAATAATTACTTTTCATCGGTTTCTTACGAATTCAATTACAGTCATCAATTTATATTTGCGAAATGGCGCATTTAGATAAATAATTTAAAGCCATAATATAAAATGCATAAAATCAGGGATATCGACAATGCGTTCACGCACAACAATTGTCGCCACTATTTCTGAAAAGTAATCTTCAACTTACTGAAAGACAGAAATTATCCGATTAATAAAGGCGAAGATTATTATATTATATACGACATTATACGAAATTTAAACAGAAATAATGGTGCAAAATTGCCCGCTGACACGTGGGTTCGTCATCTCTGTATTAATCCCTTACCATTGTAGATCCCTAACACAGTTCGGGCAAGAGTATGTGTCTGAAACTAACAATACGTATTTGCGATTATTCGAATGCAATTTGACTTGTACATTATTAGATTCTAGTACGTGAAGACCAAACTGCGTTCATTTTCATTCCGAATAGATATTTAAAAATATAACTCACTAGTTTCATATTATTCCTATTATTCTCGGGGGGGGGGGTTGCAATATTCTTCAGTAGTTAGCACATTCGCATCGGGAAGCGAAAATTCTGTTTTTATTCAAAACACATCGTTGACTAAGGGCGAGGCTTCTACCTTACAGAAAATGTGTTTAAATCATGTTGCCTATACCTTTTTAGATTGTAAGACACTGTATAATAAATCCGTACATTGAATGATATATACTGACAAATAAACTTGAGGAAACTATCTAGCAAACAATTTACGAAAGAGTTTCAGAAGAGGGAGGAGCTTCTATTGTTTTAAAAGACAGATTTCACAAAAACATACCGTTGTGAATGTGCTAATAATAAAAGAAATATCTAAAATTTCTTATGACCTATCTTTTATGTAATTACAATAATATAATTTAGTTTAACCAGTTCTAAGAATGTGTTTATTCCCAGGTTGTTGGGTGTTTCTTTCTTTTTTTAATGTCGTAACTTCCGGGGTATAATCCGCGGATGAAACAACCGAATCTCGACCCAGAAATTTTATTTTATAAAATGTAACTTACTAGATGGCTATAAATATTTTACTTCAATTATTAAATAAAACTCATGGGTATAAAGATGCTTATTTTATTATATTATACGCCGGAAATTACGGTAAATTCTAAAATTTCTATTTCCTACATATTTTACTGATTGAATATAATGCATTTTAACTGTTTAAAAGTGAATACTTGCAATTTTTTAACACATTATATGACAAAAATTAATTGATGTTGGTTTCATCTCCTGAAGAGTCGAAACTTTTTTTAACAACATGATCATTAGAAGAATTTAAGGTTTTAATTATAATTTTCTCACCATATTTTGATATGGAAATATTTTAAATAAATATTCATTGACAAATTTACAACTTAAGGATTCATTGAACAGGGTGACTACAAGAACTGGAAAACCTTCACATTAAGGTGCAATATTACTGTTTTTACCCCCAGGTCAAAATGAATTATGGACAGAAATAAATCGATTTTTTGGTCGATCAGAAAGCTATGGTAAGGGGTGATGCAATTCCAGTATTTTGAAAACCGCTATTTTGTTATAGTAAACGTGGACTTATTTAACCTTAGAATTACGCGATTAAGTAAAAATAACTATACTGAAATAATGCATTCAAAAGACTGGAATAATTTCACTCCTGTATAACTTAAACGAATTTTTTGATGACTTCTTCTGTAAGTTTACGTTTCTTTTTTCCTATTACCTGTATTTTTTCCTCAAGAACTACTGATGTGATACCAGTATATTTTAAAAAATAATTTTTCTGATAACTATTCTATAATTTTTGATCGGTCGGTGAAAAATAAAATACAAATATCAAGAGCTACATAATTTCGCACACAAGAAAATCTAGATTTTCCTTTAATTTAACGCTACGTAACTTATTTCTCTAAAACAAAAATGATGCAAATGTAGCTAATTACAATAGCAGAATCATAAAAAATACATTTAATGGCTACAGAGGAAATAGAACAAACGTATTGGCATTTATTCATTGATTTCTCAACTGTACATGCTCCATAAGAACACATGTAACACAGGGCTGTCACTGACGACTATATTTATATTCTATTCGCACCACTATTTTAATAAATAAATTTTGTAGTATTTTTCTCTTGCACATTTTGTCAAAGTGTATGTGGAAAAATTTTGTATTGAGAAAGTGGTGTGAGATAGAATTAAAAAATAGTCGCCAGTGGCAACCCTGGTAACATCTAGATGGCTAAAATGAAGAAATTTTAACGTAAAGTTTAAGAGTATGTATTTCATAAAAAAGCACTGTAAACTTTCAATTTTATACATGTTGTAGTATATATATAACAAGAAAAATACTAATTATTAACATATGCTCATTCAATAAAGTTGCTTAACTGCTACATACAATTAATTGACTTTCATACAGGGTTCGTACGCTTGTACCACAATTTTTTAAAAGAATTTTTTTATCTTATTTAAATGCAGAAAAGCATTACAAATCCTGCAATTAAACGTGGCTTCTACGATTTCTACTATTTAAATACAAAATAGAAATTTTATATTAAAAATTTGTGGTAAAAGCGTACGAACCCTGTCATACGATGTCCATTTGGTACGCTTTACTCAAAAATTACAAAACCTATTACTTTCAAATTATTTAATGTCATTAGAAACATGCCATTTAATATGGATAGGAAACAGATTATGTTTTGCTTAAAAAGAAATAAAATTTTTAAAAAAGCAAATTATTTTTGTAGTTTTTGAGTAAAGTGAACCAAACGGACACAGTAAGAAAAGCAATTAGTCAAAAGTATGTAGAAATTAAGGAACTATTTTAAATAATAACATATGTAACAATATAAACATATGTAAATAAAAGATATTTTTTATGTTATATTTATTTACTACAATATATGTACTTAAAGTTTACAGATTTGTCTTTTTATGAAAATACATACTCTTAAACTTTTCGTTGAAATTGCTTCATTTTAGCCATTGAAATGTCAGATGTACCATTAGGCTTTTGTTTGTTTTGATACTCTGATGTGTAGGAAATTTAATAATTTTGCATGCTAAAAACTTTGAAATGTCCTTTTAATTAGTAGTGTAAAGTAGACAATACGATCACCTTCGTTTTCTAATGCAATAAAATAGCTTAAAATGCACGTCCTAACTTGCGTAAACACTTCGACCCTTTTCTAGTAATTATTTCATTTAAGAATCGAATAATGTATTAAAATTTCGGTTCACCAACAAACATTTCTGATTTTAAAGTAATCAAAGAATGACAACATATGTAAAAATATCATTTATTATATTCCAATATAATAATTTTTTTTTTAAATAATGTCATAAATTGCATATGATATTACACTTTGATATATCCAAAATAAAATGTACACATTTATTTCTAGATTCTACAAGTAGGAGCAGTGACTTAAGGCTTGTTGTAGTATCCAATGGCGTTGCTATTCTACCTTGCGAATCCTCTGCTGATGCTTCATCAGTAGTTCAGTACAGTTGGACCAAAGACAACTTACCAATAGACGTTGGAAAAGACGGGCGCATTCAGATAACAAATGAAGGACACCTTTTGCTGAAAGATGCCATGGAGGAAGATAGCGGAGTTTATGTGTGCCAGGCTATCAGCAACGATGAAATTGTTGAAGTCAATGTGACGCTGATTGTGCTAGGTATTTATTATTATTATTATTATTATTATTATTATTATTATCATTATTTTTTTTGTACAAGTTACAAAGTATTGCGACTTTTTTCGGAAAGTAAGTTCTGTGACTCCGTTAAAACAATAGGAATCAGGTGTGGACAGATATGCATATTTATATGCAAGTGAGACACATTACACTACTTTTTCCACAGTCACTCAGCACATTAAGCATTTACCTTAACAAGATACAAGTGTTTCTATACTAACAACACATAAGGTTGCCGCCTGTGAGGTCTTCGTGTGTTACGGCATCTTTCACTTTGTCTTCAAAACTCTAGCCACTCTAGAATTTCTTAAAGTACAAAAAAAAAGATGAAATCCATTATGCTAGTCAATTAGATGAAGCATGTTCATCTTTCACCACAGAAGGCTATAGGTGCCCCATCACACTTCATTTTGTGAAATCGTTCAACCTGAATAGAATAATCAAAATCATATTCTAAACATCCCATCACACACTTCACAGATTTTTCTATGGATTTCTGTTGGTTGCAAATTCCATGCATTCAAAAATCGAATTAAAGAACAAATTTCAAAATTGGTGGGAACTTCTTAAATATAGTGCAAGCATATGTAAGACTTTAGACCTATGAACTCTGTTGTTATGACATTCGTTTTAGACACTGAGGACGGGATATTGTGGTGGTAGTGTAGCTTTCTTACAAAGAAATTGTAACGTCCCGCAACGTACTTTCCGAATAAAACTCTTATTTAAAAAATTCTAACTGCAGGTATCTTAGAACCGACACCACAAAAACGTTTTAAAGAATTAACAGATTTCACATTAGAAAACATTTAAGTGATATTATTATTAATGATTATTTACTGAAGATTTCTGTAAAGTGCAATTACCCTTTTATTTAAATATTTATTTAATAATCATTAGACTACTCTATAGGAAGCAATTAGTGACAAATTTTACGTATTCGTTATTTTAATTAGGATATTTAACTCGTTATAGTCGATTTTAAACTCCTTTTCTATAAACTTCCCATATTATCTCGTATTGAGTTTCTCGTATTGAGTATCTCGTATTGAGAAAAATTAAGTTCGAATACTTTTTCTATTGCTTTAAAATATCATCCAGGTACTTTACTAATGCAGTATTAAATTATACACAAAATTAGTTGATATATTAATATTTTTGTACTGCCATGCACTAAACTTCTTTTTAAATATGATATATTTTTAAAAAATTGTACTAATTTTCCTGCAGATTTTCTTAGATCAAATATGATTCTTAAACTAAATAAACGCATATAAAAATAAACATTTTATTTAGAAAGTATTTCAAAGTTGTAATTTTAGCTTAACATTGTATACAAAAAATATATAGATATCGTAATTGTTATCAAAATCTTAATTTTGCAGCTTTGAGGAAAATATTTAAACTATTTTTAATAATTTTAACCATTTTTCAGTTTTGAAATATTTAATACTAAAAATGTTTAATCCATGATTTACGAAACATTCTGCTAGTCGGATGTCGATTTTATTCGTCAATCACAATAGCTTTCACCAATGCAATATACACCCTAAATTGGGGTTCTTTGGGAATTGAGTGCTACTCGCATCCAAAACAAAAAAGTTTTAAATAATTTCGATTGTGTTGATATTATTGACGTGATTTACCAATACTGTAAAGATAGCTGCAATAAATATTAACGCAGTACACAGGACTGACTTTAAACATTTATTTAATTTGGAGTTATGTAGCCCTGTACTGGATCCAAGTTACCGTAAAAGTTTCGTTTATCGCATTCAATTGTATAAAACGTTACAAATGGTTCTGAATTTTGAAAATTTCAACAATTTTACTTGCACAAACATTTATAAAACTTTATTTTAACTGTAGTTTAATTAAAATTATTAATAAATAAATTTATTTTAAAGTTTGTAATTAAAATATTTTTATTTTCTCCATTATAAAACATTTATTTTAATTATCCAATGCTGTTTTTCATAACTTCAACAATACTTATATTTACTCTATTTGTGTTGCGTAAACAACATTTTCTTTATAGATATCTAATATTACTCATCTATTTAAATATTTGTTAAATAATTGCTTAATGCGCTTACTACAGCAAATTTGTTTCTTTATATTCTCAGAAGATAAAACGAAACAATAAAAAAAATGGCGATGTATTTTCTTCCAGAAAAGAATTCTTTTTTCAAAGAAAATATTATCTCGTTGACGAATGGAGGGATAAATTGAACGGATGAAAAAGTAAAAACGATTCGTAAACATTATTCGGCTGATACGCTTTAATGAAAATTCTTTTTTCGTAAAGTAAATTGCATTCAGATTAAATTTGTATTTGTTTCCGAAGAATGAATTATTTTCTTAGTTTTGCTTCTTTTGTACTTTTATCTTCGATGTTTTAATGGGATTTCTTTTTTTACCCATCCATATTCAGACTTGTCTTTATTCTTAAAGATTTAGTTCAATGTAAAGTCCACTAAACAGCCTTTAAGACTGTCGCATTCTTAATATAAATTCCATTATGTATGCAAAATACGATTTGTTATGCGTTACGAATCTTGAAAGGCTATGCGTGAAAAAATCTTTTCGATACAATATATGATAACAAAAGTAAATCTTATAACATGTTGCATAAATCTCTAAATTAGTAACACTGAATGGAAATAATAATACTTTAATTTCGTTCATAAGATAAACCAAGATAACAAATAAAAATGAAGAATAATGTTATTAAAGCTTATCAATTTGCAGATTATCTCAGTTTATAAACATTTTGTGTAAAATGCTAATATTTATTTATTTGTTTGATCTTTTTCGCAGAACTTGTTTTTTCATATTTTTGGTAAAAAATTTATTTTTATTTTTTAGTGTATTCTGGCACTAAAAACAAAATGGACACGTTTTTTGTGCCATAAAACACTGCAAATTTCTAAAATTCAACCTGCCATAACCGGGTATGTTTGGTCGTAAAAGAATGGGTTTTACTAAATGTCTTTCTTATACGCTAAGTCATAATATTTTAATATAAATTGTAAGTAAAAAGGTTGTATAAAAATACTTCATATTTTAATAGAGCCCCTTATAAATCAAAAGTCATATATGAAATATATACTTGTTTTTAATGTATCTGTTATTGCAAGAATCTTTGGATCACCTGCGCTTTATGAGATAATCAGCATAACCTCTATTTTGGAAAACACTTGGCGTCAAATCACACAACATTTATTGGCATGTGTCATATAAATCAATTCTGTGTAAAAGATAATGCACTGAAGTGCTATTTTATTTAGCACCACTGTATCTGTTAAAGTTTAAAAGGTGCCAATAAATTCTAGATTTTAAATAAATTAAAAAAATTTCACACAAAAAGAAAGCAGAACAAACGTGCAAATAAATCATAAACGACATGTATTGCGAAAGTTTAACACTAGAACTACCATGCGCCGTCATTTTGATGGTTACCGAATTAATATATTCCGATTCGAACCAGACATTTCTTGTTAAAGTAAATTAAATATAAAACTCACAGAAATATGCTAAATGAATAAGTTAAGTAGTTTTAAATAAAATTTCTGGATTGAAATAGTTTTAAAAAACTTGAGTAAAATTTCCGGTAGTTCTAGTGTTAAAGAACAATATATACCATAGGTGCCAACCTGTCATTAATATCCCGTAATATGCGGGTTAATTTGACCCAGGTTTAACACGTTTCGCACCAGAAAATTTTTTTATAAATGAAATTATATAAATTCCACGTATAAACCTGAAATTGTATAAATAAAGATTCATCCAATAATTTTTCAGGTTTGAAGCGTTGTTAAACTGGGTCAAATTTACCCGCACATTACGGAATATTAATGAGAGGTTGGCACCTATGATATACTAATGACAGAAATTTTCTGAACATGGCACATTCATCCATTTCTCTATTCTTTTATTGAAGATAATAATAAAAATATTTATCCGGTTAAGTCGTGCAATACAAATTTTCATTATACATTTATTTTATTTGACAGTGCCCGATGCTCCACCATTCTTCATGAATTTTACATTTTCAAATGTGACTTTAGAAAGAAACTCTGGATCATCTGTAATTTTAAGGTGTCCAGTTAGAGGTCATCCGATTCCTGAAATCTCGTGGATGAAAGATGGTGTACAAGTTGAAGATCCGATGTCAAGAGATCCCGATACAGAAATTAAAATTGGAAAATTCTCCATCACCCTGCAAAATCTCCAGCCTTCTGATTCTGGGAACTATACTTGCATCGCCACAAATGAGTTTGGTTCTGTAAATGGTACATTTCACCTGCATGTTATAAAAAAAGACAAACTTTCTGCGTTGAGTAAGTATTTAATTTCTATAGATAATCTTTAAATACTCTTTGTTAAACAAATTGTCTATTTTAAAGCTATTTTTGAAACATCTCAACATTTTTTGCTGTGTTTTTCAAGTACTACAGTAACAGTAAAAGAAAAACAATGAGAAATAAGCAAAAGAAATTTTTAAGACAGAAATTTAAAAAATATCTAAACACAGACTCCCAAATGGTACGCTTTTGAATACCAGAAATGTCTAAGAAAAATCACCCTTTTAGATTTTTCTTGCCAATTTTGAAGAAGCCAGCCCTGAAGATTTTTTTTTCTACTGCAAATGTCGCAGAAGTCTACTACAAAACTTTTCATTGAACAAATGGTATTCAGAAAGCAACCTATTTATGAATCCTGTAAACAGAAAAAATAAAATGAACATCTTGATATAAAAATGAATAAAAAATATTTTATATTAAAAACAAACGAGAATTTTTTTTTCAATTGATTAATTTTGATATTATGTTTCAAAATTGCAATTTTTTTTCCTTAATTCTGCGTAATTCTATTATGCTTTTTCCATTTTAGCAATACGTTACTACTGTTTGAGAGCAGAGTAAAGCAAAAGTTTCTATATCAAAATATAAATGAAAGAAAATAGACACATAACAATGTAAGCTCTAGGGCAAGAAAATACAGAAGTGAAGCACGTAACATCATACATGTTCTTTTTCAAGTTTCTTTTTGTAATCGATCCACCTATATTACTCCTCAAATAGAGAAAAGACACCTTTATATAAAAATAGCTATTTCTTGTTACGAATCTATTGTTATTTGACCATGTTTCATTAATATTCCTTTACATTACATATCATGATTTTATATGTTTAAGATTACTTTGTGCAGTAATAGACAATAATACAAAGTAATGGAAGAAAAAAGAGTTATAGTACACCGCAAGGAAAAAAAATATTTACAAAGACCGTTGAGAGTTATTCTGGTGTTTACCTAATTATGTAGAGTTTATTATTCTAAACCAAACTTATATTTTAGTTTACATCTGTAACAATAATAAAGACTTATTTTTATATTTTAAATAGACTTCCATGATATTTAATGTGTAACATGTAATGATACCCTAAAAAATATAGTATTCAAGTAGCAAAACTGTTTTCACCCTTCAGATATATTTCGAAATATAGAGGATCTAGATCAGTGATGTTCAGAAGTAGAAGGTAGCCACTTTCACTACCTGTAGTACTGTCATTCGATTCCATACCAAAAAAAAAAAAAAAAAAAAAAAAAAAAAAAACTTATGCCCACTAAAAATGTTTCTAAAATATGTTAATATTTCACAAAATTATAAACACAAATCCGACTGATCGTAAGTTATGTTATAAAAGGTGTCACTGAAGAAATTTCTGTGAAAATATCGTTACAATATCTTAACTATTTTTAATGTTATGAACGAAATCTAAAGGCTTCATATAATTAAATGTAGCTCAGAATTACCTCACCGGTTACTCAATTTGAATAACTAAACACTTCCAGCGCACCATCTCGTGTTGTAAAATTTTTTTTTTATACAAAGTCAAAGAATTCTTTTGAAAATATCGTTACGATAGCTTAATTATTCTGCCTATTATGAAAAGAAATTCGGTATAGCTTGTAGAGCGATTGTAGTCCAGGTTGTAGATAAATATTGCTGGTATTATTCTGTACTATTACCTGTCTTTTCCCTTTGAACGTGTTTAGGGCATCCTGTATTTGTCATTAAAAAATATAATAGAGGACGTCTCAGTACTTGGGTGAAGTCCGTACAAATTTTCACAGATGGTACAACAAACTACAACAAACAAATTTTTATAGGAAACCCCAAAAATATGTGTCTAACTCCAGTCAGAACCCACATTTTTTCTCATAACTTTAACAAAATATTCTCCAGATTTGACTTGCTTTGTATGAAATACCATGAAACCTTAACCCATTCGGGACCATTGGTGCACATATGCACCCTCAAAAAGAGCATGCAAAATTTGTTTTAGGCACCAGTACAAAATAAAAGTAATATTTGCTTTCTTGGAGCCTTTTTGGGATAGTGTAAGTAAAGGTAGCTTTTATTAAAAAAGTGGTGCCAACAGAATAAAATTTGTGTAAAAGCCGTTGGTCCCGAAGGGGTTAAAAGTGGTAGAAGTGTCGATTATATCAGTCAGTGTCACCGTATGTAATGTCTGTAATGTCAACTGCATTTCGAAAGATGGAGAATTTATTTTGGTACCGTTTGCATGTGTATGGTGGCTCTAACTCTTCTCGTAATATCATTAAATTTCACATAAAGGAAGTTAAGTATGTTGAAAGTTCAGTTGAGATATTTCTATTACCGTAATTTCCGGCGTATAAGCCGCAGCTCAAAGAGTCGTTTTTCGACCCAGAAATTTTATTCAATAATTGTAGTTAAATATTTACAGCGATCTTTTAAGTTACATTTTATAAAATAATATTTCTGGGTCGAAAAACGACTCTTTGAGCTGCGACTTATACGCCAGAAATTACGGTATTGTTAAAGTTAAGAATACAACTTTTGGTTCAGATTGGAATGAGATACCGACCGTGTATATTAACTGAATAAAATGGATTGAGACCTGTTTTACCTTACACAAATTGTTTGTTGTAGTGCGTTCTACCTACTCTTACAGTTTTTAGGTATCTCACATTCTATAAAGCTCTATAAATCCTATATATTTAAATTACGTTGCTTTTAACAAACTCATCTATATAAATTATTGATTCACCATCTTTCTCAAAATGAACTTGAATATTTCCTCTATGCTAAGACAGAAGATAAGTCTCAACAAAATACTTGCCTACGGGATACAAGAATCTTTTTGACAGAAAGGACGAAAAGATTTTACTTTCCTTTTGGGGCAGAAAGATAAACAGTCAACGAGTCAATATCAGATCACTTCCTCAACACTATACATTTCCCTATGATACCCAAGAGGCTTGGCTGGATTCAAAATCTATTAAAATGAGACGACACACAAATATTTCTTCAAAATACGCTCCATAAAAACGGAAAACTCGTTTCTTCTCTCAAAATGTAGAATTGGTTATTATAACAAGCTTATAAAAAACCGCTAGTTTTAAAATACCCTTAGGATTCTTGATCAAACTAAAATTTAAATATTTTCTTTTTTCCAATTCCATCGGAAGAAAATATTTTCATTTCACTGTAAAAATGTTGTGTATCGAAAGAAAAACTACATTAATGATTTTCTACACGTGTGGTATTGCAATTAATATTGAGCTGTATTTGTACATGTTTTTGTTATTTTAACATATGTTTGGAAATTCAAAATTTTTAAATTTAAAAATAAACGCTATGATGGTTGTGTGTTTTCAGTTTTAAAAAAATGATTTCTAGTTGTTAAGTAAACTTGTATTTAATATATTGAAAAGAAAAATATTCCAAAAACGAATAGAAAAATGTGAAAAATTTTCGTATCAGAGAAAATTTAATTATGTTTCACTCGTAGAAAAATGGTTTAATTGAACTTAGAATTGGCAATACTGGTAAATTCTAAGACCAAATAAATATGTGTAAAATGTTTAAGCGTATATATTACTTCACATGCAAATATATTATGTAAAAGATTTTTATTTTTACCGAAATCGTATCATTTTGAAAGTTTATATTGTACTAGCTTTTATACAAACATTTTTAAACGAAATATTCAAGAGCATTAAAAATTATTCTTTTAAAAAAATATAGATAATATGATAAACAAGATTAATGAAACTTAATTGTCCTATTTCAAAGGTCTCTGTTGTGTGTTCTACGACTCCAAATCAGAAGAAATTTAAACTACATACAAGGTGGCTATAATTGCAATTATACTACCGTAATTTCCGGCGTATAATCCACGGATCAAACAGTCATATTTTGACCCAGTTTTTTTATTAAAATGTAACTTACTAGCTGTAAATATTTGACTTTAATGATTAAATAGAATTTCTGGGTTTAATCCTTTCCGGTACAGACAAAGTCTATTCGTAAAATGAGAAATTGCTGACTGACACCGGAATTTACAAACGACTTTTATTGGAAGTAAGAACTTCTTATTTTAAGCTTTCATTATAGAAACAAAATTTTATTAAAATATTGTTGGTGCCGAATGCAAGTTTTAAATTAAAATTGGGTGTGCCCGGAATGGGACCACTGTGCCGGAAAGGGTTAAACATTATTGTTTGATCCACAGATTATACGCCGGAAATTACGGTACTCAGCGAGTTCTGTAGCACGATCTAATTGCGAGAATGGAGCCAAATTTTATAGGCTGATTAAACAATACAGTGAGAAGGATTCCGCGAGAAAAAATAGTTCAAAGTTGTTCGCGGAATCCTTTGCCTCCCCCCATGTTTTGTTTAATCATCCTACAAAATTTGGTTGCTTTATCGCAATTAGATCGGGCTATAGAACACACTGAGTACTGTCATTTTAATTATGGCTACCTTGCATACTTAGATATATATATAAAAATATTGTAGCTCAAAAATTCACCAACAAATGTATGTATGTCATCTAGCAAACAATGATTAATCCCCATGTTTTGGATATTTGACCACTCTGACTGCACTTAGCAAGAGAAATTATGTTTTACGATTATAGCAAGTTATTAATAAGTAAGACGAACATACAGAGCATTTTGGTGTAAGGAAATCATATTAACCAGAGCAATAATACTTAGAGCATGTGCAGTACTGTTAAATTTGTTAGCGCGCATTAGCGCCACTTTACACTCTTGTGGCCGGTTTTTAAAACCAAAGCGCTGCGTGCGCACCATATGTAACTTTTGTTCACATACATGAGCGCAAATCTCCTCTCATGCGTCAAGTTTTCAAAAAAGAAGTTCCTCGCAAACTTAACCCCTTGAAGGGCACCGGTGTATTATACCGGGTGATTATAATTAAAGTTACGATTTCAAAAATCGCTAATTTTAAAACTACTGGTCAGAATGACTTGATATTTTAGCAGAACAATCGTGAGGCAATGGAATTTTGTTTGGCGAAGGAAAAAAATAGTTCCAAATTGTGCCGATAGATGGCGTTGTCAGGGTAATGTCAGGGGAAAGACCAAAAATGTATTCTTGAACCCTTTCCGGCGCGGTGTAAATTTGTTTGCAAAATGATGAAATAATAGACTGACACCGGAATTTATAAACGAATCCATTAGTAAAAAGAAACTTGCTTATTTTCTGGTTCTTAATGAAAGGAAAATTTTAAATAAATATTCTTGGTGCCGTTTGTCAGTTTTATAATTAAAATTGGGTGTCCTTTTTTATGACCACCGCCCGTTAAAGGGTTAAACATAGGAATGATGTTGCCAAAAAGAAAAAAATAGAGTTCAGAGATTTACTAAAAATTTATTAGCGAAAAGACAAGACTACGTGTTTACAGCGACGACAGCGATAATGACAAAAAAAGAAAAAAAAAGAGCTTCATGGAACAAACACCTTACTGATTATTAAGGCATAAGTTGCTCAATATGCCCTCCGCCTTGTTCCGCTACTAATTGGAAGCGCAAAACGGCATGCTCCACAACAGATCGGAGGGTATCTGTACTAATGCAATGGGTGTGTTGTGTGATGCTTGCCTTCAAGTCGGCTAGATTCTGAATCCGCCCGCTATAAACAACATTCTTCAGGTACCCCCAAAGGCAGAAATCACACGGGTTTAAGTCGGGGTAACGTGGCGGCCACGTTGTTGGAAAATGGCGGCTTATGATCCTATCATCTCCGAAATTATCACTCAGTAGCTGCTTCACAGTAGTAGCAATGTGCGGAGGAGCGCCATCTTGCATGAATATTATGCGATCCACACACTGACGCTGTTGAAGTGCCGGAAGAACATGGTTACGCAAAAGTGCTTCATACCGCTTGCCAGTAACTGTGCAGGTAACGGGACCCGCAGGTGTGATTTCCTCGAAGAAAAATGGACCGACGATAAACGCTGCCGTTATTCCGCACCACACAGTGACCTTTTCAGACTGAAGAGGTAATGGCTGTAGCTGGGACGGATTCTCGGTCGCCCATATCCTGCAATTTTGCGTATTTACAGAACCTTGCAAATGAAAGTGGGCTTCGTCAGACCACAGAATGTTCCATGGCCATCCGTTGTCCACTTCCATCCGGGCAAGAAATTGTAGTGCAAAAGATTGACGTGCGTCCAGGTCAGCAGGTAGCAACTCCTGAACATGAGTTATCTTGTACGGATAACAGCGTAAGACGTTCCTTAGGACTTTACGCACCGTGCTGTTCGGCATATCCAGCATTCGGCCAATCCCCCTTGCACTGCTGATTCCAGCATCACTGTCAGTATGTTCCTGTAATGCTGTAGCCACATCTTCCACTGCCGCAGGTGAAACTGGTTTCCTTCCTCTACCCCGTTTAACGTCAAATGAACCGGTCTCTTCGAATTTAGCAATCATTTTTTGCAGACCATTTGTTGTAATTGGACCTTTTTTTATGGATTTTAATGTCCGAAACTTCCTAATAGCTGTAAGTGCACAGTCATCGTTCTTATAAAAAAGCTTCAAGAGCAGAGCGCGATCCTTCATAGTCAGAGTCATGATGAAGCATTCAGGCAAAGAGCTGCTGCTCTGCATTTTTATGGTTGCTATGTTTGCGGTGCGCATGCCACGTATTAGTAATTTGCATATCTTCAGACAATGTGAACCCAGACAGCGCCATCTATGGGCACATTTTGAAACTTTTTTTTTCCTTCGCCAAACAAAATTCCATTGCCTCACGATTGTTCTGCTAAAATATCAAGTCAATTTGACCAGTAGTTTTAATTAAAGTTATCGATTTTTGAAATCGTAATTTTAATTACAATCACCCGGTATTTAATTAAAATTTTCCTTTCATTAAGAACCAAAAAAATAAGCAAGTTTCTTTTTACTAATAGATTCGTTTGTAAATTCCGGTGTCAGTCTATTATTTCATCATTTTGCAAACAAATTTACTCCGCGCCGGAAAGGGTTCATGAATACATTTTTGGTCTTTCCCCCTGACATTACCCTGACAACGCCATCTATCGGCACAATTTGGAACTATTTTTTTTCTTTCGCCAAACAAAATTCCATTGCCTCACGATTGTTCTGCTAAAATATCAAGTCATTCTGACCAGTAGTTTTAAAATTATCGATTTTTGAAATCGTAACTTTAATTATAATCACCCGGTATATACCACTTAATTTTAATTCCAAAATGCACCAATGACACCAGAATTTTATAATCAAATTTTGAATTTATAAGGTACATGAGGAATAGCTTTTTCTTTTAGGCAGCTTTCAATACAAAAAAGTATAAAGCTACCTATTGCAGCCGTTCGGAGGAAAGCAGTTCCGGAAAATTTCGATAAATTTTCTCCGTTCAAATGTTGATTTATATACAGGGTGTTCCGTTAAAGGGGTCCAATATTAATAGGGGTAATAGAGGAGATCACATGGAGCATAAATCAGTATATAAAGCCTGGTCGGATCTCAATAGTTTTCAAGTTACAGCAAATAGAATGAAAATTCGGAAAATTGTAAAAGAACCCTCATTGCTAAACTATCGATAATGCTACATAAAAACGAAGCACATATTTAGAAAGAGCAGAAAAAATCCTACAAAATGACATCAATTGTATTAAAATAGCAATATTTATTGACGAATTACAAGCCCTGAAGTAGTGAAAAAAGTACGAAATCCAATATACATCAAAATAGTTAATCGTTAATTCCAAAAAGACAACTCTAGCTACAACAAGGAAAATGTAGTAAAATTTGGTCCATTCCGAAAATTTTCGAAAAAGCTTACAATGAACCATATCGGTTTAATTGTGTGAGAGAAATTAATCAGTTTCTTAGTTACAACTCCGCTTTCTTTGACACTAGCAAAGGTTAAACTCCGCCCATCACGATTGGAAACACCGCCTTTTTAATTACTCTCAACTATACATTTTCGATCATGCTTCTTCTGAGATGCAACATTTTTAATTATTCAAGAGTTGAATGAACCAAAATAACTTTACAATAATAGTCTACATTTTAAAGTGGTCTTTTATTGATATAAAGCTTAAGTTAAATTCCTTAAAATTAAACTGGTGGTGAAAATTCGGAAATAATTAAAAATATTGCGATTTGTAACTACGCAAGAAGTTTCAGTACATGTTTTACATGGACAATTATTGTATGTATATGTGCATCATAATTTATGATAGGAAATAATAATAACAAATAGCATAATAATTTTATTAATTATAAATTTAAAAAAGACACTAAATTTTAAATTAATTCATACAAACTTTGTAATTTACAATTTGAGTACACCACAGTCTGTGACTTACAAAATACTGTGCCAAAAAGTGTTGAAAATAAAAGAAAAATGACAAATAAAGAATTACATTCCACGTACTTTATGACATATGTGAAGCATAGTCTTCTGGCCTGCGCTGCACAGTTCAATGTCGGAAGGCAGACGAACGGACATTATTATAATAGGTGTTCGAAGTTGCGCCCATTAAAAGAATCGCACAGCCGACAGCGACGTCGTAAAGATTGGCGAACACGCCGAAAAACTCCGACGGAGTTGGGAATGTCTCCTGCAGCGACAACGATTCGCGCTAGTAAATCCTCCGATGTATCCACAGGCGTTTCATACACCAGCGATTTAAGGTGTCCCCAAACAAAAAAGTCTAACGGATTGAGGTCTGGAGAGCGTGCAGGCCAAGCAACAGGTCCACTGCGTCCAATCCATTTCCCAGGATATGTTGAATTGAGGTGATTGCGAACACCTATGAAAAAATGTGCCGGTGCGCCATCGTGCATAAACCACATATTGTGGCGCAATGTTGCTGGCACATTTTGCAGTAACTACGGTAAGATATCCCGTAGGAAAACCAAGTACGTACTGCCATTGAGTACATCTGGGAGTAAATATGGTCCTATGAGATAATCGCCGAGGACACCTGCCCATATGTTCACACTGAACTTTTTTGTGCGTTCGACGGGAAAACAGTGTGCGGATTTGTATATGACCATGTGTGCATATTGTGCGTGTTTACCACGCCCTCTCTCGTAAATGTTGCTTCATCAGTAAATAAAATATTTTCCAGAAATTGTGGATTATTTTCTGTTACATTAAGCAACCAGCGTACGAATTCTGTCCGCTGAGCACAATCTGTTACTGATAACTGTTGTACCCGCTGCACATGAAAGGGGTGCATGTTTTCTGCACGCAGAACACGCCACACACTTTGGTGAGAAACACCGACTTCAGACGCAGCAGCTCGTGTACTCGTGGAGGGGTTATCTTTAAAAATATTCAGTACATCTTCTTCCATTGCAGGTGTTCGTACATGTCGAGGTTTCCCTGCATCAATGCTTGCTGTATTAAACGATCCAGTCTCCCGTAATCGTCTATCGATTTTTATGAAGAGTTTCGAACTTGGGCAACGTCTCCTTGGAAATTGCTCATCGTACATGCGCTGTGCTAGACATGCATTTCCATGAGCTTGCCCGTACATCAGATGCATGTCCGCATATTCTTCGTTAGAGTATTTCGGCATAATTATTATACATCAACTTACTACAATCCCACTTACAACAGCCTCCCTTTAACATAACGCCCACTGATGACTGCTGTTTTATTACACTTTTCTTCCTATACACATAGACAATTTGCATAAAAAGTACTTCTTCTTCATCATCCTGAAAGTTCATGGAGGAAACGCAGCAGTCACGGAGTTTGCTTTAAGACAAGGCGAGAGCTGCACAATATGTCATTCACTTGACCAGACTGAATAATGAAAGGGTATTGATAGAGGTTGATCAGAAATGTATAATTGAAAGATATTAAAACGGGGTGTTTACAATCGTCATGGGTGGAGTTTCGCTCTTTCCGAGCGTGCAACAGTACAGAGTTGTAACTAGGGAACTGCTTGATTTCTCCCATACAATTAAACTGATATGGTTTATTGTCAGCTTCTTCGAAAGCTTTCGGAATGGACCAAATTTTATAACATTTTCCTTGATATAGGTAGAGTTGCATTTTTGGAATTAACGATTAACTATTTTGCTAAATATTTGATTTTGTATTTTTTCACTGTTTCAGAGCTTGTAACTCGCCATTAATTCTCAATATTCTAAAACAACTTATGTCATTTCGTAGGATTTTTTCTGCTCTTTCTAAATATGTGCTTCGTTTTTATGTAGCATTATCGATAGTTTAGCAATGAGGGTTTTTTTACAAATTTCCGATTTTTCATTCTATTTGCTGTAACTTGAAAATTATTGAGATCCGGCCAGGCATTATATACTGATTTATGTTCCGTGTGATCTCCTCTATTACCCCTATTAATATTGGACCCCTTTAACGGAACACCCTGTATATATATATATATATATATATATATATATATATATATATATATGACCTATGTCATACGATAACGCCCGTATTTATGAATCGATTTTGATGAAACTAATTGTGTGTATTAAGGTCACTAATGTCTCGACCGAGATCGTTGGCCAGCTTGGTCCGCCATTTTTTTTAAGATGGCGGCCATTTAAAAATTTAAAACTAAAATAAATATACAAAAAAATAAAAATTCAAATTAATTTTTTAATTACGTGTTAGGCCTTTATACAAGGATTCCAGAGCATTTTTTGGTTTACGTCTATCTTAAAAAATGGCTGAGATAGAGCAGTTTGAAATTCTAAAGTGGCTGACATTTTGAAACAAAACAGCACATTAACGCGATTACTCGCAAATTATTTTCTTTCATTGTTGTAATAATTTTCCCAATCATACGCATAAAACTATATATTCATATCCGTTAGCGCCAAATTCTCGCCAAAATTGGCGACATTTGGCGAAATATGCCAAATTTGGCGAAATATCGTCAAATTTGGCGACCAAAATAAGTCTTCATAAATGAAGCCAATTTGGCTATTGCTCAATAATTTGGCGAATTTCTTATTCAAATTCAGTATTAACGAATCTTTTGTAAACGTTTCTTTGCATTTTAGCCTGCTGTTTTCGTGTAACTTTAGCTAAAATTTTAAAACGAAGATATAGGAAAGCTACCTTTTCCTCCCGGTACAGGCCGGAAGGACTTTTTAAAAAATAAATTCATTCGTGAATACTGGTGTCAATCAATCATTTCAATATTTTAGTTACAATAGTACTTTGCCCCTGAAGGGGTTAAAGAATAACAGCTACTAGTAATCCACAACCCACTGACTTTACAGTAACGCGCGTTTTAAATTGATGGTCTACATTTGACCTATTAAATGTCTATGTCCCGATTATTATTTTTCTATTTCCTTTTGTAATTATTCCAATTTAACATTTTCCTTTGCAAGCATGCAAAATGACAATCAGTCGTAAAAGTGCGCTATTTTCAACGTGAAATTTCTTCCTTTCATTTTTCCAGGCTTAATATACAGGGGGATTTTTTTTAAAGTTGTGAAAGTAAAACCCTATAACGAAAGAACCACTGACCCAAATGACCGGAAATTTCATCAGTATGCTTCCAAAGCAATGGGAATTTTTAGGTATGGTTAAAAAAAACCTTAAAATATCACCGATAGATGGCGCTGTATATGCAGTAAAGTCGGGAGAGGAGCTTGTGCAAGACACAGACGCAGTGGATACTCTTCACTCTGTTGTAGAACATGTGGTTTCACGTTTCCAACTCGTAGCTGAAAACATTGGACAGCACACTGAAAATCGCATGCGTTAGTTGTGCAGTTCTGTACGAATGTTTTACTCCATATTTTTATTTCGTTCTGTTTCTGCAGGTGTTTGCAGTTCATTTTCCCAATTACTGCATTCTGTATGTTTTTGATATACAGAATGCAGTAATTGGGTAAAGGAATTGCAAACACCTGCAGAAACAGAACGAAATAAAAAATTCGTAGAGAACTGCGCAACTAACGCATACGATTTTCAGTGTGCTGTCCAATGTTTTCAGCTACGAGTTGGAAACGTGAAACCGCATGTTCCACAACAGAGTGAAGAGTATCCACTGTGCGTGTGTCTTGCACAAGCTCCTCTACCGACTTTACTGCTTATACAGCGCCATCTGTCGGTGATATTTTAATTTTTTTAACCATGCCTAAAAAATTCCCATAGCTTTGGGAGCATACTGGTGAAATTTCCGGTCATTTGGATCAGTGGTTCTTTCGTTATAGGGTTTTACTTTCACAACTTAAAAAAAAAATCACCCTGTATAATGGCCTTATTATTAACACATATTATCCGAATGACAGAATTTCCTGCCAAATTACACAGTGCATACCTACCAACTTTCAGCCAAACTTCCGTACAATGTGAGTTAATTTGAACTAGCTTAAAGACGTTTTGAACCAGAAAATATATTTAAAATGTATATATATATATATATATATATATATACTTAATTTTCATGTTTTTACGTGGAATCCATTTGATTTCATTTCTTTAAAAAATTCTGGTTTGAAACGTGTTTAACTTCGGTTAAATTAACCTACATTGTACGGAAGTTTAGTCCGATGTTAGCAGGTACGACAGTGTACATGTTTAGTACAAGAAATATTTTAACGAAATGTTTGACGCAATTGTTTATATTAATTTTCTGGTACAACATTTTATTCGCGGCATATACGATTCAAATAAACGTTTTTTTACGAGGAAAGTTATTTAAGAAAATGGTTTTCTGTATTATCTATTTTTTATTTTAGTTAAATTACGAAATACAATATCTGGTTAAAAAAGTTTATTTATTTTTTTTAAACGGGAAATTAGAAACTAAGTGTTTCGCGATAGAGGGTTTTCCTGCTAGGCAGAAAACTACCAGCAATTCAGCAATAAATACGGAAATTTTCCTCAGGCATTAATAATAGGTGTTGGTTTTTTTGTTAAAGTCAATTATCTGCGCGAGTTATATAGACCGAGGTAAGATTGCCCGTCGTGGGTGTCTTTCTAAGGGAACATAACCCATATTTACGCACGCTAAGAAAAGTTTGAGGAAAACCACATAAAACTCCAAACGGTTAGGCCTTCAAGTGCATATGGGTTCGAACCTAGAATTTCCCGTCAATCGGATTTAAGGAAGAAATTTTCAGACGCTGTTAGGGCCATTAAAATTCGATAGCAAATGAAAAATTTGTATGATTAAAGTAGAAGAATTGATTTTCGCAACAAATAGGTTATGATATGTGATTATGTGATGATACGTCATTATTATTAAGATTATGTGAATATATACTACACGCTAAAATGTACACGCTTACTAAATAGGCATTTGAATGTTACTGTTCCAGCTTTCAAACAAAACTTTTATTTAACCTTCTCGTTCAACTGGGCCTCTAATAAGGCTCCTAACTTAAATTACAAAAATCAGTGTTTCAACACATTTGTGTCCGAAGCGTGCATTTCAGAAATTCCGAATCGATACCAGAAATTCTGAATATATATTTTGCTTTATTTAATGATAGCCATTTCGTGATTCCCAAAAGTACAAATTATTCTTTCGAAATTTTTTATATGGTTTCTGATTTTCTGATTAAAGAAAATTTCCTGAAATTCACGCATATACTGGGTGGCTAGGGGTCAGGGAAAAATACAGTAAAAAAAAATGACGATTACCAGTATATTCTTATAGAACAATTCAAATTGATTATTTGATCGAATAATCAACATAAATTTTTCCAAAAGAATATACTGGTGTTCATCACTTTTTTTGACTGTATTTTTCCCTAACCACTAACCACACTGATATATGCGTCTATGATAAAAATTGGTTAAAATTTGTTTTCGACTAAATTTTAGTTTGACTAAAACCTATTTTTTCCCTACACAATCAAGAATAGAAGTTTAATTATAGCAATTTAAAGAAGTGTTTTTCAAAGAAGAGTTAAAAAAATAATAATAATTCATGAATGAAAGTGTTTACAAATGACCAGCTTATCATTTGCGTTATCTGTAGTTTAAATTTCGTCTCATTTGGAACAGTAAGTAGAACCATTCTGTCCAGTTGGGGGGGGGGGGGTAACTCAGATTGTTTAAGGGATACCGAATTTTAGACATGCTAATAATCGACTTATTTTATCTGTCATTAAATTAGGAGTTTATTACTATTTCAAAAAAAGTGGTAGCAATCAAGCAATTTGAATAAAAAACATGCCTAACTGATAACACTAATTAAGACGCACATCAGGGATCCCTGAAATGTTTTATTTTTCTAATTCTATATTTCTGACAGAAAATCTATTTTTGATACTAGGACAGTCTAATTTTTTTTCAGAGAGCTAATCACACCAAGACTTAATATATGGATTTTGAGTAAACCGAACATCTAAATCTGAACTGCGATACTATTTTATTTCGCCTGGTCAAATATTACTCTAACCATAATAGCTGCCAACTTTTACGCTTTTTTCTACTACTATATTTTAACAGAAATGTTTGGCTTTTTTATTCCTAATATTTTTTTATTAAAGAAGACATTTTCTTTTGAAAAATAATGGTAATAAAAAGCGTAAAACTTGGCAGTTATGTAATACATGATGGTACGATGGAAGAAAAATAATATGTGTAATTAAGGTGAGCGAGATTGATTAGGAAACACATTCCTAATTACTTTATAACTTATCAGTATCAAAAAGAAAAGAAGATATGTAATACCATATCTTTCTTAATGTATTTGTTGCTAAAATAATCAAAGGAAATTTATAATTTTTCGTATCCTTCGCAATTGTCAACTATCGACGCATCAAGCATAATTATTGTTTATGATATATTTCTATATTAGGCAAACTGAAAATATATGACGTTGTATCATATTACACAAAAATAACGATAATATGATTTTCATAAAATAGGGAATATGGGTTAATATTATGAGGGCGTGTTTTTGTATTAGTTCATGAATTGCACACATGGAAATGACAATCGAACAGATGGGAGAGAAGGATTGTCTTACTCAACAAGGACTGTGAAGGGCATCAGGTAAGTACTTTTCATGCTCTTTCTATGTTTAGTGCTTCGTTCTCACAAAAAATGGTATTTTGATGGAGGTAAGTGAATTTTTCCTTTTTGTGTTCTTCAATGACACCATTTTAACTGACCATAAAGTTGTAATTTAAGTTATTTCGCTTCATACGAGTGTGGTTATGATTAAACTGACACAGGCAGTTGTAATCAACGGTTGCGTATGAAAGTTTCCCATAAAAATAGAACGCATTACCTAATTTTATTATGGATAAAACGTTGTTTTAACTCATGTAAATCCTCAATTGTACATGAATTCCATACACATAATTATAAAAATATTATATATGATTATTTTATACAATTTATTCAGTTAAATAAAGTTTAATATGGTCATTCTATAATTCTATGTCCATTAATAATGTTCCATCTTTAATCCATCATTTTATTCACATTAAATAAAGCTAAATTGAATACATTTATATGTAATTTTGGACATTTGTTTAACACTAGAACGACCAAAGTGGTCAATTTGACGACTAGGAAATAAAAATATTTCGATTTGAACCGGAAATTTCTTCATAAATTATGTTAAATATGTACCAAACTGAAATAAATTTAAATAAAAAATTAAATGTTTTTAAATGAAAATTCTGGTGCGAAATATTTTATGAAACTTCAATAAAATTCCCGGACGTTCTAGTGTTAACTAGTTTTTTGAACACGTTAATGAAATATTTAAAATTAAATGTTCGAATTAATTCACCAGTATTTCGTACAATTATTTTACAGCATCATCCATACACATAATGCCTCAAAATGTAGTATTGCTCTATAATAAAACGGAATATGACGTTTGGTAAATCAATGACGACACAAAAAACGTTACAAAAATTCTTGATAATAGGAATCTATCATAAACACACAATGTACTATTTTAAATTACAAAAATGCGATTGCACTTAATTATTTAATTGCACGTATTCTCAAAATACCGACAGTAGTGGATACTATAACATTTTATATTTTCTTTCTACAGATTCTACCAGACCTGATTTATCTGTGTTTCATCCCTTAAATACAACTGTCAAGTATGGATCTTCTGCTACATTTCAGTGCAGAGTTAGAAGTGAAGCTCCACCGAATATTCAGGTAAAGTGATAATTTGAAAAAAACTCTCTTATGGGAGGAATAATATTTTTAAGTGTATTGGCGATAATGAAAAATAATTTGAAATTATTAGACTTCAATTTATGTTATTTTAACTGATCAATTCTGCGTAAAACAACGACTAAAGTACTAAGCGGAGTGAAACAGTCTTTAAAATATTAAAACAGTTGAAAAAAGTATTTTTATATATAAAAACAAAATAAAAAATTTTACGCTTAAAAAAGACATATTTGAAAAGTTCCTATTTTTAAAAAAATCCACATAATTTTTTTTTGTGAAACAGAATATGCATTGCAGTTTTTACCCAGCACTAGATGAATAAATTATGTATATGAACTATACTTTCGTCATTTTTTAAAGTATATACATGGAAAGATTAGTTTAATATTTTAATATTTGAATATATCTGCGAACAAAGAAAACTGAAACAGAGTAATATATTGAATGTAACATATGTATGCTAGATTTATTGTGCTTATAGGAATTTTATTTTGATTTGATTATTTTCTGTTAAATATTCAAGGCAAGACATTGTTACAATTCCTATATAGACATTTTCATAGATACAAAATATAATTTTAAATTCTTAAGTATAGCATATAATTAAGAATTTTCAACAACAACTTTTTTTAACTACCGTAATTTCCGGCGTATAAGCCGCAGCTCAAAGAGTCGTTTTTCGACCCAGAAATTTTATTCAATAATTGTAGTTAAATATTTACAGCGATCTTTTAAGTTACATTTTATAAAATAATATTTCTGGGTCGAAAAACGACTCTTTGAGCTGCGGCTTATACGCCGGAAATTACGGTAAATGCCTATAGGCGTATATTAATTCATTTAAAATATTTAAGAAACCTCTAAACCTCATTAAATATTACACATTTATCATTGATAAATTATTTGTGTTATATATTAGAACATAACTCGAAAACAACATGACGTAAAATAATTCCAATCAAGGCTATTATATGAAACAGTTCAGGGGTGATTGTGTTCCGGTATTTTGCACACCACTAAATTTATATAGCAATCTTTTTCTTCTTCATCGATAAATTTTGCAATAACATACTAAGAATATTGCTATATAAATATAGTGATGTACAAAATACCGGAACACAATCACCCCTGATGAAACAGCAGAGATGTAGAGGAGGGTATATACCTTCTAAGTCTATATTATCTTAAAAAGCTTCGTATATCCATTGTTTTAAAAGTAAAGCTATAGCGTATATCCTCTGTTTTCTGCCTATAGCGTATACATTCTGTTTTTTATGATTACAGGACTGTCCATATATGGTAGTATATGAAAATTTCAATTTTTGGGGATCGGGGGGGGGGGGGGGGGCACTGTACACAGTGATACTATCTAATGCGCATCGCACATTACATTCTAAATGTAAAACTCGACTCAGTGGGAAACTCGTATTGAAAACATAGGCGGCGACACACAGTGGGGCAAAATCCCGAAAAGTTGGCCAAAAGTCGAAAAATAAAGTTACTATTTCGGGAATTTTGATTATACAGTTGGCTAGAATAATGTTTGGAGGGTCAGAATCTGTATTTAGAAAAAGGTTTTCGCGTTTCCCTGACAACATGCATCATTTCAAAAGTGACGATTGGGGAAGTATCATCTGAGGTGAACAAAGAGAGCAAAACAACGGTTCCTCTGAAGACGTGCTATATTTTTCCATATCATCCAATTTTAATTCTGTAAAATGGATTCACACGATGATGGTGTGTGAATTATTAGCATACATTAGAAAAATTATATTAAGCGCATAAAATTTAGTAGTGTCATGATTATTTTTGATTAAAATATTTTTTTTTTAATATTATTGTTTTGTTTTCAAACATAAGAAAGTTTATAAGTTCCACAGTGTTCCGCGACGAAATTTAAAGAGATAATGTCTTGAACTATTATCTAATGAATAATGAATAATAAAAAAACCAGCTGCCAAAACCAGCCATTTTACATTTTGTGCAGCTTTTTGCAACAACAAGTAGAAATGTCACTGTTTACTTACCCATCATACGTAGTATAGGGTAAGTCTTGTAATCGTTTTAAAAATCGAAAAAAAATGTTTGACGGATTTGCATGTTTCAGACACAGGAGATTTCAAAAAACATATTTTTAAAAGAAAAAAAAATGCCTTCCGTCTGTGTGTCTGTGTGTCTGTATGTCTGTATGTCTGTATGTCTGTGTGTCTGTAAACGCTCTATCTCCCGAACAAATTGAGATAGAGACTTGAAATTTGGTATGTACTTAGTATGTAATAATGGGGAAAATCCTATAGAATTTCAGTAACCTCGATTATCCAGGACTATTTTTTTCGGACTCTCGAAATATTCGTTCGGATAAAAGGTATATAAAATTTTTCGAAATTGTTTATTTTAAAGAATGAATATAAAAGACGATTACAAAAAATAAATTTTGCATAAAGAATGAAGTCGATCGGATTATTAGTTGCCGAGATATTTGCAATCCTATTTTACACACTCTTCGATTTTCCATGACCCTGTATTTCATCCAAATTTCAACTCAAAGATATATTTCAATTGGAAATGAGACACTTAATTCGACGCAGTAAATTCTTAGTTAATACGATTATCATTTTTAGATATATGAGGATGTTTCTTTTACGCGATTCAGTAATAGAGCATTTAAAGTTTATGACGTCATCAAGACACGATTTTATTCGAATTGCAATACATTTTATAAAAAAGTTTACACATGTTTTATTTTCGTATTTTATATTATGCATATCCATGATGAGTAAGTAATACGGTGGTCCCCAACGACTAGTTATTAGTCGCTTCAAAAATTCTGAAATTGTAAAAGAGTTGTGCATGTGTTAGAAGATAATTTTATTGTCAGAGTTGATGTGGTCTTCTTACAAAGCTCAGGGCCAGCAGTTCTTTGTGCAAAGTTTTTTTTTCGAAAATGGCTGCGTTTTTGTTTTATTGACGTGTATTATTATATTCTAAACAAGGGTTTTGTAAAAAAAAAAAAAAAAAAAAAAAAAAAAAAAGAGGGTTTAATGAAAATGTGATACAGTTCTTCTTTTTTTTTTTTTTTTTAATCTTTATAGGGCTTGGGCTCAAAGTAAAAATTTTATTTATTTACAAATCGAAAAAAAAAACTTGCTATTTGAAAAACAAGGTTGTAGTCTAAGTTTCTTAAAATGTATTACAACTCTTTGAAAATCAGTTTGAAACGGGAATGAGTTGTTATTCATAAGAATATAAAGAGAATTATTCTGTGTGATTCTTAAGCCTTTGCATGGCCGATATTATTAATGTAAAGAAACCGTGGGCTATCCCTTATCTATCCTTGCTTTTTATTTGACTTTTTTTTCAGAATTACCGGGAAAAAGTGTTCATGTCTTTCTGCCGCAGTTGTACAATGATATTTAAAAGAATAAGAATTTTGAGTTTTGTCAGATTTCTGCCAGTGGTTGGATATAATTAAAAAAGTTGCCAATTTAAACCAATTTTCAGGGACATGAAAATCACAAAACTTTGCCATGAGGGAATGTTCAGAATTAATACTATTTCTACATGCGAAGATATTTTTAAATGAGAAAATTATTCTTGAAACAATTTTAAAATGTTATTAACAATTTTCTACTGCATTCGGTATCTATACTAATTCACCATTTTTGCTTTTAATTTTAACTTTTTAATCGTAATTAGCATTATTCAAAGCACCTGTATACGAAATTTCATACAAATTGATTAGTTTTCAAAACATTTAAATTTTTAGTCTGCCATATTGGATTTCCCCCTTTTTTTTCTTTTTTTTTTAACTACGGAATCGTAATCAACATCCTGAAAAACACCTGTGTACGAAGTTTCGTCCAATTGGAATAACATTTTCATATTTTGGACAGCTTTTCGGGATTTTGCCCCACTGTGCGACATCATGAAATTGCGGCGAAATAGGCACTCAGGAACAACCTCTACCGACTAATTTTAAAAAGTTTTTTGTCCGATTCAACCATTGTGATTAGTTAAGAGAAAAATAGCTTTTTAAAATTAGTGGTAGAAGTTTGCATTATTTATTCCCATTAAGGTTGTTGGTCAGTGAGACCTCAGATTTGCCTCGTTAATGTTAACCCTTCTGTTGCGAAATTGTTAAAATTTATTGAATGACACCAGAATTTAAGAATAAATTGATTTCGAAGTAAGTAAAAGTCATTCCTCGCGTACATTATAAATGAAAAATTGTATTCCAAAATTTCGGTGGGAATGTGTCATTTAGGGATTAAAATTAAGTAGTATACATAATATTCCACCGCCCTTCAAAGGTTTTAACCCTTTCCAGCACAGTGGTCCCACTCCGGGCACGCCTAATTTTAATTCCAAACTTGCATTCGACACCAAGAATATTTATAATATAAAATTTTGTTTCTACAACGGAAACTTAAAATAAGGAGTTCTTATTTTATAAAAAAGTCGTTTGCAAATTCCGGTGTCAGTCAGTAATTTCTCATTTTACGAACAGACTTTGTCTGTGCCGGAAAGGGTAACATATTCACGTGTTATGCATTCGAATTTTTAAAATATCTTCTTAGGCAATTAATATTTTTAACTTCTTTCTTCAGAGTATTTCTTTAAAGGATGCCACTTTTTAGGTGCGTTCGTAATTATATAAATACGTAGCACCTATAATCGTCATCTGATCCGTCCTTCTGTCCGCAGATAACAGCGCAAAAAGTACTGAACGAATGGTTTGAAATTTAAGATATATTATCTTTGCAGAATTTTGTCGAGATATTTCAAATTTTATGGAAACTGAATCAAAACTTTAGAAGATATTAATAAAAAATAATTAAGAAATTTGAATTTAAAAAAAACGGCGCTTTCTTGTTATAGGAGCTTCTGAGGTTTAATCGTCAAGCGACCGAGATACTTATTTTATTACAGAAATTAATCTTCAGACGATATAATTCATTTCACAGGATGAAAAATCATCAATATCTGAATACATATATAACTAGCTATAGTACGAATACCCCTCGTTTGTCGCGTTTGACGTACAATTTCCAACTTGTTTCATTTGTCAAAATATTTCTAAAACAGAGATTAAATTTAAAATTTGATGTGTTAAAATATTAGCGAAACTGAGTATGATTTTAACACTTCAAATAAAATTAAGTATATATTTTAGAAATATTTTGACAACAAAAATAAAGGAGAAATCCTTCAAGAAGTGTACAGAGAAAAACGATTTTAAAATATTAATAGTCTGTGGAGATATTTTAAAAATTCCAATGCATCACACGCCCATAGGTTTAACCCTCTAACTCTCCCATGGTAGAATATGTTCTAGAAATTCCGCAATTCAGAAAATCAGAATTCGTACCAGAAAATTTCAATAATAAATTTAGTTTTGTTTAATGACGGAATGTTTGATATTAAATGAAGCAAATGTTGCTATTTTAAATTTCTGGAATGGATCTGGAATATCTGAATGAAGAAATCTACAAAATTGGAAACCGTGGTGGTAGCATATATGCTACCATGGGCATTAGAGGGTTAACATTAGTTAGGGGAATTTGAGATATTATTGACCAATAGACGTATGTCGGCGCTTATGATAGAAACCATATTTAAAAAGAAAAGTTAATATAATATATCTGAGCATTTCCATTTGTTACTTCATAAGATCTTACGCCTCAGTAACATACTATAAATATCGATGATTTGAAATTATTTAATGCCATGAAAAAAATCGGGATTTAATTTAGGCTAATTTAGGGATCTCTTATTCCTCAAGCTTCAAATTTTCGGTACTGAGTGGTTCCGACTTAAATTTCCCTTTTTTTCTAAAATCTTTACGCATTTTAACATATATATTTAAAAATATTTATGTGGATAATAATATCTCAATTTTGAGGTATGTGTCTCAAAATATGTTGACACATATTGAATATTTGTTAGAGAAAAATGATGCATTTCTGAATAAAAATATGTTTTGTTATTGTTTGTAATATCATTTTTTAAAAATGCAATTATGTGCATTTAATAACGCTATTATCTGTTTTGGTTTCATTGAATTGTGTGCAGCTTTTTAGTTGGTTGGTTGAGTGGGGTTTTATGGCACAAAGTCCCTTTAGGGACATGCTGCGCCAAAAAAATTAAAATAAGAACATCAAATTGAAATGTAAAACGATTTAAAACTTTGTCATAAAAACAAGATGAATGAAAATAACACAATAACTGCAAAGAGTGATATGATGATAAATGTATAATTAAAATCATTCAATGAAAATGTAACACAACGTCTAATAGAAATAAACACATGTTTTCACAATTAAAATATAAACAAACAATCTTAAAACTAACAATTGGTAAGACTTCACAATGTTTAAAAAATACAAACAAATCTTTACATTCTATAGAGTAACGATTATCAAAAAAAGTGTAAAATGTCTAATAATACAGCACAAAACTGATATATTTAAAACACAGATAATTAAAAAACAAAATAAAATCAAAATAAAATCATGTCGGCTCGAACTCCTCAAAAACAGTATTTTCTGTATCTGAGTCATAGCTGTAAGAGTCGGACTCCATAGCCTCTTCCACATAGTGGATTAGCTGTTTGGAATCCTTCGTCTTCTTTATTAATGGGCTGAGGCATGATTTTCTGCTTTTTCTCTTCACAGTTTTCCACTGTGAAGAGGCTTGGATTGAGGTTTTTTTTATTTCTTTCTTTGCACATGATTTTGGTTTTTCTTTTTGAGTAGGTGAAACGTGTTTTTCTAGTTTGTTTGCAAATGAAACAGAAGTGTTTCCTGACTCGTTTTCAGTTGACTGTTTAAATTGACGATTATTAGCGTATTCTATTATCACATGTTCTGATGATGGTGCCCAACGTTCTAGTGCAGGCACAGCTTTTTTAATAGTGGCACAGTACACATCACGGGTTTTCTTCTTTTTAGTGCTGTTAAGTGTCATAGGGGGATCATTTGGTGGTAAAGAGAATTCAGTTTGAGTGCTTATATGTCTTAAGAATTTTGTTTGTGGCTTGAGTAAACTGGAATAGGAAACTCCTACAGATGGTGTTCTGGATTCTACAAGTTTTCGATCTTCAGAATAAGAAAGTTTTTGAGTGATTTTAACTGCAAGGATTTCCTTTTCACGAGTCCGGTTTGGGCAAGAGCGGGAGTATGCTGCATGGTCAACCTTACAGTTTGTACAACATTCAGGCTTTTCGCATGACTTACCATCGTGCCCGACTTCTGCACAACGTGCGCAGGTAACAGAACCACGACAGGTATTTGTAGTATGGCCATAGCGCTGGTACTTAAAACAACGGAGTGGGTTAGGTATATAAGGTCGGACAGGACAGCTCAGGTAGGCAACTTTAGTTCTGGTTGGCAAAGTAGGTTTATTGAAAGTCAGAATGATGTGCTTTGTGGGAAGCACTTGCCCATTCCGACGGATAGTAATACGGCGTGCATTTATGATATTTTCTTCTTTTAAATTTTGTAGGAGTTCGTCTTTTGTAGAGAGTAAAAGATCTGGTTCTGATATTACACCACGACTTGTGTTTAGAGTTTGATGGGCCTGAACAGAAACAGAAGAATTGCCTATTTCTTTGCAATTTGAGAGACATTTTGAGTGTTTGTCTGAAGAGACCTCAACAAGTAAATCCCCAGACTGTAGCTTTTTAAGTGAATAACCGTCTCCGAAAACAGATTGAAATGTTTTCCCAATAAGAAATGGTGACGTTCTCTTAAAAGAACTATCGGAAAGACTGTCAGTACGATGGATAACAAAAAAGCGAGTGAATGACGTATTCTGCACAATTTGTTGCTCTCCAGATGGGAGAGAGATAGGAGGAGTTAAAGTTTTTCCATTCATATTAAAGTGAAAACTAATTCAGATCCCGGCCGCACCACCCACTACCGAGCACAACAAGGGGATGCACATTCATGCACCAGTGCTAACCAGGGCCCATACGCTCACATGACACACCTATTTCAGTTTGCACCCTTAACGAAATGACTAGTATGTGCCTGCTCACTTGATACCCAGCCAGTGACAGACAAGTCAGCTGACCAGCCGATTAATGCATGCGGGACCAATATGCACCTCCCGTCTACCTGAAGCGGAGGCCAAAGCAGTGTGTTGGTTTCCCTCAGCTGCCAGGATCCCCCTTTCCAGGGACACGGGTCGCCACGCACGGCAAACGCATGGGTGGTTTACAATTCTCCATTAGTCGACATAAACAGGATGATATCGGCTTATGCAGAATCGCCCTCACCTCAGAAGAGGAAACCACAATGAGAGTGAAACAAAGAAGAAAGAATAGACAAGAGAATGGAGAGGAAAAAAGAAAAGATCGCTCAGGGGCCCGGGGTTGCAAAGCCCGTGAATACCTAAAGAAGGTATCCCCCTGGGGTCGTGCAGCTTTTTAATAAAAATGTGTTTTGTTATTTTTTTGTAATATCATATAAAAAATTTTCAATTATATGTCTTTAAGCTCTGTTATCTGTTTTTGTTTCATTGAATTCTGTGCAGCGATTTTAAGATTTTTTTTCTTTTTGAAATATTAAAAAAATATTTATTTTCTTAAGTATCATTAATATGTAAAAAACTATTGTTGAGCGGAAATCGTTAGCTCAACGTTAGCTAAGCAACAACATCTAAGAAAAACCGAGAAGAAAGAAAGAAAATTTGTTTCTGTGTTATTTAGACAATATGCTTTCTCATTTAAGTGACCACATCCAACACACTACTACCAACCACGTGAAAGCCTAATTGCGAATCGGAAGATGAAAATAAAATTGAATCAACTGAGAGATAATTTGGTTTTGTGATAGACAATAAATTTTTAAATTGTACAGAGTGGGCATATTTTTTTATTGATTGATTAAACGCTGAAATCTTTCTACTTCTGCGTAATACTCTAGAAACATTTCAATGTGGATAAAAAATGCTATTTCTTATAAAATTTAAGAAGTTTAAAAGTATTTCAATTTCCCTCAATCTGAAGAAGTTGAATGATAATCAAACAAAAGAATGAACGTCATATTTATCTTTTAAATCATTCAACTGTTTAACCCTTAAATGACTAGAGTACCAAATTTGCAACACTTTTTATTTAACTTTTAATAAATAAACCAAGTTATTCGCAACCACTGTATTTATATCGAAATATTAATCTTCTAAAAATCACATAAATATGCTACTAAATAAAGTTAAAAATATATCTTAAAATTTCTGTTGTCTAATCCTTAATGTAAGTAAAAAAAACACAATTCTAAAAGAAAAAATCATGCATTGAAGGATTAAGGATTAGACACCAGAAATTTTAAGATATATTTTTAACTTTATTTAGTAGCATATTTATGTGATTTTTAAAGGATTAATATTTCGATAAAAATATAGTGGTTGCGAAGAACTTCATTTATTTATTAAAACTTAAATCAAAAGTTTCGCAAATTTGATACTCTAGGAGTTTAAGGGTTAATGGTTAAAATCATTCAATTATCAAAATAACTATAACGCAAATCATTAGATTAACCCATTAAAGCCTACTGGTACCATATGATACCGGAATAGCTGCCATCTATTTTGCTGGTTGTATACCAGTATATTTTAAGTGAAATATTCTCTGTATTTGATGACAAAAACTCAGTAATAAAAGGAGACTAAAGTTGCTATTTAAAAAAATTGGTATGAAATGCATTTTTTGCATTTTACAGAGAAAAATAATTCCGGCTTTAATGGTTAAAAGAATAACTCAAGTAAGCCGATTACTAACACCAGCAGGAAAGACCGAACTATGTTCGGTCAAAATTAAATTTGAGTTCAAATATCATGACCCATGACCAAAATGACCTACTAATTGAATTTTCTCGAACATGTGACTTAGCCCAACTGTCTTCTTGTACCCGTAACCATAGGATGAAAAATTTAGTGTAAATAGTCTGAGCCGTTTTTAAGATAATATCGATCCATAATGATGTCCATAATAATGTATCCATAATGATCCATGACCAAAATGATCCACTAATCGAAATTTCTCGAACATGTGACCTAGCCTAATAGTCTTCTCGTTCCCTAAACCTGTAGGATGCTAAATTTATTTCAAATCCTCTGAACCGTTTTTAAGATAAAATAGCTTGACTCATAATGACCCATGACCAAAAAGACCCACTAATTGAATTTTCTCGAACATGTGACCTAGCCCAACAGTCTTCTCGTGCCCGAAAACCATAGGAGGCAAAATATAGTGTAAATAGTCTGAGCCGTTTTTAAGATAAAATAGCTTGACCCATAATGATCCATGACCAAAATGACCCACTAATTCAATTTTCTCGAACATGTGACCTAGCCTGACAGTCTTCTCGTGCCCGAAAACCATAGGATGCAAAATTTAGTGAAAATAGTCTGAGCTATTTTTAGATAAATTAGCTTGACCCACAATGACCCAGAAATGACACACTAATCAAATTTTCTCGGACATGTGACCTAGCCCAACGATTTTCTCGTGCCCGAAACTCGTAGGATACAAAATTTAATCAAAATCGTTAGAGCCGTTTTTCAGATAAAATTAATTTGACCCACGTTGACCCAAAAATTACCCACTAAACGAAAGTTCTCGAACATGTGACCCAGCCCAATAGTCTTCCCGTGCCCGAAAATGGTAGGATACAAAATTTCGCCAAAATCGTTTGAACCGTTTTTTAGGTACAATTAGCTTGACCATGACCCAAAATGACCCACTAATCGAATTTTCTCGAACATGTGACCTAGCCCAACGGTTTTCTGGTGCCCCAAAATGGTAGGATACAAAATTTCGTCAAAATCGTTAGAGCCGTTTTCAAGATAAAATTTGCATATATATATATATATATATATATATACAGGGTGTCCACGTATAACCTGACCGACCTTTATTTTCGCAACCGTTGGTCCTAGATGCATACTTCCAAATACAAAAATGGTTTAGTTAGTTTTAAAGCGATTTGAGTCAAGAAAAACATTTATTAAAAAATTACGAAATTTAAATTTTTATACGGTCCCCCGGTCGTATAAGTGATATTTAGAAAAAAATTACTGTGACACTAACAAGTAAGACAAAAAAAGTCCCATTCATCTGACATTAAAATTGACCGAGTAATAGCTGTATAAAGTTGGAGTATATTTTTTGCTGCGAAATAGGGGTCATTCACAAATGTAGTAGAAATATAAATAATTGTCAGGTATATAAAAGGAAATAGTTGAGAGCAAAATTAACATTGCAATCTAATATAAATGTGAAATCTATAATCATTCTGACATATTAATGCAAAATATACAATTTGTACTGAACATATAAGAGGATAAAAATAAGACTTTTTGTTAAATAAAAGGATGAAAAACAACAGCCTCAATTCTTTACAAAATGATACAGATTTTAAAATGCTGTTAGATTACACTGTCTTTCAAATTATGGGTTGTGCCAAGTTTTTTAGCTTTTGAAAATTTATAATTATGTATTTTTTAGCGCTGAATCCGAAAGTGACCTAAATTTTAAACCATCACGTCAGGATTTTTCTCAAATCGCAAATTTCAAAGTTAAAAAGCTCAAAGTTAAAATTGATCCCCCTCCCTTCCCAACCTCATCGGACCCCTGAGCTATTTAGCTGTAAGATACCCAGTTTTAGCCAAAAAATTTGAATAAATTGTTGAATTAAATAAAATTAAACTGAGTAAAAAAGTCTTACATCTATTTTATAGTATCGGATTTTTCGCTATTTTTTAACTTTGAAATTTACGATTTGCGAAAAACCCTGACATGATAATTAAAAGTGAAGGTAATTTTTTATTCAGCGTTAAAAAATACATAAAACGTAATTATAAAAGTTAAAAAATACAACCGTCGTAGGTTTATATTATCTAAGCTAAAACAAAGAATTTTAGCTTAGATAATTAGGTATTAGTTCTTAAACGTATTGACGGTAATCTATTCGAATTTTTTTGTGTTATCCTCTAATATAAGTATGTATAAGATGGTAAGCGTCGAAAATCATAATAATATTACATTGTCATCGGGTTGAGTTGAGTTGATTATTGACGGCCAATCATCTACACTTGGGATATAGGCCCGGGGGGAGTGCCATTCGTGGGGGTCTTTCTAAGGAAACCTAACACGTATTTACGCATGGATAAATCCACGGCTCGAAGAAAACCACGAAAACTCCGAACGGTTAGGCCGACGGGCGCGATTGGGATAGAACCCAGCACCTCCCGTCTACCAGCTTCGAGAGCAGAACCTCTCAGCCACTGGTGGGGCCATTGTCATCGGATTTAAGTCAGTACGTAAAATTTAACTTCGATCGGACATTTGAAAGTGAGTTAAAGTTCTAGTACACATTTTAAATTGGAAAGACGATCGTTGCAAGTTAAATAAAACCTTTTGAAAATAACATAATTTTTGTTAAAAGAAATCATAGCTTCAAATCCTTTCAAAATAAAACATATGTAAAAATACAATTATTTTAATTAATCTGAAACTTAACGAATAAAAGTTAACTTAGTTGTTTATTAAAATTAAAAGTTAACTTAGTTGTTTATTAAAATTAAAAGTTAACTTAGTTGTTTATTAAAATTAAAAGTTAACTTAGTTGTATGATTTCTTTCAAAGCTCAGATACCTTGAAATAAGTTTAAGTACTTTATATACGACCCCTGAAAGCATGGCCCAAATCATCACTTTTGATATGCAAACAAGTGGTATAAGTCATGCATTTCAGAGTTTCATCACTCTGTCAATTTTAATGTTAGTTGAATGGGACTTTTTTTGTGTTACTTGTTAGTATCACAGTAAACTTTTACTAAATATCACTTATAGGACCGGGAGATCCTATAAAAATTTAAATTTCGTAATTTTTTAATAAATGTTTTTCTTGACCCAAATCGCTTTAAAAATAATTCTTTACCTTATTTAAACCCTTTTTGTAACTGGAAGTATGCATCTAGGACCAACGGTTGCGAAAATAAAGGTCGTTCAGGTTATACGTGGTCACCCTGTATATAAATAACCACACAAAAGATTTGCTCGTATTAGAACATATGATTTAAAGTAATCGACCGTAACATTTGCAAACAGTTTGTCTTGAACAAGATTACCTATTGCAATGGAGTATCACCATCCAAAATGCATTGAAAACACTTAGAACAAATTCTGAGAATGTTTAGTGGTAACAAAGTAATTTTTTAGTCAAATTTATAAAGATTCTTTATTATGCTTATAGAGTGTGTTGTAATAAAATTTATTTTAAACATCTCATTTTTTTGAAAACTAAAATATTTTCTGTATTTTTTAATTAAAAAATTGTGCATAATAGTCTAATTATAAATATGTATTATCAGGAACTATTTAAAAATACTAAATTATCCGGCAGTGGTTCGACCAACTCATGCTTATTTTCTGAGAAAAAAAAAAACATCCGTAATTGCACTTTCTAGAAGTGAATATATAAAGGGTGATTTTTTTTTAAGTTGTGAAAGTAAAACCCTATAACAAAAGAACCACTGATCCAAATGACCTAAAATTGCACCAGTATGCTCCCAAAGCAATGGGTATTTTGTAGGCGTGGTTTTAAAAATATTAAAATCGCACCGACAGATGGCGCTGTGCATGCAGTAAAGTCGGGAGACAAACTTGTGCCCGGCACACGCACATTGGCGATAAAAACGTGAAGTATGCACACCTCGTGTTCATTATTCTACGGAAATCCTCGCAATCACTGCGTCATTGACGGACCGTACGTTGTTAGTGAAACTGTATTATCAGAATAATGACAGCGCAGCAACTGCTCTTAGGAGATTTAGGACACTTAAGAATTTAAGAAAAGGTCCAATGACGACAGATGGCCTACGGAAGATGGTTTCTCAAAGTATCGTCCATTGTTTTCCTCCCACAGACGATATTCTTTGTTTCTGCTACCTTACAGCGCCATCTGTCGGTGCGATTTTAATTTTTTTATCCATGCCTAAAATATTCCCATCGCTTGGGGAGCATACTGGTGAAATTTCAGGACATTTGGATCGGTGGTTCTTTTGTTATAGTGTTTTACTTTCACAACTTTAAAAAAAAAATCACCCGGTATATCGTCGGTACTATGTCAAACTACCGAATGTGAAAAAATGCATTTTTCATTACTTTTAAAAAAGGGCCGATTGCCACCACTAACTTTTAATAGTATTTTTTACCAGGTTTGTGAGTTTGGCCTCCATCTTTCATTCAGAAATTTCAAATTCATACCAGAAAATTCAAATAGAAATTTTTGCTTTATTTAATGACAGACATTTCGCGATTATTTCAAGTATAGATTTTTTCTCAAAATTTCCGGTAGCAATTCGACATTACTGAATAAAAGTGAAAGCTAAACTGTCAACCCTATTCTTCAAAGAAATTTTATTAATATTATTAGAAGGCGAAAAATTCTAATAAAATTTAATGGTGGTAGACGGGCCATTTTTAAAAGTAATGAAAAATGTATTTTTCCATATTTGATAGTTTGACATGGTAGAGACGATATATATATATATATATATATATATATATATAATCGTTAATTTAAATGCATTTTTTGTGTACTATTGCTGCTTTTGTTACTTAAGCTTTTCTCATGCTTACTGTTAAATCCTACATCTAAACATATTATCGCAATTTTGGCCACTGCTTTACAATGTCATGTGTTTTTTTTTCTGCATAGTAGTTTCTCGTTATTCGGCTGTGTACTTTTGCTTGGGCAATTTTTACAAGATTTACGAGTATCATGATTATAACTTTATTTTTTTTCTATTTATTTCATTTTGAGAATCTCACACTTTTGTATATATTTCATTGTATTTTATTATAATTATCGGTTCTTATGTTGCCGATTATTTATGTGATTTGATGGTTATTCTTCACAAAAGTTTTATTATTATATATATATATATATATATTTCATTTTATTTTAGTTTATTTTTAATCTTTTTTGAACTTATATATATATATATATATATATATATATATATCAGTCATCGATTAAAAGCTAATGAGTTTGTATATTTCTATGAGGAAATGTTAATTTTCTTTAAATTTGTTTAAATATTCCGGAAAACTAATGTTTGAAGACATAACAGGGGCTTGTCATAGGGTGTCTCCTTCCCACTTATAAAAAAACTGCTAGCCTGAAATTAAATAATCTATGCGCTAGTAAGTCAAGAGCGAAAGACATTCCCTTACAAATATGTCTTATATAATTCTATAAAAAATATTCATAGAAAACGTGGCCGCTTTTCTGTTAATTTGTTTAACCTAAAGCTATAAAAATATCTGTAGAATTTCAATAGAAATGTCTGTAGAGTTTTTATAAAAATATCTATAAGAAAAATATAGAGCTTCTACAGGGGTGATTGTGTTCCGTTATTTTGTACACCATTAAATTTATATAGCAATATTCTTAGTATGTCATCGCAGAATTTATCGATTAAAGAAGAAAAATATTGTTATATAAATTTAGTGGTATACAATATACCGGAACACAATCACCCCTGCTTCTATAAAAATATGTGTAGAAATTTTATAGAACCCAAGTGGTCACCCTCCCAAGTTGTAACCCCACTCGATGCTGCTTGATTTCATTGATCAGACGAAGAATCAGTACTTTCAGCATGATACAATCTAGACAGTTTCAGAACTTTTATTACACTATTTAAACTTTATTTCTTTTGTGATTTGCATTCCCAATCTACTTATAATAAAATCCGAAGACAAGAAAGTGTCTGTAACCATTCTGGGCGCGACCACTCTGGTCTGAGAATCGACCGTAGTTTAACGCTATGTTAGGCTTAATGAAAAACCTATGCTAACATATGACAGCTGAATAATAATATATTTTACTTGAAAACATGTCTGATCAGCATATTTTCCTATAAAACATGTATATCATAGCCTATTATAATGTTTTAAGTTCGTAATAAAAAATCCAGATTAAACATCAGAATCTCAGATATAAACAAACGAACACTGTTCCCATTCAGAATCAAAAATCCAAATTAATCACAAATGAACGACTCTTTGAAAGCTTCATTAAAAAAATACAGTTTAACATACGATTCTACTCTTAAAATATTTGTAAAAGCATATTAAGGTTTTAAATATTTTAATTTTGTTCAAAACCTCCAAAAACTATATCATATGAAATATGTATATCAACATTTCTGCAAACACTTTTTTCAGAAATAGCGGTGATTTATTTCGTAGAAAATCGCTTTGTGGTGATCGATCCAGTATATTGGTGCCATATACCGGTGGATTTTGAAATTTTGCTTCATCGTAAATAGAATGATTTTTTCGTATGAAACGTAATTAAGATATAAGGAATACATAGTACAGCGTAATTTGCATTTACTTTTGCTTATGTAATCAAACAATGAGTTATGTGGTGAGTCAAGCTGTTTAAAAACTCATTGATAACACTTTTTTACAAAAACTTTCGCACATGGATTATTTTTTATTATTTAATTTGAGTGTTTTGTCCAATCGTTGAACTATTTCAGAAATTTAATATTGAGTAAAAAAAAGTATATATATATATATATATATATCCTCATCATTTTTATTTGTAGAAATAATTAGTCATTTTTAAAATGTACTTTTCTACAATACAAACCTTTCAATAATAATATCTTCATGCTGTTTCTTTGTATGAAGTCTTATGAAAATGGAACGCAGATCAACAATCAGTCACTTTTAACGGGGGTTATATTCTAGTCATATATATTCTTGTAAAAATACTTAAAAATCTAATAAATTATTATTTGTTAAAACTGAAATAATTGTTTAAATATTTATACTTCAGATTAAGATATTCGAATAAAAATTACAATACTATTACAGTGAATAAAATTTATTAAATTAGGTGGATGGTTTTATAAATTTAACAGCAAATTAATTAATGATTATAAAATTAACCAACAAATTAATGAATTATAAACAAATTAATTAATCACAATTTAATTCAGTAGTTCGACTGATTTATCATTACATTGACAGTTGAATCCCAATGTATTAGAATTGATTTAAATTATATATATATATAATCATATTAAATCTACGGCGTACTATTATATATTAAATTGATGTATTACAAAAAATTAATTATTATTTTTTAATTTTAATATATAGTTATAAATAAATTACTACACACATAAATTTTAAAAGACCAAGAAATATATTTTTTTTATATAATATACATATATATATATATAGAATTATTAGTCTATAGAACTTAATTCTATAATGTTTATAGTAATCTATAGAAAAACTGTTCTATAGAAGAAAAAAAATATACAGACCTTCTTCGAATTCTATCGAAATATTTTCTTTATAAAAAGTATTCTATAGAACTTTTCAAAACTCTGTAAAAATATTATTCTATAGAATGGCTATTTTATAGAACTTGTAAAGAATTCTATACAGTTCTATACAGCTCTATGAACTATTTTCGTAAAGGTTTGGTAGCCGAAATGTGTAATACTGGAATCTGCTTTTTTAGTGGCTAAATCGGTGTACCAAATGTAGTTCAGAATCAGGGTCATAAATAGAAAGGAGCAATCGAATTATGTTTTTCGGGCGCCTAGGCAGCATTGCCTAGGAGGTCATGTGCCCTTGCTTTGTAAATTTTGAAATTCTTCCAAAGAATAATTTAAAAAAAATATAACTCGCTACAGAGCTTTTGAAAAAGGAAAGCACAGAGAAATAAATTATGATTTTATGCGCCTATTCGGTGGTACGCGACCCCTTCGTTTTCATTTACAAACTTAAAATGTAAAAATGTTTTTTGAGTGTTAAATGGGAATTTTCAAAGTTTCTAAACTTATTTAGCTCCAGTAATCTTCTTTAAAAAAAGTGAAATTTGAAACTGGTATGGAAAATGTGCAGAAATGTAAAAAAATTAAAATGTCTGCAAGGTTTTTGTTAATATCAAAAAATGCAAAACACTAATCGATTCCTCTGTTTCTATAAATGAGAACACCTGCTTACTTCTTGCGTTAAAGAATAAAACTGATGTGAATATGGATGTGTTAACGGCATTGTTACCAGATTGGATATTTTTTTCCAAATATATATCTCTATATCAGAATTCAAATCTTCACTTTATTTAATGATAGTTATTGCGCTGTTAAAAAAAGCGAAGAGTATTACCGTAATTTACGATACATAAGTCGCGGCTCAAATAAATCTGTTTCCGACCAGAAAGTTTATTTAATAAAGTATAACCTATTTGTGCATGGAACTTATTTGACCTATTTTTTTAACTATTTACTGACTATTTTTTTATACACCGGAAATTACGGTAGTCGAAAAAAGCGATAGTTATTTTGAATAAAATGTTTCCGCAATCTGACAACAGTGATAAGAGAACATCTTTAATCATAAAATATTTATCCTTCTATTAATTAGGCACGACATGTTAAATGTGAGACAGAAACGAAGTGCCGAATATTTTTCTACTTCACATCGCATATATTCATAATTCGACCGTTATCTTTTCAATAGCCTGTCTTCAATACTCTTAAAAACATTAATGTTAAACCAGAAACAAATTGTGATGAAATTACTAAAACATATTCTGAGAATATATATAGGTTTGGGAGATTTTTTTATTTTTTTTTTATAATGGTTTGTTGCTATGCTTGATTAAGTGTGTTGCAGTAATATTTATTAATCATCTTCTTTGTGTGAGGGCTAAAATTATTTATTTTTTTTTTTAATCTAATCATCGTACATGATAATGTAATGATAAATATGCAATGTCTGGATATAATTAAGAAGATTTTAAATAGTAAATTCTTCGCAATGGGTCGAAAAACTCATGCTTATTTTCTGAGAAAATATTCGTAATTGCATTCTTTATAAATAAGAAAATATATATAAATTAGTCATTCATTAAATGCTAACAAGGTTGATGTTATGTTGAAATGATGATGAAATGTTAGTTTTCTTTAAGATTCTTTAAATAGAAAAAAAGAATATTTCCCCACTTTTTCGATATTTTTTATATTTGTAATATAAAAGTCCCTCCTGCCCACAAACAAAAAATTAAAATTAAAAATTAAACAAACGATACTAAAAAATTAAATAAACCATGCGCTAGTAAGACAATAAAGTGAGAAATTTTTGGAAACCACCATGTGTAACAGTGGATTCTGATTTGTTAGCGACTAAATGGGCGTAGCGGCAGGAGTTCAGAAAAATATTAAGAAACGCGCAGGCTTATGGTACGTCAAAATGGTGTTTTTCCGGGAGAATGGTGTTACATAATTAGTTCATTTTTCCAACAAGAGATCGTTGAAGGAAGTGAGAAGACTGTTTCTTTAGCGCTGTCTGACTCAACAACTAACCGGATAATGAAGTGATTTCGTAATGATCATACAATAACCTGACATACCGAATCCTGTTATTGTGAACATACGTCCATGTGAACACACTTCCATTGAAAAGATTGGAAACGGTCGAATAACTTGTTAAATATACATCGGATTGAAAATCGAAAAAATACGTGTTGAATATTTTAGAAAAATCTCTTTAGGAATATCAACGTTGCCATTTTTCTATAATATTAAACACGTATTTTTCCGTTTTTCAATCCAATGTATATTTCTTGAGTTATTCGATCGTTTCCAGACTTTTCAATGGAAACGATTCTCACTGCATTTTACTCGATTACAGCGCCAGCGTATACCCTCTGGTGTTTTTACGACTAGACCAGTGTGAAATAGTATGCATACAAAATCAAAACTTCATATTTACTGAAATTAAATTAATTCATATTCATTTATGGTAGGTCTTTACAATCTTTTTCCTGAATGGCGTTTGCCTTACATTTTCCAAAATGTAATCTTTGTCTTATTTAATTGCAAAACTTCTGTCATTATATAAGATAAATTATCTATTTCTAAAACAGTGGTTATTCGTTAGCCCGTCGGACAACGATTGTGTACCCCGAATTTATGAGAAGAGTATAGAAATATGGTTTTTTTCTGATACAAATTAGATCACAAAAGAAAATTAGTGCTAAAAAACTAATGCCACACCAAAAAGAGACATCGTTTACGTGTGAGACAAATTCATAAATCATTCTGAATATTTAATATAAATACATTAAAAAAACTATCGTTTTTATACTCAGTTTCACTATTGCTCACTTTAAAAATTTATCTTAAAAAATTATGATAAAATTAAGTCAGTTTCTAATTTAACGATATAACTGGGAAAGTATAAAAAGAATTGAATAACTATATTGTAAATATAACATCTTCAATTTCGGTTCTCAGTTTAACCCTTTCATGTACAAAATAATAATGCTAAAAATGCTAACATGGATTGAATGTCAACAGAATTTACGAACTAATTTGTTTGAAAATAAATAAAGGCTTTTTTGCACGCATATTATAAATTTAAAGTTTTATTCAAAAAATCTCATCCAATAGTCGCAGTTGAGGATTAATATTTTTCATTATTGGGCTTGGACACCGTACATCCCAGCGACTATTATTTATTTTATTCGTACCATTTTTCGAAACATAATCGGTGCCATATACTGATAGTATTAGGTTGCATTGTTGCCAGTGGGCTTCTTTCCTTTAGTTCAGTTTCTTGATTACCACCAGTTTTCTGAGAAAGCATAATTCGCCTTATTTAATGAAAGATTAAATAACGCGAATACAAGGCGAATTATACTAATTAAAGTAAGTGGTGCGAATCAAACAATCTGAATTTTTAAAAAAGTAGCGCACTGGCAACACTGTCAAGTTGATGCCGAAGTACTGTCGTATTTTAATACCTTTAATACCAATAAAATTTGAATAAATGTTAATTTTATCGTTCCTGCTTGCCTTGAGCTGACAGATAAAATTATCAGGTATTAAAATTTAACGGAATTAAACATATTAAAATTAGGTATTAAAATACAACAGAACTTTTGCATCAACCTTATAAGAAATTTTCAAAAGATATTTATGACGAAGGTTTTTTTTTGTTTTTTGTAAATTGTTGTGCGAATGAATTTAAAAATATTGGCAAGTCCTGTCTCGTAATCAAAAGGTTAAGTGGTATAAATAATATAACACAGTCCTTCAAAGCGTTCACCCTTTCCGGCACAGTGGTCCCACTCCGGCCACACCTAATTTTAATTCCAAACTTGCATTCGGCACCAAGAATATTTTAATAAAATTTTGCTTCTAAAATGAAAGCTTAAAATAAGGAGTTCTTATTTTCTAAAAAAGTCGTTTGTAAATTCCAGTGTCAGTCAGTAATTTCGCATTTTACGAACAGAATTTGTCTGTGCCGGAAAGGGTTAAACGGTACAATTATAAAATAAACTTTTCAGTTGTTATGTTTGATCAAAATGTTTGTAATAACTTTAAATACTTTTTCAACTTTAAACAAATAATCGCTACATTTTGCATGTTTTTATTTGAATTTTATTCTTTCAGTGGTTAAAAAAGGTGGAAGATTCAGAACTACAATCTTTACAAAAAGGAGAGCATGACATTATAAAAGTACAGGGAGAAAATTACAGAGTTCTTCAATCTTCAGAAGTTGTTGAGCGGTCTGACGGTTCATTTTTAAATAAGCTCACAATCCCTGAAGTATATGAAGGCGACAGTGGAAAATACATTTGCTTAGGAGCGAATTCAATGGGATACAGTTTTCGAAGTGCATATCTTACTGTCTTACCAAGTAAGTTTTTGGAAATTTTAAAATTATTGCCTAGGTGAAATTTTGTTTAGTAAGTTAGTATTAAAAGGATTCATATATAGGTAATGATGTTATTATTTTTTTAAATATAAGTAAAGCAACAAAATATGATGAAAAGTGCCTGCGAGTGTGCTCACAGGAAGTCATTGGATTCATCAGAGTTCCGACAATCGTATATTATTTGAATCGCGCATATTTTTCATACATATAAATATGCAGGATACAGAACGTTCATTTGTGAAAATAAAAATTTTTAAACGTTGAAGAACCAGGGTATTCTATTGTGATTTACAGTAGATGTCAAAATTATATACTTAACCTAATTATCACTAGGTCATGGATGAAAGCATTGCGCCAAAATTGGCCGATTGCCAGCACAAAATTTTAATAGTACTATTTTTTGCCTTAATAAATCTCAGAATTTTTTTCAGTAGATAATGTGAAAGACAGTGACAATCGGCTAACTTTGGCGCAGGCGCAGCGATTTCATCCATGCTAGGTGCGTAGAGCTAGGTGCGTAGCTATTGAAAATGGGCAGAACATAAATTGTCTAACAAAAAATACAAACACACATTGACTTATTCGTCATATGTATGGACTCAAAGTAATTTGCAGTAATCTCTGACAGGACTAATTCTTTTATTCAAACTGAGAATGCTTTTTCCCACTAGCAATTTCTAGTACTTTTTTTTTAATAAATGTTCTAGGAAATTTTACAATTAAGTAAGGTGACGAAAACTAGACGGAGAAATTTATGGAAAATATCATTGATAGGTAGCTAGAAAAAACTACTGATATGTGTATGTATATATATATAACCCTTAACATATTGGTGCTTATTTTTAAATTTTCATTTTCTTGTGTTTATTTTTATTTTTTCAATTATTTTTGCCATACCTTTGAATTTTAAAATTCCTTAAACAAGTTCTAACTATATATATATAACCATAATAAGACAACAAAGAAACATCATACAGAAGGGGAGAATAAGCATCAGAAATTGAAATATGAACACAAAATGACATATGGACACATGTTGAGATAATATCGATAAAAAGATGAATAGTAAATAAAATATATTATCAAGAAAAAAAATCAAATTTGAAAAAGTAAACTAATGAAATATTTGCGGAACTGTAACAGAATCGTCAGGTCTAAATTGTTACAGATTTCACAAAAATGTATTCTTTCAACCTTTTACAAACTAAAATAATATAATATTTAAGCATTAGCACATTAATGGACTCGAAAATGAATGTAAAGTGTATAGTTTATAATTTTCAAAATATGCATATAATTTTTTTTCTGTTTATAGAAAAATTATAGAATTACATATTACAAGAAAATTATATATTACATATATAATTTTCTAAATTAAATGTCCTAAGTCTGATATTTTTTCTGAATTTCACTTAATTTGCGAACTAGTTAATTGGATTCGATCTTTAACTAAATAAATGGACTTATTTATAGACAAATTAGAAATTGTACGTCAAACGCAGGGCTCCCAAATGGTCCGCCAACTGAATACCGGTATTTTCTTTGAAAAAGCTTACTTTTAGATTTTTCCTGCAAATTTTGCAGAATCAACCTTCGGAGGTGAATTTTTGCGGAAATGTGCTAGAAACCAACCATGAAATTTTCTGTTAAAAAATATTGGTATACAGTTGGCGGACCATTTGGGAGCCCTGCAAACGGGACAAATGAGGTGCGTTCGTACTGTAACTAGTTTTATAAATATTCAGATCTTGGTGCAATAGCTACAAACAATTAGTTTATTGCGCTAAAATATCTTCTTTATTAGGAATGAAAATGCGGATTCGGCGTCGAGTGAGAAATTCTGTTATTTACATTTAAAAATGTAGATTTCGACCTTCAATTCATATACCAAAATTGAATGTTTTACGTGTATTATTACAACTTACAGTTTTGCCCACCAGTTCAAATGAAACCTGTATAATAGAGAGAACCGATTTGCAAGTGAACAAACTTCCCCATTGGACAAAATAACTACTCGCAAACAAACATACCTAATCAATCTAGAATGTTAAGACGCTTATAGAAGGTTCCTTAGTTTCTTGAACTTCAGTTCTACTATTTCCAAGTAGTATTTGATAGTAAACTTTCGTAATAATTTTCTATGATTAAATAAATCGAAGATTTCTATTGTGATATAGTTATTTTGGAATGGAAGGACCGTATGAATCATCTCCTGTTATAAATAAGACAATAATAGTAACTAAATACAAAGGGTATTCGCACACATTTTAGATGATTTCGGGGTTATTTTTTAATGTTTAAAATGTGAATATTATTTTTTCAACTGATCTATCTGATAGTCTCCCTTCTGGATTCTAATTTTGCGTCATACTTTCCATGATAGAGGGTTTTTTGTGAAATTACAGGGGTATTGTTCCCATGCCTCTTTAAAATATTTCCAGATTCCATCATTCATGGTTATTTTGAGCATAGAATGAGCAATTATCAGCTTACCAAATGCACAATAAACCATGAGTGAAACGTCCGGTGACCTCTTAGAAATATGTTGAAAGTTATAAATGCAATACCTATTTGATGTTTTATTTTTTAAGCGAATTCAGTGGTAGTTTTTTAAGTATGAGCGGTGTCTTTGCTTTAGTGCAGTTTCGCCTTTGAAATCGTTGAAATAAAAAAATAGATTTTGTTTCTGTAAATATCGGACGTAACACATTCTCTTAATAGTTTGATGAATTAATTGTAACAATTTTGTCCAATCTTCTTATTTTTATTTTCCAATTGTAAGAGAAATTTGCGACAGTCATAAATCCCTACATGAAACTTCGTCTTCAGCCATGAAATTAAAATTTTTTAATGCTAATTTTTTCATTTAGATTCTGTATTAGAACTGATTTTCGGGCTAGCCCTGTCCGAGTAATAGTAATGTATATTTTGTGCTTAGCAATTTGTATTTATGCTTTACAAACATTTTAAACTTCCGAATTAGAATATTTCTCTTTTGAAAACAAACAAACGCCATCTTGAAAGAAAAATAAATTTGAAAAATCAGACGATAATATGAATTACAAATAATACGTTGTTGCCAGAATAATTCCATTTTTCAGACTATATATTAAACTTGACTAACAAATGTGTAGTTGCAAAAGACAGTAAAAAGATTATTTATCACAAGTTGCAAGGTTATTCATCAAAACTTGCAAGCAGGAGTTTTCAACTTGCAGCCGTGGGCCACCGTGCTACCACTATTTTATAGTAGAAAATTTTATCTTATTATTTGACAAAAATTTTGCAATTAAATAAAAAGAAGATTACCTTTTGGGATTTGTGGTGACAAACGACTCTCAGATAAAAATGTTGAAGAATCCTAATTTAAAGGTTTGGAAGATTTTCTAAGATACCTTATAATACATAATTAGATATTTTTAAATCATCTTTGAATTTAGTACATAATATATTCAAGGTTTTCTCAAACTCCCATTCCCATCGGTAACTGAAAAGGTAATATTTAAATAATTTCTGTTAAAGTGATCACAATAAAATTCATAAATATATATTTATTTATTTTACTGTTTCCATAAGAGAAATGTTTATAAGAATAATAAACTAGTAAGTATAATTTTAAATGGAAATATTTTAAAATATTTTTTTAAGTCTGCTATTGTGAAAACTATAATTAATAAAGTTGCATTGTATGAAATATAAACTTACTTATTTTTAATTTTTATATTACATATACTATTTTTTTATCGTTTTGAAATTTTAATAATTTTTTTTTTTCATGATGATGATATTTTTTTCCATCCGATAAAATGTTCTATACTTCAACGAAAGAATAATTGATTTTTATTAGCTCGCAGGCTATCAAAGCCTGAGAGCTTATGTGCCCGCCCGTTCTGTATGTATGTATGTATGTATGTATGTATGTATGTACGTATGTACGTACGTAACGCGATAACTCTTGACAGAAATAACCGTTTTGCTTCCAATTTTGTTTATAGGTTCCTTGTGATAAGGCGCTTCCCTGATTAGTTTTGGGGATTGATTGTTTAACTATAAAGGGGGGAACGGGGGGGGCTAACCCCCCTTAATTAAGATAAATGGTTTTTTCATGCAGAATTGTCCAATTTTCTTCAAATTTTGTATATAGGTTCATTGTGATAAGGTTCTTTCCTGATTAGTTTTGGGGGTTCATAGGTTAAGTATAAAGGGGCTAACGGGGGGGGGGAATCCTCCCCCTTAATTTAGATAAATGAATTTTTCATGCAGAGTTATCCGATTTTCTTTCAATTTTGTTTATAGGTTCCTTGTGATAAGGCGCTTCCCTGATTAGTTTTGGGGATTGATTGGTTAACTATAAAGGGGGGAAACGGGGGGCTAACCCCCCTTAATTTGGATAAATGGTTTTTTCATGCAGAATTATCCAATTTTCTTCAAATTTTGTATATAGGTTCATTGTGATAAGGTTCTTTCCTGATTAGTTTTGGGGGTTCATAGGTTAAGTATAAAGGGGGTAACGGGGGGGGGGTTAATCCTCCCCCCTTATTTTAGATAAATTATTTTTTTCATGCAGAGTTATCCGATTTTCTTCAAATTTTGTATATAGGTTAATTGTGATAAGGTTCTTTCCTGATTAGATTTGGGGGTTAATAGGTTAAGTATAAAGGGGGTAACGGGGGGGTTAATCCTCCCCCCTTATTTTAGATAAATGATTTTTTTCATGCAGAGTTATCCGATTTTCTTCAAACTTTCTATATGGGCTCATTGTGGTAAGGGGCTTCCCTGATTAGTTTTGGGGGTTCATTGGTGAAGTGTAAAGGAGGGAAACGGGGGCTACCCCCCCCTTTAAATTTGATAAATGGGTTTTTCATGCAGAATTATCCAATTTACTCCAAATTTCGTATATAGGCTCATTGTGGTAAGGCACTTCCCTGATTAGTTTTGGGGGTTCACTGGTAAAGTATAAAGGGGGGAACGGGGGGGACTAACCCCCCTTGATATAGATAAATGGGTTTTTTAAGCAGAATTATCCGATTTTCTTCAAATTTTATATATATATGTTCATTGTGATAAGGCGCTTCTCTGATTAGTTTTGGGGGGTTCTTTGGTTATGTATAAAGGGGGGACGGGGGTCTAACCCCCCCCCCCTTAATTTAGATAAATGGATTTTTCATGCAGAATTATCCGATTTTTTCAAATTTTGTATATAGGTTCATTGTGGTAAGGTGCTTCTCTGATTAGTTTTATGGGTTCATTGGTTAATTATAAGAAGGAGAAACGGGGGATGGTTTCCCCCTCTTAATATATTGTCGATTTCTTCATTTTTCGAGGGCTTATTTCAAATTCTTTGAAATAAGAATATAATTTACAGTTAGTGTGAATAGCCTGTGAGCTCAATGCCGTCAGTTTAACTGGGCAGTTTTCTTTTATTAAAATTAATCTCGAATTCTACTGAAATTTGTATTAACATGTTCTAGGAAAGTCCTAACAATATTTTAAAATGGTAGTTTTGAAGAGCAAGATGTTACGTTTAATGAAAATTTATTTCAAAGAGCTAGAAATAATCTTCATGTAACTTCTTAAGAAACTTAAATTTTTTTTTGCAATTATGTAGTAAAGAATTATGTATAAGAAGCCGATACATGGCTATATTCAAATTAATAGATGTATATGTAGAAATTTATTATACTTATAATATAATTTAACTTCATAACAACTTATAATTGCTTTTAATGTTCAATAGGTTTCCCAGTTAAATTTTTATGGTTCTAATATACGTTTCCTATCTCTTATCATTATCCTATTGCTGCTTCCCAATCGTAGGGCTCCGAAATGGTCCGTTATTTAATACAAATTTTGTTAAACAAAAATATTTTTAGATTTTGCTTGACCATTTTGTAGAAACCTACCCGGATTTTTTTTTTATTAAACTTCTGTTGAAACTTTTGTCGAAAACGTATCTTAGGAATTACTGGTATTAAAAAAACGGACAATTTAGGAGCCCTGTCATATCCTTGTTTTAGTGTTATCGTTTTAATTGATCAGCACAACTAATTCTTAATAAGTAATTTTTGAAAATGATAACTACAGTAGAATCTCGTTACAACGAATGTCACTTAAACGAATTTTATTTAGATTAGAAAAAAAAAACCTATAGATTGTCATTACAAATATATTGACTTTAACGAATTTCAGATTAACGAATTTTTCAAATTAAAGAATTTATTGAATTCTTAAAAAGCATGCTCATTTCAGTTTAACAAACGCTGAGTTGAGAAGAGAAAAACAATCTTTATCGAAAAAATATAATACTGAAAGAGACCTTTTTTAAAATTTTCAATACCCCACGATTTTTGAATTTTCAGCGTGTTTCACAGCTGTATTTTGAGAGACGGGGAGAATTGCTGCCCTATACGTATCTGTAAAATTAAGGAATTCTTTCTTTCTATTAATAGCTAAGCACTTTTCTTTATAGTTACTTTGGTTTGCATTTACACCCGCTTTAAGAAAATGTAGAAAATTCAAAATTTTTGTGTTCGAAGTAGTCCTTTACATTCGAATTTGGCAATTTCGGTAAATTCAGTAAATTTCTAATCTGCGATAATTTACATTTGGAATTAGATTTCTTTCTTTTTTTAATCGTAGAAAAATGAATAAGTTAGCAATTTTAATTGAAAATAAAACTTAAGCAATAAGTTCTGAAAGAAGGCAAGTAGATCCCGCGAAAGAAACTTCGGCACTAGCTATCATTTTAAAAGAATATGAAAACCTTTTAAGCTTTCTGAAAGATCTAATATGTGCCAAAACAGAAAATCAATATCACCTGGGCACCAGACCTGCCAAGTCTCCGGCTTTTTGGATACCAGTAATTTAGTACAGAAAATGTTGTTTTATATAATCGAGGCATTTTCCGATTTAAAAGAACAACATTTTCTCTAAAAAATTACTGGTGTTCAAAAAGCCAGAGACTTGGCAACTCTGGGGCACTATTAAGCAAAGCCATTAAATAATAAGCCCAGTCAGATAGTGTTAAATTTGTTAGCGGGGACACTAGTGCCTCTTCATCTGCTGCGGAAGGAAGGCGAAACAGAAGTGCGTCGCAGAGAAACGATACGATTTATTTATATCGATATTTTATACGATTTTTATCGTTTGTATCGGTGTTTTGTTTTTGCACTTCCTTTAAGAGCTTGCTAATTATTGGGATCTAAAACTATAATGAAAAAAAAATGGGGAAATTTACTGGATTAATATTTCTATATAAATATAGTGGTGGCGAAGAAGTTGATTTATTTATTAAAAGTTAAATAAAAAGTGATGGAAATTTACATCACTATGCAATTAACCCTTTCCGGCACAGACAAATTATGTTCGTAAAATGTGAAATTACTGACTGACACCGGAATTTACAAACGATTTTTTTAGAAAATATGAACTCCTTATTTTAAGCTTTAATTTTAGAAGCAAAATTTTATTAAAATATTCTTGGTGCCGAATGCAAGCATCCCATCCGCTAGATGGCGCTATTTTCAACTTGTGAAAAGTTTCCCATTTATCTGACTGGGCTTATTATTTAATGGCTTTGCTATTAAGCGATTTATGAAAACGTATACACTTGGTTTAAAAATATACGACAAACACTTTGCCCATTTCATGACCTATATTATATGGTAAGGCCAAAAACGTTTCAAAGAACATGAGAATCGAGAGATTTGAAGCGAGTTCTGGTTAGCTTTTTTGTTTTTGTTATAGGTATGACATAGCATAAAAACAAATTTCTGGAGAAGAGAAAAGGGCCTATATATCGTGAGAAGTATTCATTGCCGATGAAATTGCTTTTGTATCAACGTCTACCAAGTGGAAGTCGAACTATATCAATGAAAATTGAAAAAATGTAAAGGCAGAAAAGATCTAAAGTGCGGATTTCGGTTTTGTTCTGTTATAATGTCACCGGCACAAAAAAGCTAAAATCCTTTAAACATATTTAAAGTTCTTTTGGGACATCTGCAAGCTACGCTGCTTAAAAAGTGTGAAGAAACTTCCACTTTTTCAAGTTGCTAAGGAGTTTGACTAAACAAATGAGTAAAATCAGACGATAAATAAATTTTTATCAGATAATATTGTTGTACACTAAATTACAGGAAATTAATCTAACATAAAAGTAAAATTTTGATCTCCTAATCTTACTTCCATTTTGCAGCCAGCACATCAAGGCATTAAAAAAAATGTCAAAGTTAATTTAGGCACCGACTAATAGAAAGTGCCTTTTCTGAAATAAAAAAATAAATTTCTGTGGTGAAACGGTGAATGTGAGATAGGCAATTGACATGATATAGGCTGCCTGGCAAAGTGTATCCTATACCACAATTAAAAACGCTTAGAGAAGCAACCGGCCTTATACATTTAAAAAATGAAGCACAAAAGACTGCAGAAGAGTATACTTATTGCATTGAATTTCCTTCATATCTATGGACCACAGTTACAGAATGTTTTTAACTTACATCTTCTGCTAATAGTTACATTGAATAGATGAAGGAGTCGTCACAATACCCTGACATACAAATAACACTGCCAAAATTTTAATAAAAGAAGATAAAGCAAACGACAGAGAAAGTTAAGATAGCAATTGTTCATCCAATACTAAAAATTGTGTTCTGCAATCAAAAGAAGCTCTGTCGAACATTGCAACTTTTAAAAAGCAAAACATTATGCCGGTCACATTTTATACAACGTTAAATAATATTGAAGATTTTGTTTGGAAACAAATTGTCAATTTAAAAAAAGGAGGGAAATTTCCGACTTTTTTGTTAAAAAAAAAAAAAAAAAAAAGTTACATTAATGGAATATATCAGTGTGAATTTTTCAACAGCCAGTATGTGAAATAAATTATAATTTCTTATTAATTACGAAATTGCGAATAAAATCTTCAAAATTAATTAATTAAATTTTTATATTATAACAAAAATGTTCACAATAATATACTGTATATAAATTCTTTATTGACATGTTTGCAGAAATTTAAGACAACTTTGCTAATAATATGGAATTTTATTTAATGTGTAGCAAAATTTAATTTTTTAAATCCACTAATTGAAATTTCACATTAATGAATTTTTCAGAATAACGAACTTCAACGGTGGTCTCTACAAATTCGTTGTAACGAGATTTTACTGTATACCTATACAAAGAGATAACTATATAGATAGATAAATAATGTAAATTGAAATAATTTCGTAAAAAGGTAGATAATTCGAATTGTATATTTTATTCTCTATGGAGACAGAAAAATTCAAAATTAAATTTTTATACTCTCCCTGTATCCAAAAGTGCCAGTCACAACAGAAAATCACTGCTCAAAAAGTTTGATTTGAATACCTTCAAAAATCAGAGTTATAGAGAATCCGAAATCGCGACTTATTTCACGGTGCCAAACATTTCGAAACGTGAAATCCGAGGTCACGTTTCGAATTGCGTGGCAAAGTGAAATAGGTCCCAATACTTGACTATAAATGCGTGATTATTGGAGGTATTCAAACCAAACCTTTTCGGTATGAATAAGAAATACAATAGTTATTATTTTTGTGATTCGGCGTATTGGAATGCAAGGACTGTACAAAAATTAAAATTTTGATTTTTTATGAAAATACCCTCCATAGAGAGGAAAGTGCACAAATCCAATTCTCTGCCTTTCTATGATAATTTTTGCAATTTACATTATTATTCTCTCTCTTATAGTTACAGAAATAAACCGTGTTACCACAATTCTTGGGCACTTGGTATTTTTACTTAAACTGAGTTTAAAAATATTATATTCCATCTATCATAAAAATAAATCGGTCAAGTGCAAGTATAACTCGTGCTCGAAGGGTTCGTACATAGAATTTATTAATTACTATTTATTAATTAATAAATTCCCACTACCCCTAATTGTTTCATAATTTAGTTTCAGTAGATTCGGAAAGAGGAAGGGGGAATATTTTTGCAGTACTTTCAACGATATTTCTGAAAATATAATACCTAAAATTAAAAATAATAAATTTTTGAGTTCGATGTTACGAGATCTTTCGAACGATACCCTACATGATGCATAAAAAGAAAAATTATTTTTCAAGTAACTTAATTGATATCTCGGCTAATTACGGACATTTTGTTTCGAAAATCCTTATCAAAAATGCTTGGATGATTCTGTGTCAATAGATACCTCGAGAGCTCATCAACCATCCCACTGACGGCCCGAAAAGTAAAGTTTGCGTGTAACGGAAAAATGCGTTTTGCTCAAAAGCTATGTTACATAGGAACCTCTCTAGTTATTACTAGTTATTTCTAGTTACCTCTACCTCTATAGTTTTCCTTCAACGTTTAAAGAAACTTCTAATACCCCTAAATTTTCATATGTTTAGTTTCAGTAGATTCGGAAATAGAAGGAGGGAGGGGCATATTTTTGCAGTGCATTTCAACTATGTCTCTGAAAATATAATACCTACAATTAAAACAAAGATATCTTTTTATTTCGGTATTAGGAGATATTTTACACGATAGACAAATGAAAACTTTTTTTTCAAATCACTTAATTAGTCCCCTAAATTTTTCCTAAACATATTTGTGAATGGATGTTAATTTGAAAATATGTGCGTATAAAATCTTTATAATTTTCCCAAGTTTGAACTTTCCACGTCTCATAGTTTACGAAAAAAAGGGCTCTGACAGTCGGACATACATACATAGGAGTGTACTTTTTAAGTACAGAATACTAAATATAAATTAATTTCTGACAGGCAAAATTTCCAAAGTCATACAAATATTAGTCAGTAGAATCATAGAGAAAATCGTATGCGTTTTTTTTTTTTAAATTAATTTTATTTAAAGGACGTTTTCGTATAAATGTTGTGGTTGTTATTTATGGTGTTTCTATATGTCGCTTAAGAGCCTACATCAGTCATGCGAAAAACGGTCAAGCTAATGTTAAGTTTATGGGAAGGTTCTAGGGCGATTTCTCGCTCGCTTTTTAATATTTTTAAATAATTTTTTTGCATAGGATAGCTGAGGTCGATCTCTAACGTTGTTAGTTTTTACTTTTTTGATTTTGGTTATAGTTTTTTTATAAGCAGGCATTTTTAATTTTGGAACCGGTAATGAAAGTGAAAGAATTTCATTTGAGAAATAAATTAAGTCGTATAAATAATGCACCACCGCCATTCAAAAGGGTTAAAAAGTATACGATTTAAATGCGGTAAATATTTCCATACAGTTATTAGAAACTAGTTTCTGTATTTGCACGCTAACGTAAATTGTTTCTTTTTTCATATTTCATTGTAAAATGCTACAGAAAATTAAAAATGTTTCTATATATTCATAATTTAAAAACGCCCTATGGACACTCAAAATTGAAGTTACTGAAATTTTGAATTACATTTGATTAATATTAATTATTTATTTATTAAATAATGATATTTGTCTTATAGATAGTCATTCTGAATTCAATTCTAAGTTCCCCTTCGTGAAAAGTGAATACCCTGAAAAAACTCGCGTATTTTTCACAACCCTACTTTTAGAACCAAAGAAATTGGAAAAAAGTAACGAAAAATACGTGAGTAAATACTGTAATTTTCGCCTTTTATCTTCAAATTTCTGCAGTTAAATACGGCGAAGAGTACTATTAAAAATAGCGGCACTGAACTTCCGCAAGTCTTTAAGCTTAGCATCGTGTGAAAGCAGAATTGGGTGTTTATAAACCAGTGGCAGATCGTGACTGACCTTTTGAGGCGTTACATGCATGGCTGCAGCTATTACACTTTTTCTGTCACCACTATATTTAAGAATAAAACCCCGCCAGTAGGCGTTCATTGTCAATCTCTAGCACTACTAACTTCATCATTCCATTTATTTTAAAGGTTGGGAAAGGGTGAAATGAAAGAAAGGCTACAGAAGCTAGGGAACGAGAAAACGTGAGATGACATGGTATTTGGTAAGGTATATCTGAACGGTCATTGTCGGATTTAGGTATAAAACTATCTTGAGATATTTCACAGAATATTATGCATGTCCACAAAAGTAATAAAATATACATAGTAGTACAATAAAATTAATTATCATAATTTATAATTATAAAGAATTATTTTATACATATATTATTTTTTATCACATATTAACTAAAATTTATGTACGTCTTTAGCAATAATTTTGCTGTAGGTCGATAATATTAGATTAAAAGTAACAGCATTTATTTTGTTACCACAATATTCTTATATCTATCCACACTTACTAGATGAATACTTTTAGAAGGGATGATAACTGCTTGAGTTTCAACGGATTTTCACTATTCTTCTTTAAATTTAAAATTTTGTCTCTTCTCATCCCCCTCCCCCACAGCACATAAAATTTAAAATCAGTGAAAAAATTTTATTTCTTCGTTTACTATTTGGTAATTTTTGGTAATAATGAATTTTCAGTTATGGAAGTTCAACTTCCTCGTAGAAAACATTTTTCGTTACTTGCCCCCCCCCCCCCCCCCCAAGCCCATAATATGAAAATTATTTAACAAAAAAGGGGGAAACGAAAAAAATGACTGAATAAATATTAAAATATGAAATTCGTTAAATCAGCGATCCCTAACGCATATATCAGTGCTTCGCGACCATTTAAACAAACAGAAAAAAAAATCATCCTGGGATGCAGCAACCTCATTGTATCGGAATCTCAAAAATGCATGAAATTCGCTAAAGCCGCAATCACTAACGCATGTATGAGCACTTCTCGCCCATGAAAAGAAAAAAAAAGAAATCACTGAATGCAGCAGCCTCTTTCTGCAACATTGCCAAAAATGCCTGAAATTCGTTAAAGCTGCGATCACTAACGAACGTATGAACGCATCACACTGCTCATGAAAACGAAACAAAGCAACAAAAATAACTGGATTCAGAAAATCTTGGTACAGAAATCGCTAAAATTATGAAGTTCATCAAAGCCATGATCATTATAACGTGTTTTGAAAGACTTGAGCTCATTTGAACAACGAAAGAAAACAGATCATGAATGTATTATGCTCTTCACTATGGAAGAATCTTAAAAATAGAAAGCTCTTTAATGCCGTGTTCACTAAGCATATGTTACTTCCATAAAATTAAAGAAATGAAAACAATCGGTGGAATAATTTATTTCGCTCTATACTAATCTCAAATACATAAAATTCGTTATAGACGTAATCGTTGTAACGCTCTTTTCTCTTCGCCCTCATTTTTGAAACTGGGGCCGAAGTGCAAAGGCTAGACCTTCTCTATCCCTTCTGCATTTCTTCACCTGAAAATAGATAGAATAATCCATTTAGTAGGGACAGAGAATGACATTGAAGGCCTTAGTAACTTCGCCTTATTTAATCATAGAAATTCTGCAATTAAATACGACAAAAATTTCTATTAAAAAATACTGGTAACAAAAAAAGCGTAAAAAGTTTACTTGTTAAACTAACGCCCTAAAAATCCAGTCACGAGCCACCTCTTATATAGTTTATTCATTTTTCTGGCCTGCTTTGATCCAAGAAACTCGAATAAGGTGTTAAGAGCTTGTGTTATACTAATTACAAATTAAAATGCAATGATGAACAGTTATGCTTTGTAAATCATTTTAACTTTTATCGATAAGTATATTATTTAGATGCATTTGAATAAAAGTAGGATACATGTATATTCAATGCCAGTGCATTTTTCAGTAAATAAAGAAATTTTCACAAAAAAACAAGGATTTATTGTCATTTTTATCTTTTAGGACCTCACGCACTCCCCCTTGGTTGGAGCCGAAGTGTAGCTGTTCATCCTGGACATCCAAGTTCTCTTTTAGTTGCCATTCCTATATCTTTGGGAATATTGGTGGGAGTTTTGGTCGCCTTAGTAGTTCTTTGCCACAAGCGCAGAATGGATATGTCAGCACCTTTACCAGTTTCAGGTTATAGGAAAGAAGATCCAAAAAAATCGCTTTGCACTACTGATACCACTTTAGATAAAATAGAAGAAGAAAAGCAACTTGAAAGTGCAAACGTCTCAGCAGATGAGGCTGAAGATTATAAAGAGGAAGGTCCAAGCTCTAATCATTTGTACTCTGAGGTTGAGTTGGAGGGTTCAGGAGTGGTAGTAACTAAATTATGCACAGACCAAAATTCTGCCAGCAACTATGATGGTTGCTTCGTCATGAGAAATGAGGTGTGATAACCATGATCGGTAAGTATATTTCTTCTTTAATTTCTAAAAGTATATAGTATGAGAAAAATATGCTCCCCTTCTGTTCATGTGTTAAGAAAGTAAACGTTATCTTAAAATTAACTGTTATAATGAAAGTAAATCTTTTATCACAGGTTCACATAAACCAATAAAATGCACAATTACAGTTTGGAAACTAATTGGAAGATTTTTATTGTAGTTTTTTCTAGCTTTTTCAGATATCGTAAACTATTGTTGCATAAGATAGTAGGAGAAGTTATTGCTAGTTTATTTAATAGGAATGTTCATGCTTTTTTGACAGAGTTGTGTAAGATTATACAAAGCTATTGTTTTGTCTTCTCTAAATCATCCATTTTAGATGCTTTACTCAGTTTATTTCAACATTTTTAGATAACCTGAGACAAAAAGTAATTAAACTTAATAAGCCGATTTACGTGTCATTGCTTAATTCTAAACACCATTAGCAAAGACGTGTCATTTCTAGGTGACATGTATCGTGTCTGAGTTTTAAAAAAATTATTGTAATTATATAAGTTTACATTCCATTTCAGAATGAGATATTTCCACTCCACATACACGCATTTAAAATCAAGTCTTAAGCTATTTTATGTATAATTATATCAATTAATAATATTCTTTGATCTTATTTGATTGTCTAAATTTTATTATGTCATAATACCATTGCGTTATAAAACTTTATAATCTATATTGATCTTAACTGACCCCCACATGTAATTGTAAATTTGTACATATACTCTGTTGAGAGAAAAAATTCCGTCATTTTATATGGAATTTTCTAAATCTATAACTTCCTGTGATCTTATTTGATTGTCATTTATTTTCTTACATCTGAATTTACAAATTTAAATACTCTTGTGACAAACGATATAATATTAAAACTCTTCTGTCTTTGCGGCACACTCGGTACAGGAAAACAGATAAATTTACAAAATCAGTGCTTTTTTATGTAAAGGTATAACAAATGTATGAGTTATAGAATGAGATTCAAACTATACAAAATGACAAAACTGATGTTTCACTTCAGTATTTTACCCCACCTATATTAGTATTATACAGTAAGTGGTACATTAAAAAAATATGCGATGAATAGGCAACGCATAAAAAATGCCTCTCACAGAAAATATGTCAAAACCTCCCGATGTAGCTTAAAATTGCTTTTCATAACAAGATAAAAAAAAATTAATCTACACATAGGAACATTTTTAAAAGATTTTATTTCCTTATTTTAGACATGCAAAAAAATTCAAAATGTACATATTAAAATAGTATTCTACGTTGTCAAGAACACACATTTTCTTGTTATGAACTTGTTCAAAACCGCTTTTGTCACTTGAAAATATTAGCATTGACTTTTTAATAATTCTATCTTTATTAAACGTAAAATAAAGCTTCATCATACAGCCCCGTAATCCGACTTTGCCTTTTATTACTATAGCACAGGAGTACTCATAGTATGTATTTTACGGATATTTTATTCATATTCCGCATAAAAAAAACGCACGAAAAAGACCTCACCTAACAGGTTTGACTGTGATACTGAAAACGTACATGAAATAAATATGGGATGTTTTTATGTTCCTGAAATGAACTATGTGGGTAAATTAACAAAATAAAGTGAGGGGTTTCATAAAGAACTCAGACTACAGTGTAAAAAAATATCTGTTCATTTTACAAAACAAAATTTTAAAACTTTTTATTTTACTGCATAATCTGTTTAAATAACTGAATGTTCGCAATAAATACAGATTTTATTTCGAAGTAAATCTGTACACTGTTTATTTTACTAGCAAAGTCTGTTAAAATAACCAAAAATTAAAAATCAATACAGATATTATTCGTAAAATAAACATTTGTTTACTAGCCCTTGGCTGTCAGTCTTTTTCTGTAGAATCCAGAGATTTTTGTTTTGTGTATTGAGAAATAGACCATTTATTATTCCCATTGTTATTCTTATTTATAGATTTCAATTTAAAATTAAGCCATTGATTTATGCTACTGATATTTATGATTTAATAACTAATTTAATTTTCTTTTCTAGGATTTGTTTGAGAAAACCTTGGGCCATATAATCTGCTTCATGCATATATGTTGTATTAAGTATCCAAGGGAACACAATATTTATATTGACTGTATATCTGTATTTTATCTTACATTTATACACAAAGAAAGTATACTTCATATTTGAGATTTGAAATTTATAAAAAAGTGTACTTATAAAAAAATTACAAAACAATGATATTTTTCTTTCAAAATATATCAATTTTGCATGTCAGATAATAACTATTTCTTTATAAATTTAGCAAAAGAAAATCATAAGAATTGAATATAATAATAGGCTTTTATTTTGCTATGTGTTTCAAAATCATCAAAAAATTGATTGATATTTTAAGTTTGTAAACATGGAGTTTAACAAAAATATATTACAACATATGACACTAAAATCTTGTTAAGAAAAAAGTATTAACATATTCAAATTTCTCAGAGAAGATATCCCGTGAAATTAACTAATAATTTTCATATTTTAGAAAAGCGGTAAGCAAGTTATACACTGAAACAGGTTTATAACCTATGAGAGAATGCTACGTACGGCATCTTTGATGCTATGCAGATGGGATTTCATATTTTTGAAAGGAATTTTTTTTATCATTGGGAGATTTGAGAAGGTAGTGATCTGTATCTCTCGGTAAATAGTTGTCCAAAAATATATGATCTTATGCATATTTAGAGGTTCTATTTCTGTGACAAAGAGAATTTTATCTTTCTTACGATTAAAGAAATGTTGTTCCCATATTTTTAGAAAATATTTCTGATTTATTTTACTGTTTATTTGTCTTATTGTGATTTCTACTGTTTAATATTTCATTGTTAAAGGGGACAGGGAATGTTTAAATTGGATATGTCTATTTTACATTTAGATTTTTGATAAATTAAGCTTCGAATATAAGTATTGTTTTCCTATATGAATATGTATACATGTTTTGAAATAAGGTATAAAAAATTTAAGGGCGAAAATGTTTACATTTGAAAAAAAAAATCTATAATCCTGATTCTAAATGTCCCATGTTCATTTTGATTTAAGTGAAATAAACAAATTTTTAAATATAAATTCATTTTACTTGATTAAACAAATCCATGTCCTTGTTTTTGGCATGTCAATCATTATTAAAATTAAAATTTTCTCCAAAGATGCAAAAATTTCCTTTTTTGTTTTTGTAGTATTCCATTTACGAGTTTTTATATCTTGCAGCTATCCCCGGATAAGAAAGTGAATTCACAGCTTTTTGTACAAGACAATGAACATATAGTAAAAAAATAAAAAGAATAGGGAAAAAATAATCTATAGGGATTTGCAGCATTTGTTGCAAAAGAAACTTAAAACATAGAAAACCTAATTCAAATTTTAACAAAGCGTTAATCGATTTCTAGCTAGTTTAAAGTGATTCCGAATAATACATCAAAACTAAATTTTACCCAAACAATAATTTTAAGACATTCTTTTCAGCCTAATAACTTTTGTCGAATAAAATGTTTATTTTTAAAAGATCCTGTCCCCTTAAAACTAATTTGAATTCATCGTAAATTTTGATGAATCAATATCTTTTCTGTAATTTCAATTTTCGCACTTAATTTAATTTTGTGTTTTAATTTTTCAATTAATGCTTTCTGCTCGAATACTTAATATTGAAAGTGTGAGAACAATTTATTTCCTTATTTATGTTAAATGTATATATCTTCTAATTGTAAAGTTTTATATGTTATGATGATATTTAATATATGTTGTAAACGTATATGTTGTACTTACATTTTAAGTATGCTTAGTACATTGCAGAATAAAAGAGAAATATTAAACTTTTTAAAAGAATACATCTTTTATATAAAACATACATTCAAATGTTTAGCAACAGTGCAGAGTAAAATGTTCTTTAATTTTTTTTTTTCAAACATTTGGAAGTTGCTTTTAAACATAATTTTTTAAATAAATTTCTGTTTACAATTTATATGTTTGTTCAAAGTTAAAGAATACTGACTATTAGGAATAGAGTTCATATATGTAGTATATGTCCGGATTTGAGTTTTTTCCAATATCCTACATTGATTTATACTAATCTGGCACAAAATAAATTTTTAGACTTAAAAATACATAGATAGTTATAGTGAAAAAACATTTGGAAGAATCTCTTTATATCGTTAAAAAAATTAGTTTATAAGGCATATCAGTATACATATAAAACTTAATTAGTTTTAAAATTTAATTTAAATATCAAATAATGTACATGTTTTTTTTCTTTTTTGTAATAAAACTACAAGTCATAGAAGTAATTGCAATGATCTACCTAAGAGACGACTTCTTTTGCACAGTTTACACTTTTCTTTCAAAGTATTTAATGATAAATATGTTTAATTTTCTCTTTAAATGTCCCTCTTTTTCTTATCAATATATATAAATACTGAAAAGTTTTATATAAACAAACATATATTTAATCCCTTTAATCGTATTTCTTCGTGATTCACTCTTGAAGTGGTTCACTCTTCTGTCATGTTTGTGTAATTTGGTACCACTCAAAAATAAAATGTCAAAAATATGTAAGCATATCATTTTTAACATTTTATACTATACAGTCTTTATTAACTACTTCAGTACGACTATTCTCTAAAAGTATGTTATTCGTTGTTGATATTTGAACTTCTGTTTCAGTATCAACATTACACGAATTCTTATAAAGTTTAATACAATAAAAAATGAAAATAGAAATGCCAGAAAGATATTCTGATAGGTATTACTCAAGAAGTTTACTAAAGTGATATTTTCTAAGAAAATAGCCACATGAAGAGATTTAACAATAAAGCCTAAAATCACAAATACATACCATTAATTCACTTTGACAACAGCATATCATTTTTTTGCTTCTATATGAGAAACAAAGTTTAATTGTAGAAGCAAGTGCATCTTAATACCTGAGAGGCTTCAGATTTACATTAGGAATGTTTATAATTTTTTTTTGTTTATATTTATTTCAAAAGTAATTCTTAGAAAAGTTGATGTATGTTATTAATAATCCCAATGTCATTTATATATGGATTTTATGAATTATAAATGGACTTTTAACTCTACACTGCATAGTGATGCATATAGAAATAAATTAAAATATCAACCTGTTCCCAATTTAGGAGAACTGGTATTGACGAATCTATCCATTTATAAACATAAATTAAATTTGTTATCAAAAGTTTTAAATTTCAACCTTTTAACTTAAATACTTATTTCTATTTATTTTCATATAGAAGAACACTTTTCTAAAACCTCAATTTCATATTTAAAAAATAACTTTTATGTGTTTTGGGTGTAGGGCGTGGATGTCAAATACAGTTCCAAAAGAAAAAAATCATGTAGTGTGGGGTAATTACAAACATACAACAAAATATTATTTAATATAAAGAATATATATACAAAAATATAATTTCTTTATTCTGAATTTTGAAATTTTATCATAACTATGTAATGAAGAAAATTAGTAAGTTGCTATTTATTTTACCAATTTATAATAAATAATTTAAAGTTTCCAAATGATGCATTTAAATTCAAAATAGCTACGTATTTTTTTATGTTTTCCCTTCCAAATCTTTCTATTAAACTATTTTTACTGAACGCTTACCTGTAATATTTGTATGTATTAAATGAACTGTCTAATTAAATTTCATCTCAATTTTACATGGTTAGTACTAAATGTATGCCCACGAAAAAAAATCTACAGAGACTAGCTGTAAATTAATACGTAGACATTTTAAAATAAATTAAATCGAATATATGATTAGATCTATATTTTTTTAGCATCAGATAATTTATAGCAGTGATGTTAAATCCTGGCTTCCATTTATAATTAAACAACTATATAAAAAGTAAAAGGATTGCTAAGGGAATATGAAATACAAATATTGAAAAACGGCTGGAAGTTTGATTACTTTGTCAGATGAGACTAAGCGAGCTTAATTAAATGTGCAGTTTTCTACCAGGATTATTCATGTTGCATATATATTTTTTGTTTTCTGAAAATTGCAAATTTCTTGCAGCTAAACAAAATGGCAACTTCAGTTTCATATATGTACATTTTCATGATAAATATGTGGTATTCACCATTGTATGAATAATTTTATATCATCGTTTACAACTAATATCTGTAAGAATTAGAAATTGTGATAGATTTTATGTTGTGTTTGAACTCTGTAAAATGAGAAAAACGTTTTGTTCGTGGTATTCTTTTCCCCATGTTGTGTCATTTTGAGTATATAAGTATTAGCTGTTATTTATGTTGTAAATCATATCACAAGAGTCGATAAAATATTGTTAGTTTTCTTGCACATATCTATTTGTATGTTTATGTAGCGTTTTAATAAAGTTGTTATTGTTCATTTTATTTATTTTAGTGCATTTATTTTCAAATCGAATAAATAAACACCTAATTCTGTTTTTACACGACTATAGGTTTAATGTTATGCTGACATTAGTTACCACTATTTTTCAATTGTAGTCTTCACCTTATTTGATCACAGAACTCTTCCTATAAAAAAGGCGAATATTACTATTAAAAATATTGGTATTCAGATTTCACAAACCATTAAACCTATAATCCTATAAAAACAGAATTAGGTGTAATAGAAAACAGTAATGGGAATATATTTTCCTTTCAATGCATTTTAGTGTTTAAATTTAATGCGTATAAGTGGAGTCTGGCCAAAATGTCGTTTTAGTTGAGTTTCGGGGAACATTTGGTTTCGGAAATAAAACTGAACATTCGGTGCATGCCGAAACTGTTAGTGGCATCTCATTAGAGCTTGGCTATAGAAGAACCCATGAACAGCCCATAGAGGCTTCGGGTGTTTTCATTCATGGTATCATTGTTTGACCATTCGGACAGTATTGATGACAAAAAAGCACTTACTATAACAATAACTGTTCATTATTTGTAAAATTAATATAAAAAAATACAAGATGTGTATATGGCTAAAATACATGGATGGAAATAGAAATAGTACTAAATTTTAATATAAAACGACTTGTAAGAATTTAATATTATTTCATTTATTTATAATTATTTCAATGTTTGTATTTCTTTCTGCAAGAACAAAGAATACATTTCTTTCAAAGAATGTTTATATAACTTAATAAAACATTTTTTTCCATGAACACGATATTGATATTTATAATATAGCTTTCGCAAAAAAGCTCTTGTTTATTTATTTTTATTAATTCTCTATACTACAGTTAATTTAAATACCGCAGTGACTCCTAACTATACAGTTCTCAGTATAATGCGTCTTTTTCAATGTACAAAAAAAAATTGAAAATAGTTTTTTATGTTTGGCATAAAATCTACTCTAATCCATCACATTACGTTATGTACATGCAACTTTGAACACTTGGCAAAATTTGTAGTTTTTTTTTCACAGAAAAACAAAGGATTACCTTTTCCAGATTTTATCACTAAAATTATCGTGAAAAACACGTTTGTGCAGAAGGTTCTTGTAAAACTCCCAAGTTTCTGCAAATTCTTTTTAAAACTACTGAAATGCTGATTCATTGGGCTAAACAAATTCTGAAAAAGACGTTTGTGCAGATGGTTCTTGTAAAGGTTCTAAGTTTATGCAAATAATTTTAAAATATGTGAAATGTTAATGTATTATAAAAAGCAGTCATGTATTTAAATGAATTATAAAATGTCGTTGGATAAACATAATAATTAATATTGACAATACTTTTCTAAATGTTTGTCCATTTCAGGGGCAAAGTAAGCCTATTGCTAAAATGTTAAAATGATTGAATTACAGCAGAATTTACAAACAAATTTATTTTAAAGTAAGTAAGCGCTTTTCTTCTTGTAATAATGTACGGAAAATTTTATTTCAGAATTCTAGTGCCAGTGGGGCATTGGGGATTCAAATTAAGTCGAATAAATATAGACCACCACACTTCAAAGGGTTAAGTGGCTTACTCTTATGTACAGTGGGGGCTAAAATTGCGGAAATTTTTGAAGTTTCAATGTTTTTCAACATTCAAATGTTTATAAAATATGTTAGACGTATTTCATATAGAAAAGTCATACATCAAATGAAAGAACATTAATTCTGAATTCAACAAATAGAGATGAAATCTGTACATTAGAAGAAAAGGTATACTACTTTCAGTCAGACAAAGGAACACATGTGCGTGCGTTTCAAGAAACGTATTTTAGGAACAGATTCCACAATCCTATCGAAATCGTCGTTCTGAGGACCAATTATCAGCTGTAGTTTATGAGAACGTGCAAGGTCATGTTCAAAGGCGAAAAATATCAATTAAATAACGTATTTTGTAATCAATTAAATAACGTAATTTGTATTGTATGAATGACCATGAAAACAAAAGAATACACAGGACGCATTTCGAGTTAGAAATCTTTAACATCCCGGCGGATGACGCGATATCAGCTAAAGTAAACACATGCCGTAAGGGGACAAAATTCAAAATGAACAGAAGGGAAAAGAGGAGAACTTACAAAGAATATGACAGGTGGCGCTATGTGAAAGGAAAAAAACAATCATAAAGTAGCACACGCGAAAGAGAAAAGTGTAGCCAAAATGATAGTGGATAAAAGAGAGAGTGAGAGAATGAATAAATACATCAAAAGAAATAAATTAAAAAATATAAATATAAATAAAATAAAATAAAAACTAATTAAATGAACAATCAATAAATAAATAATATTAAGGATACAAAAAATTAAAAAAAATGAGGAAAAAATTACAAAAGTAATTTCCAAGTTGAAGAGAGAAAAGAAGATGATGAGAGATCATTAACAATATTATCGGAATTTTTAAAAATAAAAAATGCTTAATCCAAATGAGTGGGTTATTATTGTTTTTTCCTTTCAGCTAGCGCCACCTGTCGCAGTATGTGTAAGCTCTCCTCTTTGCACTTCTGTTCATTTGTGACCTTGTCCCCTAACAGACAAGTGTTTATTATGGATGATGACGGGCTGTTAAAAATTTCCATTTTGAAACACGTCCTGATCTTTTGTTTTTATGGTGATTCATACAAAGTTTCATTATTTAATTGTGATTTATTGCCACTTTGTCGGTTCTGTTTTATCCGTGTTTAAGATCAGTTTTTTTGCTGCATTTTGCAGAATAAAGTTGGTTACTGAAGTACAATTACGGTTGTATGTTTCTATGCATTGTTTAGTGCTATTGGCGGTGTAAAAAATAAATAAAAAAAATCTCGTCGAGGGAAAGTAGTGAGTGGTCACCTAGGAAGAGATCCAGGATTGTTGTGTTATGTGAAAATGGTATTTCCATTGCGAGAGAATTTGGTGGGAATGTGATTACATCAGGAATACGAAATTTTGTTTATGATATCAGGAAACACAATCTATACAAAACAAAGAAGGAAAAATCCGCAAAACATGCAAACAGTTGTTGATTATAGGATAATAAAACAAATTTCACTCAGGGGCAGATGTATGACATCTGCGGCCATTAACAATGAACTGAGTGTAACTGTTGTTTTTGTCAGTGCAAAATCGATATGGAGAAAACTAACGGAGGTTGGCTTAAAAGGTATGATTTCTCGAAAAAAGCCATTGCCGAATAAAAAGAAGCGGTGGAAACGAATACGGTAGACAAAAGGCACATTTCAGGAACAGAAATTCAGTGGAAACATGTGAGATGGACTGACTTAAGTAAGATATCGATATACGGTAGTGATGGGAGAAAATATGTGAGACGTTGCATCGAGGAAGAGGTAGATCCAAATGGTATTCGAGCAATAATAAAGAATCCTACAAGTGAATGTATATCAGTAAATGTTGCCGGCCGCCTTCATGTCATAGTCACAATGAACAGCGAAAAATACAGTGATACCATCCTACAAGCAGAACTTTTAATTTCTATCAAGGATATTTTTCCAGCTAATGTCCCACATTTTGGCAGAATGTTCAGCTTCCTGCTACACTGCAGTCATATGCATACAGTGGCTCACGAAAAATGACATAGATCATTTGAGATGGCCAGAAACAGCCCAGATCTGAACCCCATAGAGCATTTGTGGTTCCCTGTAAACCTATGGTGCATCGGAGGCTTCAATTCGATAGAAACAGTTAATTCAGGTTATAATTGTCTCATGGAGCAACATAATAAAGTAGGAACACCTCCAACCATTGGTTGGCTGAATACTACTTCGCTGTGCTATGTGCTGTCTTGAAAAATACAGGATATCCAACACAAAAGTGATCAGTCAATGATATCATGAATACACAGGGATTTTCAACCTAAGTATTGTTTTCACTGTATACCTGGGATGAGATTTCTCCGTTTTTTTTTTCATACCAGTATAATATTCCAGATAATGTTTCTTTATTTAATCGGAGCATTCTACGATTTAACAGAACAACGTTTCCTCTAAGATTATACTGGTAAGCAAAAAAGCGGAGAAATATCATCACTGCTGTATACCTTCTCCTACAATGCAAATATTTGATCTAATGTTAATTGTATTAAATTCCGCATTAAATTGTCGTTCATTTGATATATGGATCATGCACTGCATAAAATGTAACAATTTTATAACCATTCAAATTTAAGAAACAATCCAATTTCATATAGTGTCCGCAATTTCGGTCCCTATTGTAAGTAATACAAATAATGTTTCTTCACAGTAAAGTACATAATACAGGGTTTGTACGCTTTTACCAAAATTTTTAATAGAACATTTTCATTTAATATTTAAATAGCAGAAGTTGTAGACCCCTGGTTTAATTGCAGGATTTGTAATACTTTTCTGCCTTTACATAAGGCGAAACATTCTATTAAAAATTGTGGTAACAACGTAGGAACCCTGTAATATCATATTGGGTTTTAAGCATAAAGAATTTAAATGAAATTAAGTAGCTAAATGTTAATTTATTAAAGATACTATTTCATATTTATCTCGAAAAATATTTATTATGCGGACTTTTATTGTGCTAAAAAAATTCTTTACTGCCTTTTATATAATTTATATGTTTCTAAAAATTAAGAGACAACAGATTCTCTTTTATGAGTTGCTCTCAGATATGCGCCAGTCTTGATCTGAAATGCATCTCTTTAAATCGCGTATAAGTTGGAGGTTACTGTATTGAAATTAGTCGAAACATCAATAACAAATTAAATATAAACACCAATAAAGAATAAAAAAATTAAAAATACACACATATATTTTAAAATTTCTACTGAAATAATAATAATTGAAAATGCACATTCACATATATGCATAAGTAAATGTGTCCCTGTAAAGATAGGTATGTGTGTTTGTGATTAATTAATTACTAATCTTTTTCTATATATGTTTACACTGAGAGCTTAACATTTCTTTTGAGACAATTCCGTTTCCGTTTTCGGCATGAAAAACTTGTTTCGGACGGGCATTTCATATAACACTTTCACAAATCTTTACATTTAAAATTTTCGTATTTAACAATGTAAATTTATTATACCGTTTGAATTGAATATATTATAAAGAAAAAAAAACATTTCGTTTTAAAATTAATTTTTCAGCTTAACAGTAAACATGCATAATCTGTGTGGATAAAAATAATTTCTGTAAGGTAATTAATTTTTCTTCATTATTTCTTTTAACTGACATAACATTCGATAAGAAAAGTTAAAAACATTGTGTGTTCAAAAGAATGTAAGTACTGACCTTGATCATATCTTTCAAAAGAAATTCTCGAGTTAGCACATTATTTTACAAAGGAATTTCTTCATAGTCCAATGCTCAGAAAGAACAAATAATACTCGTATATATATATATATATATATATATATCCAGATAGTAGTGCATAGGTCAACCATTCGCTCGAATAACAGAGCAATTATATGGCTTGGTAGTGATTTAGGGAGCTCTTGAAAATGAAATGTTAGTAATATCTCCCAACAATGTCTCTTTCGAAAATCATGCATCGAACATAATAGTGGAGGGATAACTAAAAAGGAAGAAAAGAGCGTTCCATTCCCGCAATTTCACAATAGGATTAATATATGCCAATCTAAGAGGACAAAACTAGTACAGGCTTCGTACGGGTACCGTTACTTTTCCAGGTGGCATACCAGTATATTTTTCTAAAAAAATACATCAAGTTCAAACGTGCGAAATTTCACCTTATTTAAGAACAGATTATCTATAAGACAATACTGGAACCGAATAATTTCCTGGTCTTAAAATTCCAGGACCCGTACGAACCCTGTAGTAGACGATTCAAACTCACGGGAATTCTCTTCCAACTATTTTTTTTCAAAACGCGAAAGTTGTGGAAGTGAATTATTGTGTTAGATGTCATTACCACAAGGAAAAATAATTCTAATAAACAGTGTTGCAAGTTTGGCGGTTTTTTTACTCCAATTGCTTGATTGCTGCAACTTTTTGAGATAGCAATATTCGCTTTGTTTAATATGTCATTAAAGAAGACGAATATTACTGTTTCAGAAAAGTTGTACAATCAAGCAATCTGAGTAAAACGAAAACTCCCTACTGGCAACATTGATGATAACTGAAAGTAGATAATCGCCAGTATGGAACTATTATATCACCAGCATTCGTATCTAAGACCCAATTATAAGACATAGGGATGTACGTACATGTAAACGCAGAGGTACCAAGCTCTCATTAATCTTCCGTAATATGTTTGTTAATTTGACCCAGGTTTAATATGCTTTGCACCAGAAATCTTTTTAAAAAATGAAATTAAATATATTCCACGTAAAAATCTAAAATTAAATAAATAAAGATTCATCAAATAAATTTTCTTGTTCGAACCGTTGTTAAACTAGGTAAAATTAAACCACACATTACGGAATATTAGTGGGAGCTTTGCATCTCTGTAAACGCATTCCAGACTTTACAAAATCACAACATACCTACGGATTTCCTGTCTGGCATGAGAAATTAATGGTTTTGAAAAATTTCCAACCCACTTGAATTCTATATGAAAATTTAGAACCGGTATTCATCTGGCCATTTAACACGTTTCTAATTTTATCAACGGCTCATTGTCGTTGAGATTTTACATCAAAACTATGCGCTTTCCAGTCAGACAAGGGAAGCGATGCGGTCGTCGACTGCTATATCCAGCTTTCAACATACTTTGGCTAATGGCTTTTCTGTATACGCTTGTAGAGTGTAGTTATATGTTACAAAGGCGCAATGGCGGCTCATCAGGGGTTCAAAATCACTTTACTACCAGTATTTTAATAAACTAATAAATGCATCCTTGTTTAATCGTAGAATAATCCGTGAAAAGATAAAGTCGTATTTAATATATTAAAATTATGGTAGAAAAGTGATTGTGAACATCCTGACGAGCCGTCACTGCAAAGACGTTTTGAGATTCTGAGATATTATGCGATGAACCACAGTCTTCTGTTTCTGGTCTCATACAAGTGTTTGTACCAATTGAATTCAGTTAAATAATTCTCTGTAGCCCTGACACCTTTCTTTTTCTTACCCAAGCATGTCTTATAAATACATTACTCATTTCTTACGCAGAGCTGCCAAGTCTCTGGCTTTTTGGATACCAGTATTTTAGTACAGAAAAAGTTGACTTTTTTAATCGGAGCACACTGCGATTTAAAAGAACAACATTTTCTCTAATAAAATACTGGTGTTCAAAAAGCCGGAGGCTTGGCAACCCTGCCTTACGTCACATTTACGTTACCAGTTGCGAGATTACTCTTTTCCAAGTTTATATGTTCCCAATACTACGCTCTGTTCTTTGGCGTATTTTGTCATTTGTGATACATATTCTAACCATGAAGTGCGTACTTTGTGTTTAAAAAGATAACGCATAAATAGAAAATGAATTTAAAATTTGTTTGGTACTATATAGAAATTTAAAGCTCACTTCATTATTTATAATTTGAATTCAAGTAAAAAATCTGGTAATTCATTAAATTGAAAGTGATTCGTAGACTATTACATCAAATAAAGTAGATTATTTACCGATGAGCGAGATACTTAGAAAATCTTAATGTAAAATGTTTACATGCCTTCTGGTAAACTATGCAAACATTTTTGTATTTCTAAAGTTTAAATATATTTCCCTTATTTTTACACTCGCTAGGGGACTATCAAACATGGTACACACCAATTTTGGTGATTTTAAATTATGTTGTAGAGGTCACACTCCTAACTGTTCTGGGGAATGGTTTTCTTCAAATGGCCCTTAGCTTTTGAGGTTAAAGTTCAGCGTATGTTTAAAATACCTATTAGTTCTTTGTACGTGGTCTTCGTGGCGTCCAGGTATAATGCGTGTCCGCGGGCCAGATAGCGAGGGTTCTATCATTCCTTGTGATTTTTAACCTTTTTAATTAATTTTATGTTTTGGACACGTTACAAGTTTAAAGCAGAATTAAAAATTGCTGCAGCTTTTTTTTTCCCCTAAAAAAATAAATTTACGTTTTTGAATTTGTAATGCCTTTTTCTTGACAAAAATTGCAAGACTTGTTCCAACGTTGTATGTAATTACCAAATTTTCGTCATAATTAAGAGTATTTGAATCCCGGTAAAATAACAAGATGTGCTTGTTAAAATTCCGGAAGGAGAATGACTTGAAATGGTTACAATAATGGCGGTTATAACAATATTTGGCGTTTATCACTTGCATCTGGCTAACATTAAAGTAACATATATATATATATATATATTTGTTACTTTAATGTTAGCCAGGTGCAAGTGATATATATATATATATATATACCGGGTGAACCAAAAGTTCGTTAAAATTTTAAAAATTCATGAAAAAGGAAGAAATTATAATAAAAAAGTGCGGTTTTCAAGAATGGGCTCACAAGGTAGTAAGATTTTTTTAGCATCAGAAAAAGTTTTAGTTACAAAAGTCACCTGTGTAGGGCACTAACATGTGAAAGATTCAACAGAATAATGCAAATTAATCCTGCTCCGGTTGACTTCTGGTTGTGGGGCTATTTGAAATCACTTGTGTACCGTTCATCACCTTCAACATGAGCCGAACTCAAAGATTCTATCTGTCGTGAGGTTTCTGCAATTCATTCGGACATGTTGCATTCAGCTGTAACAGGCGTTGTGAGTCGCCTTAGTTGTGTCGTACAATGTTCAGGAGGTCATGTTGAACAATTGTTATTGCAAGAATAAATGGATGGAGCGCACTGTTGTCCTGTTCATTGTGTTTCATGTCGTCGGCGCCCTCCACCAGTCACATTTTAACTAAAACGTTTTTGCTGCTAAAAAACATCCGAATACCTTGTGAGCCATGTATTGCAAACCGCACTTCTTTATCATAATTTCTTCTTTTTTATGAATTTTTAAGTTTTAACGAACTTTTGGTTCACCCGGTACATATGCAGTCAATCTTGTTTAATATGAACACGGCTAAAAGGAGGGCAGTGTTAAAACGACCAATTTGCACGTTCAGAATGGCTCATCATATAAATTATATTCAGATTTTCCATTCTTTTTACGAGCTACGAAAGCAAGATCAGGACTAATACAAGCAAAACATCTGTTCATTTCAATGTGATTTTCGATGAAATGTAATGTAGAATTTTGAAATACATTCCTTTCTTTATTGAACACTGTTCTCTCTCAGCGGTAATATTTCTACTCTGTCTGTCGAAATATAAAAAATTATCAGTGTTACCGGAAAGAATTTTAACGATATTTTTCAAAGAGACCCCCCACCACCACCCAAGAAAATCTAAAGGAATGCCTCAAGAACTTTAAGGAATGAAGGAAAGATGTGAGAGATAAGACCACTTCAAATAGCGCCCATTGTATAATTTACAACTGAGCCATTGAAAGGAGGACATAGAAAAAAACCTTTATGTGTTTCTTACTTTAAATCCGGACTCTGTGCTATATTAAGCAGACTTTCCACGTCTTTTATTCCACTGTTAAAATGAAAAGGATATGTAAAACAACATCTAGGAAACGGCAGTGATTATTGCCGTGTTTGACGCATTTTTCAGAGAAACTTTATAATATTATGTTAATTTAGCATTGACATAAGTATAGCAAGTAAAAATAATAATTAGTTTTTTTATGTATGTGTTTTTAAGATATTAATGTTCGTCTCGGGTATTACGGGTAACGGTTAATACGTGGTCTTATATAATTCCCTTCCTTCTCATACTACCGAGTTTGACTAAATATATAAATGTATAGTAAATATAACAGAATTCAGACAAGTTGCTTTATTTAATGTTAAAATGGCCCACTTTCCCAGTTTAACAAAATTTTGAATTTTTTTCCCGAAACCCATGGTGAATTTTCAGAAATATAAAAGTATAGAAATATATTTAAGAAATAACAACTAAAATACATTACGAACAAAAAATAATATATTTTTTTACTTTACAACTTTATTATGTAATCTTCTGAAAAGAAAGCCACAAAAAGTTTTTAAAATCTTACCATATATTTTTTAAATAACATTGTTAAAAATAATAAACAATTAGAACGTGAAATATGTGTGCTGTTAATATGATACCATCAAATATTTTGAAAATTAAAAGTTTCAACATTGAAATTAAATCTGCATCAAACCACTAATGATAAAATAGCATATACCTTGGCGTCAAAGTCTATTCTGAATCTTCCCACAGAAATCTGATAGTATTTATCATTTTCCCGTGTAAAAATCAAATTCTATTATAAACTAACTTTTGATCATCATTAATAATTTTGGATGTAGTCTAGGTAAGATAGGATTTAGTTAAATTTCTCCCCTGATGAGTTATATCTTACTAGTGCAATTGTAAAAACTCAGAAATACAGAAATAAACAACCAACCACACGTTAATAATAATAATAATAAAACCATTGCGAAAAATGGTACATCTCAATTATGTCTTGCAATGAAAATTTTAGTCAGTAGCCAGTGGCAAATCGGTTCTTTTAGCTTATTAGAAAATTTATTGCACTCTGCATTCCTGGTGAAGAAGATTAAATAATAAAATTCCTTATATACAATTTACAGTACATAACTTTATGATAAATATGTTAAAACACCATATAAAATAAATAAAGAACACAGAATTCAATGAGCATTAATAATTATGTAAGAAAAATTTCTTTTTGATTATCATAATAAAAAATATGTCATGTTGTCTATTTTGTTTATTTGTCGAATTGAGTATTTTGATTGGTATTTTGAGGTATAATTTAATTAAAATAAGTAATAAAATAGGTAAAAAATATCATTAAAAATAATTGTTGAGAAAATCTAAGCTCTTATTATAATAGGGTTACGTTATTTAAAATACCAAAATTCCGACATCTAGCTCTTTCCTGCCTTTGGCCAAATACAGCATAAATAATGAATGATCGTATTGATCTCGAATCAGTATTTAAAAAAAGGAATCAACATTAAAGTCATCCGATAAAATTAATTAAATGTAAAATGCATGCATTGTTTGGTTTCGTAGAAACTCTAAATTATGAGATGAAATAATTAATGAATTTAATTCCGATATGAGCAACATTAATATTAAAATTAACGCAGATATTAGGCCTTAAAATTAAGTAAATTAAGTCACATGATGCAAGCATAGAGAACAACAAATTTAAAATTAAATATTTATAATTATTTACATTTTAATGTATACAAAATTTAATACACATAATTTAATACATATAATTAAATTGATCCACATCAAAATAGTTAAAAACATTATATCACTTTTCTAGGTTCTCATTAATCCATTTAGTTATACTCTTAAATCAGGGTTCGTACGTTCTTACCACAATTGTTTAATTGAAAATTTCTATTTAATATTTAAACAGCAGATATTGCATGCACTTCGTTTAATTGCAGGATCTGTAATGTTTTTCTACATATATGAAGCGAAAAATTCTATTAAATAATTGTGGTAAAAACGGACGAACCTTGAATTAATTAGATTACATTTCTTTCTTATTGTTACATAAATTAATACATTCATTTTGAACGACTCAACTTAATATCAACAATGATTTTAAAATATCAATTACTACAATTCAACGTTTGAGATTTTTAAAATAAACTTATGCTCGTTTTGAGTATTTTAACATATAAGAATTACAATTAAAAATCGCAACATAAAACTTTCCAATGGGATCCGTTCCCTGAGTAGACACGTGTACTGTCAAATAAGCATCTTATGCAAATTACATGAACCGGGTATAAGAATATATAGGAGTCGGTATAACGGGAACGAAATGGATAATTCTGGCAAACTTCCACCACTAATTTTAAAATGTGTTCTTTGTCTTAATTAATCACAGTTATTAAAACGGACAAAAAGACTTTTGAAAATTAGTGGTAGATTGAGCCTGATTGCCTATTTCAACCCCGAAAAGTTGGCGCCTATGTAATTGTAAATTGTGTTAAACTCGATATGACAGTAAATTTTCTATACAACTTACAATACCTGTTACTACGCCGAAACGGAAGGTGTTTCAATTTCGACATTCCCTCTCTAGTTGTTTGACGTCTCCATTGTCAGAACACATTCTCTTTAACAGTAAACATACCGGTAATTTTACTCAAGTTTTATAAACATATATTTCCAAACAGAAGGTTTAAAAAAAAACTATTTAGCTTTATTATTTAATCTATTTTTGTGTGCTTTATGTTTTACCAACTGGAAAGACCGACTGGGATCGGTTAAAATTAACTTTGTGTTAAACTCGATATGACAGTAAATTTTCTGTACAACTTACAACGATCAGTTCTTTATACCCTTATTGGTTAAATTCTGTTTCTAAGAACGTTCTATGGACTGTGATTGGTTAAATTCTGTTTTGGGGAACGTTTTATGGACTCTGGTTGGTTGAATTATGTATCTCCGAGCTATTGGGAATTTCTAGAATATTCCTTCAGATTCTGAAAAACAATTTTTTCGCCAGATGTCGGCAAAATTTCGCGAAAAGTCTCATACTTGGCACATTCTTTCATTTACCGCCAAGCATGTGTACCAGCATTGGTAATCTTGAAAGACATTTTTCTCGTCAAATATTTCAAATGGCGCCAACATTTCGCCGACTTTGCGATTTCGTTTACTGCCAACTGTTCATGGACTTAATAACTGTTTCAACATTTATACCTATTGAAATGCATTGGCCCGTAGTGACCCCAAAATGTCCCATTAATTTAATTTTCTCGAATATGTGACCTAGCCCAATGGTCTTTTCGTAACCTAAAAGGTAAACACAAAATTTAGTCAAAAACGTTAGAGCTGTCTTTTAGATAAAATTAGCTTGAAACTGTAGTGACCCCAAAATTCACCCACTAATCGATCTTTCTCAAACATGTGACCCAGTCCAATGTCTTCTTGTAACCCAAAACGGTAGGATGCAAAATTAAGTCAGAATCGCTAGAGCCGTCTTATCAGTAAAATTAACCTGAAAGGTAATGACCCAAAATTGACCCACTAATCAATTTTTTTCAAAAATGTGACTCAGCCCAATGGTCTTCTCGTACCCCAAAATGATGAAATATAAAATGTAGTCAAAATTTGTTAGAGCCATTTTTTAGATATAATTAGCTTGACCCGTAGTGATCCAAAGTCGACCTATTAATCGAATTTTCTCTAACATGTGATTTAGCCGAATGCTCTTCTTGTAATGGAAAATAATAGGATACAAAATTTTGTCAAAATCGTTCGAGCCTTTTTAAAATAAAATTAGCTTGACCCGTAAGTAACCCAAAAATGACCCACTAATCGAATTTTCTCGAATATGTGACTTATCCCAATGGTCTTCTCGTAATCCAAAATGGTAGGAAGGATACAACATTTAGTCAAATCCGTTTAAGTCATTTTTTAGTTATAATTAGCTTGAACCTGACCCGTAGTGACCAAAAATGACTTACTATCGAATTTTCTCGAACATGTGACACAGATCAATGGTCTTCTACTGTAGGATACAAAATTAAGTCAAAATCGTTAGATAGAATTTGCATACACACACACACACATCATTTGCTCATATTATAATATATGACTTATATTATTATTATCTGGTTCAATTCAAAATATGTACATTTGGTATCAGTCAAATGACCGGTTGTTTATATATTTAGTGTTAAACTAACTTTTTGTTTATCGGCCGTTATTTTTTTATTACCGTTATGGCTAAACGCAATTATACTTCTTCATCAGATCTTCTTAACGTAGGTGTATAACAACTCCGTGATCTACGAGCATCGTAGTAACTCAAAAATCAGCCAACTACGTAATTCCACAATGCTGCTTGATTCTCAGGAGTACGTCATTCTAAAAATCTAATAGATCACGAGAAAATCTAAAGAATATACCTCTAAGAGAAACATCAGTGCGATATATCAAAAAATCCTCGTAATGGAGATGTTCTTATACTTTAAACTTTACTTCAGGGGCTCTGAAATCTCTGGGATTCTTGGTAATTGGCGCTTAGATGTGCGCCCTTATATTGGCGCATGCAGGTGTCTTTCAACCTGAATGCTAGACTTGTCGCATCATCCTCAGTGTTGTCTTTCACGGTGATTGTAAATCAGGGCGTCGTAAGACTGTCATTTCCATTGTATTTACAAATTTACAAAGCAGACTTTAATTAGCCTGATTCCACCATTAGATAATTGCTTTTTCCCATATGTGGAAAATTCATAGGGATATAATAAAAAAAATTAAAAACCAAAATTTATAATTGACTATAATTTAAAATTTTTTTACCTCTATATTAGTAATGTTAAACAATTAATATAACAATCAATACACATGTAAAATCAAATGTCCTTTGCAATTGTATTCAAAAATCATGTATATATCTGAATTTCTTTCGGAAGAATGAGTCCTTGAAATGTGAATTAATCTGAATTCTAGTCCTCAGTAAAACATGAGATAAGAAGAATTGGAAGGAGATAATACTTCTCACCAATAATATTGCCAAAATGTAGAGCTTGTGATAATACATATATGTATGATTAAATTCAATACATTACACTTAACTGATCGCAGAACTAGTAAATGGCTGATTGTTTACAAATCTCGAAAAATGTGGCATCATTCATAATTTAATATTCTAAAGTATTCATAATTTATCATTATAACTACTCGTTAAAATAAAGTAAATATGAGCTTAAATAAAAGATGATATTGAAAAGAAAATATAAAAGACTTATATACTGAGGACCACTTACTTTGTTGCTATATTATATTATTCTTTGCAGACATAAACAAGAACGAAAAATCATGCGTCAAGCATAGATTATGTAGCACTTTCCAACGCTTTTAAAATAATTTTACAAATAATTACCGTTTAATAAGCTGAAAGATGACATCTAAGTAAACAATTTGGAAAACGCTTAACATATTTAAAAACGTAATTTCAGGAATTTTCATTATGTACAATATTCGGAAAAATATCCGAATACTTTTATCTAGCCCTGTATATGATCTACAGATTTGTATATATACATAGGATGCTAAATTTTAGTTTAGTTAGGAAACGCGTAGCACAGTTTAAATTCTCCTTCTGGAGTTTCTGTCAATAAACGGAAATGTGTTCGCGAACTTTTGTGCTGCCCTGTATAGGATCTACAGAATTTATACACACCACGTAATAGACAAAAAGCTAGTTAAGATTAAAATCGCGTTCAGTAACTTAAAACGCACTTCCAGGAATTATTGTTAACAGACAGTAGAGAATTCTTTTGTGTGTCCCTGTAAATGAACGATGACTGCTATACACACACTATTCTGTAGTAAGCCTCTTGTAATGCACCTTAGTAATATATATAAACTTCAATGCGATTAAAATAGTGGAACATTATTTAAATAAGCCGCAGACGATTTTTCTCCATAGACGTAATGTAACGGAATTATTTTGACTGTCCCTGTAAAGTAACTCTAACTGCTATACACCTACTATTCCATATTAAGCTTCTTCTAATACATCTTAGTGATCTATATAAATTTCAATGCGTTTACAATAGTGAAACATTTTTAAAATAAACCGCAAATGATTTTTCCCCATAGACCGCAATGTAACGGAATTTTTTGAGTGTCCCTGTAAGAAAACTATAAGTGCTACACACTTCAGTTGAAATAGGGAACGTGCCATAGATAACGACAATAACATATAAAATTTGCAGAGCAATCCGAGCATATTTACGGGAGTTAGAGCACGGACAGATGGCCAGACGGCCATCCGGCCAGACAAACCGAAGTCATAAACACTTTTCAACTAGGTTGGAAAGTGCTAAAAACACGAAAACAAGAGAAACCAGCAATGGACACTTCCCGCTTGATGGTTTAGGGTTGGTTGGTTGACGACACATTCACAGTATGTGCGATACTGATGCTGTGGTTAGTGCTTTTTTTTAAATGTGTCGGCAACATACGTCAACTTGTCCCGCAGTGGCGCGGATGGTAAAGCTCGGTTCTCGTAAGATCACCGAAAGCCAAGCAGCATCGACCAAGGTCAGTGGTTGGGAGGGTGACAAACTCTCTTGTCTGCCTCTGCTGTGGGACCGTGTACGTTAATGGGAGATGGTACACGTTAAATCTGTTCGTGAGTCTAAAGTCCTCCAAGTTCTATATAAGCGTTACTTCTGTGGGTGTCAATTCAAATGCAGGTCTCTCATCTGAAATTGTTTCATAATTAGGAGACTAGTTTCTGTGTTTTTGATCATGCCAGCTGTATAGAAATAAAATGCTGCTCACCAGGCCTTTGAGCCAAACCAACAACGTCAACTTTCTACGTGGAGAATATCTTAAATCCCGCATGAGACCAGATATGTTTCTACAATTTGCTGACCATTGTTTTCTCATTTCCATGATCACCATTATATAGCTAAAAGTATATATATAGTATATATATATATATATATATATATATATATATAATATATATAGTAATATATATATATAGTAATATATATAGTATATATATAGTATATATATAGCTAAAAGTCACCGGATATTTTCGGTTTTCGACGTTTTCACGAATATCTAGAGAAATATTTGACGCATTCTTCAAGAACTTTATGGATGTAAAGTATATATTTGTCTCTATATTTTTTCACGAAAGTTTGGTAACAACAGCAAACCAACATCATAATTGAAGGAAATAAATAATATTTGTTATCACTGTGTAAAATAAAATGCTATGCTGGTAATTATCAGTCCTTGTAGTACATGACTATGTGTGCCTTGTTCAATATTTGTGTTCATTCATGTAAAAGTAGCACGTGGAGCTACGAAAAGGTTTTCTTTAAAAAATTAAAAATATATATTGTTTTGTTTATTATAACATGGGCGGTTTTCAACAAATTTAACGCCACTCTCAAAAAACTTGACAGGGCAAAGTAGAACAACATATTGTAATTAGAATATAACTATATTAAATATTTGATAAAATATGAACATTTGTATGAAATAATTTTTAACTGCGGATGCACGAACGATAAAAACACGTTTTTGTATAACTTAGAAGTAAACTATTTAGTGCAATTCCTATTAAAAAAATGTCGAATATGGTAAAAATACAGAAAGCTATTGGCGAGATAGTAAGCTGAATTTCAGTTGTATTCTAAATATAGCTAGATGATGAGGGATTTTCCATAAATTGTCATTTTTTTATTAACTGATTTCCAACAAAGGATTATGTATTTAACGTGTGTCCTCGGATAGCTGTTGGACGGATGTTTCGATTTTTGTGATTCTTATTTATTGGATTGGGCTCGTTCTGATGATTTTTTCAAGAACTAAAATATCAATAAAATGATGATAAAAAAAAATGAGAAATGAGAATTTGTCGAAATTTGCTTATCATCAAGCTACTTTCAGAGAGCAACTACAAATCACCTTAATTTATCGCAGATATCTTTCTGAATTTTCACAGTATTCAATTGGTTTATTAATATGAGTTGATCTATATAGTTTACTAAATTAAGCAAAAATGTTTTTCTATCTTTTGCGCATGTGCAGTTATAGTTACTCCATGTGCAGTATAGATATAACTATAGCTATAGTATATATCTATATCTATAGTATACAGAATCCAAATATCCACATGCTTCAGCTACAGATAATTTTGAGCATTTTATCTCACATAGGGGGGGGGGGGGTCGAAAATTTTACATTTTTAATTTAATTTGTTGTTGCTCTCCTGTTTATCCTTGTAACTAAACCTTTGCTGAAAATTTTGAGTCCAAACTCTTTATACTGATTAAGTTCCATGAAAAATTGGCAAATATGTCTCTAGATATTCGACAAAATGTCAAAAATTGATCGTGTCCTATGTCTTTTGGCCATACAGTGTATGTAAAAACGTTTCACTGATAGCACTGGAAGGATATCAATTGTCAGGCAAAGCTACCCATTAGGGTTTGTTTTTGCTGGGAGAGTTTAACATTTCACTTAAAACTCTTAAGTTAAAAAAGTCCTTCCGGCCTGTACCGGGAGGAAAAGGCAGCTTTCCAATATATTCGTTTTAAAATTTTAGCTTTTAAAATGCAAAGAAACGTTTACAAAAGATTCGTTAATACTGAATTTGAATAAGAAATTCGCCAAATTATTGAGCAATAGCCAAATTGGCTTCATTTATGAAGACTTGTTTTGGTCGCCCAATTTGGCGATATTTCGCCAAATGTCGCCAATTTTGGCGCTAACGGATATGAATATATGGTTTTATGCGTATGATTAGGAAAATTATTACAACAATGAAAGAAAATAATTTGCGAGTAATCGCGTTAATGTGCTGTTTTGTTTCAAAATGTCAGCCACCCTAGAATTTCAAATTGCTCTATCTCAGCCATTTTTTGAGATAGAGGTAAACCAAAAATGCTCTGGAATCCTTGTATCAAGGCCTAACACGTAATTAAAAAAATAAATTTGAATTTTTATTTTTTTTGTATATTTATTTTAGTTTTAAATTTTTAAATGGCTGCCATCTTGAAACAAAATGGCGGACCAAGCTGGCCAACGAACTCGGTCCAGACATTGGTTAGCTTAATGCACACAATTAGTTTCATCAAAATTGATTTATAAATACGAGCGTTATCGTATGACATAGGTCAGATATATATATATATATGGATATATCTATATATATATATAAATCAACATTTGGACGGAGGGTGGTTTTGGGTTCTGGGGGTCATGATCGGTGAAAATATATCGAAATTTTCCGGAACTGCTTTCCTCCGAACGGCTGCAATAGGTAGCTTTATACTTTTTTGTATTGAAAGCTACCTAAAAATCATGTATGATTTATCTTAAATAGACAAGGAGGAGAAAAATAACTAAACTAACTCTAGATAAGACTGTTTATTTAATTACAAACTTATAGATATGTCTATTTGATTAACTACAAATTTTAAAAAAATGTTTTATAGTTTCCTTTAAAATTTGTCTTAATCGAATGTTATTTAAAACTTCTAAAACAGAAATTGCTATCCAATTCCATTTTTAATCAAGATTATATTACAACAATTTTATCAATTTTATCTACTACATTTTCTCAAAAATTGTTCTATTACTATTTTATCGAGATTATAAATTTTATACAGATCTTAAGAAATGTTATCTGGTAGAGAAACAATCTTTCAACCCAACGATAAAAATGTTTATTTTTGAAAATATTTTTTTAAAGAAAATGGTGACAGGAAATCTGTAGAGTCGTTCCACCTTCATTTTTCATTTAAAATTCCGATATGGTCAATGAAGTTATCCCATTTCCTTTTGTTCCACTTTTTTTAAATATCCGAGATTATTTTAGAGCTGTTGCGATTTTTTATCTTACAAATGCCTTTAGTCTTTTTTTTTTTTTTTTTTTTTTTTTTTTTACTTTAAATGTCACATATTGTATATCATTCCTTTAAAACAATATTTTTTCGTAATTCGAGTGCGAAACATATGAATAAAAAAAGTATTTCTTTTCGAAAATACTTTGATTTATTTCTCTTAGTTTTATTTAAATTTTTATTAAAAATACGTACACTTATATGGTTTTTAATTGTTTTTATTTATTCGAAAAATGGAATTAAAAAATTAATAGTGTTACCATAATAAAAGTTCATGACATTGATTAAAGTTTTTACTATTTTTAACACTTTCCAACAAAGTTGAAAAGTGTTTATGATTTCGGTTTGTCTGTCAGTCTGTCTGCCGTATGTGCGTTGTCTGTCCGTGCTCTAACTCGTGTAAATATACACGGATTTCCTTGAAATTTATATATATTATTGTGGTTTACTATGGCATGTTTGGTATTGAAAATCAAGTGTGTAACATTTATGGTTCATTTACAGGGACACTCAAAAAATTCCGGTACATTACGGTCTATGGGAAAAATCGTTTGTGACGTATTTTAATGTCTGCCGTTACACATTTTCAAATATATTTAAATTGATAAATATCACTGAGGTGCACTACAAGACGCTTACTACAGATTATGGAGCAAATAGCATTCATCGTTCATTTACAGAGACACACAAAATGATTTGGTTACAGTACTGACTATGAACAATAATTGCTGGTAGCTCGCTTTAGGTTGCTTTACGCATTTTTAAATGTAACTATTTTTTGCATATTAATTGGTGCATATAAATTCTAAACATCATATGCAAGTCTGCTTAAAAGATTTCACGTACAACGGAAATTGCTGAAGCGAATTTTTCAATTGTGCGATATGTATTTCCTAACTGAAGTAAATTTTAGCATTCTGTGTAGTATACATACAAATCTATAGATAATATAGAGGACTGCTCAAAAAAATTCGGATATTTTGTTTTGCTATTGGTAGTAAATGCTGAGATTGGAATTTTAAATGTGTTATGCGTTTTCTAAATTGTTTACTTAGTATGGGCGGGGCCAGTTGAGGTTAAGCCGAAAGGTAGGCTTCCCCACCCGGTTTGACCTTGACCTTGTTTACTTAGTAAACTATAAAGTTTTGTTATATACTATTCTGAATGTGTTGGAAAGTCTTTAATAATCCATGCTTGACGCATGATTTTTCGTTCTTGTTCATTAATTCAGTTTAGTTTTGCAGTTTACTTGCTCGTATTTCTTTCCATTTAGTTAATATTTCATAAATGTTTATTAATGTTATGTAAAAGTTAATATTTAAAGTTATACAGTTATTATTTATTATATAAAAAGGGTTCTCCCTCGTGCTTTTCTATTGTATACTATTATTTCGAAAACATTTTTTGAAGTGAAATCTAAGAAGATATTCGTTTGATAAAAGTGATATTCAAACAATAGGAAACTCTGTGCAAAGTTCAGCATTATAAAATATGATATAATTATGTCTAGTAAAATTTAAAAAACCGTCACGGAACTCGACATCTTAATAAAATGAACCCTGGAAACGTGACTGGTTGGTGTTAAATAAAAGTTCAACTTTCGACCGATAATTGAAGTTTACGCTTATTTAACTGCCATCAAACAAATTAAGTAAATCACGTTCTAGTGTCTAAAACGAGTGCAGGAACAACATGTCTTTCTATTTGACTCATTATTTTGTTAAAGGAAAAAAAGAACATGGGCTTCTCATGACACTAATTTATCAAAAAGGAAGGAATAGCAAAACTTACGCTGCGCCAATTTGGTTGTCTCAAAAAAATTCTGGATTCGAAAATATGTGATTTCATTGCAGCACCAGGAAAAGCTTATCAGTCAATTAGCGGCCAAATATTCACAAAATCCAGAATGAATTGATCATCAACTAGGTTAGACCGACAATGAGTTGATCCAAGAATACCCATAGCTGCCAACTTTTACGCTTTTTTGTTACCACTAAATTTTAAGAAAATTTTGCCTTATTTAAACTCGGATTTCGGCGATTAAATAAGGCAAATTTAGTTTAAACTTTTAATGATAAGAGTAAAAGTTGGCAACTATATATTTTTGGTTCAAATATCCAAATGACCGATAGGCATTCGTCTTTTAATTTGTTTGAATGTTTTACATTTATATTTCTCTAAACTTTACTTTTAAGCCTACCATTTAAACAATGTTACTTTTATTTTCAAATGTTAATTAAAAATATCCAAATTGTGCAGGAAGTTTTGCAACAGACCTCTCAGGGCTCTCCATTTGCTCTTAAACAACATAAATAGTTCAGCATTTGTTTCCAGCTTCTATTCAATAACGAAATTCAAACTTCATCAAGCAATAAACAAAATAATATAAATAAAAAATCTCTGACGGCTCAGCCTACAGGCACAGGTAGACAAATATATTAAATGTAAAAAATCTATTAAAATTTTCAATTAAAAAATGGTTTATTCTATATTCTGTAACCCAGGAAGCCCGGGTTGAATTCCCTAGTTACATTAAAAGTGGAACAGTGGAGTGACAAGTTTTCTTTTAAACGTAATTCGTCTTCTGCCCGATTCGGTAAAACACTATATTTATGTTAAGAATGAAGAGTATAGCAGACTCTCACTCTCTGGTGTTTGTAGGTGGGAAAAGAGCACAACTTCTTTAACATTTTATAGTTTAATTACTAATCTATAGACTATTTACAGTTATGTACATGGGAGTTATAATAATAGGCGAATTCATGAATTTACATCTAGGTTTCCGTGCTACAATTCTGCAACACATCCTGTGCGATTCTGCTCTCAACTACCCGACACAATACTGTCATACTCCTACTTATAGATGTAATAACAGCTGACTCTGCTGTTTTGGACATAGAGAAGTTAGTTCAACTTAACTGAGTTAAGGAAAATAGATGAGTCTGCTGCATTTTTCTGCTGTGGCAAGGATTATTCTTAAAGAAAGGGTTTTACGTCACAACAGAATCGCTGAGTATGTTTGTTGCTATGGGCTTAGTCTTTACACGTGTATCACTGTTGCTATGGACTGCGAAACCCTTCTGCGATAGCCACACTCAGGCATCTTGATGAGACTGGACTCTCAGTCTACATAGCAACAATGAGTATAATACACAAATATATATAAAATACAGATAAACACAATTCAATTACACTGCAAACCAATAAAACAGAAGAAAAAAATTCCTTTTGCAGAACTGACAATACATCACTACTCCTTTTAGTCATCGTCCTCTATAACCATCGTCCGGGAATCATCGTACATCGTTATTCATCGTATCCTCGTCATGTATTAGACATCGTCCATCGAAAATACCATTAAAAAAATTACTATTGTTCATCGTCCTATCTTCAAGAACAAGGAAAAATTTACTATACTGACCAGAAATTAAAAAAAAAAATCACTATTTCTGTCAGTTGTACTTTTACTGTGGAAATTCAAAAACAAAAATCTCACTTGAATTTCCTAAAATTGTTAAAAAAAACAAAATAATAAATGTATGAGCCCACAAAAAAAATCACTGGGCATCATTGCTAAGAAAAAAAAACCACAATAAGATATTTGGGAAAAAAATGACATATCAGCTTGAAAACAAAAAAATCACTCAAGCGATACTGAACATTTTCTTTGCACTTAATACTTTTCTTTCCACTTAATGCACTCCGATACAAACAGATTTGTTTGCATAGAACACAGAAAAAGAAAAGGAAAAAAAAAATTCGTGACTCTCGTATCAGCTGCTTAATATTTCGTCCAAGGTTTCATAAGATCAGCTGCTGTTGTTGTCAATTTCGCGCCATCGTGTTGACCCACTTTCTCGACCTGATAACGATCATTCGGCATGGCTTGGGTTACTTTATATGGGCCAAAATACTTAGGGCGTAATTTCAAGCCGGTGCCAAATTGTGTCCTTTGAATTGCAACCAAATCATCTGATTTATAGATCGTGGGGCGCTTTCGTTTTCTGTTATATTGGTAACGGCTAATCTCTTGTTGTTTTAAGATATTAGTTTTTGCGACGTCTCGTAATTGTTGTTTTTGATCCATCATTAACTCAATGTGCTCGTCATCTAACAGTTGTTTAATGACCACATCCTCTTTATTTCACATTTTAACCCCAGTGAGTAATTAAAATGGAGAAAACTTCGTTGTATCAGAGGTAGTGCTATTAATTTCTCTCTGTACCGATGGGACGTGTTTATACCACTTTGTTAGGTCATCTAAAGATAATTTCGTCAGGATAGGAAGAAGCGTAGCATGTTGTAGCATGTTGTGTTTCTATCTGACCATTTCCGCGGGCTACACCCGTCGTAACTGGGTGATGTTCGATATTTTCTTGCTCACAATAATTCTTAAAGTTAGTCGACGTAAAAGCGGGGCCTTTGTCTGAAATTACCCTTCTGGGATTACCGAATGTAGTTTGCTGAAGTCTAAGTTTATCAAGGGCATCTTGCGCTGTCGTAGACTTGACTGGATATAACCAAAAAAATTTTGTGAACGCATCTACCACTGTAAACAGGTGGTTATAATTTTTATAAGTAGATGCTAGTGGACCTAAGAAGTCGCAGTGATAGGTATCGAATGGTGCATCTCCTTTAGGGATCGGATGTAAAACACCTTCTTGTTTTCCCGACTTTCGGGAAGCTAAAATGCACGGTACACAATTAGTTATGATCGTACGCGCCAACTCAGATAGTTTAGGAATGAAAAAGTTCTGAGACGCAATTTCTTTCGCCTTTTTGGCCCAAAAATGTCCTTTAGTATGTATATCTTGGACTACATTAAATTGCATCGCATCAGGGATTACTAACAAGTCTCGGCCGTTTTTTACTTTATATAGAATGTTATTGCGCACCATGAAGTCGTCTACCGGATTTTCTGAAGCTGCTGTTTTAATGCTAGATACGAACGGATCATTTTCTTGCGCCTGCATGATTTTTAGTGTTAGCTCATCGTGCGTAATGTGCATAACTGGATATCTACTTAGTGAGTCTACATGCTGCATTTTTATAGCTGGTCTGTGTAGAATTTCAAAATCAAAATCCTGTAGGAATAAGGCCCAACGTGCGATTTTTGGTGTCAGGTCTTTCTTATCCATCGTTTTTTGAAACGCTTCACAACCAGTAATGATACGGAATCGAGTACCATGTAGATAGACGCGGAATTTTTTGAGCGCTTCTATAACTGCTAATACTTCTAACTCGTAACTACTCAACTTTTTTTCTTGAGGTGATGTTTTTTTACTCATATATTGAACCGGATGGAAGTGACTGTCAGTAGACTTTTGCATAAGTACTGCGCCAAAACCGTCGCAGGTGCTGGCGTCGGTATGTACTTCGAGGTTCGAACCCGGTACAAAAATTTGCAAAACTGGGTTGCTAGTGAGAAGGTTACGCAATGTGTTTAGTGGGTTTGTCTCTGGTCTGGGCCGAATTTGAAAGGTGCTGACTTTCTTAAGAGATCACTTAAGGGCGTGCGATAGAGGCATATCGCGGAATGAATTTTCGGAAATATCCCGTTAATCCGAGTAGTGATTGTAACTGTTTAATGTTTTCTGGCTCCGGAAAATGTTGGACTGCTTTAATCTTTGCATGGGAGGGTGCGATGGTATTGTTTTCAATTATATGCCCCAAAAATTCAATTTTTCGTTGTAGAAACTGACACTTTTTAAAGTTAATGTCTAATCCATAGTCCGAAGCAGTTTCTAATACTCGTTACAGTTTTAAGAGGCCTTTTGCCTCTGTTTTGGCAGGGATAATGAGATCATCCATGTACAAAATTAATACGCCTTCTATCAGTAATTCACGGAAAACGCAAGTAAAGTATCGTGAAAGAGCGGCTGGACTGCAGCAAAGCCCGAACGGGACCTTAAGGAATTCGAATTGTCCCTCATATGTAATAAAAGCTGTGTATGTAATGCTTTGCGGGTCCATATCGACATGGAAGAATCCATTTTTGAGATCAAGAGTCGTAAATACTTCTGATTGTTTGAGTTGATCTAGTATCTCATCAATGAGGGGTAGGGGAAAGCGATCTTTAATTATTTTCTTATTTAATTTTTGAAAATCCACGCATAAACGCATGGAATTATCTTTCTTTTTTACCAACACGACTGGGCTTGCATAGTCGCTAGATGATGGTCGTATAATACCATCCTGTAGCCACTGGTCAATTTGATTACGAATAAGTTCTTTTTCAGTAAGTGACATTCGTCGCGGCCGTTGTAAACGGGTATGCCATCGGTAAGTACTATTGAAATCTTTAAATCTGTAGATTTACGTTTAGTTGGTTGATAATTTTGAATTAAGGTGGCTACCGTCTTGCGGCTTGTTTTATTAGTGATGTGGTCTAAATTCACTTCGTCTATATCTTCACAAATGTTAATACAGTTTTTGAATGTTTCTGCCTGAGGTGGTTTTAAGAGTGAGACGCCGTTCTGATCACATGTGAGTGTACCCTGGGATATTACATCTCTTCCGACAATAAGGGGAATACTCATGCGTGAAGTATCTATTACATAAGCTATAGTAGTAAACGTAGTGTCATATATTTGGATATCAGTGCTGAAAAATCCTATAGGTGGTACATTACCACCCCCGAAACCGCTAAGTTGCATGGTTGTTTTGTTTAGGGGGGGGGACGATCCGAGCAATTTGTAAAAATCGTCCCTTAAAGCGGTTATTACGCTTCCTGTATCAATTAACGTCTCTACTGCTATATTGGAAATCAATGCTAGATTCTGCATATTTCCGTGTGGTTTATTTACTCCCACTACGTGGATTTTCTTATTGCGCTTTGTCGCGCAATTTTTAGATGGGGTGCCTGGGTTTGAAGACTTTCTATCGGCAGCGCGTTCTCCACACTCAAAACTTTTGTGGCCAAAACGAAAACAAGAAAAACATTTGGGGCCCTTACTTTTATGTATACAATCGCTTGCCTTATGATTAAGATTTCCGCATAAATAACAGCTAAACTTGGTCTGTTTTTCAATGGCAGGGGACATTTTCTGGCTGTAGATTTGGGTACGCGTTCTGGTTTCGCGTGTCGAGCTGCAGATTTCCTCATAAATTAAAAGTTTTTGTTTAAATTGAGCCAAATCAGTGCATCCAAATAGAATAGCCTTATTACGCGACGAATCATCTATGCCTTGGATTATATAGTGGATAAGCGATCTTTCATCTATATTTCCCGTATTTGCGATTTCTCGCATATGCAAAAAGTATTCAATTAAACACTCATTTTGCCGCCGTCTACGATTTGTTAACAATCCATGAATACGGGCAGGTGAGGAATAGTGTCCGAATTCCTTTAGTAACGCTTTTTTTTAGTAACGCTTTTTTCCTTTAGTAACGCTTTTTTAATGTTCTCGTACGAGTTTATGTGTGGCTCGCTGCGTACAAATAATAATGCTATATCTTTTAAAGCACGCTCAATAAATATAAATTTTTGTATTTCAGAAAGTGAAAATGATTTGGCTAGATTTTCAAAGCGATTTATCCAATTATTAATATTCTCTGTTTCCCGGCCACAAAAAGGGTGAATTAAATTTTCAAAATTCGCGAATGAAATGAGTGGTTTCGGTGAAATTTGTACACCGCTTGGGTTATCTATTGTCTGCAAGCTCGTATTTGCATTAGAATGTATTGTCGAAGGAACGGGATTAAAATCTTCGGGTTCTGAATCTCTGACCACTCTAAGTGCATTGGAAAATGCCTCTAAATTTGTCAAGGCACTCAACATACGGTGAGATAACGCATCTTTGTCTCCTTCTATTTCAACAGATAAGAGGTTGGCAATGCTAATCAATTGTAATTTTGAGAACGCGTCTTTTATTTCGAGTAATTTAGCATTAAAATCGTCGCTGTCTATCTGAAATGGGAAACCCTGGAAACTTCGTAAGTTTTTTCGATTTTACCTATTTTCATCTTTATTAAATATAACGTGGAGGAATAATTTTATTTTATCTGCCTTAGCTAACTGCAGAACAGCTTTCATTTGGGGGATATCTATTAACATCATTTTTACGAAAGAGATAAAATCGAGAAATAATAATAAAAAAAATATCTGTACTCACTCACTCACTACGAGATAAATCTTTTACCACGTAAATAAAGCGGCTCCTTTTTTTTTCTTGTAACTCCTCTAATCGCCTAACACAAATATCGGTCAGCGCCGATTGTATCTAGGTCAACTTTCTCCTTTCACTCCGCATTTCTTCTTTACTTCAATCAACGAAAAAAGGGTCACGCTTTAAAGCTGGCTTGTTGAGTCGTTCGTAGGAGGAAAATTTAAACTTCAGGCAGCATCATGTTTATTGCGTTTCTCAGTGGGGTTCCTTGATGCGGCGTTTCTTGGGTCCGGACACATGAGGCTGGCGGCGTTGTCGGTGGATTGTCCCGGTCTGGGTCTGGCAGGGCGGCAGAATTCTCCAAAAAGTAGCTGTTGTATAGAGGCCGGCTCGGGCGAGGTCGTGCCAAGAAGTAGCGAACGGGGAAAAGTAGCATCGGTCTCTTTAAAAAGTAGCTGGCTTTTGTCTAGGGACCGGCCGAAGCGCCCATGTTAAGAATGAGGAGTATAGCAGACTCTCACTCTCTGGTGTTTGTAGGTGGGAAAAGAGCACAACTTCTTTAACATTTTATAGTTTAATTACTAATCTATAGACTATTTACAGTTATGTACATGGGAGTTATAATAATCGCGGAATTCGTGAATTTACATCTAGGTTTCCGTGCAATTCTGCAACACATTCTGTGCGATTCTGCTCTCAACTACCCGACACAATACTGTCATACTCCTATTTATAGATTTAATAACTTTGCTGTTTTGGACAAAGAGAAGTTAGTTCAACTTAACTGAGTTAAGGAAAATAGATGAGTCTGCTCCATTTTTCTGCTGTGGCAAGGATTATTCTTAAAGAAAGGGTTTTACGTCACAACAGAATCGCTGAGTATGTTTGCTGCTATGGGCTTAGTCTTTACACGTGTATCACTGTTGCTATGGGCTGCGAAACCCTTCTGTGATAGCCACATTTATGCTATCTCTAAAACACTTCTTATTCATAGAAACACAATCCTTATTTAATCTTAAACAATTATACTCTGTGAACATCAATATCATTTTATTCCAACCTGGAAACCACGCCTTAATGTACTAATGAAAAAAATCTAAGCAAGCAACAATCGAAAGATATTAGTGAATTTTTTTTTTCATACATAAATTATTTGCCCTCCTCTGTCCGTTATTGAGATATAATGTCTTAAAATTTGCTAATTTAATTATTTAATTTAGGGAGAAAAGGCGTGGTTCTGATTTATAAATCTTAATAATCAGATTAGTATAAAATACCAAACATATTTAGATGTCGTAATATAAAAATGAAAGAAGCCCTCAAAAAATGCTATTGACAAATGTGGTACTGAACCAAAAATGATTAAAACACAGAATATCGTAGCACTAAGAACCTTTCATGAACTGAAATCTAAGCTAATGATTACAATAGTCAACTTCCTGTGAATAGCAAAATTGCAACGGTATTTGAAATAGAACTGGACGAGTTTGCACTAACCCAGACTTGTACCAAGCATAGCTAATCATGTCGGAGTATTGCGGCGCACTAAACTGGAAATGGACAAGTGACTGGTGTTTGATGATGTTATTACGTTGAAAAATATCGATTCCTAATTCCATCCTATTAAATAAATAAGTTAGCAAATTTTAAGACTATATCTCGATAACGGGGAGACGAGGACAAACGATTTATGCGTCAGAAATCACGTTTCAGTATGCTCTTTCGAATTTTTTCCTTATTACACTAACGGCGTCGTTTCTTGGTAAGTAGATGAAAACACTACTACTTACCAACGCCCGCATCCCTGCAGAAAATCCACTATCTTCGTGCCACGAAAAACCTTCAATACTTCGATTTCGGAGAAATCTTCCCGGAAAATTCTGATTGCAGCTACAGCACATTTCGGCGAGATGTCTACTTTATATCCTTATACTTTCTAGAACAAACATCAACCCATGTGACTTTTTGGCTTTCGCGATACGTGTAGGACAGAGTGTAAACGTGAGGTGTCCAATATTTGATTGATCATAAGAGGAAAACAAGGTGTTTTTCATATTTTTTTTTTATTAAGCGAATGTTTTTTTTTACTTTGTTGTTATTTTATTATAAAATACTTAAACACGATTTTAATATAGTATTTACAAAATAAATATATTTGAAATTATTTCCGCTCTTCAGATATTTGTTTCTTGACAATTCCAGCTTAAGTTTGGCTTATCTGAAATTTAAAATAATAGCGGCAGTAATGGAACAGTGGCGCACAAGAGAACCGATTGACAACGCGCAGTTTAAATAGTATTCTTCGTCTTATTTAAGGATGGAATTTCTGCAATTATTTAAGGCGAAGAATACTGTTAAAATTTAGTGGCGACAATCGTCCAAACGGTTTGCCACTGTTCCATCACGTTAGTGGTTACTAATTAAATAAATTTTACTCTAGATACCAGAAGAAGTATTTTATGAAAAACTTTTTTTTCAAAATTTTTCACTTCTTTCTTATTATTTTACTTAAATAGAATAACCTATTCCAGAACCATACAGTAATCCCTGTTCATTTGATTATGTCTCTAAACTGCAACTTGCAAAACAAAAAAATTCCAAAATTTATGACTAAGTGTAACTTGTTACTGATATTCCACCAGACAAGCTTCTTGTATCCGTCGTAGAAGCTATAGTGGCTAATTATATGCGTGGATGTAGTGTCAGTCACAGAGATGTAAATGTCTGTGATGTTTGGCTACCAGTATTATAGTAAACGAAAATTTGACTTTTTCAATCCGATATATCTACAATTAAATATAGTGAAGAATTTTTTTTAAAAGATACCCGTGGCCAAGAACGGTAAACATTTGCGAATATGTGACTTACACTACATTCTCGCGTGGAATTAGCCTAGTACGCTTTTAGTGTGTCATGAGAACGAATTTCATATTGAACACGAATAAAATATATTACATGCACTGCGCACTTGCCAACTTTCAAATAAACTTCCGTAAAATGTTAGTTAATTTGATCCAGGTTAAACACGTTTGTAACCAGAAAATATGTCTGAGAAAATAATATATGTTTAGGTTCGTGTTCTTTCGTGGAACCTATTTAAATGCATTTCTTAAAAAAAGTTCTGGTTTGAAACGTGTTTAACCTCGATTAAATTAACCCGCATTTTACGGAAGTTTAGTGCCAAGATGGCAAGTATGTCATATGGCAAATTCATATACCGTAATTTCCGGCGTATAATCCGCAGCTCAAAGAGTCGTTTTTCGACCCAGAAATTTTATTCAATAATTGTAGTTAAATATTTACAGCGATCTTTTAAGTTACATTTTATAAAATAATATTTCTGGGTCGAAAAACGACTCTTTGAGCTGCGGATTATACGCCGGAAATTACGGTAGTCATTTTTTCTACCTCTTTAAATATGTTTCTACTAGAAGCGTGGAAATTTAAAAAAAATGGCATATACATAGCGTTACGGGCAAACTTCTCCCACTTTTCCCGAAAAGAATTTTTCGCGTTATTTGCCACCGAAATTCTGTGCATATAAATATAGCGACAATTACTTAAAAAAGGGGTGAAATTTGTCTGTCCCCCTCTCTCCACTAGGGGACGTCTATCCTTGATGTCATGATGGTCGAAATTATAATAGCTTCTTTAAAATTCAATCACGTCCCCATTGTCCATTTTATTCAAATGCGAAGTTTCAGAACGGTATTTTTATGCTAGATTTTTTTTTTACACTAGGCCAATGATTTTATAGCTCGCTGGTATGTATTTTCTATTCTATTGATAATGGTAGAAAAATAAATACCATTTATTTTAAATTTAAAGAAGTAGTTTTATATAAAATACCCTGAAGTATTTTAAATATACATTCTTGCATGTTTTATGTAAATTCTTCATCCATAAAACTAGCTAGGAGCTTTGGTATCCGTTTATGTGATAACGTGTATTAATTTCAGAATTGCTATAATTAGTTAATAAATGTCACAAACAATGCGAACTTTCCCTTCGCTAATACATGATTCAGGAATTCTAAGGTTAAATTCTAGAAATAATCGAAAGAGATATAAACGTGCTAACGTGTTTCCATGAATAATCAATACTTCGAGTTCCATAAATATGGAATTTCATTATTCACAAACACCGTCTCATCTATCTTACATACACAAAGACTATTTAATACATAATGAAATTTACATGCAAGATAGAACTGCATATCGATAACAAAATTACAATATTTCATTTCATCAATAATGTAATTAGGTTAAAATAAGTATTCTGTATTTGTTTTTCGCGTAAAGCAAAAATAGTATACTTAATAGAAAACTTAAAGTTTAAAGTTTGTGAACTTATTATCTGTATTTCCTTTAAAATATACACTTCTTATAAATATACACTTTGCTCCTTTATTGCGTGTACAAATTATTCAAAGAGAAAATAGACTAAAGACACTTTTGGGGATAATCACAGTAAAGTATTGAAAAATATGAGCTATGTGTGTGGCAGATGCCCTTTGAAAAATATATTCAGAAACATCTTTTGTAAAGCAATTTAATTATCGCAGAAAAGATAGCACATTATATAAGTAATAATGTTCTTTAAGATCAGACTTGTGAAAGAATTTGTTTTTATTTTTCAATTTTTCACTCGTTCGAAATTATTAAGCTTTTAAGAGCTTTTAAGACTGTCTGTTATTTTAAGAAAACTTTAAAAAAAAGAATTAGTAGTCTTTATAAAACTGAAAATTAAATATATGGCCAGGTTTTTGAAAGTAACATTTTTAATTTATTTAACTTGTTCGTAAATATATTAGGTGTATTCAAATAGTGTTGCCTGTTTTTGGCATTTTTTTAACCCTTTGGGTACAGATTTATTTGAAAAAAAAACATACAGAACAGACACACTAGAAATTTGGAATAGTGTTTTTTCTGTATTTCTTGACAAATATTGCCTGATTAAAAAGAAGCGAGGAGTACTGTTTGAATTTTCTGATATGAATTCGAAATCTCTGGAAAAAATAATCCTTGGACAATACTGATGACGAGTCTCAGTCGTGAAATGTATCCAAGAGGTTAATAAATAATGATCAAATAAAGTAAAAAGCTCAACCAATATGGCCCTAATTTGCTTCTATTTCATTTTGCAATTAACTAAATATCATTTTTAATAAAAAAAAACAATGTTTCATGTTTGTGAACTAATTATCTGTGTTTCTTTTAAAATTTAATATCGTAATATACACTTCTCATAAATATAAACTTTGCTCCTTTACTACGTGCACCAAAGTATCCAAATAGGTAACAGACGAAATAAAAAGTTTATGATAAAATTTGTCGAATGCTCGGGTAGATAATTGATTTCGTGGCGAAAAAAAGGCTTAACCCTTTCAGGGACATTGTAATTATGCTGCTAAAATATTCAAATGATTGACTGACATTAGAAGTTATGAACAAATTGATTTCAAAATAAATAAAATGCTTTCTTTTTTTTAACACGTACATTATATAATCAAAATTTTATTCAAAAGTTCTGGTGGAGATTGGCAATTTTGAATTAAAATCAAGTGGTATAAATGATAAACAACAGTCCTTCAAAGAGCTACTTATTTGATGCTCTGAATTCATCTCATCTATTGTTTTTCGCAAGCCATTTTCAATCTGATATTATTGCTTTGCTACCTTCTTTTGTACCAAGATTAAAAGGTGGTAATCGCACTTTATTCCTTCTTTAACCGCAGACATTTCTGCTATTAGATAATACAGGGTGTTTCACAAAGGATCCCTAACTTTAAAAATCAATAACCCGGAAACGGTGACAGATAAAAATGTGAAACCAGTGGTATGTTTATTAAAAAGATCGTAAGAATCTTATACGTCAAAATTTAGTTAAAACTAGCACCGATATATGGCGCTGAGAGCGTTAAGTATCCTTCTAAAGAGAGTTCAGAAGCATAGAAAGTCTAGCCGTCGAAGATTTCGCCATTGAAATCTGACCGCTATTAGCGTATAGTGAAAATAATTCCGAAAGTGATGTATACCATGGAGGAACGTGTGTTTATTGTGTTGGAGTATCACCGATTAAATCAGAGCCCTACTGCCACAAGGAGAAGTTTTCAAACACGATTTCAAGTCGCAAAAGACCCAGATTGGGAAAACAATTCGTGAGCTTTTCAAAAAATTTTAACAGACAGGCAACGCGGCCGATACGAATTTTCACTGTACGCTAAAAGCGGTCAGATTTCAATGTCGAAATCTTCGACGGCTAGTCTTTCTATGCTTCTAAAATCTCTTTAGAAGGATTTTTAACGCTCACAGCGCCATCTATTGGTGCTATTTTTAACTGAATTTTGAGATTTATGTATAAGATTCTTACGATTTTTTTAATAAACGTACCACTGGTTTATTCATCTATCTATCCCCGTTTCCTGGTTATTGATTTTTAAAGTTAGGGGTTCTTTGTGAAACACCCTGTATGAAGAATATTATTTTAAAATAGTGGTACCCAGAGCTTCTGGATCCTCACTCTGGTTACACCACTGATATTGCGCAATTAATCTGTTTTTATATTACGATAAACAGTGTTTACATGTACAACAATTCGAAATCTACAAGTAACTCGAAAACGCGTAAATCTCAGTGCTAAGTCTATCAGATAACGCCAACTAATGAAAACCGGTAGATCTTTTTGGTACTCCTAATATTTAGAAATTATCAAGCTTTTAACACATCGTTGACCGGTCACGAGTTAACCCATTCCCTGCTACTGGTGCGTTTTTGCAACATTAAAAAAAAGTGCGTGAAAAAAAACTGTTTGAATACCACTATTATAACAGTATATATATAACCTCTATTATATAAAACTACCACTATGTTAATACGTTAAAATATACTTTATTTAGTGACAAAAACTTTGCTATTAAACATACCGAATATTATCTTTCAGAACTTTTGGTGGCAAACGAATTTCAGTAAAAGCATTGAAGACTCCGCCCATGTAGTTTTAGCAGTTAATGGGTTAATTCGTGTTTGTTTCACCAAGCATCATTGACTTAGGGCGTGGATTTTACCCTACAGAAAATTCATTTATATTATGTTGTCCATATTTTTTTTTAGATTGTGAGACTTTTTATATTGAATCCGTACACTGAATGATGTTTACTAATGCATAAATTGGAAAAACCTTTCTAAAAAATATCACTTAATGAAAGACGTTCAGAAGAGGGCGGAGCTTCTACGGTTTGAAAATCAAGATTCCATACAAAATCGCCGGTCAACAAAGTGTTAAGAATCAATTGTTTATGGTTTCAAGACGGTTAATAAGCAACTTAAAATTATTATAGTTTTATTTTTAATGTTATTTTTGTCAGATATTTAATTATATGTCTTTTAGAAATCTGCGCTTAAATATTGTATACATAATGCACCAATGGCGAAAATTTATGCTTTATATTATCATGTATTTATAAAATTCCTCACATTTGTTTTAACTCAAAAATGAACTTACGATTTTTAAATTTTATTACATTCAATACCCTATATTAAAAATGAATTTACTTTAAGCGCCTTGTTAATATACATTTTAAAAGCAATATGAATCTTACAAATAATATTTCATAACGTAAAGGCACTTTTTTTCTGTCGAAATAACAACGTAAGAAATAATGTCCTGTAGGTAAAATGTGAGTAGCGGAGGGAAGTTCTTACGATCCATAACATTAGCAGAGAAGGCAATAAAATGTGTTGGCTGTCAACTTCTGCGATTGTCTTAACCAAGAACTCCTTATCATAGTATCAGACCTCTCAATCAGCAAGTTTCCTTTGACCGCTATACTTGTCCTGCTACTAGCGCCATCAATCGTCAGTAATAGGAGTATTTACGACACGAAATACCACGAAATTGTTTCACAGCTCCATTTGTTCTATGCATTTGCTTATGAACTAGTATCGGTAGCATAGCTGGCAACTTTTAAGCTTTTCTCCTAACACTAAAATTTTATAGTAAATTTTATCTCATTAAATTGACAAGATCGTGTGATTACATGACGAAACAAATTCTATTAAATTTTAGTGGTAAAAAAAAGCGTAAAAGTTGGCAGCTGTGTGGTAGCAGAGCTGCTAGATTTTTCTATAGATTTTTCTATTCTCTTTTTGGATACCAGTTTTTTAGTACAGACAATTTTGTTTTGTTTGATCGGAGAATTCTGGGATTTATAAGAACAACATTTTCTCTAAAAATATACTGGTGTTCAAAAAGCCGGAGACTTGGTAACTCTGCGGTAGTATCCACCAGGCGGCGATACTTTCCGGAGAAAGTCAATTAATAAGTTGTCAATTACCGCGGACATTTTCTCCCATAGACTTTCTCCGGATTGCCAAGTCTGATCTATGATAAGGGAGTCTTGGTCTTAACTCTAAATAAACATAAAAACTCTCTCTATATATACTCTAAAGAAACGGTACATACTACATTTCATTACGTATATTTAAAATACACTTTATTAAGTAAATTTTCTGGTTCAAACATATATGATATTTAATATGATTTTTTAAAATGTAGAATTTGGGAGATATGAATTTTCGATAGAACTTCTGATTAAAGAAGACATAAATGCCATAAATGTAGCGTCACAACTTCTGGTTTCAACATTACAACAAAAAAAGCAAAATTTATAGAAAAATATGCATGATTATGATCTGCAATAAAAATGGTTATATAGCCATTGAAAATGTTTAGAGAACGGGAGATATCTAAACTTTTTCCATGTAACATTATCATATCGGATGTAAAATGTGGCTCGGTCTTATATTAATAAAATTCCGAAAAGCACAACAGAGAAATTTGTTCTTTAGTTATACTTAACATAACACCATCCATCCTAGACATTATGTTACAAATTTTGTGTTTAGTGAATTTATGCACTGTCGTTATAAAGCCATAATATAAATGTTAATCGTTTGAGTGCTATGAAGCGCGATAGCGCCGCAATGTATCTGCGGATCAAACAAATTTTGCTTCAACCCAGAAATTTTATTCAATAATTGAAATCATTTAAATTTTATTCAACAGTTGAAGCATTTACAGCGATCTAGTGAGTAACATTGTATAAGATAAAATTTCTGCGTTGAAACACAATTTGTTTCATCCGCAGATACATTGCGGCGCTATCGCGCTTCATAGCACTCAAACGGTGAAGGAAAGAAATGGTATAGAAAAAATACATTGCGTCATTTTAGACACCTTTAAAAATGAGCATTCACTAGGAGCCATAAAAGTTACCTTCTAAGATAAATCAAAATCTCAGGTAATACTATGTGTAATTAATTGTTATCTGTTTGTTGTATTAAGGTATTTTTAACCTCTCTTTCGTCTCATTTTGCAAAATTTAAATAAAGCTTTGCTTACACTAACACGGAGCGGGATTCAACATTGGAGAATACATTTAGGCAGCTGAAAACCGAAGCTAGTGAGACTAGCATTAGAAGTGAAGTTGGCAAGGCTTGATTAACGCTCAAGCTGACTAGGTCTCAGACTTGGGCTCACTGCTCATGGAGGGCCCAAAATGAACAAAATGATTTACAAAAAGTTTCTAAAAAATTCAGTTATCTTCATTTATTTTTCTCCAAAACCAAACACGATTGTGGTTTGCTTGGCAACCGTATCTAATGAAATTTACAGAATACTACATCAAAAATTTATAGATACTCTTCTGGATTTTGGAGGGCGCGGAAAAATGCTGGGGCTTGGACCCTAGAAGACCTTAATCGGGCTCTGGATGTTGGAGTCAAAGTTATCACTTACAGAAACACACTTTGTCCTTTTACCTAATTAAATATTCCAGGATGACACCTTCTGTTCAGCATGTAGGACAAAACGGAATTGTTTATGTCTAAGATAAATTTAGATGTTGGTTCGTTAGTGGCTCTCTGTGTGGACCAATAATAACTCCAAGCATTAATGGGAATGCTTTACCCACTCTTTCAGGATTTTCACCTACCCAAATGTTTTTTCAACAATAAAAACGCATTGCAGACTGTTGTAGGTAACTGTTCTTTTAATTCTGCGAATAGCTTCAAAAAACATGATAAACAAAATGACTTATGCCATAAATTTACACACAATTCATTTTAAAACAATTACATCAAAGGTCGTCAGACATTTTAATGTCAAGGGAGCCATTGAATTTTTCATATATCTTCATGGGCGTACTCCCCCTCTCCCGCCACACATGTTTACATTTCGTATGCAAGGTAGACATTGCATAAACACATATAATCGCATATGTGGGTGGACTTAGATTTGTACTTGAGGGGAGAAATGTAAAGGTTAACAAAGCTTCTTTACACGTACAAAAGCTATAACAAAAACAAGAAAGAAAAATCGGGCGTCAGGCATAGATTATAAAACACTTTCCTACACTTCCAGATATCTAGAATATTGTAGCGAAACTTCCCCGTAATAGTCCAAAAAGATCCAAAAGTAAGTTCAGATTTTAAAAATTCCTGAAAATTTAAGATATTATGGTATCGGGAGTCCGGTTTACACAATAACAGTTATTTTAAAATTGAATGTTTGGTTGTATAAGAAACACATGACAGAAAATGTATGCGTCAAGCATAGATTGTGAAACACTTTCCAACGCGTTCAGAATACTGTAACAAAACTTAACTTTTTAACAAGGTGAAAGAAGATATCTAAGTAAACAACTTAGAAAACGCATAACACAGTATAAAATAAGATTTCAAGAATTACCGCTTATAGCCAGTAAGGTACTAGAATTCTTTTGTGCATACGATTTTTTGTACATCGTCAATAGATATGTACATATACTACATAGTGTGATAAAATTTAGCATAGTTATGAAACGCATAACACAACCGAAAATTCACATTCATCAATTTACACAAATAGACGGAAATGCACTGTAATAATTTTGTAAAGGCCTGTATATTATCTACAGATTTGTATTCACGTCTCATATTAAATTAAAATGTAATTCAGGAAAATACATAACACAGCTGAAAAAATACTTTCAGAAATTACCATCCATAAACGACAATGTATCCAATTATTTGCGTATTGCTGTATATCATCATATATTCTAATACGAGCAAATCTTGTATATTCTAATACGAGCAAATCTTGTGTGTGGTTATATATATATGCAAATTTTATCTTAAAACGGCTCTAACGATTTTGACGAAATTTCGTATCCTACCGTTTTGGGGGCAGAAAACCATTGGGCTAGGTCACATGTTCGAGAAAATTCGATTAGTGGGTCATTTTGGGTCATTTTGGGTCATGGTCTAGCTAATTGTATCTAAAAAACAGTTCAAACGATTTTGACGAAATTTTGTATCCGACCATTTTCGGGCACGAGAAAACTATTGGGCTGGGTCACATGTTCGAGAACTTTCGATTAGTGGGTCATTTTTGGGTCAACGCGGGTCAAATTAATTTTATCTAAAAAACGGCTCTAACGATTTTGATTAAATTTTGTGTCTTAAGAGTTTCGAGCACGATAAAGTCATTGGGCTAGGTCACATGTCCGAGAAAATTCGATTAGTGGGTCATTTTTGGGTCATTGTGGGTCAAGATCTAAAAAGCGGCCCAATTTACACTAAATTTTGCATCCAGTGGTTTTCGGGCACGAGAAGACTGTTGGGCTAGGTCACATGTTCGAGAAAATTCAATTAGTGGGTCATTTTGGGTCATTTTGGGTCATGGTCAAGCTAATTGTATCTAAAAAACGGTTCAGACGATTTTGACGAAATTTTGTATCCGACTATTTTCGGGCACGAGAAGACTATTGGGCTGGGTCACATGTTCGAGAACTTTCGATTAGTGGGTCATTTTTGGGTCAAAGTGGGTCAAATTAATTTTATCTAAAAAATGGCTCTAACGATTTTGATTAAATTTTGTATCCTACGAGTTTCGGGCGCGCGAAGATCATTGGGCTAGGTCACATGTTCGAGAAATTCAATTACTGGGTCATTTCTGAGTCATTGTGGGTCCAGATTTAAAAAGCGGCTCAATTTACACTAAATTTTGCATCCAATGAATTTCGAGCACGAGAAGACTGTTGGGCTGTCACATGCTCGAGAAAATTCAATTAGTGGGTCATTTTGGTCAGGGGTCATTATGGGTCAAGCTATTTTATCTTAAAAACGGTTCAGAGGATTTGAAATAAATTTAGCACCCTACAGGTTTAGGGAACAAGAAGACTATTAGGCTAGGTCACATGTTCGAGAAATTTCGATTAGTGGGTCATTTTGGTCATGGGTCATTATGGGTCAAGCTATTTTATCTTAAAAACGGCTCAGACTATTTACACTAAATTTTGCATCCTATGGTTTTCGGGCACGAGAAGACTGTTGGACTAAGTCACATGTTCGAGAAAATTCAATTAGTGGGTCAATTTGGTCATGGGTCATGATATTTGAACTCAAATTTAATTTTGACCGAGCATAGCTCGGTCTTCCCTGCTCGTGAATTTATATACTACAAGCATCTCTCAGCATACTAAATAAAGTTCAGCTGGAAAATACATACCTCAAATAAAAATCACCCTTGAAGAATTTGCGCTCATACACACAGGGTTCGTACGGCTCCTGGAGTTTTGCGACCAAGAAATTCTTCGCTACCAGTATTTTCTTACAGAAAATCTTTCCTTAAAAGAAGGCGAATTGCCACGAGTTAACCTAAGATTTCTTTTTCTATACAGAAAATACTGGTGAAACTCCTGGAAAATTTCCTGATCCGTACGAACCATGTACTCAGTAATTCTTACAAATTATTTTGAGTAGCCCTGTATGTTATCTATAGAATTTATACGCAACACCTAGTATTCAAAAATTTTGTTAAACTTAAAAATGCATACCACAACTGAAAATGCACTTTCAGCTTTTATCGCTCATAGACAGTACACTAACCGAAATATTTTGTGTGTCCATATAAATGAACGATGACTGTTTCGCACGTCATATTTTTCAGTAAAAATATTGTAGTGCACCTCAGTAACTTATAGAAATATCATTATGCTGAAAATAGCGTAACACCATTAAAATACGCTGTATTATTTTATTTTTTTTGTACATCATTATGCAATCGAATTCTTTTGTGTGACCCTGTGAATGAATGATAAATTCTGTGCACATCATATTCTACAAAAAACATGTTTCAGTGTATTTTGGAAATACGTATCAATTCCATTACAGGGTTCGTACGCTTTTAATTTTTTGTCTTATTTAAATGCAGAAAAGGATTACAAAAACTGCAATTAAACGAGGCTTCTACAATTTCTGATATTTAGGTATTAAATAGAAATTTTCTATTAAAAATTGTGGTAAAAGCATTCAAACCCTACATTATGTTTGGCATAGATTAACGGCATTCAAATACACCGCAGACGATTGTTTCCCCATACACTAAACGTAACGGAATTGTTTTAAGTGCCCTCTAAACGAATTATAAGTGTCGAACACGCCATAGTAAACTTGCATAAAATATATAATTACATAGCAATTTGAGTATATTTATGGGAGTTAGAACAGGGGCATTCGGTGACTGCAGACAGAGAAGCCGAAGTCGTAAACATTTTTTAACATTGTTAGAAAGTGTTTAAAAGACAATGCCTATATTTGTCTTTTTCAGTGCAAATGTGTCTTTCAATGTTTTGTTCACAGCAGATATCATAGAAAATACTATACAGATTGAAATTATATTTTATCTTTCAGTGAAAATCTAGACTTATTATCCATGAGTGCAAATTGTGTATTTATATATGCATTATTCCCACTAAAGTCCCTTGCCACCTTCTTAACTTTTGAACGGCTGCTGCTAAATTCATAAAAGTGGTGTCTAGGTATAGTAAAGTAGCCATGCGCTACTGAATGAAATCGCCTACGGTGCCACATGGTGGAAAACTGCGATTTCAGCATTCCTATCATGAAAACGGAAAGATATAAAGAAAAAAAGTGATTTACAAAGTTGTCGAGCATGATCGATTTAGTACGAAAAGACACCTTGTGGATATTAATGGAAAGAGTAAAACAGTTAAAACGGGCATTTGTTTTTTCGTGATTTCCTACACTGTAACGTGACAAAAGAATCTTAGAAAGAGAAAAACCAACTAGTTGAAACAATATACCTTTATTTGAGATGATCAATCTTCTCACCGTCATCTGCAATACACATTTGGATCCTTGTTTGAATTTCACGTTACACACGTTAGAGCATAGAGGGTGACACGTTGGCACAAGCGTCCGTAATGCGTCGTTTTGATTGGCAATCTGAAGCGATACCACTGTATCACATTTCAGTGTCGTGTTTTGACCAAAAGATAATCATTTCTCCTTCCGTTCAAGTTTCGTGACGTCACAGTGTAGCAAATCACGAAAAATCAAATGCACGTTTTAACCGTTCTATTCTTCGCAATAATGTCCACAAGGTGTCTTTTCGTACTAAATCGATGATGCTCTACAACTTTGTAAATCACATTTTTCTCTATCTCTTTCTGTTTTCGAGATAGGAATGCTAACTTCGAAGTTTTCCACCAGGTGGCGCCGTAGGCAGTTTCATTCAGTAGCGCATGGTTACTTTACTATACATAGACACCACTTTTATTAATATAGCAGCAGCCATTCCGAAGTTAAGAGCCTACGCTAGTCACGCGAAGAAACGCTCAAGCTAATGTTAAGTCTATGGAAAGGTTCTTGCGCGATTTCTCGCTCGCATTTTAATATTTTTAAATGATTCTTTTTGCATAGGATAGCTAACGCCGATCCCTAACATTGTTAGTTTTTACTTTTTCAATTTTGGTTTCAGTTTTTTATATAAAGGTACTTTCACTTTCAGAACTGGTTCCAACCGGTTCTGAAATTGAAAATGTTCGCTTCTAAAAAAACAGTAACTAAAGTTAAAAAAGTAAAAACTAACAACGATATGGATCGGCCTCAGCTGTCCTATGCAAAAAAATCATTTAAAAATATTAAAATGCGAGCGAGAAATCGCGCAAGAACCTTCCGATAGACTTAACATTAGCTTGCGCGTTTTTTCTCGTGACTGATGTAGGCTCTTAAGACGGTGGCAAGGGACTTTAGTGGGCATAATGTATATAATTGCATAGACGTCGTAGGCGCAATGAATTAAGTTGTTGAGCGTTAGTGCACCCGCGGAAATGTAGTCGTCCACCCTTGAACTAAACATATTACAAGCTGAGAAATGATGTTCAATTTTGGTAGGTAGGATGTGGGAAATAATTCCAAAAATCTATAATTTACTAACTTTTTTCTAGACTTCAGAGTTCCATTATTCTCTTAATAAACACATCTTTTCCATAAGAATGTGAACGTTTTCAAGGATATACTATTTTCTTCTCATTTCGGATGCACGTATTTCATTTTATTATGATTTTCAGAAGGACAATTAGAAAAGCCATTTTTATATTCTGTTTGTATTATTTCATCTTCTATTTAAACTAAAACTAGATATTTTATTAGCACTTTTTCTCATTTCCCTTATATTTTGAGAAGATTCACTCTAGTATGCGAAAGGGAATAAGAAAAGACAATAGAATTCTGTTGCGAAAAAAAAAAAATTCTCATAGAAAGTAAAATTTTCAAACGTTTTTGGAGGAAAGAGAGATTTAACTAGGTAAACAAATGGAAAGCCATGTATAAAAGATATCTCCAGATATGATGAATGTTTACCTTCTTAGGCGTTCCGTTTTCGAAAAATTATATTTTAAGAGGTTACTTCACTCCCGCGAAAACACCCGCTTAGTTAATGTTAATTCTATGGGAGATTTTTTTTTTTTAATATTTCGTTTGCATTCCAGTATTTTTAAATATATATATATATTTTTTGCATTGTATAGCCGAGATAAATCTCTATAAAGGTCGTTTTTACTTTTTCTATTTTGTTTACATGTTTTTTTATTACTGTACTTTCACTTTCGGAAGTGAAAGTATCCTCATAAAAAAAAACCTACAAACAAAATCGAAAAAGTAAAAAGTGGTCTTTGTAGAGATAGATCTCAGCTATCCAATGCAAAAAAAATCATTTAAAAATACTTAAATGCAAAGTAGATATTTTCTTAATTCTCCCATAGGATTAACATTAGTGAGCCGGTGTTTTCGCGTGAATGAAGTGGCTCCTTAAGAACGGCAACACTTTGTAAAGCAACAGCCGCTAGATGGCGGCACATACGGGTTCAAATTTCAGTAGATTTAGCATATCTTTTATGCTTTTATGTCACCGCTTTAAAAAAATATATATTTAAGCCTTGTTTAAATGAGACGATTTTTTTAGTAAAAAAATGAGATGGAAATTTTCTTAGGAGGTAATCAGTAAATTAATAGGGTAATTCGTATTAAAAGAGAATGAGCATATGTTCTTAATTGTTGCGAAGTTTACAAGTTATTTAGAAGTAATTTACATAGCTGCCAACTACCACTAATTTTGAAAAGAAAATTTTGGCTCATTGAATTGCAGAAGTGACATAAAAATAAGTGCCATTAAAAAAGGGAAAGTGCATCTAGTTAAAGGACGCTATGTTTCTTACTAATAATGTCAATTGCTAATTTTAATAATCTGGAAAACAGGCACATAAAATATAAACTAAATGTCCATGTTTAATGGCAAAAGAGCGCTAAGCCACATTTTTGAAGTTCAGAGATATTTCAATTTGAAAATTTGATCAAATACTCAAATCAAGATATATAACATAAAGTTTTTTCGCCAATGTCTTAGTAGCATTTGAGATATTCTGAGTAACAGTATGGCATTACTTTAAGAATATTACTATTGCGTTCTTTGTAAATTAACTATCTTCATTGGGGGCATAAACATCTGGGGCAAAAACGAAACCTGGAACATCTGCTGCTACCAATTGACTTTAAAAATAAATTATATGTAGGATATTATAATTTACAATATTATGCAACAGATTACATTGCTAGATTTATTTCACCAAAAATGTTGCTTGGCACTTTTTTGCCCCAACCCCCTCAATTTTTAATAATAGGGGGGGACCACTGAGAAATATGAAATAATGTATAGTACATTAAAACTTTAAGAAAGAGTTGTACAACTAAATAAATATAAATATACTAAATTTCCGAAAAATGACTAAGTTTCCGAATAATTTTCTTTCTTACATTTTCAATCATTAAATTAAGTTTTTTTTCAGTAGGAATACCTTTTAAGAATTGACAAATCCAGTAATTTACTTTTAGATTACATGTGTTTTGATGAAGATTTTTAACAACAGTTAAATTTTTCTGTAAGAGTATTTTTTTTTTAATTTATTTACGCATTGAATTATTAGTCACTTAAAATGTTTAGCTTAGCTCCTTCAAAAAAAATAAAAATATTTTTCATTAAGACTATGCTTTATTTTAATATATTAAATGTCGAGCTTTAAAATGAAGACAAATGAAATGCATACGTCGTGTGATTAAAATGATATATGTAATTACAAAAGGTTCTGATTAATATTCCATTTCTAACAATTTAACTTTTGAGCAAAGAATATCTAAATTTCAATTCATGAGGGTTGCTTATGCCTTTTATGTAGTTCATATGTAATATCCTATTCTGTAACAATATGTCTTTATAGCAACACAAATAATTAGAAAATTCAAACTATTTTACTTTCTGATATAAAATACAATTTTTATCATGCTAAAATTCTCCTAAGTTCGATAAAAAATTTAAATGTGGAAGTTTGCAAAGAAATAAATTCAAAATCTTACCAACATACTTTTTCGCAAGACATATTCCGTTATCTACCTTTAAAATTATATTAGCTTCAATAATATTTTCAGAAATGGGAAAATAGTTCAGAAACAGCAAACTATTTGAAACAATTTTTTCAAATGCAAGTAAATTTTTATGACTGGGAGAAAATATTGCGATTAAATTTCTCATACACATGTTTTATAAAATAATTCAAATCTTTCAATGTCGTTTTGCGCTAAGAATACATCTCAGTCTGAGAGTAATATATATATTTTTTTATCCTTACGTATCAGAGACACAAGGTGAAATATCAAGCAAGACATTTTAAATTCTTAATGTATTTTCATAGTTGCCAAATTTTTGATTTATCAGTAGAATTATTTCAGATTTTTTTCTTTCAGTTTATTTAATGATAGAAATTTGCAATTTAATAAAGCAAAGATTACTATTCGGAAATACTGGTACCAAACATCTGAAGGTTTGACAGTTATGAATTTAATCTACGACCAGAGGGCCCGTGCGAAGATTTCTCACTGAAATCTAATATTTTTTAGGTACTTCTCTATTATCCCGTCGACCACTTTTCATAACAAAAAACTACTGCCAAACTGTAAGATTAAACGCCAAAAATGCAGTCCCATTTACTTGATGTCAGAATCATTATGCGTGTTTGTTACGTCATCTAGTGGTTTTACATTCGACATTTGCGTGTAATTTTCATTATGTTTTACTGATTTAGTAGTTATTTTATTAATTAAAATAACAATTGTGTCCTTAAATTATTATATTTTATTTATTTATTTATTTTTTGATATTCCAATGGCAACGTTCTCCCGTTTATTTGGCGATAGTTTTTTGTTATGAAAAGTGGTTGACGGGATAATAGAGAAGTATAATTTTTTATCAATATGCAATATTTATTAGATGCAGGTTTAAACTTCTAAAGAAAAAGCAAGAATAAAAATATCTGCAAACAACATTTAGTTGTTAGTCAAGCCAGAATATCATCTAATTTATTCCATCAAAGTTAGACTAAAAACTGATCCAAGATTGCTAAAGGCACGCTCGAGAAAAAAAAAATAACAATCGTATTTTGGTTATGACGTCATCCGCTTCGGGAAAAACATGGGACTTAGAAATATAAATCTAAACATTTCAATTTCAATTTCGCTTTTTAATCATAAGTATAAAATAAACCCGTGCGGTGTTTTTTATTATAATTGCTGAGCATCATATAATGTGGTATTTTATTTTTTTGGCAACAATCTTTTCAGGAAAACCTTTCATTTCTTTTACGAACATAATGCCGATTAATTTTTTAATTTTCAGCAAATTTCAATCAAAAACATGTTTTAACGAATTTTTAAGTGGGCTATGTCAGAAGCCGGTTCTAAAACCTTTCATATGGTATCTCATTCGTTGTTCTGCGTTTCATATTTTCTTAGAAAAAGGGATGCTGACAGGAGAAATAATATATATGACTTAGAAATATAAATCTAAACATTTCAATTTCAATTTCGCTTTTTAATCATAAGTACAAAATAAACCCGTGCGGTGTTTTTTATAATAATTGCTGAGCATCATATAATGTGGTATTTTAATTTTTTGGCAACAATCTTTTCAGGAAAACCTTTCATTTCTTTTACGAAAACAATGCCGATTAAATTTTTAATTTTCAGCAAATTTTAATAAAAAACATGTTTTAACGAATTGTTAAGTGGGCTATGTCAGAAGCCGGTTCTAAAACCTTTCATATGGTATCTCACTCGTTGTTCTGCGTTTCCTATTTTCTTAGAAAAAGGGATGTTGACAGGAGAAATAATATATATGATGTAGCAAAAATTACAATAGGTATAATACAATATCCTCAATTACCCATATAGTATGTACAGGGTATCTCCAAATTATTAGTACAAACATTCAGGGTATAGAACAAACCTAGACAAGCATAAATCACCATAATAGGCACAATTTTAAAACGAACGGTAAGCCACTACCGAGTATTTTCAGATTGTGAAGAGAAATACTTGTTTACTACAGAACATCAGTTGAATAAATATTGGCTTTGTTAATGAATAGTATTTTTGCTAATTGGAATGCAAAAATTGATTAAAACAAAAATAAATCAATAAATTACAAAATAAAGTATCTTGAAACGTCTAATATACAGGGTGTCCGAAAAGTCTTGAAACGGTCGAATAACTCGAGAAATATATATCGGAGTGAAAAATGGAAAATAGCATGTTCAATATTTTTGAAAAATCTATTTAGGGATATCAAAGTTTCCCCCACAACTTTGCCCCCATCTGCGATTTTTCGAAGAAAATGTTAAATACAAAATTTATGGGTTTTTTCCGTAGAGTCCAAATCTGCAATAAAAAAAGGGATTATCGTTTAAGATTTCAAAGTTATCCCCCTTTTCCCCCAAGGGGCAAAGTTGGGGACGGGGATTATCTTTGATATACCTAGATTTTTCAAAAATATTGAACATGCATTTTTCCGTTTTACAGTCCGATGTTATATTTCTCGAGTTATTCCGACTGTTTCCATACTTTTTAAAAGAAACAATTCTCATTACATTTTACACGATTACAGCGTCATCTACGATATTCCGAAGAAAACAAATACAAAAGTTACGTATTTTTCCGTAGAATCCGAATCTGCAATAAAAAAGGGTGTTACCATTTAAGATTTCAAAGTTATCCCCCCTTTCTCACCCAGGAGGCAAAGTTGGAGGGAGGGGGACTTTGATATCCCTAAATGAATTTTTCTAAAATTTTGAACAAGCATTTCTCCAGTTATTCGACCGTTTCCAGACTTTTCGGACATGCTGTTGTTTGAACATAGAAATCCTCTTTTCGGCTTCCACTAGTTCTAAACAAAATTTTTACGATATATTTCAAGCGTTAATGTTATAGAAATATACTAGCTGGCTTCGCCCGCCAGCGGGCCCCTAATTTACATCGGTGCCTCGAAACATTTGTATTCTCCGGCTCGCATCCCCCTCGAACCGAACGATCCCGTAATGCAGTTTTTAGACGCGGCCTACTTCTTAAAATCGTAATATCTAGCCGGCACTGTAATGGAAATCTTTCTTTTGCTTTAATTATACAAATAACGATGATTAATTATACAATAAAATAATATATCGGCTCCTAATGAAGATATGAGAATAATTTTTAGATATTCTGAAAGCAGAATCCATTTTGAGTCGCCCTGTCAAAGTTTGGAATTAATGCGCCCCCCCTCTGAAAAAACGCACTTGAAAGTCACATGACTATTTTATCTCTTTCAGAAATGACTTATCCACAGACGATTCGTCTGCGTTGAATGTTGAAATAAAAAAGAAGCTGTCTCTTCGGAATAGAAATAAATTCATTTGCCGTGTCATTAATGAGTTTTAATTGATATCTTTAAAAATTACTGGTCGATTTTTACGAATTTTATATTTGTCTGGTCAGTTTTTGGCCGAAATAAAGAAAAGTTACGGTCCGAATTTCAAAAAATTTGACATTTTGGAACGACAAAAATCGGCCGCGTGTGTACCCCGATTTTCGGATCGATACCTCCGGTACATTTTTTTTAATTCGATGATGCGTTAAAAAGCGACGATTTGTATGTCTGCGATTATCAAAACGGAATTTTTTTTTCGATTCTTTTTCCAGTTCGGTTTCGGTCGGTAATTAAAACACTTTCGATCATTAATAACTCCCCGGGTCCGGGTCGGAATCCCGACCCGATCGAAACTTGAGCGTCGCGCCTTTTTTGCGAATTTTTCGGTCCGCGTCCGCCGTCCGTGCGTCGCCTGGTCCCGGAGCCTTTGCGTGTACAGCGGGGAGTGCACAGACAGACAGAAACACACACAGACGTTTACCGTTCTTAATATTAGGGACTATAATGGTTTTGATCTTAAATACTGGTAGCCAAACCTTAATTCTGAAATAGTGTTAGCGACAAGCTTTGTCGGGTTTTATCCGAAAAACGAGTGAAAAATATTAAGAGTAACTGCACTAAAAGTATGTCAAACAATGAAGAAAGTCTTTTAAAATTTAAAGTTACATGGATTCTCAATTATTCCGAGGAATTTTCGAAGAATGACCCTATTATACTCTCTCCTTACCAGGAAACCACGCCTTAGTATAATAATGAAAAAATCTAAGTAAGCAGCAATCGAAAGAGCATAGTGAAATGTGTTTTTTGACACATAAATCATTTGCCCTCGTCTTACCGTTATTGAGATATAGAGTCTTAAATTTTGCCTGTTTACTTATTTAAATTAGAGAAAAAAAGGCGTGGTTCTCATTCCGAAATTTTAATAATCAGATTAATATGTCATACAAAACTTTTTAGATATAGTAATATAAAAATAAAGAAGCCCGCAAAAGAAGATGCTATTGTCAAATATGGCACCAAACGAAAAAGTGATTGAAGCGTAAAAAATAGTGGCAATGATTACAGTGATCAATCTCCTGCGAAACACAAAATTGCAAGAACGTTTAAAATTGAAGGGGCTGAGTTTGCACTAACTCCGACTTATACCAAGCATAGCGAATCATGTCGAAGTATTGCGGCGTACTAAACTGGAAATGGATAAGTGACTGAAGTTTGATGATGGTGTTACGTTGTACACGTAACGACTCCTCCTTCCATCCTATTATATCAGTAACTTAGCAAATTTTAAGACTTCATATCTCGATAACGGGGAGACGAGGCCAAAGGATTTATGCGTCAAAAACTACGTTTCACTGTGCTCTTTCGATTGCTGCTTAGTTAGATTGTTTTTCATTATTATGCTAACGGCGTAGTTTCCTGGTTAGAGCGATTCTTGTAATTAGTCTTGGCTAAAGCTTTTCATCTTATCATTTGAATTTTCTGATTTTTTATTCTTCAATGATTCGCTTCTAATAGGATTAAGTAACAGTTATAAATCTAGAATTAATAGCTAGAGCAGATCCTTTACTGAAATCAGAAAGTGTGAACTATCGCTTTACATTTTGAGTTATGACCAGGCATTTTATTGTTATTTGTGTTTCTGTAGGTTTCTTTTATTTGCCTGGAACGTGTTAAAAACACTTCTTTAAAAACACTGCAAATAGAAACGTCTTAAATTTAGACACATATATGTTTGAGAAAGTAATTCAGAAACCTAAGTGTCTGAATGTGAAACTTCAGACATCATAGATGTCTGAATTAGAAATAGATGTCTGAAGTGTCTTCTTATAATAGTGGTATAAGCGAACGAAGAAAAATATCTGAATGATGATGAAATGTCTGAAATTACATCATTTAGAAATTCAGACACAAGTGCCTATACTAGTCACGCGAAGACACTCACACAATAATGTTATACATATTCGGGTGTGCTCTTCAGAATACCCGCTTTTTATTTAATATAGATATATAGATATTGCATAAGAATCTGAGGTCGACGTTTAACGTTGTTCATTTGTACCTTTTCGATTTTGGTTGTAAATCGGTTTCGGAAACGGTTCCGAAATAAAAAAAAAGACCCCATAAAAAATTTGCAACTAAAGTCGAAAGAGTAACAAGAACGAAAAATCATGCATCAAGCATAGATTATGAAACACTTTCCAACACAGCCAGAAAACTATAACGAAACTTACGTTAAATAAGGTGAACTTAACGTTAAATAAGGTGAAAGAAGATATGTAAGTAAACAGTTTAGAAAACATATAACACATTGAAAAATACAGTTTTCGAAATTACCTTCCAGTGTCAAAAAAGTAGTCGAATTATTTTGTGCAGCTCTGTATATGATCAATAGATGTGGATATATAGTATGATAAAATTTAGTTCAATTAGAATATTCACATTTAGAAATTTTCGCCAATCGATGGAAATGCACTCGAAATCTTTTGTACAACCATGTATATTATCTGAAGACTTTTGTACACACCAGCTATTAAGCTAAAAGGCAACATAAAAATCACTCGCATCAATTACCAAACGTAAATGACAATGTATCTTTTTTGCGTAGCCCTGTATATGAATTTATATATATTCCACAAACTTCTATTTGTCTACTAAATACAGTTCAGCTTGAAAATGCGTAAACACAATTAAAAACTAACCTTAAGCAATTCACTCCCATAGTCTATAATACTTATGAATTCCCTTGTGTAGCCCTGTATATGATGAACCAAGTTTATAGACACACACGTGCTATGAAAAAAATTAAACTTAAAAACACAAACCAAAGTTGAAAACGCACTTATCACACATATACAGTAAATATCGCACATGTACTGTAACCAATATCTTTTGTGTGTCCCTGTAAAAAATGCAATGAACACAAGAGAGCAATTTGTATTACACATCAGTAATGCATATAATTTTCATTATGTTTGAAATAGTGAAATATCACTAAATTACACTGCTGACGATTTTTCCCCATAGGACGATTTGTAGCATAGTTCTTTTGTTTGACCCTGTAAATGAATAATAAATGCTTTGCATCCCATATTCTACAAAAAGCATGTTTTAATGCGCTTCATATTTATATATCAATTTCATTATGTTTTAAATGACGTAGCATCATCAAAATGCACTTGCAACGATTATTCCCCATTGACTGTAATGTAACGGAATACTTTTGACTGTCGGTGTAAAAAAAACTATAAGTGCTACACACTTCTGTTGAAATATTGAACATGCTATAGTAAACGACAATAACATACAAAAATTTCAGGACCATTGAAGCATATTTACGGGAGTTAGAGCACGGACAGACGGCCATACGGCAGACAAACCGAAGTCATAAACACTTTTTATCTAGGATGAAAGTGTTAAAAAGGGCCCGGTTAGATATCGACCTCATTTAACATGTGCAAAAAAAACAATTTAATTATATTGAAATAAAAACCAGAAATTAGAAGAAAACACTCCCGTACGTTTAACATTTAGCTTGCGCGTGTCTTCACTTGACTAATGTAGGCTCTTAAGTGTCTGAAAGTGGAACAATTCTATCTCTGTACATTCCACTACCACCAGGGAATGTTTTCGAACAGATAGAATGTGTTTAAAATATCTTTCCATTCTGTAAACATGTTACTACATTATAAAAGAAGGTATTTGATTAGACCATAGAACGTGTGTGTTAAATTGCACGTTCGCTAGCCAAGTCTTGGAATTAAGTTATTTTTGATGCATTAAATTGTTAAAGAATTCTTTTACGCAAAAATATAAAGTCCTCTAAAATTACTTGCACACATGGGCGTACGCAGGGGAGCCCGGCCCCTACATCTTAAAGTACTATGTTATATAGCTTGAAAGAGACGTGAAGAAAGAAGTGTAGGGAGGGGTAAAGAACATTTTGGAGCAAATGTTCTTGTAATCTACTGCCTAGTCCGCTTTTTTAAAATACAGAATATAAACATGAAATAAGCTGAACTAAGAAATTTGGCAGAACTCTTTTAAAAAATTTTAAATGTAAAAGCGATACAAAATTTTAACAATTACGAATTAATAAATATTCAAAAATAAATTTCTAACAACATTTTTCGAAATAAAAATCTGAAACCACTACTTTTTTTTTTTTTTTTTTTTTTTTTTTTTTTGGGGGGGGGGGGAGGTCAGGAGGATTTGCTCTCCTGAACTCCCCATTTAAATTAAATTAAAACACATGAACGTAATAAATAAAACAGAAGGAAAAATTGTCTTCTACGAAGGGTTCAAGAGAGCTCGATCAAGCGAAATGAAAGCTGCGCGTGCGTATTTGGTCGTTGTTTCACTGAAAAGTAATTTATATTATGAAAAAGAAGTGTTTATGTGTGTGTATCCGCGATGGCTAAGGAGAATCTGGAAATTTGGGTGAGGATAGTGCAAAGCAATTTCAAATGCTGCTGAGGCTCAAATTTTTCATTTTTTGTTAATTAAGCGAGATATTAATTAAAAATCGCTATGAACACTCATCAAAAAGACATTTATTTTCTCAAAGTAGCGCGTCAGCTTTGTTCCTGAAGATCGCTAGCAGTGAATATCCGATGGCCGTAAATGGCTCTTTATTTCACGTAATTTGTAGCCAGCTTCGACTAAACCATTTGAAATATGAAAAAACTAAAAATACACAATTAAATATCACACTTTTTACTTTCAAACGGCGCAATCTGTTTAAAAAAATACGAATATTAACCCTTTCAAAAAAATCCTGATTAGAAGTCACTTCGCGACTCCTCGAAACACTCTTTTTTTCTAGGCTAAAAGTAACTAAATGTCGGCATTTTAACACCATTTTTTTACACATTCTTTGGACACTTAAACTGTACCACATATAAAAATCTCAAAGCATTTGGACGATTTTATTGACGTATTTAAAAATAAAATAAAATATGCTCTATATTCGTTCATAACGTAAATACGCGGTTAGCTTTCGTTTTTAAAACAAAAATTAACATTTTTGCACGAGAATTATGAGCAGACTTTGGAAACATTATATTTATAACTCATAACAATTTCAAAGAGTTCCGACAAAAAAATATTAAATGACCTGGTGTGAAAAGAAAGGTGAGAAGAGAACACATCCTTTATACAGCTAAATATCAATATTTTTGCACGAAAAATGTACACTGGCTTCGGAAATATAATATTTATATGAGTTGTAATCTCCCAACTGAGTGGAAAAAGTAAATACCAGGATTTGAACAAGGAACAATTGGGTTACTCTGCCATTGTTCTGCTAACTGAGATGTCCTGGACAAATCTGACTGACAGAATTCACTAAGTTAACCTTTTGATAAGAGTATCTGGTCTGTTATCTGAAATAGCTCAACAGAATAAATCGCAGGTAAAGGAGCTCCAAGCAAATGCTGGATACGCAATTCCACTTTATTAATTTTAACACAATTATTTTAATTGGTGAATAAATCATATGAGTTGTAATTTTCCAACTGATTGAAAAAGTGTCCGTGCTAGGATATGAACAAGGGACATTTGGCTTAAGCTGCTAATGCTCTGCCAACTGTGCTATAATGAACAAATCTGGCGGACACAATTCACACAAAAAATCTGGAGTTTCATTATTTGCGATTTATTCTGTTGAGCTGTTTCGGATAACAGACCAGATGCCTTTATGAAAAAGGTTGACTGAGTAAATTGTGCCTACCAGATTTGTCCAATATAGCGCAGTTGGCAGAGCAAACATGTTTTGGGAACTTTCGCCACTGTGTCATTCCCAGCAAGTGCAGTACAGTAATCCCTTAACATTCGCGAGGGTTAGGTTCACGGAAATCTCCGCGAATGTCAAAATCGCGAATGTTGAAACTACCCTCCGGTGCATAAAGGGGGTTAGGTTTTACGATTTTTTAATGGAAAAAACAATTGAAATGTAAATAGTATGTTTATTAAATATTAAAAATACATACTCTAAATAACTTTGAACAATTATAAATATACTTTCAAAAGATTATTTGCTGGTTGATCGCTGAAAAAAACTAGTAATATGCAATTGCTTGGCAGAAGAGATCTTTTGTTTATGGATTTCCATGTAAAGAAAAGTTGCCGCCCAATTTCTCTTTTAAATTTAAGACTCCTCACTAGCGAGGGATCACATTCTATCGCTTTATCAATAAGTTGTTGTAATTTTTAAATTTCCGCGACATTTTTTGCAGAAAATATTTCAACTGCAATTAAAAAAAAAAAAAAAAAAAAAAAAAAAAAAACGTTAAAAGACGTTTACTTCCAGTAGTTTCAATCCTGCTCTTATCGTCTGTGTCATTCTCTGGTTCTGTAATTTTTTCTTCAAGGATTTATAGAAGTTCTTCTTCAGTAAGTCCACCATCGTGCATCGTGGGATGTTATCAGATCTTCCACATCTTCTCTCCTCATGTCTTCGAAACCATCACCTCCAACCTGATGAGCCAGTTCCACAATTTCTTCAAGAGGTTTGGAAATTGAAGGCATTTTCTTTTTGTACCACTTGGGGCTAAATATTTCGCCAACAAAAATTGATTGAACTTTTATTAACTTCCAGCCATGCTGCATCAATATCGGCAATGCAATCTGCTATGTTGAAATTTTTCCAACTCGATGTGACCGTGGCTTCTGAATTTACTTCAATCGATTCTAAAATTCTTTTGAAAGATCTTCTTGTGTAGTAAGCTTTGAATGCAGCTTTGAATCCTTGGTCTAACGGTTGGATCATTGAAGTCGTATTAGGAGGTAAAAACACCACTTCGACGTCGGGATGGGCTTCTTTTAAACTCAGTGGATGTCCTGCAGCATTGTCAATGAGGAGTAGAACTTTAGATGACAGATTTTTAGATGAAAGGTATTTCTTCACCTCATGTATGAAACAATCATTAAACGAATACAAAAACAAAATGCTGGTTACCCATGCTTTGGTATTTGCTCGCCAGAAGACAGTCAACTTGCTTTTGTCTTTGAGAGCACGAGGATTTTGCGATCTATAAATTAACATCGGCTTTAATTTAAAAGTTGCCTCTAGCATTGGTATACAACAGAAGAGATTCTTTATCTTTTGCCGCCTTAAAACCTGAAGCTGTGCTTTCTATTTTGGCAAGAAACGTTCTCTGCGGCATTTTCTTCCAGAACAAGCCTGTCTCGTCGGCATTAAACACTTGTTCTGGAACATATCCGCCTCTTTCAATAATTTTTGTAAGTTCTTCAGGAAATTTTTGAGCACTTACATGATCCGCAGAAGCCGTTTCGCCAACTAACTTTATGTTGCGTAAACTATGCCTATGTTTGAAATTTTCAATCCACCCTTTACTTGCCCGGAAATCAAATAAAGTCTTATCCTTTACTTTTATCAGGACAAATATTTTTTTAGCCTTGGCTCGTATTAAAGCTGAACTTAGCTGCACTTGCTTCTGATTCATATATTCTATCAAAATACTTAAGGATTTGCAGTTTCTTCCAATGACTTGTTCCGTACTTGTGATACGGTTTTTGCACTAGTCGGTGCACTTGCTGAGAAGCTGTCTCTTATAGCCTTATCGTTTTTTTATTGATCAAACCGTAGATTCATTAATATTAAAATAACGACCAACCGCGCACGCTCTTTCTCCTATTCGCAACTTATCTAAAATTTTAACTCTTTCGGAAAGGTTAAAAACTTTTTTCACTCTTTTAGCTGTAGGCGACATGATGAAGTTATTCTTTTTTAGGTTTGCTAAACACTGAAAAGAAAAAACAGACAGGCGAATAGAAAGAACAAATGTATTCTACGGGGACTTACGTAATTCAAACGATAAACAAAACTTAGAAGGGGCTATTACATACTTCGAAGAGAAAATTTGCGTTTTGGTCTTTCAATATAAATTGGAGAAATGCCAAGCTCGAACAAACAAAGAGGGATAATCTATTTTTAGCATAAAATCATGTTTCGGGTAAAACAAAGGAAGTTTACTTACAAAACATATTCTTTATAAAACGAAATCCGCGAATAATCAAGTTAAGTATTCGCAAGTGTTGAAATGTTCTTCATTTTATATTTCGCGAATAATCAAAACTCGCGAATGTTAAATCCGCGAATGTTAAGGGATTACTGTATAACTATAGAACACTTTATATCCTAATTCTTCAAGCATAAAAATGCATAATCCATATATTTAATATGAAAAGCGCATTCTGTCAAATTTCAACATTATTTTTCCACACGAAAATGGTCTCTTTGCGCATGCTTCAACGTTTTTTTAAGGTTTCTCCCCTCAGAAACGGGAAACCTGATTAGCCATCACCTGTTTAGCCCAGAGGAATTGAAAAGGGTTGATTGAAAACGGATGGAGACGTACCATTGCATTGAAAGCATAGACCTTCTAATATATTTTTGCTCTGAGGTTGAAAGCCCAAGCTTTTTTATAATGAACTCATGTTTTCACAACTAAATGTGCACATTTTTTTTGCAAAATTTTAAAGAGAGCTTGAATACAGTTATATTTATAACCGATTGAAATGTCAGAGAGTTCGGAAGAGGAGAACTATTTTTTATTGCTATGTTAAAGGAGCCGACGCGAAAACAAACAAACAAACAAAAAATCGAGAAGAAAACATTTCTTTTACAACTCGATAACACTATTTTTTCACGAAATTTTTACACGGGCTGTAAAACCGTTTTATTTATCAACAACAAAGATTTCAAAGAGTTCGGACAAAAATAACTTTTTATTTCAAAACTATGAAACGACCCCACGTAACCGAAAATAAGAAAATGAGCGCTTTTATCAATAAATATCAATATGTTTCCGCGAAATTTTCATTTTAAAATATAATTTTATACAAAATCGGGTTAAAGATATAAAATAATAAAAACTGGATTTTTTTTTTATTATCATGGGCCCGAGCAACGCCGGGCGGGGGTCAGTTAGTGAAGTATTTATTCTATTAAATAAACATTTTTAGATTCGTAGATAACAGTTGTTTCATTCAGTTTTGGTAGAAACTAAGTATTTTTTTAAGTTTTACTCATTTGATAATAATTTATTCTATAAACCGCAAAAACTGACTCATGCAGTATTTTCATTTATGTTTCTTTGTGAAAAATGTCTCAAGATTTTATATTTGTTTATTTTTCAGTCCTGCTTGAAAGTTATACAAAAAAAAATTTAAAATGCTACGTAAGTTTAAACCATAAATTATTAGTTCTAGATAAATGAAAATTTAAAACATATGTGTTACAGGATCCAAAATGGCAATTATCATAAATGCACTGAAATTTGACAAATTTCGCGACTCATAAATAAGTATACCTCGCAAGAATATTGTTTTCTATTTGAAATTTCCATTAGAATACAAATTTCAGTATGTTTCTTAAACACTTTTTATTTATGACATAACTTTGCAACATACCAAGTATAATGCATAATTATCTTCAAAATTGGTTATGGTAATGGTTAACTAAATATTGAGTATTTTTTATACAGTTATTTATAACTAATTTCTCTTGAGTTGTGAATTAAAGAAGTTTAATTTCATATCCACTAAAAGAACATTTTTATATACATTCGGAAATAAACACTAATGAGTTAACTGGTACACTGTATTTAAACACTTTATTTCTTAAAGCATTAAATGCGGCTATATTACAACTAAACATTAATTTCATGACGACTTTTCAATTTTGCAGGTTAATTGTAATGATTAAACCTAAACTATATATTGTTCTTATTACCGTAATTTCCGGCGTATAAGCCGCAGCTCAAAGAGTCGTTTTTCGACCCAGAAATATTATTTTATAAAATGTTACTTAAAAGATCGCTGTAAATATTTAACTACAATTATTGAATAAAATTTCTGGGTCGAAAAACGACTCTTTGAGCTGCGGCTTATACGCCGGAAATTACGGTACTTGACTATTTTCTGAACATTTTAAAAATTCTGACTATCATTAAATCAGGGGGAGGAAAATGCTACTTTTTCACTATATATATATTTTTTTTAATTCAGATTAATCGATTGCCACCACATTTATGAAAAAGAAATGAGATATGCCATTTTAAAGCGTAATATATGAGTTGAAAATAAGGCGAATATTATTATTTACAAAATGTGGTTGTAATCAAGCAATTTGCATAAAAAAGTAGCATTTTCCTACCACTGAAAGTAATAGTTAACGGTGTAGGAATTTTCAATGTGTAATAGGGTGGATCGAAAAATCGAAATGTGGATAATCGAATCGGCGCGGGGTACAAAAGTTGCCTTTTGTGTATATTAGTTTACATCTGTTTTTTTATTGAAATCTATTCATATCTTCCGCTGCCCCAAGCGTCCCAAAAATAGTTAAAAAAGGAAATTTTTATAAAAATTTATATATTTTGTTATTTTTATTATTTTTAAAAATTACTTTTGGCGTGGGGTGCAAAAGTTATCTTTTATGCATGTTAGTTTACAAGTTTTTTTTAATTGAAATCCATTCATATTTTCCGGTGCCCCAAGCGCCCCAAAAATAGTTAAAAATTGAAAATTTTGTGAATATTTATAATTTTTTTGTTTTTTTTTTATTCTTTATTTATTTCTTTAATTACTTTTAGCGCGGGGTGCGAAAGTTGTCTTTTAAGCCTACTAGCACACAGGCAAAACATTTTTAACTTCAATAAATGTCTTCCGGGTGTCCCAAGACACTTAAATACTTGCCGGAAATCGATTTTTATGCAAATCTTGAACTTAAAATTATAAGTAAAAATAAGAGTTAAATAATCTTTTGTATAGCGTAATTATTAGATCCAGGGGATGACAAATCGTTTATCGTTTATATTAAATGTATAATTTTTAATACTATACCGTTATATACGAAGTTTTGAACAGAGCAGTTGCTTCAAATTGCCAGTGCTGTTTTACAAGATATTGGAATTGTACACAATAAAGGGACTTCGAATTTAGTAGATCGTAACAAAATTCGTCGATAGTGTACAAAGGCTCGATATTTAGTTGCAGAGACGAGCAATTTAGCTGTGTCGCTGTTTATTTTAACCGTATTATTTTCCGATGGGAAAAAGACAATACAAAAATGCTAGTGATGAAGAGCACAATGTGCTACACAAAGATCACAAAGGAGGAACATTATTCTCTTGTAAAGGAACCTGACTCACTGCATATTGGACACGTTACATTTGTAACAGAAGAAGCTAAAGGTCTTTACGATATTTACTACATTCTTTAGATGTGCAACAACTGATACTAAAGCCTTTTTGTGGGCCAATTGGTGCAGCAATCAAAACCTGCGAGGAGCTACCTGTAACTTCCTTTTCTTCAATAAGTGTGGATAATATGCTAGATAACATAGGTAGAATGGTTCTCAGCAATGATCAGCAATATTTATATGATATTTGCGTAGAAATATCACTTGGTGAAAGTGGCTCTGACCGGGCATTTAAATACCCTGTTCCAGTTGTTTACTCAAGATAGCTAACGACTGCAGGTAGAAAGTTAAGGTTGTAGGTGGCCATAGAAAATCCATCTGAGAATCTCATTATTCTTAGAAAATATCTTATGAAAGTATGGACCTATATGGCTCCATATCAAAACAAAGCCCTCCATAATAGAAGGACAGCGGTATATTTGGAAACTTATCACATTTTACCCCAATCTAAGAAAATTTGTAGACGCTGTTATTCAACTATATAGCTTCTTTTGTCATTCTGAATTTTTTTTTATTATCTATGCTCTGAGATAATACAGAGCCTATCAGGTATTTAATAATACGAAAACTATTTTGTGCTAGAAATGAAAATAGACGATTACCAGAAGTAAGAATTTTTCAAGTACCAAAATACACTTCAAAGCAAACTATTATTGTGAACTTATTAACTGGCAATGAGTTGGACGTTTCGAACCACCTCTTTTGATGAATGTGCCTTACGAAGAAATTGAGGCCATGGTAAATGTAGGAAAAACGGAGGAATGGTCAAAATATCAATGTCATACACAAGATGATAAAAGATGCATTCACCTAGTGCCTGAGGCATCAGAAAGTGTATCTGCACAAGAAAAGAGACTCGGTTTCACATTGAATTGAATAAAATCAAGACGCCATATCAAACATTTTAATCCCAAAAAGGATTACAAATTTTAGAAATATGTAAATCTCCAAATTAAAAGAAGTAAACAATTTTCTACGTAAGGTCAATTTTTATAATTTTTATGATTTAGTGCTTTGATTTTTAAATTTATACTTCATGTATTATTATAAAATTATTATTAGTTGTAAGTTTATCTTTATTATTTAAACACTTTGCCAAATTTGTAAGACATTTTCTTAAAAATTTCAATATTTAACTATACTTGGGGCACCGGTAGATATGAATGGATTTCGATAAAAAATATATATTTATACATATGTAAACTACAGAATTATGTAATACACCCAATACGCAACTTTCTCACATGACGCTAAATAGAATTTTATAAAAAAAATTAAAAAACAAAAAATTTATAAATTTTCATAAAACCTTCAATTTTTAACTATTTTTGGGACACTTGGGGTACCTGAAGATATGAATGGATTGCGATTTAAAAAAACATGCAAACTAATATAAATAAAAGACAACTTTCACATCCCGCGCCAAAAGTAATTTAAAACAAATAAAAAATATATATATATATAAGTTTTCATAAAAATTTCAATTTTTAACTATTTTTGGGGCGCTTGGGGCACCGGAAGATATGAATGGATTTCAATTTAAAAAAAGTGTAAACTAATATACATAAAAGGCAACTTTTGCACCCCGCGCCAAAAGTAATTTCGTAAAAAAAAAATTTCGTATACTTTTCGATCCACCCTACTGTGTAACTCGCACAGAGCATGTCAACCACTTAACACTAGAACTCCATGAGCCGTCATTTTGACGGTTACAAAATGAATGTATTCCGATTCGAACCAGAAATTTCTTTTAAAAATAAATTAGATATAAAACTCACAGAAATACGTTAAATGAATAAGTTAAGTAGTTTTAAATAAAATTTCTGGTGTGAAATAGTTAAAAAAAAAGTGTAAAATTTCCTGTAGTTCTAGTGCTAACAGTTTTAGCCGAACGCTGCTCGGGCAAAACGAGTTTACTTTTTTCGGTACAAAATCTTTTGGATACCACTATTTTTTAACTGTAATCTTCGTTTTATTAATTGACAGACATTTTTCGATTATATAGGCAAATATTTCAGTATGGAAAAGTGGTATTATGTCCATATTTTTAGTTTATTGTTACAAAAAAACTCTAAAGGGGATAATAAAGAATTGTTTTTTCTCAAAAATTGCTGGGTAAAGTTTTTTTTATTTTTTTCTGCATTAACGAAGATTACCACAACTCGAAGTGTCAATCCAAACTTCATCTCCCAACCCGACGCTAATTTTATATATTCTGAAAGTTCCTGCAGTTTAAGTACTTTAAATACTTTCAAGATGGATTTTTTTTAAATAGAAATAAAATTACCCGGAATAAAAAAGGGAGATCATAGAAAAAAAAAATTACAAAAAGATTTTTTTGTTTGCATAAAGAAACTGAAAAACCTCAAAGAAAACCCCAAAAGAATATTTTCCAGACTAAATTTTTGTTGTTGAATTGACAACTCACAGAAAAGGCGGTACTTTTTTTATATATATATTAACATACTTCTAAGATAACATAAACTTTTTTATTTGACGTTATAAAAAGATAGTTTCAATATAAGTATTAAATTTAGCAAAGATAGCTAAAAGTTAAAATAAAATTAGTAAACTCTACATCGTATTTTCGAAACGATAGTTTATGTTAGATACGGAATAATTCTGAAAATTTCTCTGTTTAAATTCCATGATATATGTCTCTTTCGAAGAAATAGTTTGATACGAGTAGCAAATTTTAAAACTCGGTGATAATTTGTGCAGGCCAGGACTCTAATCCAGAACCTTCAGCTTTATCTAACAACGCTCTTCTAAATGCGCTATCTGGTCGACATCCCAGCCAACACAATTCAATCCGACAATTATTCGGTAATTACATCTTATATATTATTTGAAACAGCTCGGCAGAAAAAATATTTTTCTGTCGAGTAGTTTCAAATAACAGACCATAATTCGTCGCTACCATGTCAAACTATCGAATGTGAAAAACTGCATTTTTCATTACTTTTAAAAATGGGCCGATTGTCACCCTCTAAATTTTAAGAGGGTTGCAGGGTTATAACATAACCAGGGTTGCCAGTTCGGTCTCCTTTTACATTCAGAAATGTTGAATCCATACCAGAAATTTAAAATAGATATTTTCCCTATATATAATGACAACCTATCTCGTAATTACTTGAAGTAAAAAAAATTTTCTCAAAATTTCCGGTATGAATTCGGCATTTCTGAATAAAAAAGGAGACAAAACTGGCAACCTGTTCTTCACAGAAATCTAATTATTATTTTTACTAGGCGAATAATTCTAATACAATTTAGTGGTGACAATCGGCCCATTTTTAAAAGTAATGAAAAAGGCATTTTTTCATATTCGATAGTTTGACATGGTAGCGACGAATCATTACCAAGTGATTGTCCGAGTGAATTGTCTTGGTTTAAATTTTCTTCAACTGGAAGAAAATTGGCAATTAAAGCCGAATGTTTGGGGTTCGAGTCGCAACCTGGGCACAGTTTCACTCAATTGGAAAAATTAATTCATTTATTCTTCATTTATTTTCCATTCAGTTTGATTGCACTAAAATAATAAAAGTGAAATAGTTTGCGTCTTGTTTTTTAATATAATTGTATTTAAATATAAATGTTTTCTTAATTCTTATTCTTTTATGTTCAATCCGCTAGAAATTTCTAAATACGAAAATTAATAAATGTGTAAAATGAAATATAGTATATATCTTAGAGCGAAATATACAAACTTTAGAAGAGTGTGCGATTACTTAGAATATTTTATATAGCTAATGCTTCTTTTCAGAAATGAAAGTCACGTACAGTAATCAGTTTTATCTTTAGAAAAGTCGGCCCATTTTTAAAAGTAATGAAAAATGCATTTTTTCATATTCGATAGTTTGACATGGTAGCGACGAATCATTACCAAGTGATTGTCCGAGTGAATTGTCTTGGTTTAAATTTTCTTCAACTGGAAGAAAATTGGCAATTAAAGCCGAATGTTTGGGGTTCGAGTCGCAACCTGGGCACAGTTTCACTCAATTGGAAAAATTAATTCATTTATTCTTCATTTATTTTCCATTCAGTTTGATTGCACTAAAATAATAAAAGTGAAATAGTTTGCGTCTTGTTTTTTAATATAATTGTATTTAAATATAAATGTTTTCTTAATTCTTATTCTTTTATGTTCAATCCGCTAGAAATTTCTAAATACGAAAATTAATAAATGTGTAAAATGAAATATAGTATATATCTTAGAGCGAAATATACAAACTTTAGAAGAGTGTGCGATTACTTAGAATATTTTATATAGCTAATGCTTCTTTTCAGAAATGAAAGTCACGTACAGTAATCAGTTTTATCTTTAGAAAAGTAACATTCTGTTTAATATAATATCGTGAAAACAGTAATGTTCATGTGCCATAAAAATCGCGAGTCATCGTTTGTCTAGAAACTGCAGTTCAGGAAATGAAATATCCCTTAATGAAACTTTTACAGGTACTGTGGCGTTAGCTATTGCTAAATATGGTTTTAAGATTCAATAATTAGTGAATATTAAAATCTTGTGGTAAATTAATTATCAAGATATTTTCAATGATGTCAATGTGAACAAGATATTTAAAAAAAATTACTTATACACGAATAAAAATTTACTTATAACGAATAACATTAATAAATACAGTCGGACCCGTATTTAACGACGAGTTCGGGACACAGAAAAATGCTCGTTAAATCCAGTCGCTCGTTAAATCCGAATCCAAGTTAGTAACTACTATGTACATAAGAAAACAACTTACGTGAATTGCTGCTTGATAATCTTTAATGAGAAATAGAAAAATATTCATCCAAAGTTGATTGTTTGACTTTACAAATTTCGTTTCATTTAATTTTCGTCGTAAAACACTTAATGCATTAAATGTTGCATAATCAGTAATTTTCATTGCTTCAAAAAACTGTTCAAGATTTTGTAATGACTCTGCAGCACAATCACGTGACGGTGTTTTAATTACAGTTTCATCTTCCGAGTCACTATCACTTGCATTTTATTTTTCCTGCGCTTTTACCGCTTCTACGACGATATCCTCAGTGGAGAGTATGCCCGGGGTTAAGACATCTTGTATAGCTTAATTATAATACATTATAGTGCTACATTGTTGGCAACGATTATGCTTTTCCGTTAACACTAAAATTAATAGACATTTTTGCCTTATTTAATCACATATTTCGGTGATTAAGCAAGCAGTTATCGAATAGCTGCGCATCAGTGCGCCAACTGTCACAATTAAATTTGTATTAGTATTCTTATATTATATCTTATAGAAAGAATACTTATAAGTATGAAATTAGGATTCTTCACAGTATTTAATGACAGAATTTCTGAGATTTAATAAGGCGAACAATACTACTAAAATTGAGTGGTGACAATCATCCTATTGGCGACAGCTATTCCATCAAAGAATACGGCGATTTACGAGTACTATTAAAATTTAGGGGTAAGAAGGAGCGTAAATGTTGGCAGCAGTGCTGCTAAATCTTGAAAAAAAAAAAGATATTTTCACTTAAAATATACGTAATTTCAAAATATCCCTTTCTTTTTCCAAGTACGTTCAGTAATTCATTAAAGAATTTCCAATATACATAAGTATTAATGGACAGTTGATTTTATACGCTTAGCCAAACTTTATGCATTTAATTCACTTTGCCCTTTACATTTTATAGAGCCAATTCTGAAACAATCATTTAGAATATTATAAGTAACGAAACTAAAATATATATCTAATGAATAGTTTTAATTCAGAAATTGCCTTTAAAATAAAATAAAATTTCCTGGTTAATATTTTTCGAGTACCATGAAAATAAAATTTCCAATGAATGGAAAAGTACATCATATATGATGGGGTTAGAATGACAGTGGAGTAAGTCAAAAATTTGAAAAATATAGATAACCATATTTTTATTGAAAGTATATTAATTTCTGTTCAGTGTGACAGTCAAATTAATCATAGTTCACATAGGGAGTTGCTAAAGTTGGACCACATAATGCAACGGTAATATGACATGTTTCACAAAACCCTTCGTTTCTCAAATTACAAAATATTGATTTACTCCACTGTCATACTAACCTCTTCGTTTCTACCGTAATTTCTGGAATATAATCCGCAGCTCAAATAAATCGGTTTTGAACCAGAAATTTTATTTATTAAATAAAGTCAAAGAAGTACCAAGTAGATACGAATTACATTTTATTAAATAAAATTTCTCGTTCGAAACCGATTTATTTGAGCTACGGGTTATATATCAGAAATTAACCCTTTTTATCCTGCCGGTACTTATAAGTACCACTTTAACCCCTTAGCGACGAGCGTCTTTTACAGAATTTTTAATCTGTTACCACCGGTTTTTCAAATGAGAAATTTTCACCTAATTGAATCGCAAAAATGCTATGATTAGATAAGGAAAACTTTACAAAAAAAAAAAAGAAAGAAAGAAAAAAAGAAAAAACTGGTGGGAATAATCGAGAATTCTGAGCATCTTATGCGTCACGTATTCGTGTCGCTCGTCCCCAAGGGGTTAATAAAACACCTATATATTCGTAATATGACCGTTTTTCCTAACGGTATTCACAATGGCACAAAGAGTGTATTTCTGACAGCAGGCAGGAGATGGAAAATTCAAGCACATATCCTCTTTCTTTGCATTGTAGGGATTTTACATTATTACATTATTTTATATCATAGGGTAAAAAATTTATGGTGGTTACAGTTGCATAATTAAACACTAAAACACTATAAAAATTATTTTCCTCTTTCCTATGTTTATTCTGCACCAAAACTTATACAATGATGCAAAAATACAATTAAAAAGTAGCTGGAAAATTAATTCTGGATATAAAGGGTTAAGGTAACAAGCATGCCGCTAATCAATAAGCAGGATACGTTTGTATGCAGATTGATATTATTTAGTAGTTATGGACAAGCAAATCTTTTTATAAAAAAATATATTACATAAAAGAAAAATTACAGGATTCGTTCCCCGAATTAATTAATATAAAAGTTAATTAACCATAAATATGTAAACAATTTAGTTTCCAAAATGTATATGGTTCGATGTCGATATTAGCTATTTATTTTTCATTCCTTTAGCATATTTTCTTTTTAGTATAAAAATTATTCGATAATAATTAATATTTCATTTAACTTATTTCACATTGCTCAAAGTTTCAAATGCAGGAATTTTCTATAAAAATATTTCGCGAGTATATATAAGACTTTTTAATAATTCCAATATGCATGCTCAGTAATTGCTTGTAGAATTTCTAATATATAAGTGTTAAGGGTCGATTGATTTTATATGCTTAGCTAAACTTTACAATTTCAATTCAGAGAGTCTTTTACAATTTATGACCTTAAAAGAGCTAATTTTGAAATAATCATATCCTAAATAAAGAAAATAAAAGATATACCGAATGAAAATTTTTATTTCCCAATTAGCCATGAAAGTCAAATATATCTTCTTAATATTTTCCGAATACCGTAAAATGGAATTATCTTCTTAATATTTTCCCCATACCGTAAAATTAAAATTTTAAATGAATAATAAAAAAAAAAAAACATCATATGTGTTTAAATAAGCACGATGCTATTCAATATGCATGAGATATTTTTATGAAGATTAATATTATTTAACATTTATGGACAAGCGAGAATTCTAATAAAAAAGAGATTACTTATATTAAAAATTAATTTAAAGTTAATCAACCATAAATATGTAAACAATCCATTTTTCAAAAAATATTTATTTGGATGTCGACATATACTTTTTGTCATTATTTCAACAAATGTATCTAAAGATGTTTCGTTTGTAAGTAATGTTTGATTTAATTTATTTCACACTTCGAAAAGTTTAAAATGCAAGACTTTTCTAAAAATTTATGACTTTTTACATAATCATAAAAATATTATATTAGTTTATGTTAAGCATTCAAGCAAATAAAAAGATATTACTTATATGAAAAATTAATTTCAATAAAAGTTAATTACCCTTAAACATGAAGACAATCCATTTGTCAGTGTACAAACGTTTGGATGTCGACATTTACTATTTTTTATTCATTTAACAAATTTATCTTTAGAATAAAGATGATTCATTCAAGATTAATATTTCACATAATTTATTCAAGTTTATATAAGTTTAAATGCAAGAAATTTCTGTAAAAATATATTAAAAGTGACTTACCGAGTTTTCAAGGAATCGTAAAAATACTATATTAATTTATGTTTAATTTATTCTGGAAAAAAAGTGTCATTATATAAAGAAAATAACTAAATTTAAACATAAACAATTAAACATATTTTTTAATTTAAATTAACCTTTATTTCTAGACTAAGAATTATTTTACTCAAATACATAAATACAAGCTCAGTCGAAAACGAAAAATGCCATAAAAATGGTTAAATATATGTGTCTCATAAATGACTGATGGATTTTGTAAGTCAATAAAAAAATCTGAACGCGATAGAAATATATTGTTTGCGGCCTTATGTATTGGAAACTAGGGAATTTTATCCCACCAATTTACAAATATAGTTAACATTTTCGCCAAAAGGTGGCGCTGTGTTCCAGGCGGTGATACTAAAAAACAAGAAATATCCAGTGTACCAACGAATAAACGATTTTCAATAGCGTATACTCTTTCAAACAGTTTGCGTAGCAAAATACGGAATGAAGATGTGGCGGATTCAATTTCTCTTTAGTTCTCGCTAGGGATCCTACATTAGAGATGTCTAATGTAGGATCCCTAGTTCTCGCATACCTGCAGCGCCATCTTTTGACGAAAATGTTAACTAAATTTTCAAAATGGTGGGATAAAATTCCCTGGTTTCCCAAACATAAGGCCGCAAACGATACATTTCTACCGCGTTTCGTTTTTTTTGTTTTTTATATATTTATTATTATTATTTATTTTTTATTTATTTTCAAAATCCATCAGTCCTTTTTGAGACACACTGTAAGTAATGTTTTTTTTCTTATGTAGAGTCAACAACAGATGTTTAAAAAGTTAATTGCCGAAAAGTCAGTTGAGACTCACTGTGGAGACCCGAAAAGTTTTTGGTTTCCGTCTGTCTGTCTGTTCCGCGATAACTGCCGCAAAAATGGTCCGATTAGGTTGATTTGTGGTAGGTATGTTGGTGAAGTACCCGGAATCAGCTGTATATTTTTTAGTTACATTTGATTCATTCGTTCGGAAAATATAAAACATTTCTTTTTAGGTCATAATGATTTAATATGGGAATTCAGATGATTTTGAAATTTTTCATTCGTTAAAAGTAAAATGGCGCATTTGCATAGGCGCAACCTCTCATTAATATTCCGTAGTATGCGGGTTAATTTGACCCACTTTAACAGCGCTTCAAACCAGAAAAATTATTGGATGAATCTTTATTTATTCAATTTCAGGTTTCTACTTGGAATTTATTTCATTTCATTTCTTAAAAAATTTTCTGGTGTGAAACGTGTTAAACCTGGGTTAAATTAACCCGCATATTACGGAATAATAATGAGAGGTTGGCACCTATGCATTTGATTAATGCATTTAAACGGTAAGTTATGAAAGCTAAAATTTATCAAGTCAGGTCTTAAATTAGTCAAATTAATTTGAAATTTTGTTAATACATTTGTAAGATTTTAAGTGTATAATTTCTGGTGCAATTTTATACATCTGTTCTAATAATATAATATATTTTATTTTATCATTTTTTGCAAATTTTAAAATGCATTTATTTTTGTTTTCCTCTTTAATTTAACCGTAACCTAGCAACTATATTTCAAAAAATAGCAAAATATTAAAATGCAAATAACTCAGACTATTTTGCTGCAGTATTTTATTCGCAAAATAAAATATTTTCGGATGATTTTAGTATTTTATTGAAATAAATGAGAATTTATTTTGATACAAGTTACCTTTAAACTACTATAGAATGATTACCGAAACATTTTTACATGAGATATTATTCATTTTCTGGAAGAGATGTGGATTTTTCGTGGTTGAAAATTAGTATTATTTTAAAAATAGGATAAAATCTCTTATACAATGAGGGGGTTAATCTACAGAAATTTGCGTAGTACAACGCATTCATACATCCTGAAATAGCACAATTACGGGAAACTGAGATCATAAAAAGCTATAACAAAAAATACTTTATAGCGCCAAATCACGTTTGCTATTTAGTTAATTGGCAGTGGACACGATTATGAATGTTTACCGAATAGGTTTAAAAGTTTCCAAAAATGTATATATATTTTATATATACTTTTATATTTTAATATAAATATATATTTATATATTATATATATATTTAGAATATACAGAATACAGAATATATATTTTTTTTAGGGGGAGGGTCGGGGTCGACTGGGGATTTTAGTATGCTATTGCCATCGAGTAGATCAGGATAAACTTAGATAAGATCTTGCATCTAAATATTATAGAATGACCATCAAAACAGTTTTTCCGAAACAAAAATTGTAATTACATTAGATTTCTAATTAGATATAAGTGAAGTATAGTAGATTCAGTTAACATTGCCATAAGTTGCTTTTGTACAAGACATATTATTCAACTTATCTATCAGATGCAGGTGTTTCGTGGTTGGAAGGTAAGTAAATATTGCTATTTAGGTATGAGGAAAACATGAAACAATTTTCCAAACTGTTGCTTATCCTAATAAAACCACAGTATAAAACGAAATCCAATAAATATTATGATCATTCACACAATCAATAGAAAATTATGAATATAAATTTAACAAGATTACGGGGGGGTTCAGGGGGAGCAGAGCTCCACCCCCCTGAAGAAATGTACTTTTTATCAAAAAAATTACATGAATAAGCAGTTTATAAGAATTTCAGAATATCATTGCATAAACAGTGTTTAATTTAACGCTTCTAATTTTTGAAAACCTTCGACGTGTTTTATATGCCTATAAATACTATGTATCTACCATAAAAAATTAAATTGCGGGTTGTAAGATGCTAAATATGAAAAAGTGATATTAAAAAACAATGATTTTCAGAGCTGACGTTGAGGCTCCTTATCTGTAGATTTACTAGTGTAAATTATATTAGCCAAGAAACATTAGTCATAGGTAAAAGCTGGGCGCCAATGGGCCGATTGCCACCACCAAATTTTTAGTATTATTCGCCAAATAAGAATACTGATAAAATTTAGGCGAAGTATACTAAAAACTTTAGTGGTGACCCCTTTTTAAACCCCTTATCATAGCTATACATTAGTCAAGAAATTTTTTTTATGTGTAATGATGCGTAAGAACACCATATTAACCACTTTAACCCGGGAGCAGTCGCATGGGGTATGATATACCCCAGGGTGCGTACGGTTTTTACAATTATCACCACTAATTTTCGAAAAGTAATCTAGAATTTATATTATCATAGAATTTGTAACAATTGCCTTAGACTGAATAAGGTGACGATTATTAATTGTATTTATTGGTGACAATGTAAAAACCATTCATTATCTGGGTATGCGCGACTTCTCCCGAGTTAAAGGCGATGTTACATTTTTATATCACTTGATTTTAATCCTCAAATGCCATACTAACACCAGAATTTTAGAATAAAAGTTTCTTCTTCTTATGTACGTGAAGAAACCTTTTTTACATCATTCCCAGTAAATTTCTTCGCAAATTCTGGTGTCAGTCAAGCATTTTTTCAAATATTTTTCTTCTTTAATCGAAGACCTTGGCGAATAAAAAACGAAAAATTTTCTATTAAATTTTAGTGGTCAAAAATAAGAGTAAACGTTGGCAGCTATGCAACAGTTAAAATCCGTTATCATTGTTTCCAGATCTTCAGATTTAATGAATACCATTTTCGAATATAACTATTCGATTTATATAATTGCAGGAATATATTCGTCCAATGGTTTCACAATTTGAAGAACATTTGGATCGGAGTTATTTTGAGTATGTGACGTATTTAAAATTGAGTACTTTTTACTAAATTTTTAGAAATAATTTTTTCAGTGTTTAATTGCTCTAAATCGTTTCAAATTCTGCATCTAAATAACATGAATGTTACTATAAGAAATTACTGGTATGTCTATCACGCGGGATTGAATCACTGGAAATTATTGCTATAGATTTTGCCACGCGCTAGTCAATAATTATGAAGGTCTTTCCAACTACTTTAGAATTTTTTTCAAAAAATTAGCATTGCTTGAAAAACTATATTAATTCTTAATGAATATACTTTTGTTCCACAAAAATGCCCTCATGGGCAATTGGAGAAAAAAGGACCGCACATTATCGACTGATATTATGCTCAATCCATGCATTCGGGTGTGGACATGTCTGACATTTTTATTAGCTTTGTACTTAAATGATTTAAAGCTCAAATATTTAAATTAAATATATTTACTTTTACCCAACATGTATCCATCGTAATGTAGCAGTATCGAGTTTGCAAAACAACATTTTCATACTTAAAATTCAAATATCATTTCTGTTGCACGTGTGACAGGGATGTCACACCTGCAACAAAAATGATATTTGGATTAAAAGTTACATTTAGATTAAAAGTTAAAGTTATATACCCTTTAATTTCAAGTCTAAATTATACTTGAAATTGACAGAAAATCCTCCATTGATTTGGAGATTAACATGTTTTAAAAATCACTATCAAACAGGATACACACGGTCCTTACTCTGTTTACCACTATTTATCTTCGTCTTATCTTATCTCATTAAATTGTTCCTTGTACTTTGATTAAATAAAAAGAAGAATATTATTCAAAAATAATAGTAACCATAAGTAAGTCGTTTTTTCATATGAGGACTAAACAGTTCCGTGAGAGACAAAAATAAATTCCGTAAATAAAATATGGGCAAATTCGGTTTGAAATACTGCTATAATTGAAAGATCTGAATCCAAACCTGTGTCTACAAATTATCAGACAGTGATTAGTGCAGACATTCGATTACCAATCCCGCAAGGTAGGATTATGGATAAATATATACAAAGTAATTAATCCAAATAGTACCAGATTTAAATTTTTGATAAGCTTTCTTAGTTCTGCATGACTGGAACTATAAATTTAATTCTATTAAACGTAGCTTCTTCACACGATGTTTCAATTTAATTTATTAAGTTTAAATAATTATTTTTTTTCTCATTTGGAAGACGAAACACTTCAAAACAAATTAAAAAGGTTTCAAAAAATACCCAAATGGTACTTGGAGGGTTAATTTTCTTTCGTTTCCCGTTTAGTGATTTGAAGGGTGGTGGAATATTATATAGCCCTACTTAATTTTAAAACCCAATTGCGACAATGACATCAGAAATTTTGAATGAAATTTTGTTTCTTAAAATTGTATTATGACGAAAAAAATCTCCTAATTATTTTCAAACAATTTTTATTGTAATTCCTGGTGTCTATTAATCATTTCAACAATTTAGTAACAGAAGTGCTTTGCCCCTGAAAGGGTTAAAGCAAAGATAAGCTGTTTGACATTTCGATATAGAAATAGCATATTGATAATTCAAATTTTGTTGAAAAATTTTACAATTTACATGGTGCAAAGGGTAAAAACTCTTTATGCAATTGTAATATGTCATTCAAACACACACTATACGTAAAAAGTGTTTGAGATCATTTTTCAGTTTTATAAAAATATTCGTGAAGATTTGTTTATGAATTATTCAGTTTCAAATTAATGCATTTTAAAAATATATTTGGAGAATAAGTTATAATGTTGCGAAAGTGACATTTTTCATAACAAAATTTATTGTTGTTAGAAATGCTTCACAATGCGTAAGTACATTTGCAAGCTAAGAAAAATAATATAAATACATTTATAATTTAGCAGATAGAGGAAAAACAATGATACATTGCAGAATTTATCAGATATAAGCTACTTTGAATGACGTTGCAGCAACCGTTGCTACGCGACAAATTAAAATTTATAAAGTAATTTCTTTTCATTTTCGTATATCTCTTCTCTAGTCGACATAAAAAATAATATTATATTTCTGGATAATCTATCTCTTTAATAAATTTAAAGTGAAATAAATTAGATAAAAAAGTTACATAAAAACTCTTTTCAAAAGATTAATTTTGTTCCGCGTCGGATTTTTTAAGCATGAAAATTTCATCTGCTACAGACTGGAAATAACAAAGATATTAGATAACGACTAATTTGTTTTTAATTTAACAATCCTTCAAAATGTTTTCGATTCAATGAATTTTAATGTTCAGACTTATCATAGTGAATTTAAAGAATTTTTGTAAAACTTGTTAGAAATTGAAAAAAAATTACAATCATATTTTAATATGATGATTATTCACGTGCTGATAAGGATATTCATTACTGCATACCAGGTTTTTACTTTCACAGAAACTTAAAAAAATTTAAAGCATTATACATAAATGAAAATAGGATTAATATTTTCGAAACATTATCTTTAAAGAAATGTACTTTTTGGAAAATTTCTCTTATTCAATTATTTCTATTATTAAATAAGAATATATCTGTTTTAGAGAAAGTTTTTAACTCCATACCTAATCTTCAAAGATAAATAAAAGCAATTATATTTAATATATTTAGAGACTGAAAAATTTTCTATTAGCTAAAGCATGTCTGCCAACATTTCCGCCTTTCATTACCACTATTTTTTAGATGTAAAATTTGCCTTTTTTAATCTCATAAAATTACGAGTAAATCAGCCTAATTTTTCTTTTCAAATATAGTGGTAAGTAAAAAGTGTAAACGTTAACAGCTATGAGTATGACTAAATGTACAGGGTGGTTTTTTTTTAACTGACGCTATTCAGAGCCGCCTGTAGCTCGTTCTAATAACTGGATTGATACAAAATTTTGTGAATGGACTAAGAAAACCATGGGAAAAAAGATTCCAGCAAAAAAAATAGTTCCAATCACCGCCGATAGGGGGAACTGTGGCGCTGTACATTGAAAAAAAACATCAGAAACAGACAAAATTAATAATTTGGATAAAACGCCATGTTTTATTCATCATTTACACTTTCCCTTTCGTTGATTGCAGTTGAAACATCCATTATCACTTTTTCTGCCACCGGTTTACGTCCTCTGCCTGACCGAACTGCTAGCGAGCCTGTTTCTTCGAATTTCAGAATCATTGCTTTCAATACATTAACGGATATAGGTCCTTTGCGCAGTTTATGGCGTGTTCTGAGTAAACGAAGAGCGGCTGGTGCATTGCGCTGGTTACAATAATAGAACTTCACAAGTAACGCCCGCTGCGGTAACGTGAGATTCCTTTTCAACCTGAGCTGAAATTGTTTCTCGGTGTTTTTCGCATGCATTTATAACTTAAACTATTGGCGCTACTGTCGCTTGCTTAAGTAAAAATTTGCATTTGCATTTATTGCCCGTATTTTATGGTAATTCTCAGTTGCATAAATTACCACATTTCCCCCTATCGGTGGTGATTGGAACTAATTTTTTTTGTTGGAATCTTTTTTCCCACGGTTTTCTTAGTCCATTCACAAAATTTTGTATCAATCCAGTTATTAGAACAAGCTACAGGCGGCTCTGAATAGCGTCAGTTTAAAAAAAAACACCCTGTATTTAGCTAATCTGTTAGCTATTTTTCAAAATAAGTAAATTTGGCAATTATCTAGAAAAGATGCACTCTTACGCTATAAAGAGTGAATGCTGTACGTCTCTCAAAATGCCAATTGATGCATTTAACAAAAAGCTGCAAAATTTTACTCTTTTTTTACACTAAAATTTAAAAGTAAATTTTGCCATTTTAATTCGCCAAAAACTGCCGAAATTCGCTGATAAAATAAGACATACACGCGTTAGAAATTCTAAAGAATATGACGCCACTAGTTCATATAGGGAATCTTTGATTAATATTTTTCTTCAAATTTAAATTATTTCTGTGTTTAATCACAGAATTTGCAATATTTTTCAGAGATGAACAAGGAACCAAATTATATTAGAAATTTGTGCTAGAACTGCATGCATCCTGTTACAACGGTGAATACTTTTCAGCACTGTACAATTATTTGGCGACAAAATATGCTGTTTTTTTTATCTTCAAGGCAGTGTTCCAAGTTGAGAAGAGGTGTCTCATTCAGATTCCTTGATTGATACCATTTTTGAAATAGTAATATTTGTCTAATTCAATCTTTCTATAATATGTCGTTAATTAAGGCGAATATTACTATTTCAAAAAAGTGGTAACAATCCAGCAAACTTAATAAGAAAACACAATGCCCAAGTGGCCAAACTGTTTAACTTCAACAATACCCACAGATAACTTTCATTATTATTCCCAGATTATTTCGAACACATTATTTTCATAGATTGAAATATTTTTACATAACATTTTTTGCCACATTTTTCTAATTTTCTGCGTTTTTTTTCGAAGAACCTTGGATCCAAAAAATCAGTTTTAGAAATTTTACATCACTCAAATACTGCGATTTACACCATGAAACTTTATTACACTATTTTACAACATGATGTTACACCGTAAATTTTTTTTTCAATTTATTGAATTTTCTTAGGTGATTATTAAAAGATCTTTCCATAAAAAAAACACGGATTTTAGTAATTTATAATTTTTAAAGTTAGAGATGAAAAAATTTTAAAAATCAGCCCTTAGTTTTATTCGTTCGCGAAAACGTTTGCAATTTTTTAAATTGGGATTTTTGTAATTCCTCAGTAATTTGTGTGGGCTAGAGATGTATCTAGATTATTTTATTGTACTGACTGGGCTCTTCCTTTACAGGTAGTTGTTTAAAGTAAATCACAAAATACTTCTTGCCATTAAAATTCTTCTTTCGGGCCACCACCCCTGAATACTATATCTACGCGCTGACACGAAATTGGCGGCTGCCGTATGCGGAGATTTTTCAGCGTTTGCACGGTCCCTTGAATTTGAATACCAAAAATTTCTAAACGTTTTCTCCTCTTTATTTTACTGATATTAAATAAGTCAAAGAAAACTTTTAAAAAATACTTATGTCCAAATTCAGGGGACCGTGCAAACGCTTATTTTTTTTCCTACGAAAGTCGGCATTTTTGTGTCAGCGCGCAGGACGAGTATTCGGGGAACGATGTTCGAGATGGAGATGACGTAACTTCTTGTCATCAAAAGTAAAATCTCAGGTTGTAGCTACTCTGAGACAGAATGTGTTATTTCTAGAATGAGATCTATTGTGCATAGTGAAAGTAAGAAGCTTCCTTGCTTTATATAAATTCCGATGCCGACACTTTCAAATTTCTCTTTTGTGTTCATCAAATAAAAGTACTTAGAAATTCTTGCTTATAATTCTTGCTAATATAATCATCAGTTTCAGAAAAATCCCTCTAAAGTTAAAATGGACACTTTTGATTTTCTTTGTGGGCTCACGAAAAATTCACGCCTTACGGTCGGGATCTTCACACTGTGACCCACAGATCACTTAGCAAACACTATTTTAGAATTAAAATAACTGCCGTATTTAAACACAAAAAACCTTTGCTATTAAATGCAAAGATTAACTTTCGGAATTTGTTGTAGCAAACGATTTTCGGTTAAAAGAGCTTGAGGCGGTGATATAGCAATGAATGTAAATGGTATGAGGTGTCTCCGTTTTCACTTTAACTACAGCGCCTAGAATACATAGTGTGGAAAACGGCTACAAGATAGTACTAAAAAATTAAATCCGATAAATGTAGAACGATGCTTCTAACATATTGAAATTGATATAGGTCAGTGAGGGCACTACAAGATTCTTACTGCAGAAACTGTTGTGCGTAGCATTTATCGTTCATTTACAGGGACACACAAGCAATTTTGTTTACAGTACTGTCTATAAGTGATAATTACTGGAAGTGCGTTTTAAGTTGTGATAAGCGTTTTTTGTGTTTAACTATTTTTGTTTGCAAATTAATTGGTGTGTATGAAATCTGTAGTTAATTTACAGGGTTGCAGAAAATAATTCGGATACTTTTTCGTCTGTAGACAGTAATTGCTTAAATAGTGCTTTCTAGTGTATAACGCGCTTTCCAAATTGTTTATATGGTTACTGGGAGGGGCTAGTTGAGCTTAAGTCGAAATGTAGGCCTCTCCGCCTGGTCTGCCCTTGACCTTGTTTATATGGTTATCATCTTTCATTTTATTAAATTGTGATGTTTCGTTACAGTATTACGAATGTGTTGGACAGTCTTTCATAATCTATTTGACACGTGATTTTTTTTCTTGTTCCTCTTAAACCTATTTACTAAAATGTCAATAAGATATTATAAAATAACTAAATAAAAAAATAGTCCAGAAGTTACCGAGTCCCCTTAAACAGAACAATATACATTTTATAATACTTGCGATATTATACTAAAGTGAAATACAATAAAATGCAATTAGATAGACAATGAAAATTTAGCGCATAGACACGGTAAAACACGTATAAAATATTAACTATATTAACAGAAATAAAACTTTATTGAAAACTGTTTATTATTCTACAAACGTAAAATTGTATAAGAAAATATTGAAATGGTTATAGTAATTAAGGGATAAAAGCATTTATTATTTTCATAATATATATAGCTAGACAAAAGAAATACTTTCGAAGGTAACACATTCTGAAAGACTGTTGAAACTTGTAAAATTGACTCTACACTAATATCGACAGATTTTGGTAATAATTAATGAAAGCAGTCAAACCTTTCAAGCTCTTTTACAGTTTTCGCAACTCTCAATATTAATTAAATGTCATATTATACAAAACGTGTCTTGTAAATTTAAGTAGTTTCAGAATAGAAAAGTTTGGGGTTAGACTAATACAATAATATAGTGCCATTTGTATTCTATTTTTAAAAATAACCAATAATGTTAAATGCAATACTTTAATATGTACTAAATCATTAAAGTTACTGAGAATAGAATTCTCTTTTAAACTTTTAGTTAACAAATACCGTTAGTTTCACATTAAAATGCATTTAATGGATAGATACTGCGTTACATTAGGCTTTGTTTAAGTATTTAAGATGCGTTAGAATATTTTAAAATACAAAAATTGTCTGTAATTATTCTAATTTCAGTAAATAAAATAAAACTACGAAACATGAAGGCGAATGATACTAATACTAAAATTTCAGGTATTAAGTTAAAACAAATGCTATAAAGATTGTTTTAACATTTAATAACAATTAACAAATGATAATGTGTATTTTTAGTGTATTAATTTTTGGTGAGATTTTTTTGTTCCTTTCTAACTTTAATCAAGATTTGCACCAGAATCTTCGAACAAAATTTTATTTTTCTAACATTGGTGAAAAAAACTGTGAAATTTCATTTTCTTATTTTCAAATAATTTGTTTGAGAAAATTTTAGTGTGAACTCATACTATAGATACACAATAACTTGTGTTTCTGTACTGTTATGTTCAATTATCTCAAAAACAATAGTTTACATTATTTTAATAACTTTAAGCTTTTAAAAGATTTATAGAATAAATCAATCCTTTAAAAATATAGGCCTAAAAATTGCAGTTAATTTTAAACTGAAAAGATTTGTCACGTCATTTAGGCGGGGTAATAAAAAAAAATATTTAATGCCGAAAAACATTATTATTACATTGTTATACTTAAAAATGTCGCATTTCAAAATGCCAGATAAAAATATTTTTAATAAAGATTCGTATCTCAGAGTTCGTACGGTTTTACCACAATTTTTTAATACAATTTTTCTATTTAATATTTATATGGCAGAAATTGTAGACGCCTCGTTTAATTGCAGGATTTGTAATACTTTTCCGCATTTAAATACTTCGAAATTTTCTATTATTTTTTTTGGTAACAGCGTACGAACCCTGTCTTTACTGCGTTACCAAGCAAAATATTTTCGAATTTTGTCAATGGATTAGCGTCAGGGGAATCTTCATTACTTTACTACCAGTATTTATTATGAACTAAACTTGGCCTTATTTGGTCGAATAATGTTCAATGCTTAAATAAGGTCAAAATTAGTATATAATAATACAGGTAGTAAAATAATGCAGCATCCCTTGCCGCTACGCAACTGAATTCTGTATGTTAAATTGCGCTTCTAGTAATTAGTATTCACATTGAATAAAATTTCAAAAAGTCAAAAGGTTTTCTGGATGAACATTTTAGGAGATGAAAGGAAAAATAAAAATATTTGTCAGAAAAATCAACAATTGGTACAGAGAAAATAAGTTAAAAGAAATGATAGTGCAATTATAAAAGAAAAATCAAAATGAAAAGAGGGATTAAAAGAATGATTATTTTATGAAATAGAAGTAAAGAAATGCTTTTCCAAGCTAAATTTTCTGAAATCAAATCTCGAAGATTTCACAGCTACGGATCAGCTCAAACTGCTTTATAGAAAATTTACTTTGTTAAGCTTTTTTATAGACTTTTACTTCTAGTGAAGCATGCAGTTGCGTTTGAGTCGTCAAAAATCCTAGATGTTTATGACAGCTGTAACAGCAACAGAAAGACAAATAGCTCAAACACACAGATCTTATACAACGTGAACTGTGTTACTAATCGACAAACTCTCTTACAAACGTTTTACTTTGACAAGATACTTACATACATGAGAATATTGTATAAGCATTGTTTATAGACTTACAAAGAATTATTTATACACATCTTCATTTATACAATGTTTTAAAAAAATTCAGTGTGATTCACATTCAAAAATATTGAAGAAGATCTTTTGTATATGTTGGAAGTAAAATAATCATATTTATTGTATATTCGATGCCTTTTATGGAGAAATTTGTTTCGATATAAATGAGTGGTACACAATTTTACAATGAATAACTTCAATTAAAATCTTGTCTTTCCATCTCCTTTGTACATTTCAGCTGGTTCCGTAAAATATTGTTTTTGCATGTGTGTTAGTTTGTCAGCGTATCTGTTCTTCATATGTTTTCCTAGAGAGCAGTAAGGATGGAACCGACTTTTATAATTGAGTTAATCGTTTAATTAATTTTGATTACCAAATATCACAGGTATTTTACATGTTCTAATATTCATTGTTGGGTCAATGAAAATAATAATTTTTCTAAAAATCTAACCAAGATCAGCATCGAATGAATGGTCTTATAGATATTGTTACAAACACGTCTAATTTGTATGCCTAGAGTGTAAAATCAAAATTATACTTAAACAGTAAAAATTTTGAATATTAAATTAGTCTAAATGACGTGTTGCAATGCCCTCATTTTCTAGTTCAAGTAATACCATAAACCCTTGTACATATATATTTTTTATAGTCTTTTATTTATTTTAAGCAAATCCTTTAGCTGTTTCTAGGGCGGTGTTTGCAAATGCGACAACTTAATTTTAATTCAAAACTCCCAAATGATACCTAGAATATTTTAATAAACTATTGCTATTTTATTTTATAAAATGTAACTTGCTAGATCGCTGTAAGTATTTATCGTAAATTATTGAATAAAATTTCTGGAACAGAAATTGTTGAAAGAGAAATTGTTGAAACAGAATTGTTTGATCCGCGGATTATATGCCGGAAATTACGGTGCGCGAAATTGAGCAAATATTTGCTTTCTAATAAATTCTTTTTTGAATTCTTGTGTCAGTCAACCATTTCATCATTATACCTCAGTTCAGTCTTGCTTCAACTCTCCGAGTGAAAACATTTTTGCGCCTGAAGAAGAAAGATAAATTCGTCCTAAATGTATTGTTTCTTTATAATTTTCTTATTTCTTTCACATTTTGTGACGAATTTAAGAAAGGTTTTCAATAATATTTTAATTGTTTATAAATAAATCGCATGTTTTCCTTAACAAATCCGATTGTTTAATAGCATAGCTGCCAACTTTTACGCTTAATTCCTACCACTAAAATTTTATACTAAATTTTATCTTATTAAATTGACAAGATCGTGTGATTACATAACGAACAAAATTCTATTAAATTTTAGTGGTAAGAAAAAAGCGTAAAAGTTGGCAGCTATGTAATAGTAATCAAAAAGAGGTGGGTAGACAGGGCTCACGTTTAGTCCCCCGCCCTCCCCGTTAGAATAATAAAAAAAAATTCTTTTAAAATTTTTTATTGATATTTTGTATATAGTTTAAGATCTGCATTTACTTCCACTTTGCTTGAGTTTTATTTGAAGATTGTATAAATGTGTTATACGATATGAGAAGCAAAGGTTAACTCTACACCGCGTAGTGAAGTATATACGAATCAATTAAAATTTAACCTTTAAAAAAATTAATGCATTACTGTACAACCACTATATTTAAATGAATATATTTGCCTTATATATTTTCTAAAGGTCCTGTATTAATTAAGGCAAGGAAATACTCTTTAAAATTTCTGGTATCTAAAAATCACCTTATGTATTCGTAGAAGTATTCTATTATGTAAGCTGAAGAATTACTGTTTAATATTTATGGTGTGTGACCCTAAATATGAGTACAAAATAAAACATAATTCCAAAAGAATAATTCTTACAGTATAAAATTGAAATTTGTTAAATAAATCTATATTTTTGATATCGGATAACACATTTAAACAATCTTCAAACAGAAAACAACCAGTGAGGCGGTAAATACAAATCCTAAAATATATGAAAACGTTCAAATATTTTTCAAAACAGAAACAATTTTTTGTCCTATCGGGGGGGGGGTGCAAAATTCTGCTTTATATATATACCCACCTCCTATATTTCAAATGATGAGCTCTTGTAAAGAACTAACTGGTCATGAGAAGAAAGTTTGGTAATTTTCTGTTCATTCTTGTCATTTACTTTTTGAAAATGCGTACATATTTTTAAAATACCCCATTGCGAAAAATTCAATAAATAAAAAAATTATAAAAAATAATAAGGTAGAACAAGCAAGATTAACAAAACTAATTTAACCTACAATAGCTGCAGGTAATATTTTGCTGGAATACTTATTTGGATCAGGCGTCCAAAAGGAAATAATTCATTGAACTAATCAAATTTCGAATATTAAATTACAGTGTCCAATTCCTATGGGGAGATAAATCACAATTGCTTCGTGCAAAATGTAAATAATGTGTTCACACAAACTATGCCAATCTATTTCTATGAAGTCTATAATTGAATAAAAGATTTTTCAAAGCCATGTTGTAAATTATTAATTCAATTATGTCTGTTTACTAGAAAGCTTAATTGTTCCTACTATACTTTATATATGTTTTTCAATTTATTCAAAAAATTATTATTTTAAAGACTTATAAAATGTATCACAGCATTAAATGTTATTCAATTTGCATATATAAGATTCTAAATTTTGTTTAAATACTTATGGTATGCCCTTTTAACTTTTCTCGAAAGAATTCTTAGAAAAAATAGTGATTCTATTTCATGAAATATTTTGTATGGAAAAAAGTTTTTAAAAAAACAGCTTTCTAAAATTTTATATATAATCTTTCACAATTAGTACAAAATGGTCAGGCCAATTGTGGAGTTCCACTGTTGGCCAACGGTTAGAAGTGTATTCGCTCTGCCATTACCCTAAAGAACCCTTTACCAACAAATGCCTACAGATCTATTTCTACAATGTCCCCACAATATGCTCCCACAGAGGACCAACGATAATATCGCAACACTGACACTATAAATTCGGATTATACAGCTAAAATAGAAAACTTTTCAAGACATGTTGCTCCCTGCCGTTAAAATGTGTTAAAAACTGACAATTTTAAGTTAGAAGTAAGATTCAGGTATTTTTTGTTCTTAATTAAGAGAAAAATGAGATAATGTGTCTAGTGTGCATATATATATACAGGGTGTCCCACAAGGTACGCAGCGTCTAATATGTACAGATTCGGATAGAGCACGTCAATATGAGTATTTTGAATGGTAATAAGTGGGGTCCCCGAATATAGCGTGATAGTCTAATTACAGGATGAACATTATCATAGCTGCGAACTTTTAAGTTTTTTCCTACCACTAAAATTTTATAGTAAATTTTACCTTTTTAAATCTCCGAAATCACGGGATTCAATAAGGCAAAAATTTCTATAAATTTTTAGTGGTTACCACAAATTTGCATGATCATCTGGGGAATGTTTCATGTTGTACACATCGTCATTTGGAATACCCACTATCGGATTCGTCAATAACGTCATAGCTGCCAACTTTAACGCTTTTTCGATACCACTAAAAATTTATAGAAATTTTTTGCCTTATTGAATCCCGTGATTTCGGAAATTTAATAAGGTAAAATTTACTATAAAATTTTAGTGGTAGGAAAAAGCTTAAAAGTTCGCAGCTATGATAATGTTCATCCTGTATTTAGACTATCGCGCTATATTTGGAGACCCCCACTTGTTACCATTCAAAATACTCATATTGACGTGCTCTATCCGAATCTGTACATATTAGACGCTGCGTACCTTGTGGGACACCCTGTATATACTTGCTATCTAGGTCAGTATTGCTAGTAGGCTATTTTATTTTTTATTTACTTTTCTTGCTTTCACTTGTTTTTTGATAAAGTTTTGATTCGCTTTTTTTAATGACCGTTTAATGACCGAAGAGAAGGCGAATTATACAATTTCAAAAAAGAGGTGCCAATCAAGAAATCTGAATTTTTAAAAACATAGACCACTGACAACACTGATCGAGGCATGTATTCACATTCATGGATGTAATTATCTAATTTTCTTAATGTATTAAATTATTTCTTAATCATCATCATCAACAACAACTTTTTCAATCCACTGCTGGATTGATAGACTTGTTAGAACTTGAATACACTACTTAGATCTCCTTTAGATTTTTCCATTGTTTAATTATCATTTTGTATGTCTTCATTTTATTAATATAATTTTACTAGTATAAGTAATAATGATTAATGAGACTGCTTAATCAAAATAACATATTCCAATAAATTTTATGCATGCAGTATGATTTTAACAATCTCTTAAAAAGCAGAAATTATCATTGAATAATACAAAAAACACATAGGTCATATATTTTACCAAATCATGTTGAAAAGGTTGCACTGAACTACAACTAATACTTTTTCTCAATACAGGGTAAAGCAGGTTCGTTTGCTGTTACCACATTTTTTTAATAGAATTTTTCTATTTAATATTTAAGTAGCAGAAATTGTTAACAAGCTCGTTTAAGTGCAGGATTTGTACTACTTTTCTGCATTTAAATAAGATGGAAAATTCTATTAAAAATTATGGTAGTAGCGTACGAACCTTGTAAAGGTGTTATATTAAAAAACAAAACCAGATAACACAAGTCAAAATTTGACGGTACCCAACTTGGTGGTTCCAGAAAAATGTTAATAACATCATAAAATGTTAAAATCTTTTACTAAATATTTATTAGCTAAAGTTAAAATAAATAAAAACGCGGCCTCTTTTTTCACCCGGGCTTGGAACCGACGACATCGGAGTGACACTAACACATACACCCGCAGAATCAATCTTAACCCTTTCAGGGGCAAAGTACTTTCAGTACTAAGAGAATGAAATAAATGACTGCCACCGGAATTTACAAAAAAATTATTTGCAAATAAGAAAAAGGGCTACATTTCACATACATATTACATGGAAAAGATTTTAGCAAAATTCTGGTGTCATTGTGGCGAATAGGAATTAAAATTAAGTGGTTTCATAAACATACCACTGCCCCTGAAAGGGTTAAGCATAGTAAGTCATATATTAACAATAAATAATATTAAATAAACAAGCAATAGTAAAATTATTTTTAAAATCAAATTAAATATCAATATTAATACAGCGAAAGGACATTATTGGCAATTCAGTACTTTGAAATTAAAAAAAAAATGTTTTGCTGTCTTTTAAATCCCTGATTTCTTCATTTGCTTTCTATGACTTAAAACTGGGAAAAATCTTCTTCTGTCTCCACAGCTTGATACTAAACTGTTTTTTTTTCACCCAACACATTCTTTCACAATAGCTGTTGAGCAGATGTTATAATTTTTACATCTGGTCTAATTTTTTATATATTTATTTGTAAGAGTAGAACAAAAAGAATTCACTAATATTTATTTTACCTGCAGATATTTATTGTGATTAATTTATATAAAAAAAGAATAATTTGATTTCTTAAAGGAAGTTAAGCTTGTAAATATTTACTTAAAGCTTCTTTATTTATTCAATAAGCAAAATAATTTTTTAAACATTGCAAACAGCATGTTTATATAAAGCGTGTCTAAGGTTGAAAACAAATCTCACAATAGCTAATCTAAAAAGGGCTGAATAACAATAAAAGGACATTTTCTAGACAATGCAGACACATACAGAAAAACCTTAGAATAAAATAAAAATTGTGTGGCGTCTCGGAAATGTTTACTCATATCTTCATCAAAAATTTAAGTGGGAAAATATATAAATGAGGATTTATATATTTTTAAAATTGTATTTATAAAAATACTGCGCGAATAGTTAATAAATACTTTATTGTCTTGAAGGGCGGTACAGTATTGCCGTGGTCTACTTTTTAACACTTTCCAACATAGATGAAAAGTGTTTATGAATTAGGTTTGTCTGACAGTTTGGTCGTCCGGCCGTCTGTCAGTCCGAGCTGTAATTCACGTAAATATACTGGGATTGCCATGTAATTGATATATGTTATTAAGGTTTGCCATGGCATGTTTGGTATTGATAATGAAGTGTGTAGATTTTATAGTTCAATTACAGGGACATTCAAAATTATTCCGTTACATTGCGGTCTATGGGGAAAAATCACTTGAAGTGTATATTAATTGTGTTACACTGTTACAAACGTAATGAAATTGATATAATTTTTTAATGCGCATTAACACATGATTTTTGTAGTATATGGAGCGCAAAGAAATTATCATTCATTTACAGTGTCACTCAAAAAATCGATTATATTCCGTCTAAGTCAAAATACTGTTTGTAGGTTATTTTAAATTAGGTTGCACTGTTTCAAACATGATGAAATTAACATACATAACTGACGTTTACTTCAAGATGCTTCCTGAATATGATGTGCATAGCATTTATCTTTCATTTACAGGGACACACTAAAGATTTTAGATAGAGTACAGTATCCGAAGTATAGAAATATTAGGAATAATTGTTGGAAGTGCGCTTTCAGTTATGATATGCGTTTTTAAGTTTAACTAAATTTTTCATGCTACGTGGTGCGTATAAATTCCATAGATTCTGTGCAGGGCTACGCAAAATATTTGCAAGCATTATTGAGCATGTAGTGTGAATTCCTTAAAGGTGCTTTAAATTCCGCTATGCCTTTTCAAGCTCATTTACGTTTAGTACACTTACACTAAGAAATGGACGTGTTTTTTCCGGTATTAAATGTTACCTTAATATGTGACGTATATAAAAATCTGTAGGTAATACACTATATTTCCAATGATGATTTGTCACTTGCGATTTTAGACGTTTTGTTAAATATCTAGAAAGATACATGAGGAATTATCCTGAAACTTCCGGAGTGTAAACAACATGATTGGCGTCATATATTTCCGCGAAGATTTTTTCCCGAAACCCCATAAGGGGCCGTCAACAAATTGAAGAAACACGAACATATTTTGGATAACCCTGTAAAAACTAATATTGCAAAAGCATTCAAACTGTAGATTATGATTAAGTGGATTATTGTAATAATTTGTGTTCATTTTTATGAAGATAGTATGTATAGTCGAAGAGAAATTCAGGTTTTTATAAAAACAGTCCCAAATTTTATCAAGTTTTTTGCTTATACTTTGCAGAGTTTTTAATATAAAAACAAGTTATTTTCAGAAAATATGACAAACAAAAATATACATAACACCCTGCAATCAGAAATAAAAAACAATAAAAATTGTATGAAAATTGAGCAGGTTTACTAAATATTGTTTCACTGCGCATGCGCGAAATCAATCAAAATATACTGTGCATAATATATTAGCTAAATATATAGACCAACTTTTATAAAAGTCTCAAAAACATAGCTTGAAAATTCTGATAGCAATTGTCGATAGAATAAGCTCGAAATTCGCTGTTCCTAAAAGGAAGCAAAAAGATGAGGGGTTGTATCAAATATAGAATGAGAGACACTTCATTACTTTTATGTCTATTGCTAAAATTTTCTAAAAGTGAATTTTTAGTGTATAATATTCTTACTCAACTTAATTTTAGAATACTACCGTATATACTCGTGTATAAGCCGACCCCCAAATTCGAGACAAAAACACGTTTAATACCAGTAATTCAAAGTGGTTTTCTACAACTTATTTAATCTCATTTAATTCTAAATTATTTAAGACGGAGAAAACCATTGTAAATTATTGGTATTAAATCTCTTTTCATCTCGAATTTGGGGGTCGGCTTATACACGAGTATATACGGTATGTAAAATATATACACATCTATAGATATTATACAGAGCTGCCCAAAAGAATCGGAAAACATTTTCGGGATGGTAATTGCGAAAATCAAGTTTTAAAAATTGTTATGCAGTTTCTAAAATGTCAACTTAGGTATCTTCTTTACCGTATGAAACGGCGAAGTTTTGTTAAAGTATTCCGGAAGTGTTGGAAAGTGTTTTATAATCATTGCTTGACGCATGATTTTTCTTTCTTCTTTATAAATTCAGATTACTTGATCGGCACAACTATTTTCAAATGGTATAATTCACCTTGTTTTCCTTTTATTTAATCTGTCATTAAATAAGGGGCATTTTACTTTCCCCCCAAAAAAACTGGTGGCACTCAGAATACTGATTTTAAATAAAGTAGACCACTGGCAATACTAGGGCGGTGGCTCATTCTTGGACCATTTAATTTTAATCCCTCAATGCACATTGAAACCAGAACTTTGAAATGAAAATTTTACTTTTATTAAATACGTGACGAAAAGTTTTGCTTATAAAAAAAATTGTTTGAATTCTTGTGTCAATCAATCATTTTAGCATTCTATGAATACAAGTGCTTTGCAATGGTTAATAAATGAGGGGGATAGAATGACAGTGGAGTAAGTCAAAAATTTTAAAAATTTAGATAACCATATTTTTACTGAACGTATATTAATTTCTGTTCAGTGTGACAGTCAAATAATTCATAGTTCCCGTAGAGAGACGCTAGAAGACAAAACAAGTTGGACCACTTAAAACAACGGCAATACAACAAGTTTAACAAAACCCTTGATTTCTCAAATTACTAAAGATTGAGTTATTTCACTGTCATTTTTACCCCATTTCCAGTTTCAAAACAAAAGTTTTATATATACCTAAACAGAAAAGAGAAAAAGTACAAAAATGGATTAATGGTAAGAAACGAAGTACGAGAACTCCACTGCTTTGTGGGATGGCAGAATTTACTCATGCGTCATGTATTTCTTAATGAATTGACAGAGTTCGAAGTTGACGGTTTTCAAAATGTGGCGCAACGAAATTAATTTTGGTTGGCCTAACAACGCTCCAAATCTGAGGAGCCTCGGTTGGTTTATAGTTGTCCAGCCAAACCCCACCAAAAATAGCCAACGATGGGCCAACTATCTGTACTACTTGTTTTGTTTATTTTTTCAATATGAAATGAAATAAATTAAAAACAAAATTTTAATACTACGAATGGTAACAAGATGTAATAAAATATAAGATAAATCGTACTTTGATAGTTAACATCACCACAAATTTGTTTTATAATAACAGGCAATTCTGCACAAAAGTTACTTTTTTGGTACATAGTAGTTAATTTTTGACAGCATATTTTAAAAAGATTTGACATGACATAAAACATTAGAAAAACATATTTGATGAAGATTCATGATTTGTGAGGTTTTTTTATTTGTTTCTTTTTAACCCTTTTTATCCTGACGGTACTTATAAGTACCACTTTAACCCCTTCGCGACTAGCGTCTTTTACAGAATTTTTAATCTGTTACCACCGGTTTTTCAAATGAGAAATTTTCACCTAATTGAATCGCAAAAATGCTATGATCAGACAAGGAAAACTTTACAAAAAAAAAAAATAACTGGTGGGAATAATCGAGGATTCTGAGCATCTTATAAAGTAGCTGGAAACTTAATTCAAGATATAAAGGGTTAATTAACGGCGGTATATTGGAATACCTCTACTACATGCTACATTAAATGAGGCGCCTTATTCTATAAGAAAATAGTGATATACAAAATAATATTTTAGTATTACCTGTCAACCAAATTTTATCTATTCGCATCTTCACATATTTTGTGAATGTTGTAAATGTATTATTCATTGAATAATGAATTTCTTTTTGCTGAAAATTCCTTTATATGTAAATTAAATTTTATTACAGGCATCCTACACTTTCCGTTTTATGAATACTACTTTTTCACAAGAAACTTTTTTGTTTAGATATTTGTTACAAATTTTCAAGATACCGACCTGAAGCATAATTATCGTTGCAAATGTTACCTAGTACGAAATTTTTTCTTAAAAAAACGGACTAGTAGAATCTCTGTTATAATAAAAAATAATATACATACTTTTTTTTAAATTTTATTTGAATTATAGTTACAAGCATTTCTTTTACCCTCCGTTACAATAAAATTCGCTGCAATAATTTCCAAAATGCAGTAGCGTTCGTCAGCTACTAAAAGTACTGAGAGGCAGGAGGTATCTGTTTGGAATTTCAGTTGTTATCCTCGGATGTGCACATTGTCACTTGTCATTAATTTCTAACTATTCTTGCCGAATAGGAATCACGGTTGCCAGGGAAATACTAAAATTTTATTTTGAATACGGCTATTTTCGTATGGAAATAGCCGCCTTATTTAATTGCAAAAATTGTGCGATTAAATGTTACAATAAAATTCGGTGCAATGATTTCCAAAATTCAGTAGCGTTCGTCAGCTACTAAAAGTACTGAGAGGCAGGAGGTATCTGTTTGGAATTTCAGTTGTTACCCTCGGATGTGCACATTGTCACTTGTCATTAATTTCTAACTATTCTTGCTGAATAGGAATCACGGTTGCCAGGGAAATACTAAAATTTTATTTTGAATACGGCTATTTTCGTATGGAAATAGCCGCCTTATTTAATTGCAAAAATTGCGCGATTAAATGTTACAATAAAATTCGGTGCAATGATTTCCAAAATTCAGTAGCGTTCGTCAGCTACTAAAAGTACTGAGAGGCAGGAGGTATCTGTTTGGAATTTCAGTTGTTACCCTCGGATGTGCACATTGTCACTTGTCATTAATTTCTAACTATTCTTGCTGAATAGGAATCACGGTTGCCAGGGAAATACTAAAATTTTATTTTGAATACGGCTATTTTCGTATGGAAATAGCCGCCTTATTTAATTGCAAAAATTGTGCGATTAAATGTTACAATAAAATTCGGTGCAATGATTTCCAAAATTCAGTAGCGTTCGTCAGCTACTAAAAGTACTGAGAGGCAGGAGGTATCTGTTTGGAATTTCAGTTGTTACCCTCGGATGTGCACATTGTCACTTGTCATTAATTTCTAACTATTCTTGCTGAATAGGAATCACGGTTGCCAGGGAAATACTAAAATTTTATTTTGAATACGGCTATTTTCGTATGGAAATAGCCGCCTTATTTAATTGCAAAAATTGCGCGATTAAATGTTACAATAAAATTCGGTGCAATGATTTCCAAAATGCAGTAGCGTTCGTCAGCTACTAAAAGTACTGAGAGGCAGGAGGTATCTCTTTGGAATTTCAGTTGTTACCCTCGGATGTGCACATTGTCACTTGTCATTAATTTCTAACTATTCTTGCTGAATAGGAATCACGATTGCCAGGGAAATACTAAAATTTTATTTTGAATACGGCCATTTTCGTATGGAAATAGTCACCTTATTTAATTGCAAAAATTGCGCGATTAAATGAGGTGCATTCTTCTATAAGAAAATAGTGATATACAAAATAATATTTTAGTATCACCTGTCAACCAAGCTAGAAATGGTCATATACTTTATGCATCCCCCGTTTTTGGTTTAAAAAATAAGCATTATGTATTTAATGAAAATTAGATTTCAGTTAATTAGATTAAACAAATTAGATTCAACAAAGTTTTTTAACATACTTACATCAAATTTCATATCCTACCCAAAAGAAGAATTTCATTATAAAATTTTAAAAAAATCTGTTTTAGTATCATCCGTAGACGTAAATGCCATTACAATATTATTAGATAATGTCCTCCTAAATCTTTAGAAAACAAATTCGGCTACATATTATGAGAAATCTATACGACCATCAATATAAATCTTAAAAGACATGAAAAAAGAACTATTAATATTAATAGAAATTTCTTTGCTTAGATTTTTTTATTGAATTTTTTTACTTAAAGAAAATAACGTTTTCCGCAGAATGGCTCAACATTGAAGGAGGAAGGACTTCACGTTTATCAAATTTCTAAAAATGATTTTTACACAAGTCCTTGCGTTGAAAAAATTACAGATAAAATTAATTGTGCAATGAAATTTTATTTATTAAACACATTAAACCTCCAATCAACAGCTTTTTGAAATTTACGTAGTTATACAATTTTGGTAATTTTTACTTATCATTTAAAAGTCATTTTGCTTAAAAGAAATAATTTTGTATTAAAATGTATGATAAAATAATTAAAGTTCAATAAATAAAAGAAATATTCATATATTTCAGAAAAAGTAAAGTTATAAAACGGATTTTCTTTTAACTAAATGGCTTAGCATGTACAGTAGAAAAACTTATGTGGTGAATTTTAACAGACACAGAGTGGTCATTATTGTGTTCGTAGCGCAAAAAAAAAAATTCAAATGCGTCTTTTCTACTTATCCTTTTCAAGGGAAAAGTAATTCTGTTGGTAAAATGTTTAAATTAATTGAATGACACCATAATTTACGAATAAATTTATTTCAATATACGTAAAATTTTCTTTACGTACATTATAAAAGCAAAATTTTATTCCAACATTCTGGTACTATTGTGGCATATATACTATCCCTCCGTCCTCAACTACCCTTCAGATGGTTAAAGCACCATTACCGATTTTACTATGTCATGGATCTAATGAAAATTATCATAGGAATCTTCAATCTCTTTCCCACCCCTTGCCACCGAGCTACGACTGTTTTAGTATGGAAAAATTTGTCTTATTTAATGCAAAATTCTTGAGAATTCTTGAGAAAGTTTCCTTTCGCAATTTGAAGAAGAAACGACTTTCAGGAAAAAAGGTTGAAGAACCCTAGATGAAGGTAGTATAAGCGATCTCTGTTAGTCGAAATAATCAAATAATAACTGTTTACTTGATTTGGATTCAGTTATGTTTGACTGTCTAGAAAATGTTTATATATTTTTCAAAATATCACTTTATTTTCCAGAAAACAATGCTTCGCACTGATATTGAATTCTTTATACTCTAAAACTGGATTGCCAGATTGGCCTCCCTTTTTTATTCAGAAATTCCGAATTTGTACCAGAATTTCTGAACAGTATTTTTTTATTCATTTAATGACAGATGTTTCGTGATTATATAAAATAAAAATTATTCTTCCAAAATTTGCGGTATGAACTCAAAATTTCTGATTAAGAAAGGAGGCCAAGCTAGCAACCATACCAGTTTGGGCATTTAACCCTCCGCATACCAGACGTGTCCAACGGACCCGACATGTTAATACAAAAATGACAATTCGAAGCAGAATTTGTTTAAAAAAATAAGTTTAATATAAACCACAGAGAACTAAAGTAAATAAATAAGTTAAAGAGTTTTAAATAAAAATTCTGGTGTGAAATGTTTTTAATCAAGGTTGAGTAAAATTTCCGGTAGTTCTAGAGTTAAACACCAGAGCTATTCCCTTCTTTTTTGAAAAAAATATTCTCACACCGCTATTTGAAAAGTTATTTTCACGTTATTTAATGACAGATTTTTTGCCACGAAATCCATACTTTCCTAATACATTTTGCGATCAGAGAAAATCACCAAGTAAATGTGACAGAGAATAAGCAAAAAATATTGTAGCGATGTCATTAAGCATTGGTGTTGTGGATTTAACGTCTCCAGCTCCAAATCGGAGTATAGGTCCAGCATATAACATTTATTAATATCAACATGTGGATATACATACAATTTTTGTACGTCAATATAAACCTTATAAATTTAAAATTCTAAAGGTACTCAAACAAATGACACTATAAAAATTTACTCACCAATCTAATAAAAATACTAGTTTCTTAATTTATGTTAATAGACATTTCAGCAGAGCAAAATATTTATTTAATATTAATTACGGAAACAATGGACAGGAGTAAATTACTTACTGAATTACTGACCTAATAAATTACCTTCCTGAAACGTAATAAATTATCTACCGTTGCATGCTATTAAACGAAGTTTGTTTACAGACATTGTATTATTTTGAAAATGTGTAGGATATATTATGAAACTTTGATGCTTCTTCAATAAAAATAAAAATAATAATAAAAAAAAATCGTTTTAAATATTAAAATTGACCCAGAATGCTACACGTGGAATAGAATATTAAATCGTAAATTATATTTATGCAACTGTACATTTTATTCAGCATAGTATTTTTTACCATCTTTCAATTAACTACTTTATTTCCGTTACATTCAGGAAACCGGAAAATGTATGTTCAAATCTCATTGATTTAAAATACTTTATGAATGGGACATGGTGAGTAATTTTAATTCATAATCGCCTTAATTGCTTTAAAAATGCTACTTTTAATTGAAAATTCTGTTCAAGTTTTTGCTTTGATCAAAAAGTTTTCCAAAAATTATTTAATTGTAAAATGTTTATAACGTAGTAATATCTCATTTATTATTTTTATTAATATTATTGTTATTGTTATTTTGTTACTGATACGTACAAAAGTTGTACTAAAAGGACATCTGTGTGAAAATTGATCAAGAATTGGCAAAAAGATTTATTATGCCATTCAATCGATATCTACCTAAACTTGCAGTTGCATAGTATTTCATATATGCCATTAATTTGATTTAATACGTACGCTACTGATGATTAGGGTTTCAATAATAGTCACATTAAATAAATATCCCAGGTGATATAAAGTATCCATGGCAGCAGGAATGATGAATTAAATAATTTAAATGAATAATTTTGCCATTTATCCAACAATTCTTGTTACTTTCCCATCCTATTAAAACAGTTATTAATGTCACATATCGATGCGCATTATGTTTGAAACTGCTGTAGCATATATCAATCATTTGTTTGGCAAATAACCGGTTGAATGGAATAATATATCGAAAACGTCGATGAGAACGTCATTTGTATAGTCAGACGTCAGCAATAATTGGTTCAAATTTCCTGTAGCATATTAAGAATGCTTAGTTGCTTTTGCATATTTTCTATTACATTTAACTGACAGTTCGTTTTTTTTAATAAGCATATATCTAAATACCGTGTCATTATATCAGTAAAAAATATTTTAAAATTAATAACTAAAACGCATTTAGCTTCTTATGAAGAAATATAGTATTTGGATTTTATAAAGAAGGAAAATGCGTGGACAGCTTTACGGATGTGAATAAAAAGGTAAATATCAAATATTAAGGTAGCCAGTCTCCGAACTGTTTTGATCCTACGAGAATGTAACACCTGCCGTATGTTCCTTGAACCAGAATCGGATTATAGATGTTATTTAATGATTGCAGAACTATATTGAATATGGATTTTAAAAGCATGGCAGGGCCTTATTACCAACGGGGCACACTTACACCAGTAAAAAATAACAGAATTTTTTTATTTATTCTTGGCAGTAAGTTTGCATGAAAATAAGACAAATTTTACATTTAATAAGACGAAAATGTTTATTAAATTTTACTGGTGAAAGTGTGCCCCGTCGGTAATCAGGGCCTGAAGCATGGTAAATGATAGAGTACATGACAAATATAAAATAGATACCCAAAGTCTTACAAGGAGACCGCCAAACATGATGCGCACAGATTTTAATGATTTTAAAGTATGTTGTAGGGATCATACCACTAACTATTCAGGTGAAAGGTTTCCTTCAAATGGGCCTTAGTTTTCGAGAAATTTCGTTTTAAAGTTAAGCATGCATTTCAAATGCCATTACTTCGCGATCCTGGATAAGGTCTCAGTGGTTCCGTGGTAGCGTTCGCGATTTGAAAGCCGCAGGTGGGTGTTCTGTCCTCTCCTGTGACTTTTACCTTATTGAACAAATTTTATATATTTGTCGCGTTATAAGTGGTATGCAGAATTATGAATTCTGCATCTTTGAACTTTTTGATATTTTCCTAATAAATTCCACTTACATTTTCGAATACTTCGTAAAAATTTACGTTTTTTTTTTTTTTTTTTTTTTTTTCTTGTGCAGTTTTGAAATTAATATTTCTATTGACGAAATTCCAAACTAACTAATTCCAAAAACATATCTTGAAAAGAGTACTAAAATATTAAAGCAATAACGATTATATCCAAGTTTTAGCCAGTTATACATATTTGTTTTATGTTATTTAAATACATTTAACTGTAAAGTTCAAACTCACCGTCATTTTTGATTTGCACAAATAAAAAATAATGTATTACAATAAATTTTTTTTTCAGTCTAACAAGTCGATGCCATACAGAAAAATTCATCTAGAAATGAAAAATCGTTTGTAAATTACAATACATATAAAAAATATCTGAAAAAAAATCGTCTGCAACGACTTTTACGGTAATATCAGAATAAATAAAATTTTATTTTTATCAATTTCGTTTCGCTTCCTTTGCAGACAAATACGACGTTTGAAATAATTTCTTTTTCAAATTTAATGCATTTTTAAATATATTTATCACAATTTAAGTATTTAAAGAATATATAATATGCTAATTTATACATTCTTCCAATATTGTTAAAACAATTATTTAAAGGCGATTTTTAATGCGAAATTTGTTTAGAATATTTTTGCGATAGGTATAACACAATTAGTTCCATATTTAATAAACTAAAAATGTCGATGTCGGTGAAGATAAATATTTTAGTATTTCAGCAGTTAACATATTTCAATATATTTAGAACAAATCAAATATGAAAAGGATATATTATTTTGTTAATTTTTTCTTAATCATTTAATTTTTTTTTAAATAGAAAATGTAAATAAAAAAATGTATTATTTCATAAATACAATAAATAAATAAAAAAATATACATAAATGTAAACAATAATCATTTTAAAAAGACGATGTATCAAGACATAAATTAGTTTGGATTTTCGTCAGCAGAGATATTCGAATAAAACTTGCGCAAAAACTATAAATTTTCACGCAATATTCGGAAATGTAAATGGAATTTATTAGGAAAATATCAAAAAGTTCAAAGATGCAGAATTCATAATTCTGCATACAACTTATAACGCGACAAATATATAAAATTTGTTAAAAAAAGGTAAAAGTCACAGCAGAGGACAGAACACCCATCTGCGGCTCTCAAATCGCGAACGCTACCACGGCACCACGGAGACCACGTCCAGGACCGCGAAGTAATGCCATTTGAAATGCATGCTGAACTTTAACCCGAAATTTCTCGAAAACTAAAGCCCATTTGAAGGAAACCTTTGACCTGAATAGTTAGGGGTATGATCACTACAACATACTTCAAAATCATCAATATCTGTGCGCATCATGTTTAGTGGTCTCCTTGTTAGTTTCTGAAAAGTTATGTTACAGCGCCTAGAATACATAGGGTGAAAAAAGTTTTACCGTTTTTTAATTCAAATTTTTCGAATTCAAACCGGAAATTCTACAATAATAGGGCGATCGCAGCGACACCTGCTTCAAAAACAGATTTACCTTTAGAAAAATAACGTTTCACTATTGACAACATGAACATAATTTCTGTTAATAAAATCTTCTTGTAAGTGTATATTTCAGATGTAACTGATTTTGAAGTTAGTTTTTTATCAGATTAGGGAATTAATCTTTTCCAATCTTCTAGCAGAGATTCATCCTTTGGTATTCTAAATAGGGATAGTTTCTAGTTTGCTGTCATGTATCGAGTACTGCAAAAAGTTTTCTTCGCCTAGCTTTCCTGATATGAAATAAGTCAAAGAAAACTTTTAGATATTATTGGTGTCAAAGTTCGAGGGACCGTTCAAACGCTGAGAAAAAAATTCGCCTGCCACAGCCGCTATCTAGTATTCAGAGGGCGGTGCATCAATGTTGAGTGGCGTCACTTTCGGCCTCGACTGAACGCCAATCGCTGTCAGCGCCATCTATTGTTTGTAATTCGAACTAAAATCAAGAATCCCAGTACAAAAACTCCCGACATTATACATAAGCCTCCTGCAAAAAATTTTAAAATATCTGTCACCGTTTGCAAGTTATTCAATTTTAAAATCTATCAGTCATTTTTGGGACACCCGATATCAGAGGTATGGTGGTTAGCGAAAGACATATATTTTGAAATTGCTGTTGCTGAATCCACTGCTTTTTCTGGTTTCAGTGACACGAATCATATATCACAGCAGTCAACTTTTACTTTTTTTTCCTTACCTCTAAAATTTAAAAATAAATTTAGGATTATTTAATAGCCAAAATCTGGGATTAACTGAAGGAAAAACTTCTACTGATTTTTAATGGTAACAAAAAAAATGCAAATTTGACATCCATGATATATACAGGGTGTTCCGTTAAAGGGGTCCAATATTAATAGGGGTAATAGAGGAGATCACATGGAGCATAAATCAGTATATAAAGCCTGGTCGGATCTCAATAGTTTTCAAGTTACAGCAAATAGAATGAAAATTCGGAAAATTGTAAAAGAACGCCTCATTGCTAAACTATCGATAATGCTACATAAAAACGAAGCACATATTTAGAAAGAGCAAAAAAAAACCTACAAAATGACATCAATTGTATTAAAATAGCAATATTTATTGACGAGTTACAAGCCCTGAAACAGTGAAAAAAGTACGAAATCCAATATACATCAAAATAGTTAATCGTTAATTCCAAAAAGACAACTCTAGCTACAACAAGGAAAATGTAGTAAAATTTGGTCCATTCCGAAAACTTTCGAAAAAGCTTACAATGAACCATATCGGTTTAATTGTGTGAGAGAAATTAATCAGTTTCTTAGTTACAACTCCGCTTTCTTTGACACTAGCAAAGGTTAAACTCCGCCCATCACGATTGGAAACACCGCCTTTTTAATTACTCTCAACTATACATTTTCGATCATGCTTCTTCTGAGATGCAACATTTTTAATTATTCAAGAGTTGAATGAACCAAAATAACTTTACAATAATAGTCTACATTTTAAAGTGGTCTTTTATTGATATAAAGCTTAAGTTAAATTCCTTAAAATTAAACTGGTGGTGAAAATTCGGAAATAATTAAAAATATTGCGATTTGTAACTATGCAAGAAGTTTCAGTACATGTTTTACATGGACAATTATTGTATGTATATGTGCATCATAATTTATGATAGGAAATAATAATAACAAATAGCAGAATAATTTTATTAATTATAAATTTAAAAAAGACACTAAATTTTAAATTAATTCATACAAACTTTGTAATTTACAGTTTGAGTACACCACAGTCTGTGACTTACAAAATACTGTGCCAAAAAGTGTTGAAAATAAAAGAAAAATGACAAATAAAGAATTACATTCCACGTACTTTATGACATATGTGAAGCATAGTCTTCTGGCCTGCGCTGCACAGTTCAATGTCGGAAGGCAGACGAACGGACATTATTATAATAGGTGTTCGAAGTTGCGCCCATTAACAGAATCGCACAGCCGACAGCGACGTCGTAAAGATTGGCGAACACGCCGAAAAACTCCGACGGAGTTGGGAATGTCTCCTGCAGCGACAACGATTCGCGCTAGTAAATCCTCCGGTGTATCCACAGGCGTTTCATACACCAGCGATTTAAGGTGTCCCCAAACAAAAAAGTCTAACGGATTGAGGTCTGGAGAGCGTGCAGGCCAAGCAACAGGTCCACTGCGTCCAGTCCATTTCCCAGGATATGTTGGATTGAGGTGATTGCGAACACCTATGAAAAAATGTGCCGGTGCGCCATCGTGCATAAACCACATATTGTGGCGCAATGTTGCTGGCACATTTTGCAGTAACTGCGGTAAGATATCCCGTAGGAAAACCAAGTACGTACTGCCATTGAGTACATCTGGGAGTAAATATGGTCCTATGAGATAATCGCCGAGGACACCTGCCCATATGTTCACACTGAACTTTTGTTGTGCGTTCGACGGGAAAACAGTGTGCGGATTTGTATATGACCATGTGTGCATATTGTGCGTGTTTACCACGCCCTCTCTCGTAAATGTTGCTTCATCAGTAAATAAAATATTTTCCAGAAATTGTGGATTATTTTCTGTTACATTAAGCAACCAGCATACGAATTCTGTCCGCTGAGCACAATCTGTTACTGATAACAGTTGTACCCGCTGCACATGAAAGGGGTGCATGTTTTCTGCACGCAGAACACGCCACACACTTTGGTGAGAAACACCGACTTCAGACGCAGCAGCTCGTGTACTCGTGGAAGGGTTATCTTTAAAAATATGCAGTACATCTTCTTCCATTGCAGGTGTTCGTACATGTCGAGGTTTCCCTGCATCAATGCTTGCTGTATTAAACGATCCAGTCTCCCGTAATCGTCTATCGATTTTTATGAAGAGTTTCGAACTTGGGCAACGTCTCCTTGGAAATTGCTCACGGTACATGCGCTGTGCTAGACATGCATTTCCATGAGCTTGCCCGTACATCAGATGCATGTCCGCATATTCTTCGTTAGAGTATTCCGGCATAATTATTATACATCAACTTACTACAATCCCACTTACAACAGCCTCCCTTTAACATAACGCCCACTGATGACTGCTGTTTTATTACACTTTTCTTCCTATACACATAGAAAATTTGCATAAAAAGTACTTCTTCTTCATCATCCTGAAAGTTCATGGAGGAAACGCAGCAGTCACGGAGTTTGCTTTAAGACAAGGCGAGAGCTGCACAATATGTCATTCACTTGACCAGACTGAATAATGAAAGGGTATTGATAGAGGTTGATCAGAAATGTATAATTGAAAGATATTAAAACGGGGTGTTTACAATCGTCATGGGTGGAGTTTCGCTCTTTCCGAGCGTGCAACAGTACAGAGTTGTAACTAGGGAACTGCTTGATTTCTCCCATACAATTAAACTGATATGGTTTATTGTCAGCTTCTTCGAAAGCTTTCGGAATGGACCAAATTTTATAACATTTTCCTTGATGTAGGTAGAGTTGCATTTTTGGAATTAACGATTAACTATTTTGCTAAATATTTGATTTTGTATTTTTTCACTGTTTCAGAGCTTGTAACTCGCCATTAATTCTCAATATTCTAAAACAACTTATGTCATTTCGTAGGATTTTTTCTGCTCTTTCTAAATATGTGCTTCGTTTTTATGTAGCATTATCGATAGTTTAGCAATGAGGGTTTTTTTACAAATTTCCGATTTTTCATTCTATTTGCTGTAACTTGAAAATTATTGAGATCCGGCCAGGCATTATATACTGATTTATGCTCCGTGTGATCTCCTCTATTACCCCTATTAATATTGGACCCCTTTAACGGAACACCCTGTATATATGCATAGTGATTCCGGTTGTTATGAATCTCATGCATTTTGAGATTTAGAAACAGCTATCAAATTAGCGTATCCAATTATGTAAAGAAATAAAAATGGAAGCTTTCTCCTCAATTGCGTGACATCCAAAATTTTACTAATACAGTTATAGGTACCGTTTTTATTAAACATTTATTAAAATGTTACAAAATTGTCAGTCTCATGTACTGTACAGTCAGACTAAAAAATTGATGTACCTTCTTTTTCTCGCAGACAGTTTACGATACAATCACAGAAAAGGTGCTATTAGACACGGAATAATATCTTCTTTCTGTATATAAATACAATTTTTTAATTTGGGTCATATACATATTTAAAATTGCACCAACTCCGATTTTTTAAACGGTAACACACACATTTATACTTTTTTCTGCTTTTTGGATCAATTCAGCCCTGAAATGTATATAGTTTATGAACTTTTGTTTGAATTTTTATGGTGTTAGAAGAGGTAAAATCTTGAGGTTGCTAATGTAAAATTCACGTGACGAATTTTAATTTGTGTCCTCCCAAAAAAGTCTCCTATTTTATTTTTAGTGAGATGAATTGAAACAATCAAACATATTCTAGGCATTTTCTTTACTCAAAAAGCAAATTTTAATTACGAAAATTATTAATCTATTTATATTAAACAATTATGAATTATGACCTGAGTCAAGTTTTACAGATACAAAATGGGCATCATCTTAAACATGAGTGTGTAAGTTTCTAGTTCATTCAAATCCTTATTTTTTAATATATAAAGAACTTTTACTTTTCGAATGTCTGAAGTGCGTGTATTTAATCCGCGGGCCACCAAACTACCATTGTTTTAGTACCGTATTTCCCGGCGTATAATCTACGGATCAAACGATAATGATCAGTCCCAGAAATTTTATTTAATAATTAAAGACAAATATTTACAGCGATCTTGTAAGTTACATTTGATTAAAAAAAATTCTGAGTTGAAACGTGATTGTTTGATCCGCGGATTATACGCTGTAAATTACGGTATCAAAAAACTTGCATCATTTAATGACAGAGACTTTTTGATTACATAAGGCAAAATTTATCTTTCAGAATTTGTGGTGGCTATGAAATTTTATGCAAAAGGTTGAAGACCCCTAGTCTAAACTAAAATATTCTACTTCCATTCAATTACACATACGGAAATCTAAAACAGTAACCGGAAAATTTATTTGGAAAATTCAGCTATTGTACTATACTGTATATTTTTTACAACAGTTAAATACATGGAGTAACTTGTGGAGTGGTAACCAGTTAATTATATTATTATTTCTTATGGTAAATTGTATTCGGTTATTGAACAATTTTTGAAGCGAATTCTGTTGGAGAACCTACTTTCTATCTAACATTTGCGCAATATTGACAAAATGTCAACATCTCAAATTTGGGACCATACTTTTTTTACTAGTAGAGATAAATCTTAAGCTATTGTTATTTACACTGAATCATTGTTTACTGCCTAAAAATTAGAAAAAAAAATTCAATTATAGAATAAAAATCAATGATTAAATGACTTTTTAGAACCTTTTCTACAATTATACAGAAATAAAAATGTATTAATTAAAACACGTTCAGCGCCATTTACAATTAGAAGATTTTACGTCAAAGGTTAAATGCATTTCATTCGAATATAACTTGATTAAAAGAAGAAATATTTGAATGAATGGGCAATCAAAATCAACATGGCTTGTCATTATAATTTAATAATGAATGCGGAAGCCATACAAATTTATGTCAGGATAGTTCAGCTCACAAGTAGCTGAAGATTCCATTGAATTTCAATTAAAACTCGAAAATTGATCTTATTGGGAAATATAGTTTGAAACAGAATGCAATTTCTCAGAATAAAAGAACTTAATTAGCAGTAACAATAGAAAATTTAAAATACGAAAATTTATTATGGAATTAATTAATTAAATTAAAAATGTTTCTCTTTATAGTACAATTTAACTCTTAAAGTTTTACAAATGTCTGATTATTGGAATGGAAATAAAATAATCTAACGATATTTTTATACTTTATCACCTACTTTATCATATGAGCAAATATTGTATGTCTGTGTGTGTACGCAAATTTTATCTAAAAAAGTGCTCTAACGATCTTGACGAAATTTTGTATTCTACCGATTTCGGTCGCGAGAAGACCATTGGGCTAGGTCACATATGAGAGAAAATTATATTAGTGGGTTATTTTAGTTCGCTACAGGTCAGGGTCAAGCTAAGTTTATCTAAAAAACCGCTCAAACGATTTTGACAAAATTTTGTATCTTACTATTTTCGGACCATTGGGCATGTTCGAGAAAATTTTAATAATGGGTCACTTTGGGGTCACTACTGGTCAAACTAATTTTATCTAAAAATTGGCTATAACGATTCTGACTAAATTTTTTATCCTACCGTTTTGGATTACGAAAAGACCATTAGGCTACGACGCATGTTTGAAAAAATTTGATTAGAGGGTCATTTTCGGAACACTACGGGACAAGCTAATTTTATCTATTCGGTTGTTTGGAAAGCTCCTTCCGTTTGGGAAAACAGATTCCTCCCGGAAAATTCTGCCCGTCATTTATTAGAGATTAGATATCGGAATTAATGTCTAATAATTAAAGGAAAAAATTTCCCGGTACGAAACAAATTTCCGAAGAACCCAATAAAAGACTGCTCTTACGATTTTGACTAAATTTTGTATCCTACCCTTTTGTATTGAGAAGACCATTGGAATAGGTCACATTTTCGAGAAAATTCGATTACTGGGTCATTTGGGTGTCACAAGGGTCAATGCATTTCATGTGAATGAAGGTTGAAACAGGTATTCAGTTATTGACTATTTAGCAGTAAACGAAATGGCAAATTTGGCAATATTTTGCCAAATATCACCAGATTTGGCGAAAAGTTGGCGACATTGGCAGGTTTGGCCAGAAAATTGACTTTCAAGATTACCAAAGCTAAAATGCACTGGCCTCCATAAATTAATATGCATCCAGTCTTTAATGTCTAATTTGAAAACATATGAAGAAAAAACATGAAATTTAGAAGAATTATGCTTTAAACAGTTATTTATCGAAATTTGCTAAATTTTAACATCAAGCATGATTTACAAATAAAAAATTGCATTTTTTACAAAAGTCCACTGTTTGATAAATAATAAATAGCAGTTTTTTGTGAAAAAAAAATAAATAAACGGATATTAATAAGAAATGTGTCCGTCCCTACTTGTAATGAATTTGTGGCAACAACTTTCCATAATGTCAATTAAGTTGACGGACACTGGAAAGGGAAACAACTCCCAAACATGTAGTAACGCTTGTTCCAGCTCATTTAACGACTTAGGTGGAGGCCTTACGGCAGCCACGTGTCTGCTGAGGTAGTCCCAAAGATGCTCTATAAGATCAAAGTCCAAATATTGTACACGCCATTCCATTTGCTCCAAATCTTGATCCTCTAGATATTCATCAACGACTCTAGCTCAATTCGATCGAGCATTATCAACCATTTAGATAAATTCTTCACCAATAGCACCACCATACAGTGTGACAAACGGTGCAAGGATCTCGTTCCGGTATTTCACAGCAGTCAGAATACTTCCATGGCACACATGGAAGTTACTGTGATCAAAAAAGAGATTCCTACCCTAACCAGAATTCCACCTCCTCTATAACAGTGTCTTTCAACAATGTTACATACGTAGAATCTGATGCCTTGTTCTCTCCAGATCAGCACACGAACTGAATCACTCTCCAAAGCAAACCGGAACTCATCTGTGTTGTTGTCCCATTGTTGTGTGCTCCAGGTAACGTGCTCTCTTGGACAACATATACGGGCACTTCTGTGTTGTCGATTAGAGGGCCACACTCAACGGATCGTCTTGCAAAGAGTCCTTAATTGTGAAGACGTCTGTGCATCGTAATCCCAGGTATTGTCATCCCTGTTGCTTTACTATGATCTGAAATGAGCTGATCCACAGTAGTGAAGCTCCTCCTTCGGGCCAAAAGAGCTAGAAAGCGATCCACTACAGGGGTTGGTAACCCATGAACGGTTTGGAACAAGTCTTCTTGATACTGAATTTTTTGATTCAAATTGATCACAGAGCCTTTGGACCAAACTACGAGACACATTAAGACGTCTAGCAGCACCTCCTTATGATAATCCTATTTCCATCCACCAGATTTCACGACCTCTTAAAGAATCAAAGAAACGAAACCTCCTAGACATGGACAACACTATTTTATTACCAACAATTCAAGAACATCAACATAAAAAAAATTTCACACAAATTCTCAAAGTGGGATCTTTGAAGTTCCTCCTGAGAAATATAGAAGCATACAATACGTCAAAATAATTCAGATGGGTATAATTTTTTTATAAGATTTTATTGAAGTTACTTATTCTCATTCATGTAAACCATATTTTTTACCTTTATTTTCATTCTTTTAATAGTTGAGCGTCAAAAAACTGGCTGTACCTTAATTTTTGAAGCCAGTGTACATGCTTGGTGCTAAATGAAAAAATGTCTCCAAGTTTGCGACTTTTCGCCAAATTTTGGCGACATTATGTTAAAACATTGGCTTTCAGAATCTGAAGGAATTTTCTAGAAATACCCAATAGGAGCCGATAGAAACAATTGAACCAATCAATGTCTATAGAACGTTCTGGACAACTGAATTAAAACAATCAGGGTACATAGAACTGATTATTATATGTTATATAGAGAATTTATTGTTATAGTGAGTTGAATAGAAAGCTAATTATAACCGAGCATAACTCGGTTTTTCCCGCTGCTGTCTTATTTATATTTTACTAGCTGATCCGTGCGGCGTTTCCCAGAAATCAGTAACTTTCTTTTGCGGTTTCGATAAAAATAGTCATTTTCGGCGCTCATAAACAAACCTCTTTCTGAACTAAATTCCGGCATTCGTCCTCACTGCTTACGGCATTGTATAGCAGGCGTGCTACATTCGCGCTGCAATATCGTTTAGTTTCAATTTCTACCGCTAGGGGGCGCGAAATAATCCTACTTAATTATCTGTACCTTAATTAGTTCATGTTAATTTGAATTAAACATTTCGCGTTGAAGATCATTCCAATCTCTTTTTGTAACACTTTGGTCGAAATATGAAAATGCCCTAGGTCGACCACTTTAAACCACCATATCTCCCACAACCCCACAGCTACCGACATGTAACCATCATAGTGCACGATGGGAGACAGGAGGCTACTACCACACACAAACACCAGTGGTCTGCGCTAGGTAGTTGTGGCTGCAAAGTGAAATATAGTGATACACACGTCTATTTATTTATATATACAATATATATATATATATATATATATATATATCATGCTTATTTTGGTATGTGATTGTAATCTTTTTTTCTGAAATAAAAGTTTAGTAAAATTCATGAAAAATCATAAAATTCAACGTAAAATTTATATATATATATATATATATTTTTGTTCAAATGGAGTAAAAAGTAAAGATTTATGATTATGTAAAACATTTTTTTAAATACATAAATTATCAATTCTGTGTTATAAAGGGAAAATATTTCCGAAAGTGACACTGACATCCTATTGACAGTGACAACATCTGACCAATAAATTAATTTTTACTGCAATTTTTTTTAACATCTGAATATGGCACGGCACAATTTAAATTTTTACATCGACAAATATGAAAAAAAAAAATCTTTCAAATGCAATTTGTTTGAAAACTGTATCTCAAATTTATGATACTTTATAGTTTTTTAAAATAATTTTCAAACATGAATTTATTTTAAATCTTTCTCTATCGCGTGCAGCCTAATAACGAAAGCTTAACTCGTTTAAACCTAAAAGAATAAAAATACTTCAGCATTTGTTTCCGAAATTAAAACTTCATCAATAAATAAATAAAATAATATAAACAAAACACAAAATTAAGAGATATGTTATCGAACAACGCACTTAAACCGTGCTTGCAAACTTTTACCGTATTTTGTTACCAATAAAATTTAATAGTAAATTTTCCATATTTAATCGTTGAAATCCGGGGTTCAAAATGGCAAATATTCTATTAAATTTTAGCGGTAACAAAGAAGCACAAAATTTCGCAGCTGTAGCTTAAAACACTGAAATTATCAGAATCTAGAAAGCGGCTGTAAATAATGAAATCTTATCCCGAGTTTTATCCCATAATAAATAAATAGATGTGTCAGAAAAATGAATAGTAATTTTCTTACAGACATTTAAAAAATTACACCTTAAAAAATAAAAGGAGACTTGCATTTGTATCATTTGTAATAGACAGTACTTCTCTTACGTGTCCTTTCTAGCTACGCTGGATAATGGAGCTATGAATAAGGAGGAGGGGACATATAGTGTGTTTTCTATCAGTTGCGAGGGAAGTAACTCAAGATGTAGTCAAAAGATGTGGGCTGTTGTTTGTTTACGTCGGATCAACAGGCTTGATTACCGCCGGGAATAACTTCAACCAGTAAATTTAAAGAAATATTTTAGCCGTTTTTAAACGCCTGGAAATTTGCCTCTGCGGAATTATAATCACTTTCATTGACATTGACAAGTTGATTGTTTATGCAGTCAAAATAGAGCGGAACCGCAAGGCCTGATTACCACCGTGGCAAACTTCCACCAGTAAAAAATAATATTTATTTTTGCTTAATCATAACAGAAATTTTGCATGAATGAAGCGGTTAAATAAGAAGAAAATTTTTATGCAAATTTACTCTTAGAAGTTTTCCCTGGCGGTAATCAGCTCCTGTGGAACCGGTTACAGTTGAAACTTCGCCATTTTGAGGTTATGTGAATTCTTTTTTATTCATAGTTCCATACGATTGACACTAACTATGCTTCTATAGAACTTATTCTGCGACAGTGATCGGAAAAACTACTTTTATTTTGTAGTAAACTACAACAACTTCTTTGTCAAAAATGTAGTTAAGTACTACAGTGTTCGTACGCTTTTACCCCAATTATTTTTTAATAATTCTTCTATTTAATATTTCAATAGCAGAAATTGTAGGCGCAACGTTTAATTGCAGAATTTGTAATACTTTTCTGCATTTAAATAAGGCGAAAAAGTCTATTAAAAATTGTGATAAGAGCGTACGAACCCTGTACAACTGTAATTACTGGTTTTAAAAATAGCAGCTGCAAACTATTTTTCAAAAGTAGTCACTAATTAGCTATTTTCAGATTTTGTCAAAAGATAATCAGCACTCAAAATCAATGACACGGATAAAGTAATAGAGTAGTATAATGGTGTATACAGTGGTCCTTCGTTATGCTGCATCTACTGGGATATAATGAACCAAGGAAAGTAAAACATTAAGAAAGATAACACACAAGAAATTGTTTTATGCTAGTCTCCAAAATGTTAGTTTATACGAATAGTACAATTTTCTAAACAAAATTAAGAAAGATACGTAATACAATAAACATTTATATATAGTTAAATAAAAATGCTGTTAAACTTTTGCTTATTTATATTTTTGGGGATATGCGAAAACAGAATTATATATCTGAATAAGCAGTATAACGAAGGGCTACTATTTAACTTACTATATTTATACATAACGATACACTGCATATTTTTTTTTTTACTATTCTTCTACCATACTTGATAAGTTCCCGCTTTGTTTAAAAAAAAAGAAGCTTTATTTAATCAGACATTTTCTCCATTTAATAAGGCAAATTTTGCAATTACAAAATAGTGGCGATAAAAAACGTAACAGTTGACAAAAATATGTATCTTCGGCAGCAGAGCTTACGAGATAAGGTCAGTTATCGTTTAAATTCCGCCACTAGGAAAGCTCCAGTCAATATTGGTACTTTTACTATAGACAGACAGTAAAAATCGAGCTTTATCCGTTCAAAAGTTATTTGAGCGTTTTTTGACGTTACTTTTCAACCTGTACAATAAATATGAAAATTCATTTTCTGCCATTTCATCCATAAAAATATTTCCAAGTAACACATATTAATGAATTAAAGTGAGCATTTTTACACTTGATTATCACTGGTGGGTAATCCCTTTTTTAATTGTTATAAGAAAACTTACATTCATTCATTTTATTCTTTTTACTGTATTGGCACTTTCACAAAATACATTTTATTTCATTTTTTACACTTATAAAAAAACACTAAAATCTTCAATTTAAATAAAGAAAGACAAACGAAGATTAAAAATTAAAAGTTCAAACGCGGGATGGTTACGCGCAGTATTAAATACACCGGTAAAAATATAAGTCTACACGCAAAAAAATTATAATATGCAGAAGAGACTGGAGTATTTCATATTTAATATTGAAATGTTTACGATACGTTTACATTTAATGACTGAATAACAATACTTATTCATTTAACACAATTGGAATCGTTTATTTATGTTATTCAATAATTTTAAAATAATGATTATCAGATTTAGAGAATATTTGAAATATGACAATAATGTGATTTGAGGAATTTAGTTTAAACGAGATTATATTTAACCAATCGAGAGAATTCCTCTCTCCTTCGAATGAAGAGAAAGTATGTTTGGTGAATTTCGGGGATGATTGTGGAATAATAGAATGCATTTTCACGTAATAATAAAGCATATTTATATCTTAGATTTCAATATAAATCGAATCGATGAAACTAATTATGATGCTTTGAATTTTAGAGATTGTCTGACTGCCTCTGATATTTTTTAGCCTTTATCCTCATCGAACTTTAGAAAACAATTGTATTAAACTTGTCGTTTATAATACAGAATCTGGGACATTTAAATATAAGTTGAATGATGCTTTTTTGAATAAATTATAAAAGCTTTACATCGATAAATGATTTGACTTGTTGAAAAGGAGCACTTGCAAACGCTTTATGCAGACTTCTGTTCGTTTTTGAATACCGCTTTTTTCTAAGAAAAATCTTCTTTTTAGATTTTGCTAACAGATTTCGCAGACACTTATCCTGAACGTAATTTTCATTCAAATGTTGTAAAAAACCTAGCACGAAAAATTTTCTTCACAAATACTGGTATTTTAAAAAAGACCTGTGGAAGCATCAAATCATGCAGCATGAAAATGCTCTACCTCGATAAATATCGTCTTTAAGGTTTTAAAAAAGATTAGAAAATACATATAACTGATAAAACTGATTTATTAAATCTTTAATTATATCTCTTTTTGTAAAATAATTACAAGAATAATTAGATTAATTAACAATAAATACTGTTATGGAATTCTCGCAATTCTCATATAAACAATGTACTAAATAAATGTATTGCGATATCATCGGTAAATGGAAAGGTTTTTGTAGTTCAAAAGTTTTATATAACATTTTTTACTAAGAGAAAAGTTTTACCTATATAAATGGTTGAAAAATTAACGACTTAAAAAAATATTTAGCTTCGACTTTTTCGTTTTGATTTCTATATATGATCAAGCAATATTTTGTATAAAAGTAAAATATTCTTTTATTAATAGACAGATTAAATAAAGTTTATATTAAATTTACTTTAATGGTACTTAAAATTATCGTCGGAGCATAAAGGGTTAATATACGTTACAAATCTGGCAACATATGCAGTATAAGTGTACCATTCATAATTCAGATTCAATAAAACATAAATTTTCGTTATGTTAATGTTTAATCCTTCTGATGGCATTGTGAAATACCTAAACAAATTGCTACAAACTTCAATATACACATCGATTGGTAGTAATACAATTAAGGATTTTTCTAGATACTTTATACTTTTTCATGTTCTGAAAGTAGTATTTGTTGTAAAAAGCAAAAATCTATATTATAAAGCAAAAACATGTCCGTTAATAACGCTGACGTCATTTTGATGGTGGCAACATCTGACCAAAACATTTTGTTCTTATTGCAATGTTTTTAACTTCTAAAAATCGGGTAATTTCAATTGTTACGCCGTTAAAAAGGGGAGAAAATGTTCTTTCAAACTGTTTTGAAAACTGTATCTCCATTTGCTGATTTTTATTGTTTTAAAAATAATTTTCATGTATGACTTTTTTTAAAATCTATCTATATCGCTTGCAGCCCAATTACGCAAGATTAGTACGTTTGCACTTAAAGCAATATAAATAGTCCTGCATTTGTTTCCGACTATATCCCATAACGAAATTAAAACCTCATCAATAAATAAATAAAATAATAAAATAAAATATATATAACATAAAGTTAACAGACATACAATCGAACCACGCGCTTAAACCACTGAAATTGTCAGAATAAAATAAAAGCTACTGTAAATAGTAAAATCTTTGATGATTTCTTCGGTTATTAACTAATTATATATGCGGCTAATACGAAAGTATCGCTTTTAATAAATTTCAAAACTTTATTTGAATACATAATTGATATTTTTCATATAAAAATGTTTTTGGTGTAGTTAGTGGGCAATCTAAAAAAATATATATTAAATATTAAAAATGTATTAGAATTTTTATTTCAAACAAATTGGTTTTCTCCTATGTTCTGTAAACTGGGAATCCCGGGTTAGTCACCCTATTATATTCAAAAGGATATGTCTCTTTCCAACTAAAACTGTCCAGCTTTCTTCGTTTGGAAAGATATTGTGTAAACTTCGACTTGATTAATCGCAGAAATCTGCGTTTAAAAAAGGCAAAGATTTCTTTTGAAATTACTAGTAACGGAAGTCAGTCTAGTGACAGTTTCCACATTTAGTAAGGAAAGACAATAAGAGTTTCAATGTGATAAGGGTGATGCCATATATGATTAAAAATTTTGAAGAGTGATGTTGAAGATTGCCGCAAAAATATATTTAAAATTTGAAGCAAGCCTCTTGAATAAAATAATCTGTTAACTAAGAGTTCATAACGATGATATCTTGATAACAGAATTGTAAAAAATGTTTGTGAACAGTTTTTAGAAAATGGACAAATTTCTTGAAAGTTTTTTTGTAGAACCCAGACTGCCTGCACGATGACCTTGACCAAACATTGAATGCACATATACAAAACATATCAGTGGAAAATTACACAGGCGTGAGTCAGTAATCTTGCAATATATTAAAAATATAGAATAAATACTATTACAAAATTGTATTAATCTTGCAAAATAAAGTTGAAATTGAATCTTTGGAATATGCAAGATGTACCAATTACAAAATTACCTTACTAACTTATAAGATCTATGAGAAAGTATTGATTTGTAGGTATTAAGAATAAGGTCAACAAAATTATTCGTGTCATGATGATAACATAATTTTTCAGTAGCAACGATTATATAGATTAAAATAAATATATATAGGGTGTCCGAAAAGTCTGGAAACGGTCAAATAACTCGAGGAATATACACCGGATTGAAAAACGAAAAATATGCGTTCAATATTTTTGAAAAATCTATTTAGGTGAATCAAAGATGCCCTCCCCCCCAACTCTGCCCCCTGGGTGGAAGGGGGGGCAACTTTAAAATATTTAATGATAACCCCATTTTTATTGCAGATTCGGATTCCATGGGGGGGGTGAAATACGTAACATTTGTACTTAGAACTTTCTTCGGAAAATCATAGATGGCACTCTAATCCAGTAGAATTCATCGAGAATCGTTTCCATTGAAAAGTCTAGAAATGGTCAAATAACTCGAAAAATATACAACAGATTAAAAAACGGAAAAATACGTGTTCAATATTTTAGAAAAATGGCAACTTTGATATCCTTAAATAGATTTTTATAAAATATTGATCACGTATTTTTCCGTCGTTTCCAGACTTTACAATGGAAACGATTCTCACTGCATTTTATTCGATTACAGCACCATCTACGATTTTCCGAAGAAAATGTTAAATACAAAACTTACGTATATTTTCTCGTAGGATCTAAATCTGCAATAAAAAAGGGGGATTATCATACAAGAATTCAAAGTTGCTCCCACTTTCCCCCCAGAGGGCAGAGTTGGGGTGTCAACTTTGATATCCCTCAATAGATTTTTTAAAAATATTGAACACACATTTTCCGTTTTTCAAACCGATTTATATTTCTCTAGTTTTTCGACCGTTTCCAGACTTTTCGGACACCCTGTATATATATATATGCAATGCCTCAATAATATATGTATACGAAATAAAATATTTAATCTTTATAAAATATATATTACATTCATCAAATTCATTCTATTTTAAAGAGTCATTAAATGATTAAATTTTGAACGCAAATTTAATGTCATAGACTCTTAAGTATAATCAACTGTTCTTAAAATCAAAAGATAAAAAGAATAAGAGCAAATTTCAAAACTTAAAATTCATTTGATTTCATTTTAATTTAATTTAATTTGGATTGAAATTATTTTGACTCTATGATATAATTTACTTTCATGAACAAAATTTGTTCAATTGAATAAATATACATAAATACAATCATACAGAAAAAAAATCTTCATTTTTTTCATAAATCAATTTATTTCTTTATTAAATAAAAATTTTCATACTTTAAACCACTTAAAATGGCGAAACAAATTCCTCAACAAATGTCACCGAATAAATGCACTTTCACAATACTTCACAAAGTATTCCTTCAAATTCTTAAATCAAATAATAATACTAACATAATTTAATAATATCTGTATAAAATAATTTAATAATTTGATACTAATATATTATTATCTAAATGGATTGCAGATTTTGCATAGCATTCAACGTCGAGAAGAAAAATTTTAAGCATCGATGTTTTTCAAAACCAAACCTTCACAGAATATAAGAAATTTCTTTAAATTATTATTAAATAAACGCATTTTTTTTGTTCAAATTTATCAGAAACAGGACATTTCTTTAAAATATATGTTTATTTCTTCATTTATTGTGGAACAACATAATATTTTCTATTTCTCTTTAAAATATGTCCAATGTAAAATACTTTCTCCAATTTAATTTAATTCAATATAATAAAAATAATATTTTAATTTTTATTCAAATATCAGATTTTCAAAATCATTCGAACTCCATTAAAAGATGCGTTACGAGAAAGTTCTTGAACATAGAAATTTTTCTAAAATTTTTTAATTAATTTTTTGTATTCAATGAACGGCTCCAGGTTGTGGCGAAAGTATATTGGAAAATCAGATTTAGAGTTTCTTTCAGTCACAATAATAAGAAGAAGATCGTATAGAATTTTATTTAATGCATTGTGAATAATAATATAGTCGAAGCAATAAGCCTTGCAATTACTTTGCTATTCTTTTGGTCAATTAATATTGAAGAGAAAGTAATTATAAGTAAAATGGTTCTTATTTATAAAATGATGAAGACAGAGAAGGTAGGCTTGAATGAATAACTACTGAAGTGGATATAAACTCGTATGACATATTGTTCCGCTGATGGTTTTTGTTATCGTAATATAATTTTCAATAGTGTTGGAAATCATCTATGTAGATTCAAAGAAAATATTACTGATAGCAAACGTCCAGTGAATAGTTTGAAGAATTGTGAACTTTAAAAATAACGGCAAGTTCTTCCATAATTTTGGCAATCAATAATCACAGCATCATCCACATAAACGGAATACTATGAAACTTTTAAATCGGCATTTTTAATTAAGCTTGGTGACTTGAACCGATAAGATCAAACTAAATTCTGGTTAGATTTAGAGTGACATGGCATTAAATATCTGCAGACGGGAAGCGAAAAGTGCTGAAACGGCAAATATAAAGTGATATGTTAAATAAACAATGACGAAAATTTTGAAAAACAAATGAAAAAATCCGAAATTTAAAAGTAACTTTAAATAGACGAGCACCGACAAAAATACGTCTTCCATAGGAAAATGCTGTAAGCAGAGCTTTCTAATGAATGGAGAAAAACTCGACTATTGGCGCATGTGCCTGCCTTGGGCAGGAACAGCAAGCTCGTCCGTAAATGGCGGCCATTTTTAAAACACCGTAGTAGGCCTAGCAATTTAGAAACGGAGAGCTTATGCCGAGAAAAATCGAAGCGTGCGCTATCAAAAACCAAGCTATGATCAAAAATTAAATACATGATTAAAAAAGCAATGTGGGAGTTCTCTCACACGCCGGGAATTAGGAACAAATTTATCTGAAAATAAGTAAAACTTTTCTTCAAGTACATTGAAAGCTTAAGGGAGGCAGCTCATCATCGGGGTTTCCCAAGTTGTGGATCTTAGGCGCCTCCCCTAGAATGTTCCCCACACTCAGGGGCTCGTTAGGGAGTTATAGCCTCGCGACCTCGCACCAAAGTGGAAAGTGTTAAAAAGAGGTTAAAATGTTGTCAATGACCTGCCCTGACTGAGTAATTCCCACACGCGACGGAGAAAAACTTACAAGTGGTGGTAACAGTTGGTTGATTAGTCATTTACCTGCCCTGCACGGCACAAACGCGACAGAGGGCAGAGTCAAACAAGATGGTAAGTAACTCAAAGTGTGCTCGTATTCTACAGGGGGCGCTGTTGTAGCGACTGAACAAGCGCAAATTGCGACACTGGGCGTTACCACTTGATTCAGCAGGCATATTCACAACACCTTCTCTGTTCCTGGAAGGCCCCTCCGGGTTATCCTGACTTGGATCCTTCTGTGGGGAAGATGACCGAAAACCCGACACAGAGAGATGTTCTTCGACACGACGGATGCAGGAGGCGGATGGACCGCCACCTCACCGTGGTGCGCCAGAGGTAGAGGGACGTCCAAAAAAGCCGGGGACGCCACAAAGACTCGGTGTTGTGGGCCACCAAGTCTGGGTCTCCCCCTCATAAGCGCAGGTTCTCTGCGGCCGTGAGGACTCGGCCAATGCTTGGAGTTTTCTCCATAGGTGGTGGAAGGACGACATGTAGGCCAATCTCAGTTGCTCGAGCGGGCACCTCGCCCTGTGTCGAGGTAGGTGACACTGAGCAATGGCTAGCTAACGTCTGCCAGACCGTCTCCAAATCTTTATCCGAGCCTTTGACGGAGGTGAGATCGAACTCTGAAGAGCACGGTGCGTGGTGGCTCGGTCGCGACGCTTGGTCAGTGCGTGAGACGGCGTGAAGCGTCCCTTAGTACTGGCAAGCCGCAGAGCGTAGTTACCAGCATGTGGGCATAACACGTAAGTTCCGCAACCACCACGTCACCCTCTGCAGCTGGAGTAGTTGTGTGTCTACCTCAAGGTCGGGCAGAAATGCCCGTTCGTACCAAGTGTGATAGGATTCCTCGGAGCCACTCAGATTACCGTGTGACCATATCAACTCCGTGGGAGTGTGTTGGCTATTTCCCTGGACTGTTCGACTACGAGGAACCAGATTGGAGGCTCGCCGACTAACGCAGCGGCGATCAAGCCTAAACTCGAACCTCGGATCGAAAACCAATCCAGCGTGTCTTTGCGTAATCGAAGCTTGCTACGCCCTATGGCTGGATCAGCAGGAGTCTAACATTAACGTTCAAGCTACTAAACTCGATCGGGATCGCCTCTCTGGCGCTTTTGAAGGATCCTTCCATGCTCTTCAGAGTCTGATAGTGGTCCTAACATAACTTTCCGTTGTTGTCTTAACATTTGTTGTGTGTTTGTTGTGTTTTAGTTTGTTTGTGTTTGTTTTACATATGAATGATCCCCCAGTTGAGTCGATCGGCCACCATCCACATTTTCGCTGAGGGGCTAGCCGGAAGCAAAGCTTCTGGGGGGAACAACCATAGCCAGGGCGTGTCTATGCGTCAGGGACCCGTTTCCTTGAGGTCCCGGGCTGGCAAGAGGCTCCTCCTACTCGCCGCTGCAGATGTACAAGAGTCGTTTCCTCTGTCCCTCGGACTAAATGATCAGAAGCCGCGGTTCAGCAAGGGTCGCTGGGCAAGTTCGGCATGTTACCTCGAACCCGGTTTACCTTTTTAGGGTTCAGGCTACGAAGCCGTCAGAGGACTCCAGCGTCTCACCAAGCGTTTTTGTGGTTGTGTCCTTGGAGTTTGGCCTCCACCGCATATCACAGCGATCTTTGTCGTCAAACTCTTGGGTTCAATGGGAGTGATGCGTAGGCGGCGGTGCTCCCACTGCTCGCAGCGCTTACAGGATGACTCTCCTGGTCAAGTGCGTTATAAGTCGATCAGGACTTGGGGAGCGGCAGCTTACGTGCTTGACGGGCGCCACTTGACGCTTGGCGGTGAAGCTCAGTTTTATACCTTCTAACTTCTACCACAGCCGAGGAACAAGTTCCTCCCTTCCTAAGACTCGACGATCGGAAGCTGTGGCAAAGCAAGAGTCGTTGGGGAAACCCGGCATACGGACTAAGGCCCGGTTACCTCGTTTGGCATCCGGTTCCGAAGCTATCGGGGGAGTGTGCTGTGCCCCAAGTGTGCTGTGGTGATGTCCTCTACGTTTGGTCTCCACCGCATGTCGCAGTAACCTTTTTTGTCATTCATTTGGGAAAATGAGAGTGGTCAGCAGGTGGCGGCGCTCCCATGTCGGTGGAGGCGCTCCCATGACCGTAGCGCTTACAGGAAGAACGTCCGGATTGAGCGCGTTAAAATTTCCTCAGGTCTTGAGTACGGCGTTGACGTGCCAGATGGGCGCCAGTCGTCGCCTTGCGGTGCAGTCAGTTTTTATACTTTCTCGGTTCAGATCTAGCGCTTTTCTGATTGGCTCACCCAGATATCCAGACCATACTGAATTTTAATGTCTTGGAAGCGGTGATATCGGTGAATTGAAATATTTTTCTAAGGATTTTGGAAGATGTGCATTGTAGCCTAGTGCTATGTCTTTTGTCTCAAACCTGAGGATTTCAGTTCGATCCCAGGAGAGGGGAATTTAAAAAAGTGGACGATTTTTTAAAAATATTTATTTAAGTTATTTCTAAACAAGAAAGGAAAATCATGCATCAAACATAGATTATGTAACACTTTCCAACACTTCCAAAATAGTTTTAGAAATCTTTACCTTTTAATAAGGTCTATTGTCTGATATCTAAGTAAACAAAGGATGACAAGACATTATCACCCCGGTAATGTCTGTGTAAACAATTTGGAAAAATATAACACATTTAAAAATACAATTTCAGGAATTACCATCAATATTCGGAAAACGATCCGAATTATTTTGTGTTGCCCTGTATATAATCTATAGAATTCATACACACCAAGTAATCCGCAAAATATTAGTTAAATTATAAAATGCGTACCGCAACTGAAAATGCACTTCCAGCAATTATTATTAGCAGACTTTAACCGAATACTTTTGTGTGCCCTGTATATAAGCGTATATATGAACGACGGATGCTACACACACACTATATTATAGTAAGCTTCTTGTAATTCACATCAGTAATGTATATTAATTTCAAATATTAATGTATATTAATAGCGAAATTTTATTAAAAGAAATCACAAAACCGTAATGTAACGGAATTCTTTTGTGTGTCCCTGTAAAGGAACTATAGGTGCTACAGACTTCATTTTCAATACCGAAAATGCCATGGTAAACTGTAATAACCTATATCAATTGTATGACAATCCGAGTATATTTACGCGAGTTAGAGCACACAAAGACAGACGACAGACAGACAGATAGACAGACAAAAGACAGACTGACAGATAGACAATTCGTATTTTTACGTCTTAAACGCCGCTATACGTTTGAAAAATATTGTTTTTAACCCTTTGAAAAAAATTAAAAGAGGGTCGTTTACGCAGTTGACTTTTTCTTCCTTCCGGCGATGTTTACCTAGGGCTCGATTTCAGAGTTACCAATTCACAAAAATACAATTTAAAATTGAGACATTCTTCTCTTTGACGGGGCAATCGGTTTTGAAAACTATGAATTTTAACCCTTTCGAAGAAATTCGCAACTGCAGGTCACTTCGCACCTCCCGAAGACGATTTTTTTACGCTAAAATTAACTAAACGTCAGTATTTCGACACAATCTTTTAAGAGCATCTCGGCCGACGGGATTTACATCGCACCCATAAAAATTTCGAAACGTTCGGATTATTTTAGTTAGCATTTTTAAAAAAATGAAATCTGAGAAATTTTCGGTAAAAACGCAAAAACACGCGCTGTTTCGCCCTGCTTTCGTTCGGCTTCGGCTCCCGTTTTCACTACTAAATATGCGTATTTTTTCACGAAAGTTTAAAGAGAGCTGTGTTACAGTTATATTTATAACCAATTAAAATTTCTAAGAGTTCGGACGATAAGACCTATTTTTTTCATTACACGAATGGACCTGGCGCAATATAAAACAAAACAAAAGCCAGAAGAAAACATATTTTTTTACAAGTAGGTAACAATATTGTTTTACGAAACGTTTACGCCAGCTGAAAAACCGTTATTTTTATAACTAATAAAAATTTCAGAGTCCGAACGACAAGAACTATTTTTTTAAACTATGAAACGACCGTACGTGAGAAAAAAAAGAAAATGTCTTCTTACGAGCACTTTGACCAATAAATATAAATATTTTTTCGGGAATTTATCATTTAAAAATATAAATACATACACAAAATCGGGTTAAAGATAAAATAATTCATAATTCATACAAAACTATTTAAGATAAAGATAATTCATAAAAAATCAGGTTGGAGACTATTCAATGATGTAAATTTGAGGTATGTTTACGGTTATTATCATGGTCCCGGGCACCGCCGGGTGGGTCAGCTAATAAAGTTAATAAAATTATGAAGACAGGATTTCTTTAGGAAATATAATGATGGAAGTAGTATCTCTTATATTAAAATCTAAATATGTGTTTGTATTTAGCATATTTGCTACGAGAATAGGATTAGTTGCGTATTGAAAAGAATGTCAACTATTCGTAAAGATCAAAGAATGGAATAACTCTCAAAATTCCGATATTGAAATGAGTGATTTCGAAATATTTATTTTTTTTTATCCGTATTTCTTAAGACTTCTGTAATTGTGTTTAACTAAATAACTGCATTGTTGTCAGATGTTAGATAAATGGCTTGTTGATAATTGTTGTTGGATAAAAAGGAGAAAAGCGAAATAATAGGGATTATTATATTTTTATTAAAGGTACCTTTCATTAAAATTGAAAAGAATAAATTGATATCGATTAGATTAGAATATGAGAAAAATTATCTTTACAAGATAACATTTTTCAAGAAAATTGGAAAGAATCAATGCATAATTTCACGTATTCAAGCTATTATGAATAAGTTTATACTAGCTAATATAAATCGTCTGTCGACAAACTGACATCTGGAAATAGTTTCATTATACCTTTTTTCAGTTTTACATGCAACCAAACAGGTTAAACAAATTTAAGCTCTTTACATTCAATTGTATAATTATTTCGATCTATTCACAATTATTTAGTTTAAAGGAAAACTTATTAAAAGTTATTTGCTACTTATTTGTGAAGTTTGACGATTAAAACAAGCTCGGTATTGAGAATGCAGCCACATAGGCGGTAAAAATGGAATAATTTAGCGGGTAAAAATTACATTTATTTAGCATTCCTTTTAATTCATAATACTGTAAACATTTAGTATAACATCATCAAAATGACATAATTTTTATTCACCGTGAAAGCACGAAATACTTTTGATTGAAAACGTTATTGAAAACGTGCATTTTCATTGAGAAAACTTTAAACCTACATTATAAATAACCTTCTTGCTTCAATTTGAGTATTTAAAAAAAATAAGATTTTAAATTTTTTAACTTGTACAATAAATTTAGATTTTACCCCCCCCCCCTCCCCAAACAATCAAATGATCTAATGCAATTTAAATGCTTTCCAAAGTATTGCCACGCAGGTAGAAAAATTTGTATTTTAAGTGCAAAGAAAATGGTTAAACATGATTCTCTTTTTAACTGCTTTGGATTGATTATAACATATTTTACTAATTAGCTAAATGCAGTGGAAATTCAATCTGTAAGCAGATAATTTATTTTCGGATAAGCAAATTGATATTTCAAAGTAATAAAACAACTAATTATTGCATATTTAATCTCAAAGTAGTTGTTTGAAAGTTATGAATGAAAAAATACTAGAATCTTACAGATATTATTTTTATTTTCATCTTCTTTATATAGTCCAAAATCTGACAACTAGAAATAATTTCATTGTAGTTTTTTTTCAGTTTTACATGCAACCAAATAAGTTAAACAAGTTTAAACTCTATATATTCAACCGGACAGTTACTACCCACTATTTACAATAATTTAATTTAAAGAAGATATAATAGATTTGCAACTAATTATTTTTGAAGGATGGCGTTTAAAACAAGGTCAGTAAAGACAATGGCCTATAATGTAGACAATGGTCATATAGGTGATAAATTGAAATGATTTAGCGGGTAAACTCGTCGTTGGAGGCCACCGTAATACTTACCCATCATGGATATGCATAATATAAAATATGAAAATAAAACATGTGTAAACTATTTATAAAATGCATTGAAATGCCAATAAAATCGTGGCTTGATGACGTCATCAACTTTAAAATGCTCTATTACTGAATTCCGAAAAAGAAACAACCTTATAACTCCAATACCGATAATCATATTAACTAACGGTTTACTGCGTCGGATTAAGTGTCTCATTTCCAATTAAAATATATCTTTGAATTGAAATGTGAATAAAATACTGGGTCATGAAAAATCGAAGAGTGGGGAAAATAGGATTCCAAATATATTGGCAACTAATTACCCGATCGACTTCATTTTTTATGCAAAATTTATGTTTTTTTATTGTCGTTTATATTTACTTGTTAAAATAAACAATCTCGAAAATCTTTCTATACTTTTTATCAGAACGAATATTTTGAGAGTCCGAAAAAAATAGTTCCGGATAATCGAAGTTACTGAAATTCAATAAGCTTATTCTCATTATTGCATACTGAGCACATACGAAATTTCAAGTCTCTATCTCAATTTGTTCGGGAGATGGGCGTTTACAGACACACACACAGACAGGCGGACGGCAAAAATTCTTTTCTAAATATATGTTTTTCGGAATCTCCAGTGTCTGAAACGTGTAAATACGTCAATTTTTTTTTTCTATTTTCAAAACAATTACAAGACTTACCGTATACTACGTATGATGGGTAAGTAGAATGACATTTCTAAAGATAATAATAAATTATAACACTGAAAGAGTTTTGCATAACTTCATCAAAATGCCTTTATTTTTATTCACTTGAAAGAACGGAATGCTTTTGATATAAGACGTCATTGAAAACGTGCATTTTCTTTGAAAAAACATTTAACCCATATTTTAAATCCCTTTCTCGTTAGAATTTGAATATTTAATAAAATTAATATATATATATTTCTTTAATTGTACAATAAATTTATATTTTACACCGAAACAATCAAAAGATCTAAAGAAAATTAACTGCAACATTTTGGGTTACCGTGCAACTAGTAAAATTTGTATTTTTTGAGTAAAGAAACTCATTCACCAAGATTCTTTATCAATTCTACTGCTTTTCGATTGATTATAACATATTTTAGAGGAATTGGAGTGCAATAATCAGTTACATGGAGTGGGGATTGAATCTGTAAGCAGAGAATTTTTTCGGATAAGCAAACTGATATTTCAGAGGAATAAAATATCTAATTATTATATTTTTAGTCCCAAAATAGTCTTTGGAATATTTTGAATGAAAAATAAAATAGAAGAATGTGATATATATATTTTTTAATTTCATGTTTTTTTTTTCCTTCTTTCGCTGCCCTTATTAATTAAAGAATATCTAATAGGTTTTTCCCGACAGATCAATAGCTTAAGTAACATAAAAGATCAAGTAGCGTTAAAAATTTATATTCAGCTGAAATTTTAAATTTTTTGTATGAAAGTGCTTTAAAATATACTAATTAAGGACGCTTTTTACTAATAAGCTCCATTCATCTTTAATATTTTAAATGGTACGATTATAAGAAGTACACATTAAAATTTATTCAAGCGTAAATTATTTCTAAAGAGTTCTTTTGTTATTCTTCGCTTAAAACTTCTTGCAAAGGTTGAATTAAGGATCGATTTTCTTTTTTTTATCTTCTTCGTAAACGATATAAATTCATAAAAAAAAATTAAGTTTGTATAAAAAAAATTAAGTACCCTTTAAAGACTGATAATTAATTCACCCCTTCAGACAGATGTTATTTCTACGCTATTCTTTACTTTAAATGTTTGTTATACAAAGAACAGTTACACGTTACACATTACAATAAACAATTATTTGACGCTTACTCATAATTCCAAAACAACATGAAATATTTGTAGAACGCAGGGGTATTTGTATTGCTAATATAACACATATTTTATTATTGTAAATAAGTTTATTGTTATGTTTTTCAGTATTATACTCTAAAGACATATTTTATTACTGTAAATAAGGTTATTGTTATGTTTTTCAGTATTATACTCTAAACCGAAATTACATGGCTAGTAAACATTTGTTTTATATTAAAAAATAGCAACTAGTAATTATTGAACAAACAATGACAGAGATTTCAAATGACGACTTCTTAATCCCCGATTCGCTTGCGATTGCTTAAAAACACTGTTGCTATTAACATTGCCTTTTTAACACTTTTCAACATTGTTAAGTCTTTATGAATTCGGTTTATCTGTCTGCCGCCTGTCATATTTTTTTTCTGTCTGCCGTCCGTCCCTGCTGTAACTCGTGTAAATATACTCGTATTGCAATGTAATTGATATTCACGTTTAATATGCTGTTTTGAATCACGCGGATTTTACGACTAGTTGTGTAGTGGTTAAAACACTCGGTGCAATCCAAAAAGTTTCAGGTTTGAATTATAATTCAGGCTTCAGTGTTAGTAGTGTGTCGGATTCCCCTTAAATTGAAAATCGGTCTAATTATATTTTTTATGAAAGAATAACCTTGTCCATATTTTGGTTCAATACCTTACAAGTTCATGGTTCAAGATTTTTATCAGATAATGGTTCAAGATACACAGCTTCAATTTCTAGCCTATATTTCACAGATCAGAAAAACATGTTTCAAACCAGAAACATTAATTTATATATGAACTCAAAACAATATCACCGAAATTGTGTAGTGGTTAAAACACTCGCTGCAATTCAAGACGTTTCAGGTTCGAATTATAATTCAGGCTTCAGTGCACGTAGTGTGTCGGATTACCCCCAAATCGATATCACCGAAAATTCCCTTTCATTTTATTAAGTAAAATTTCTGGTTCTAACTTGCTTCTTTCATCTGAATATTGTAGACTAAAAATTGTAATAATTATAAATAAATAAAGAGAGGATGTTCCTGCATGATGAATATTTAAGTATAAAATTTACAAAGTCTTACATTTTCATTACAGGGTTGCCAGATTGACCTTTTTCAATTCAGAAATTCCAATTTTATACCGGAAATTACTAAAAAAAGAATTTTGACCTTATTTAGTCACGAAATGACTGCCGTGAAATAAAACAAAAATTACAATTATGAATTTTTGGTATGAATTCAAACTTCTGAATTTTAAAAAAAAAGGTCAAATTGTCAACCCTGTTTCAGAATGAATTACAAGCATTGTCATCTTTGTTTCACTTACCGTTAGCATTGTGCTTCGTTTCTCTTCTCGTTTTCTGTGACTTGTTTAAAAGTAATCAAAATTGCCTGTGTTTTAAAATTTTTTAGAGAATTTGGGCAAATAACAATTTTACTTGTCTTTTAAATGGTTCCACGGATAGTTTCTGTTTCCAGGTAGCTATTGTCTCTTTCCATGAACTTCAAGTGGTATTCAACTTACCAATAATATATCATATATTCTAATACGAGCAAATCTTGTATGTGTGTGTGTGGCTATGCACATTTTATCTTAAAAACGGCTCTAACGATATTGACGAAATTTTGTATCCTACCTTTTGGAGCACCAGAAAACCATTGGGCATGTTCGAGAAAATTTGATTAGTGGGTCATTTTGGGTCACCATGGGTCAGGGTCAAGCAAATTGTATCTAAAAAAACGGTTCAAATGATTTTGACTAAATTTTGTATCCTACCATTTTCAGGTACGAGAAAACTATTGGTCTGGGTCAAATGTTCAAGAACTTTCGATTAGTGGGTCATTTTGGGGTCAACGCGGGTCAAGTTGATTTTATCTAAAAACGGCTCTAACGATTTTGATTAAATTTTGTATCCTACGAGTTTCGGGCACGAGAAAATCATTGGACTAGGTCACATGTCCGAGAAAATTCCATTAGTGGGTAATTTTTGGGTCACTGTGGGTCAAGCTAATTTTATCTAAAAAACGACTCTGACTATTTAGACTAAATTTTGCATCCTATGGTTTTCGGGCACGAGAAGACTGTTGAGCTACGTCACATGTCCGAGAAAATTCGATTAGTGGGTCATTTTAGTCATGGGTCATTATGGGTCAAGCTATTTTTATCTTAAAAACGGCTCAGGTGATTTCAAATAAATTTACTATCCTACAGTTTCAGGGAACGAGAAGACTATTAGGCTAGGTCACGCGTTCGAGAAATTTCAATTAGCGGGTCATTTTGATCATGGGTCAAGCTATTTTTATCTTAAAAACGGCTCAGACGATTTGAACTAAATTTTGTATCCTACGGTTTTGGGCACGAGGAAATCATTGGGCTAAGTCACATGCTTGAGAAAATCCGATTAGTGGGTCATTTTTGGGTCACTGTGGGTCAAGCTAATTTTATCTAAAAAACGGCTCGGACTATTTTGACTAAATTTTATATCCTATGGGTTTCGGGCACGAGAAGACAATTGGGCTTGGTCACATTTTCGAGAAAATTTAATTAGTGGGTCATTTTGGTCATGGGTCATGATATTTTAACTCAAAGCTAATTTTGACCGAGCATAGCTCGATCTTCCCTGCTTGTACTGCATAAAGTAAAGAAGAAAATTCACTTTGGCTGAAATTTTGCACAAAGCATGCATCCGCTTAGAGCAAAACATTATTAATTTCTCTTGGACATTGTTGCCACAGGCGATTATTCTTTTAAACATTGAATTCCACTATTCAAATTCCACTCCACTTTTGCACTATACTCATCCTGTTAGAGCTTTAGTAGAAATATGTGTATGTTTTAACAAAGCACAAATGTGCGCTAACAAAAAGGAAATTATTGGGACATAATGTTTTTGTTCTTTGTTTCTTCTTTTTATATTTTGTATTTACAAACTGGACTTGAAACGTTTTTCGCCTTAACTCCAGCTTTGCTAATGATACCAGTTTTCCAAAATCTCAGGTTATTAACATATTGACATAGTACATCTGTACTTTTATGTTTCAATATGTTTATTCTAACCTACTACAAGGCCGCGTATGATCACTGTAGTGATAAAACATTACAAACTCATTTCATTTAATAATAAGACGTTTACTTGAGGTATGCAATTTTCCGATCTCAGTGTAATGTAAATTATAATAAAATCTGTATAAGCTGTTAATTCTAGTATTACAAAGTTTAATAGCTTCAGATCAGTCAAATTACAGGATTTATAAACAAAAGTTGATTTTCATTTCGGATGACATAAATATGGCAAACCTTAAATGTCACATGTTAAAATTATTTCAGGTCAATTTTAATTGAATTTAAACTATACAGGGTCATTCATAATTCCCTCCGGGGTTTCGAAACGTTATAGTAAAAAAACGAAGACGAATATGAAAAAAAGAAACATATGAAATTATTCCGAAACTATTCAAGTTTTACTTACATACATTACAGGTGTTCTATGTGTGAACCCTTGGTCACACGGCATACATCCATGCGATAGTCCAGTTCCTGCCATACTCCATTTCTTTAAATTTCCGGTACCACACATGAATTGTTTTGTCAGTTGGTCCCTGTTTTCGATATTTATTACGAAAGGCCCGTTGAACTGACACCACTGATTCAGATTTAAAGAAACGGAGTATGGCAGGAACTGGACTATCGCATGGATGTATGCCGTGTGACCAAGGGTTCACACATAGAACACCTGTAATGTATGTAAGTAAAACTTGAATAGTTTCGGAATAATTTCATATGTTTCTTTTTTTCATATTCGTCTTCGTGTTTTTACTATAACGTTTCGAAACCCCGGAGGGAATTATGAATGACCCTGTGTAATATATCTCTATCCTGTACACTTAATACATGCATATGAAATATATTTATTTAGTGAAGCATCTACTAAATATAAAGGTTTAACGCCTAAAAAATAACTTACCAATATCGATGATACGCGGTTTGGAAAAGACCAAAAACTCTTATTCTCTGTTTCGGCTGTCTGTTTGTCTTACTGTGCGATGTTGCTCCATTTGCAATGTTACGGCTGAATGTGGATGCACTTTTCAGTTCGTAATTTCCGGCGTATAATCTGCGAATCATACAAACATGCTTAGACAGATAAATTTTGTTTTAATAAATGCAAGCTACTCGAACACGAAACGTATTTTGATTCAATTATTAAATAAATTTTCCGCGTCTAAAAATGTTTGATCGGCGGATTATACGTGAGAAAGTAAGGTACGTTCACTGAACAAGTGGGCTACTCTTTCATGACTAACTCTGTATAAAAATAGGTATAATTATTGGGTAAAGCCATATCTACGATTAAATAAGACGGATATTTATATTAGTAATTAGTGGTGACCCAAAATCACAGAAGTCGTCAGCTATTGGTAAAGCATAAAATTTCTAAAGTACTAACGTATATCCATTTGACCTATAACACATTTTTCTGGAAATTTTATTAACTGTACACTGTACGAATTTTTCCTTAGGAAGTATGTTTTTTAACTCATATTTAGGGTTTGACACCAGAATATTTAAAGAGAAATTTTTCAGCTTATTTAATAGCAGCTTTCTATGGTTACTTAAGTTGAATAATTTAAATACCGGGTGGCCAGAATAAAAACACTCCTACTGTGAGCTTCCTATTATATCGAACTACACAGTGTAAAGGATTCAAATTTTGGAAATACACGAACAATTCCAGACATGGGGAAACGGATTACGCGAAAAAAAGTTAGTTTCAAAACACCGGTAGATGACGCTATAAAACAGAAAATGTCAAAAAAGATAAGTTGAAGAATTGAAGTGAATGCAACGTGACCATTGCGGATTCTGTGAAGCGATGAAGCCCATTTCCACCTCAGTAAAACAGTGAACATTCATAACTGTAGCATTTGGAAAACTGAAAACCCCGGTACTTTCCATAAAGATTTCACTCCACTCACCGAAAGTCACAGTCTGGGGTGGATTCACAGTCATTCTTGGAACTTTCTTTTTCGAACAGGATTTTCTCAATGGCCCTGTGGACTACATTGTGACAGCCAACAGGTACAAAATTATGTTCGAAATTTTTGTTGCACCCCATTTGCAAGAGTGGCAATGTCTTGACTCAATTATCTTTATGGAAGATGCAGCGCCTCCACATATTGGAGTCTGTGTACAGCAGTTTCTTCGGCAATGTTCACTAATAATAGAGTAATCAATCGATCATTTCTGACTACCTGGCCATCTCGTTCTCCGAATCCTAATCCGTGTGATTTTTGGCTGTGGGGACACTTTAAAAATCTTATTTATCAAGGACGTCTGGTAACTTTGGCAGACTTTAAAGAAAGTATCACTCTGCATGTGAGAAGCATTTCAGTCGACCAGTTACGATCTACAGTTGAGCAAGCTGTCCACAGAATAGGAGAGTTTAAATCTTCAACAAGGCAACCATATTGAGCAGCATTCGCTGCGTCGATAAGTTCCTTGTCACATGAATGTTTGGTACATTCGCATAAAATATGTTTTTGTGTCTTTTTAGCATATTCCCAGTTGTACAGCGCCCTCTATTGGTGACTTCTAGAACAATTTTTTCTCATAATCAATTTTCCCGTGTTTTGAATAGTACTTGTTTAAAATTTGAAGCTTATACATTGAGTAATTCAATAAATAGAGAGGTCGGAGTAGGGGTGTTTTAATTCTGGCCGCCCTGTATAATGGTATTTTGGAACTATGTGCATTTGTTAAAAGATAAATTTTATCTGATTCATATATGCATCAATGCGCACTGAAGCTTTAACTTATACAGTTTAGATGTTTTCCATTACAGAAAATTATGATCGAAACATATTTTCATTATATTGTCTTTTTAAGCTAAATTTTCTATACGTTATAAAACAACTCTTAAATATCATGGTAATATTTTCGGATGACTTTACATTTTCTAAAGTTTCAGTTTATGCAGAATATTAAAAATATTTTTTTTTATTCACAAAACAGCTTAAAGTATGAAAACATATTGAATATTATTTAAGTTTTCAATATACACATAATTAATATATTCACCTTTCTTTAATAATTTTGCATATACACCGTTAACTCAAATTTCTGTTTTCTATAAAACAGATCGATGCAAATTAGATTTTGTTTTCCTTGCGAGAAAATGTGCGTTAAATTTCATATTTAAAATAATGGAGAAGATATAACAATTTTCTTTTCTTGAATATAAGAACGCGCACGGAAAAAAATCTATTCTGGATACATTTGATATTTGGGAAATAAAAGAATATTTATTCAAGAAAGAATGTTTTACATTTTAGGGTTTTTTTATAAACAGCATCTTCTTCTGTATTTTCTCAAAAATGATATGTGTAATAATTACCTTAATATCGAAATGAATTATTCCAGTATTATACACGTTGTTAAATACAGAAAAAAATTATTAGAAAAGCATCATTCTCTTCATAAATTCTACCGCAATATATATATGTGTTGTAGGAGTAGAGAAAAACGCATGCAGTTTTTTCGAAAATGTTCTTATTAAATCGAGATGCTCTAAATTCAGTTGTCAATAAAAATGAATTGCATTACACTTTCTGTGATACTCTGTAAAACATTTCCTGGGCAAGAAATAGTTTATTCTACTAATATCTAGAAAGTGTGAAGTAATAAACGAGAATGCTTATCGAATGTTTTAAATTTTTGAAGGATGGTGATATATTATTTATACCACTGAATTGTTGTATCCGCCTGCTAAAATGACACAATATTTTTTTAATAAAATTGTGCTTTTATAATGTACGTGAAGAATATTATTTAATTATTTTGAAATCAATTTGTTCGTAACATCTGGAGGCAGTCAATTCTTTCAAAATTGTAGCAACTGAACTACTTTCCACCAGAAATTTGCACCTTTTATCTACCACATTACCAATAAGAGGAATTGCATGTAAATTTTATTTCATGTTAATATAGTGTTAAATAAAAGATAAATGCCAAAATAATACTCACTTTCCAAAAAATACATTAAATACGCTTAATCATATGAAATGGTACTTTTAAGTACCGTCAATATTAAACATTTACAAAAATATTCAGACTTTGAAAATGAATTAAAGCATTTAGAAAATTATTTTTATATATGATGTATTATAACTAGAACATTTTTAACAAATCTACCCTTTATGATATTAAAAAAAATCTCGTTTAAACACAGAAAAACATCACATGTGCTGCATTTTCAATGAGGCTTTGATTTTATATTGCTAAGTGTGCAAAGTTCACACCTGCCTCGATTCGATACAAATGTTGGCCAATGACATCCTATATGCTAGACTGGATGTCGTCTGGCTGGCTTAATTGGTAAAGCACTTGGTGCGCTATACCAAGGAATCCGGGACCCCGGTCTGGACCTTTTTTCACTCTAATGGTTGTACGCTGTTCAGTAAAGTGATAATTCACATCCTTTGTATTTCATTAATTTACAGCGTAATTTCAGCAATGCTGAAAAATTAATTAGTGTATAAATATTCACCGATACTGGGTTTAATTTATCTCATGCATGCCAACGGTGTTGTGGTCATGATTGTCTTTCCATCTTGTGCTGCGTGGTTGTAGCCTTGCCATATAAGAGTGAGAGAATGCTAGACTGGATGTCGTCTGGATGACTTAATTGGTAAAGCACATGGTGCGCTATACCAAGGGATCCGGGATCGAATCCCGGTCTGGACATTTTTTCACTCTAATGGTTGTACGCTGTTTAGTAAAGTGATAATTCACATCCTTTCTATTTCATTAATTTACAGCGTAATTTCAGCTATGCTGAAAAATTAATTAGTGTATAGACATCCTCTATTTTGCCGGGGAAGGTCTTTGGAAACACAAATGTCACTTTTTTTCTTTTCGAAGGAACTGCAATTCAAGTGGCTTTAGGTTCTTCTACCAATCTTGGCCTTTGTCTTCGTCTGGATTCTGCCTTAGACTTGAGGCGCAAACCTTGTGTAACACAAAGTTTATACTCTAAAAGCGAAATAGCTTCACGTGTTTCTATATATGCAGTGTGAATTCAGAAGGGCCATTTCAGGCTAATCAGAACTTACAGTACCGTAATTTCCGGCGTATAATCCGCAGCTCTAAGAGTCGTTTTTCGACCCAGAAATATTATTTTATAAAATGTAACTTAAAAGATCGCTGTAAATTTTTAACTACAATTATTGTATAAAATTTCTGGGTCGAAAAACGACTCTTTGAGCTGCGGATTATACGCCGGAAATTACGGTACTTATAGGTACCAGCCAAAAATTGGTTTGGTAAATAAATTATAAATAGTGCTGAACTAAAATGCTAAATCGTATTCTAAGATGATATATGATCATAAACAATGTGGGAAAAATATCATTCATCTACCTTCAGTATTTTTGCGTGGATTTCAAATAATTTCAAGCAAGCAGTAGATACCAATATGGGTGACTCAAATGCATGAACAGACGCTGAAATAAATATTTAAAAAGAAAGATTTCGATAACTGTAGTTGCTGTTGCAATCTAATGAGGTTAAAGATAATTTAAAGCATTAATCCTTGAAGGTCTTGTCAGTATTGTACAAATATCGTCGCTACCATGTCAAACTATCCAATGTGAAAAAATGTATTTTTCATTACTTTTAAAAATGGGCCGATTGTCACCACTAAATTTTAATAGTATTCTATAGCAGGGTTGCTAGTTTGGCCTCCTTTTGTATTCAAAAATTCTGAATCCATACCAGAAATTTCAAATAGAAATTTTTGCTTTACTTAATGACAGACTTTTAGAGATTACTTAAAGTAAAAAACTTTTTCTTAAAATATCCGGTATAAATTCGTCATCTCTAGATGAAAAAGAAAGCCAAACTGGCAAGCCTGTTATTTATTTATTTGATTAATAAATTTGATTAATATTCTTATTAGGCGAAGAATTCTAATAAAATTTGGTGGTAACAATCAACCAATTTTTAAAAGTAATGTAAAATGCACTTTTTCACATTCGATAGTTTGACATGGTAGCAGAGCCGTCCTTAGGAGTGTGCGACAGGTGCGGCCGCACAGGGCCTCGCGCCTAAAGAGGCCTCGCACCCAGACGCAAAATATTTTTTCTTTAATAAAAAGAAGAACGTATAATAGAAAATCTTTAATATAAATTTATGATTTTAGTTAAGAAAAGATAGTGGTCTTGACATAAAATATAGCCTGTGTTGGAAGAGGTTCTTTCACCCTCAATTTGCCACCATTACTTTTGAAATTGGTTTAGTAGTTCCAGAAATTATCCTTACAAACGCACAAACAAATGCTACTTCTTTATAGTAGCTAGGGGATCGAACCCGGGTTATAGTATATAGGTGAAAACCATTCTTTTTTATTGATAGTGTAGATAAGATTATGTTAAGAATCTGGAAGGAAAGGGCCTCGCAAAATCCCTGCACCAGGCCTCGCTTTAAGTCGTCCTCGCTAAGGACGGCTCTGCATGGTAGCGACGATATGTTCTGTTCTATAGGACCGCAAAGCAACGGATAGTAAGAAGTACCAGTAGATAAAGGGTTAAATTTACCAAAAATTTAAGATAAATGACTATAAGTGCAGTCTGTGATTGCATGAACATTTTTTTAACAATTTAGAAAAACAAAACGTGCTGTCTGTTAATTGCGTATGTTAGATGAGATACAAACCATTCATTTAACTTAATAACACTTTTCGTGTTATTTTTATTTTTATTTTTATTTTTTCAAGTTTTGTTACTAATGAAAGGAAATATATTTATATAAATAACATTTAGCATTAATGACTCAGTGCGTTTAAAGTATGCCATAATGAAGCATTCTTAATGAAAATAACGGATAATTCAAAACGTTTGAAACGCTCTTTAATTTTTTATCTAATGTTCATAAGTAGGGAACGTAAATTGCAAATTAATTTTAAAAAACTGCAGAAAATAAAAATCTTAATGATTTAGTTCTGCAATTATTATTCCAAAAACATTTTTTTTATACGACCCTCTCACTTTATAAAAATAGTCAATTAAAAATAATTATGCTTGTCCTGCAACAGCATCTTAAAAAAAGCACTGCATACTTGTATTTAAAAAAAAATAATTGAGTTATAACAAAGGCAAGAAAGCTGAATTACACTCTATTTCTTTTTCAATTTAAAATGCTGTTTCATTAGTGAAAATTGATATATTCAAATTGATGATGGAGTTCTTCAGTACAAAATGTGAAGCATGTTTGAAAAAAAAATAACATCTTTATAATGCATTATAAATTTACACATCATACAAAGAGAGAAATGTAGTTTTAAATTTTTGAAATATGATTTAAAGAAAACAATTCTCAAATCATTCTCAAAATGTTTTCCCTGAACTCCAGTACCAAACAGATCTCTTCGAATGTTACATTCTGTAAGTATTGTATAATTTACTGAATTATTTTTATTTACTTTATTTTGACATACTAAATAATAGTGGCATGTTTGGTTGACTGGTGCTGAATGAAAACATACCAAAAATCAATAAGTAAATTTTAAATAATAAACCATCTGCAGTTATTATTAGATTTTCTTTAATTACTTTACCATAAATATTTTAAACAAGTCTAAATTGTAGTTAAAAGAAAGAAGAATAAAATAGTATGTGGATATTTTCTTTCGCCAGCATTTTAGCTGCGCGAAATTGTGATGATTTCAAAGAGCAAACTAAGACAAATGTTTTTATTTAAAAAAATTAAGTATCTCTATGGGAAATGCAGTACATAAGAATTCGTGAATGCATTTTCACTTCTTTGCAAAATTGTATGTATTGCCGTCTTTGTTTCGTATTTCATGCAATATTTTACTGATTTATATTTCTCATTCTATATGAAGTCCCCATTCACAATCAGCAATTTTCAATTAAGTATAACACTTTCAATCTTGAAACTAGTATGCAGTTTTTTGTAATACGAAAAATTTGAAACAAAAAATTTGAAACGCGATTTAACTGTTTTAACTAATGGAGATAAGTAGGCTGTGTAAATTATAAGAGTGTACAAAATAAGTTTGCATAAACATGACACTAATTTTCAAAGAGTTATACATCTTGTTGCAGCAATTGATATATTTTTTATTTGTCCACATTTATCTAAGCGTAATCATATAAAAATTTAAATAGTATAACTCTTTGAAAATTAGTGTCATGTTTATGCAAACTTATTTTGTACACTCTTATAATTTACACAGCCTATTTATCTCCATTAGGCAAAATAGTTAAATCGCGTTTAAAATTTTTTCGGACATCCTGCATAAACTTTCTTACATTGTAAATATATTATATAAAGTTACAAATCAAGTACTTTTAAGTCTCGACATATTTATAGAAAAGATATTTATCATTTCATTTAAAAAAGTTTTCATAATAAAACAAACGTAAACGGTAACCACATTCACCTATAATTTGAAATACTCCTGTGGTAACTGTTATATTGGAACTAATAGTTTTCCCGAAACGCAGAACAAAATAGTATACATAAGAAAAGAAATGTACAAAATTTAATTATCTGAAAGAAAAAAAAAATTAACTATTTGTTCACTAGAAATCGTGATTATTATTATTATTGTTGTAGTTGCTATTCTGATCATTTTCTTTCCAAAGTTTCACAAGCCCCACCAGTGGATGAGAGGTTCTGCTCTCAAAACTGGTAGACGGGAGGTTCTGGGTTCAAACCCCTGTCGCGCTCGTCGACCTAACCGTTCGGAGTTTTCCGTGGTTTTCTTCGAACCTTGTTTTAATACGGGTTAGGATCCCTTAGAAAGACCCCCACGGAAGTCACTCCTCCTAGTGCCTATATCCATCGTGTAGATAATCGGCCGTCATAAATCAACCAACCAAAGCTTCACAAATTTCATTTAAAGAACATTGTTGTAATCTGTTAATTTTAAGGGAATTTTTTATGAGTCTTAAAAAAGAATTTAAGAATCCATGTGCTTAACCTATGGAATTTTTCTTGTCACGAATAGGTTCATAGCCTTTTCATCTCTATTAGTATAAATTATTTTAATGTTCATTACCGATCCTAAAATTTTAACTTTGTCATCTTTACCATAATAATTAGAAATTAATATAATTAAAAATTTAAAAACTTGTTACAAGGTTTATTATTTAATGATTCATAAAAAAATGCTATAGTATCAGAATAAAAGTACCAAAATAAATAAACAAATAATATCTACCAGAATTCTTATTTTATATAAGTATAAATTTTATTTCGAATGATATAAATTATTTTTTTTCGTTTTTACGTTCAGGTGTTATTTCAAGCGAACAACATTTATTTTAGAACAATTGCCTTTTTTTTCTAAAATAAAATTACGTGAGCCATGAATACACATAGATTTTCCAAGTTTAATATGATTATTCTTAAAAACTGAACTTTTGAAAAGAGTTTTTCTAAATACAGGTACTAGATGGCAGCACTAGCAACATGAGAATGATTTCGAGACTATTACAAGCATGAAGTAGAAATCACTCAGATTTGGAATAAACGTGTCAGCTTAGATTAAAATATGAAATTAAATAAATAAATGGTGCAGTGTAAATTTTGTATTGTGTCAAAAGCAAATTGCGTATTTTTTTTAAACAAGATTAGTGAAGGAATATTTTTTCGGCAATAAAATTGTATATCCTTCAATTGCTCAAGACTTAAATTAAAAAGTAGTATAGAAAAAGATAAATGATTTTTTTAAATATACATATGTATTTTTTGTACAGCATATATATTTACAAATATTTCGTCTGACGGCTAATATATAATTATTTTTGTCATTATCATTATCAGTATTATTATTTTTTGTGCTGTATGCTTTGATCATTAGGGAAGTTTTAACAGAATGCTTTGGCCTATAGAATATAATAAAAATGATTGGCATTTTCCCATAATATAATGGCTCGAATCTCGTAGTTTGATCATTTATTTTTTGAAACACACATAAATTGAGAGAGAAAAGAACAGAATTTCACATTGACAGATATTCATTATTCGCCTCATTTGTCTTATTATGAAAATGAACTTATAACAAATCGAAAACATCTTCTGTATTTTTAAAGTCATCTTATTCAGAAATAATATTTTAACTATGTGAAGATTTCAAATACAGGAATTTAATCTTCGTCATAATCATTTTTAGTAATATTCAATTGCTATCATTGCATTAACTTACTCTTAATCTAAAAAAGTATAGGTAATTTTTTTTTAATCATTATGTTTTTTTGTTTTTTTACATTTTAAATAATATATTTTAAAATGTATTCATTGAACTAAGTCTCTAATTTAAAAATCGACAAATTTATAGCGTAAAGTATAGATGGCGACACTACACATTTTACAAAGTTTTATATTATGAATAAAATGTTTCAAAATTCAATCTCCGATGAGAAATTTTTTTTTTTTTTTGGATTTGTCATTTTGTTTGTGTGGTTTATTTCAAACTGCGCAAAGATATTGCTTTTTCTGACAAACACACACATATATAATTTTTTAAAGATTTTTATAATAATAATAAAACTTTAATCTGCTTTTAAAGTATAAATAAATATTTCTTCGTAATTAAAAAACAAGAACGAAAAATCATGCGTCAAGCATAGATTATGAAACATTTCCCAACACAGCCAGAAAATTGTAACGAAACTTTACCGTTAAATAAGGTGAAAGAAAATATGTAAGTAAACAGTTTAGAAAACACATATTGAAAAATGCAGTTTTCGAAATTACCTTCCATTGTCAAAAAAATAATCGAATTATTTTGTGCAGCCCAGTATATGATCAATATATTTGGATATATAGCATGATAAAATTTAGTTCAGTTAAAATAGTCACATTTAGCAATTTTCACCAATCGATGGAAATGCACTCGAAATCTCTTGTACACCCCTGTATATTATCTACAGACTTTCGTACACACCACATATTAAGCTAAAAGGTAAAAATTTTAAGTAAAAAAACGCAAAAGGCAACTTAAATCCCACTTCCAGCAATTACCGATCGTAAATGATATTGTATCTTTATTTTGCGCAGCCCTGTATATGAATTTATTTATATTCCACAAATTTATATTAGTCTACTAACTGTTGTTCAGTAGGAAAATGCGTAACACAATTCAAAACTACCCTATAGTAATTCATTCCCATAGTCTGTAACACTTACTGATTCCCTTGTGTAGCCCTGTATATGTTCAACCGAGTTTATACACACCCACGTACTACGACAAAATTTAGTTGAACTTAAAAACGCAAACCAAAGTTTAAAACTCACTTTTCACACATAGACTGTAATTATAGCACATGTACTGTAACCTATATATTTTGTGTGTCCCTGTATATTAACGATAAATGCAATGCACACCATACTTTTAAGTGAGCATTTTATAGTTCATCTGAGTAATGCATATAATTTTCATTACGTTTCAAATAATGAAACTTCATTAAATTACACTGCAAACGATTTTTCCGTATTGAACAATGTGTAACAGAATTCTTTTGTTTGACCCTGTAAGTGAATAATAAATGCTTTGCGCCCCATACTCTACAAAAAGAATGTTTATTTGCGCTTCATAATTATATATCAATTTCATCAAGTTTCAAATGGCGTAGCATCATCAAAATGCACTTAAAACAATTATTTCCCATTGACTGTAATGTAACAGAATACTTTTGACTGTCCCTGTAAAAAAACTATAAGTGCTATACACTTCATTTGCAATAGGGAACATGCTATAGTAAACGACAATAACATACAAATATTTCAGGGCGATCCGAGTATATTTATGCGAATTATAGCACCGAGAGACGGCAGACAAACCGAAGTCATAAAAACTTTTCAACTAATTTGGAAAGTTTTTAAAACACACCAAAAAATATTTATAATATTTTTAATAATATATTCAATGTTATTAACTTTTAAATATATAGCTTGTATTTTTACTTAATAGACATATTTTGTGAAATAATTCAAAATTCAAAATTAACAATTTGTTTATCAGAAATATGCCTCTTTAAAAGAGACATTAATCATGCAGTACACTCTATTCTGGAGAAAAACATTGAAAATTTGTAAAATCGCCGTTTATCTCACGGTAAGTAGAACACACTGTTCTATACTTACCGCGGTTTTTTCCTTTGCATTTGTTGAAGAAGGTATATATATATATATACAGGGTATTCATAATTAAAAGACCCTACTTTAAAGTTGTCTACAGACGAAACTACTGTATTAGTCAGAAAGTTGTGAAATTTTGTGAAGGACATAATAAAAGAATGGGAATTTGTTTAAGCGAAAAAAAAAATTTCAAGATTTCGCCGCCGTAGGGCGTATTTTAATGAGTTACACATTTAGCATACATTTACGATAGGTTACAAATTTTATTACAACAAAACATGTTGAACAAAATTTTTTTCGCGACATGTTTTTAGCATTTCCCCAGAACACACTGCAGTCAACTGTACAACATGCTATCTTACGATTCCAGATGGTAGCTGAAAATGATGGCCGTCATGTGGAACATGTTTTGTTTCAATAAAATATGTAAACTATCGTAAATGTATGCTAAATGTATAGTTCATTAAAAACGCCATCTGGTTGCCAAATTTTGAACTACTTTTTTTTTTCGCTTAAACAAATTCCCATTCCTTCATTATGTTCTTCACAAAATTTCACAAATTTCTGACCAATAGTTCCGTCTGTAGGCAACTTTAAAGTAGGGTCGTTTAATTATGGACACCCTGTATATTAACGTGAGTTGTTGTAATTGATATATTCTTTTTGTAACTTTCAGTTACTCTTTGATAAAGGATCCCTTGGATGATATTATATAGCAGAAGTTTAAAATTAAATAAAAAATCTGTATATATTACCAATTTTTACAAGCAGACATTTTATAGACAGTCAATAAAAACATCAGCCATTATAATATCATTATAATTTATATAATGTATTCTTGTAAAAATTGGTAATATATACAGATGTTGCTTATTTATGAAATACAGACTCATATTATATATATATATCATATCATATATTATAGCCAATTACTCATTTTAAGATATAAATATATCTTTATATTATCGTTTAAAATTAATTCGGGCTCTCGGGGCAAAAATTGTTAAACGAAGTAATTGGCCGGAGGCATCATCCGTGGATAAGCAAAAATTGAATTTTTAAATTTTGGTATTTCCTGGAAGAATAGTTTTAAATTTAATGATTATCAATGAACTTGTGTAACCAGTGCTGTAGTCGTAAAAAAAGAAGAAAAACAGAGGGTATACTCTATAGTACGTATGACTTCCTCCCCCATACACGGTAATATCGAAATTAAAGGTCGTTAATCATATTTTGCATATATACATTTTATAATCATGACAGAGATTTTAGAAACATTCATTTTAACATGTTTCTAAATAGCTGAAAAGTGTTTATGAATTCCTCTTGTCTGTCTGTTCGTCTGTACATGCTCTAACTCTCGTAAATAATCACCGATTTCCATCTAAATTTTATATGTTATTGTGGTTTACCATAGGACATACCCCATTGAAAATGGAATGTCTAGCGTTTATAGCTCGTGCATAAGTTCTCACAAAATATTTCCGTTACATTATTATGAAGAAAAATTGTTTGCAGGGCACTCTTAGGGTTTCGTTCATCTCACGAAATCCCATTACTCTTGCTTCGTTATCTGTCCGTCACAGAGCTGGTTCTCAGAAACTATATAACTTACATGCATGAAATTTTGTGTACTTATAGCTGGATATCTACTATGAAGCTCAATATCATAAAATTTGAAAAAATCGTATTATTGTAGTATATAGAGAAAATAAACAAAAATGTAACAGCCTTTTCCTATTAAATTTAAACATTTTTCGTTATAGCAGTTGCCAACAATTAAAATTCCACAATAAAATTCTTTCCAGAGTAATTAATTTTTTATTGAAAGATTTCCACGTGAAAAATGAAAATGAAATAAAAAGTTTCACCAATTGAAAATAAAACAAGTTGGAAATTGTACGTCAAACGTTACACACGAGGTGCGTTCGTACTATAGCTAGTTATATAAATATTCAGATCTTGATGATTTTTAATTCTGTGAAATGAATTATATCGTCCGCAGATTAATTTCTGTCATAAAATAAGTATCTCGGTCGCTTGACGATTAAACTTCGAAAGCTCCTATAAAAAGAAAGCACCGATTTAAAAAAAAATCAAATTTCTTAATAAATGTTTTTATTAATATTTTCTAAAGTTTTGATTCGATTTTTAAAAAAATTGAATTGTCTCGACAAAATTCTGCAAAGATAATATATCTTAAATTTCAAACCATTCGGTTAGGCAGTTTTTGCGCTGTTATATGCGGACCGACGGACAGACAGACGGACGGACGGACAGACGGACGGACCAGACGACGACAATAGGTGCTACGTATTTATATAATTACGAACGCACCTAAAAAGATTAATATGACGTCATATTGGTAATAAAACGGAAGTTTTCAAACATTTCTCAATAACACAAAGAGTAGGAGTATGTGTAAATACAGAAAACAGCTTAATTTGACGTCATTAGAGAATTAAAAAGAAAATTAATCTGACGTCATATTGGAAGTTTAATGTTTGAGAATAATACAAATAGAGTATCAATATGAGTAACAGAGAATAGTAAATACATGAGTTTGAGGAACGCATTGAATCATGATAAAAACCCGATTATGGAAATATTGGCATATTTTAACATTTTGAGAATACAACATGTTTAGTTATGAAATTGATTTTTTTTTAAATATCGCATTTAGTCAATATGACAGATATTATTATGAAGAGTATAATAGCGGGCTTCGCTCGCTATCGGACCGGTTTAGATTTTTGAAAAAAAACGAGAAAAATAGACTGATAAATTTTTACTTTATAAAAAACATAACTTTTTTTTTTTAATATGAAATTTATTTGGATTTATTAAAGAAATGATAAAGTGTTTTGAAAGGAATATTAAACGAAACCCTTTGTGCGATCTTTGATCATACTTACCGAGACGCAGAAAATTATTCTGTGAAAGAACTGACTACCATCGATAAATACTCGAAGTGTGTTTTCCACTGTGGTATACGTTTTTAAATTTACTTATTTTAGTAAATTATGTGGTGTGTATAAATTCTATAGGTAATATACAGAACTTCACAAAAGAATTCGCTTACATTACCAGATACAGACAGCAATTGTTGAAAATGTATTTTTACTATGTTATTTGATTATAATGTTTATTTAGAGATCTCATTTCATTGTGTAAAAAAAAAAAAAATTCTTAACGATATTCTGTTATTCTTGGAAAGTACTCCAAACCTGAAGCATACATTTTCTTTCTGTTTTTATTATAAATTTGAATAAAAAAATTAAAAAAATTATATTTTTCCAAATAAAAATAAAATGCTAATCTGGTTTTTAAAGTGTACATAAATAATTTCTTTATAATTAAAATGCAATTAAAACAATACTATAATCGTTTTTATAATATATTCAGTCTTATTGACTTTTAAATATAGCTTGTGTGAACTTTTTATGAAATATTACAGGACTTTTGTAGGAGGGACCGTTTGTAAGAATTGTGTGCTAGAAATGTTAAAATTCAGAGAATTGCAAATGTCTAAAACAAAATATTTACAAGGCTCCCAAATGATCCGCTTTTTGAATAGCGGTATTTTGTTTAAAATATTTTATTTTTAGATTTTTCTTACAAATTTTGCAGAAACCACCTTCGGAGGTAAATTTTTGAGGAAATGTTGCAGAAACCTAACAATGAAATTTTCTGTTAAAAAAATATTGGTATTCAGTTGGCGGGCCATTTAGGAGCCCTGTATTTATGTGACATTTTTGGTATGATTAATTAGCGAATATTGTTTAGAATTTTATTTGAGAAACCTAGAGCACACGGAGTTTTTCTTAAGTTGTTATACCTACCAGTAAGGTTAAAAAAAAGTGCAATTTTCGGAATTTGTTTCAGGAAAATGAAACAAGATAAATTAAAAAGTTTTTATATAAGTTGTTTCTTACAGTTTAAAGAAAGCAATTTTTGTAATGATGATTGATTTTGTTAAGAATTTTGTAAAGTTGGGTATCATCAGCAGACCTGCTCCCCGGAGATGGTGTCTTTCTGGTAGCCGTCCAGGGTGATCACAATAACACTGTCAAATGTTATCTGAAATTATAAAAATCGCTGACGGTTCGGCTTACAGGCACAGGTAGATTTCGAAAACGCAGACCGTGGGGCTCCTGTTTGTTGGGAATTGCGGAAGAAATGGCCTTTTTGCCATTATGCCGCAGTTGGGACCACCCACTTTGAAATCTAACTTGTTTGCAGGCGGAGCCGGCAGGATTTTTTTGGTTTTATTTATTTGTTTATTTATTTTTTATATAAGGGTTCGTCCTATAAAAATCACGTCAATATAAATGTTTTAGATAATATTAAGAGAATTTATAATAAATTTAAGCGGATTTGATATCTTATGAATTGACGAAGTTGTGAATTTTTTTCTTCTAAAACCCCCCCCTGGGCCATTTTTAATGATATCAAAAATATGTCATACATAAATTTTCGGCCCATTTCCTGGAAGTAATAATAACTTTAAACAGATTTGATACGTATCATAATTAAGAAGTTATGGGTTTTTTTTCTATTTTCACAAAAAGGCCCCCCATTCCCCCCCCGTTGGTTCGGTTTTGCACATTATCGAACTTGACCAAGATTTTATGCCCCTTGATTCTATGTATCAGTTTGGAAGATATTTGTGCAGAATTATTGAAGTTATCGTGTCCATAAAAAAGTGACACACACACACACACACACACATATATATGTGTATATATATATATATATAGTTTTGAACTGGGGATGGTTTTAGGTTCTGGCAGTCATGATCGGCGTAGATCTGCAAAAAATTTTCTACAATTCCAACTTAGGGAAGAATGTAATAGGTAGTATTTCTTGAAGGAGGAGTTCGTGCAACACAGAAAAGATCCCAGAAGTTGAAAAAAGGATAAGATAAAATTCTCTTACCTTTTCTGAAGGTGCATCTTACTTCTTCGTGTAATCCAGTTAGAGCTAATCCATGGTAATAGTAAATCGATCGCAATTAATGTATCACGGTTTCACTGAAAACTAAATTTAAATATTAGTATGAGGCTGAATAAATTCACACATATTTCACAATCTTGATTAACTATATATTGACTAATTTGGAGCACATGGACATTACAAGAATTAATATTAACAATTAAGTTTAGATTATATTTGGTTGACAGCTTTGAGCTTATTCGCTCTAGTTGTTTACGCGTTTACATTTTGATAGAGGACTGAAGAATTAGTCATAATAAAGAGAGTTCAGAGTTTATCATTACATCATTGGAAATTACACATACGTCAGTGGAAATTACACATTGCAAGGTTTCAGCGTAAGAACGTAATCGAAGTAATAATGTTTTATTTGCTACTATAATTATTGTTCTAATGTCTTTAATCTATTTCATATATTAATAGTTCATCAATTTAGAAAAGCTTTTGAACATTTATTTGAAGTTGAGTGGTCATAAATATTACTTTGTTATTCATTATGCGTTGAAAGGAAAGTTGATTACTTTGAAGCTATTTCTTTTCTTTATCAAGGTCTTTCCTTCTTTCCCCTTTGCAAGAGGAAATGAAAAGTGTTTTTTTCTGTAAATTCATTTCTCGGATGAGGTTAATATTTATAACATTCCCCCTTAAGCTCCTCCGAGGAATTGATCATAAAAAGTTTCATTGAATTTCTATGTCTTTTCAGTGCAGGCTTAGGTATGGGCTTGGTTAACGCGTCTGCTATCATCTGATCTGTAGGACAATATTTTAATTCTATAATACCTTCTTCTTTAAGCTGTTTTATGGCATGGAATTTGACGTCTATGTGTTTAGTACGCCTATCAAACTTTTCTTTGTGTATCATCTTTATGCAGCTTTGGTTATCTTCATGCATTATAATTGGTTTTTCTTGAGTTAATCCTAAATCTTCTAATAATTTTATTATCCATAAAGTTTCTTGACAAGCGTTTGCTGCAGCTATATATTCTGCTTCAGCAGATGATAAGGCGATGCATGTCTGCCTTTTTGTGATCCACTGTATTGGATTGTCTCCCAACATGTAAATACTACCAGAAGTTGATTTTCTCGTTTTTGTATCTCCCGCCCAATCGGAGTCTGTGTAAACTTCTAATTTTGGTTTCTTTTTTGTATTTAAAACTAAATTCAGATTTTAGGTACAGTGTAAATATTTGATTATTCTCTTCACTGCATTCCAGTCCTTGTTTCGCGGTGCATTGACGTCTATTAAGGATATTGATTGGTGCTGATATGTCTGGTCTAGTAACTGTCGCGATGTAAAGAAGTGAGCCTATAGCTTTACGGTATTCTGTGTTATTTGGTAATAAATTTTCGTCATCTTCTATTTTATTGAAACCGGGTTCCATTGGTGTTCCGTATGGCTTTGCATTTTCAAGATTAAATTTCTGAGCTAATTCTTCAATTTTTGATTTTTGGTGTAGTGCGTAACCGCCTGGTATTTTTTCTATTTCGGTTACTAAGTATTTCTTTTTTTGTCCTAAGTTTTTCAATTCATATTCTTCGTTTAGCGTTTTTACGATTCCTTTTATTATTTCCGGTTTACTTGCTATAAGAATGTCGTCGACGTAGATTATTACGTATGTGAAATTTTCTTTTTCTTTTCTTATGAATAAACATGTATCGGCTGTGCTTTGCGTGAAATTAAGTGCTTTTAATGAATTTTCTATTTTTATGTGCCAGGCTCTTGCTGCCTGTTTGAGACCATATATGGTCTTGTTTAGTTTACAAACTTTATAATTTGAGTTTGTTTCTATGTAACCCTCCGGTTGTTGCATGTAAATTTCTTCTTGTAAATTTCCGTGAAGGAATGCCGCATTTATGTCAATATGGTGTACATCAAGTTTTTTATAAGCGGCTGCGGATAAAAATGCACGAATGGTGGTGTGTTGCACTACTGGTGCAAACGTTTCATCATAATCTTCACCAAATTTTTGGCTAAATCCTTTAGCAACTAATCTTGCTTTATATATGGGTGATTTTCCTGAGCTATCCTTTTAAAGATCCATTTTGATCCTATTATTTTTCTATTTGGTGGTGTTTCTACCAGTTCCCATGTTTTGTTTTTCATCAGCGCTTCTATTTCCGCATCTGTGGCTTTGAGCCAATTTTCCTTTTCTCTAGGATTTTTTATTTCGTTGATTTCTTTCCAATTTTTCGGTTCGATTATTTCATCGTTTTTTACTATACAGATATAACTGTCGGATGTATATCTATTAGGTGGAACTCCCCTGTTTGTCCTTTCTGACCTTCTTAATGTAGGAATGTTTTGATCGGGTTCTGCTTGTGTTTGTTCTGTATTGTTTATTTCCGTTTCAATATAATTTTTGTTATCAAGCATACATTCTGGTTCATTATTTTCTTCATTCAAAATGTGTGTGTTATTCTCTAGGAATTTTATTGTTCTTCCGATTATGAGGTGCATCTTACTTCTTCGTGTAATCCAGTTAGAGGTAATACAAGGTAATAGTAAATCGATCGCACTTAATATATCACGGTTTCAATGAAAACTAAATTTAAATATTAGTATGAGGCTGAATAAATTCACACATATTTCACAATCTTGATTAACTATATATTGACTAATTTGGAGCACATGGACATTACAAGAATTAATATTAACAATTAAGTTTAGATTATATTTGGTTGACATATTTGAGCTTATTCGCTCTAGTTGTTTACGCGTTTACATTTTGATAGAGGACTGAAGAATTAAAGTCATAAAAAAGAGAGTTCAGAGTTTATCATTACATCATTGAAAATTACACATACGTCAGTGGAAATTACACATTGCAAGGTTTCAGCGTAAGAACGTAATCGAAGTAATAATGTTTTATTTGCTGCTATAATTATTGTTCTAATGTCTTTAATCTATTTCATACATTAATAGTTCATCAATTTAGAAAAGCTTTTGAACATTTATTGGAAGTTGAGTGGTCATAAATATTACTTTGTTATTCATTATGCGTTGAAAGAAATGTTGATTACTTTGAAGCTATTTCTTTTCTTTATCAAGGTCTTTCCTTCTTTGCCCTTTGCAAGAGGAAATGAAAAAGTGTTTTTTCTGTAAATTCATTTCTCGGATGAGGTTAATATTTATAACATTTCTTACGAAATCCACCTAAAAAAATATATGTCTTTACTTCGAACTCTGAAAACTAGAGTAACGTCATAATGAATAGAGGAAATAAAGCTCAACTAAAATACTCTAACCATTGAGTGTGATTTATCTAGTTGAAAAAACTTTCCTCTCTTCATTATGACCGAATTAAATTAAATAGTACATAGGCTTTCTATGTTATATCCCACTTTCATCATGGAAATGCTGAAAAATGTTACAGCTCAGATGAATGAAAATTGCGCTGCATTTCGCATCCATGTCCAACAAAAAAGAAGGAATTATACCAGACAGGATATCATTCGAGTAGCTCAGTAAAATAGAGCATTGGCACGGCAAGCCATAGTATCCAGGTTGCAGTCGTGGCCCGGACATCTTTTGCTTTGTTGGAATAAAGCTCAATGATGAAACTCCAACCATTAAATATATATAGAGAGTATTCGTTCGGTTTTGGAACAAGTGGGAAAGTTGGATCGAAGATCGCACAAAGTGTCTCGTTTGATATTCCTATCAAAACATTTTATCCTTTAATTAATAAATCCAAATAAATTTTATTTTCCAAAATAAAAAGTCCTGTTTTTTATAAAAATAAAATTTCTCGTTCTATTGTTTCGTTTTTTCGAATATTTGAATCGGCCCGATAGCGGGCGAAGCCCGCTATTCTGCTCTATCATAATAATATCAGCCATGTAGACGAAATGCGATATTTAATAAAAAGTAGTTTCTCTCCTCTCCCCTGCTTTATTAATAATCCCTCTTCGCATTATTAATTACATCATTGTCTAGTAGCGTTTTATTTCTGTTTTCTATACAAAAATCAGCATACAAAAAATGCGATCTTTATAAAAATTAGGTTTCTGGGTTCACCGTAAAAAAATAAGCATAGACTCATAATTTTCAAATCTGTAAATTCTGTATTAAAAAATAATTAATTGAGCTTTTAATCTCTTACTGCCATCAAAATATGCGGTTTATCTTCCTCCCTTCCAAAAAGCCGGGATATCTCACTGAGAGTCTCCGATTTCACACACCAGTTGCAATCATCATAAATAACATCATCATAAAAGTATTTTCATTAATGAAAAAATAATTCGTAATTTCCGTTCTAATTACGCCATCTTTATAAAAATTAGATTTCTGTGTTCGCCGTAAAGGAATACGCATAGCTGTGTTAATTTCAAATCGATAAATGCAATATTAAAAGAAAATCTTATAGAGCCTGAAAAATGCATAGTCCGCCATCTTTGCGCCGTGGGAACAGGAGCAGACCGTTCGTCTGTGGTTTTCCAATGAAAGGAAATATAACGAATTTATTCAAATCGATTTTTAATTTATATTAAGACATCTAGTGGGAGTAATACAACATTTTTTAGAAATTCTGTAAGCTGATTTTTTTGCGTGTGTGTTTGAAACGTCATGTTCCTAGGTCGAATAGTTTATGAGATAGGGGTATCTTTGGAAACGTCCAGTCTGTTATCGCCATTACAATGCTGTGACTATGGCAAACTTTCCCCATCGTCTGGAGTTTTAGAATGAATTTCCTTTGCGGTTTGAATAAATTCTATGCTTTAGTTGAATATTTTTTCCATTAATGAGTGGGTTTTTAGCGTTTTAATTAATATCTTGCGTTAATGAAGACATTTTCAAAATTTTATGATTTCCAGTGTGGCAGTAGGTTTTTAGATGAAAGTACACAAAATTTCAAGTCTCTAACTTATACAGTACACGAACTCTGTGATGGACAGACAGAGAAACGAGAAGAAAAGTGTTTCTTGTGATGAACGAAACCTTAAAAATTGATTTCGGACATTGGCGGCCGTTCAAAGTTAAAGTACCGATTTTCAGAAAAATTCTTGATTTTTTATTTTTATAAAAAATATTAAAAAAATCATCAGATAGCCAAAAGGAATAATTACTGACTAAATAGTACTGTTGTCAAAAATTTATCGAAATTTTAAGAATATTGGTTAAGATTTGTTCGCGTTATCGTGATCACCGACTTTAAAAACATAGTTTTGAGATAATCATATTTGATGATTCGAGTTATGATTTAACCCTTTCAGGAACAAGGTACTTCTGTTGTTAAAATTATTAATTGACACTAAGATTTATAAACAAACTTATTTGAAAATTAAGATATTTTCTTCATGTAACATGTAAAAGCCAAATTTTCTTCCAAAATTCTTGTTCCAATGTGGCATTTGGGAATTAAAATTAAGTGGGACATATATGTCCTACCGCTCTTTAAGGGGTTAAGTATGATAGAACAAAGTTAATTAAAGCGGCGTAACTTCCTTAATTTTATCAGATCCACCAGAAATGTAACTGAATATTTTTTACTAATTGTACCTTCAGAAAATGGCATAAAAAATGCTTTTTTTGAAAGTTTGCCTTAAAAATTCCGATTTCTACGTCGTATACCACCGTATATCCTCCAGTACAGATCTTTGTATAACACAACAACGAAACCTCCCGAAAAATGAAGAAATTTAGTAATTTTGTAGAATTCGTTTTTTAAAGTAAATAATTCAATTAAAAGATGACTTGTTTGTTTCCTGTCATTTTCTGCGGATTACTACTATAATTTAAAAAAGGAATTCATAAATGTATACAGTTAAACATTTGTATCCGGCAATTAATTTTGAAGATATGTTTAAAATTTTGGTGTGGTCAATACATTCGCTATGACTGTATATGTGAGTCCGGGTGCAAAAATATTTGAAATCTACATTTTTCTTAAAGTTAACTTTTGTTCACGGGGTTGGGAAACCGTACGTCCCAGCGGCTGTTTTTTTATTTTATTCCTACTATTTTGAAAAATAATATCTGCCATATGTTTATACTAGGATATTTTCAAGATATATCTACCACAAGGACTTTTCTTTTGTAAATTCTTTTGCAATTGAATAGAAAAACATTCGAAAGTCCTGGAACGTAATTACAGTGCTTAGAATACATAGTGTGGAAAACGGCGACAAAATAATACTAAAAAAATTAATCCGAAAAATGTAGAACGATGCTGAAAAGATAACGGGTTGATCGCAGCTACATCTTCTAGCAGTGGCGTCAACAGGGTGGAGGTCCAGATGGTTCGGATACCACTAATTTTATAAAAATATTTTTGCCTTATCTAATCGGAGAATTTTCTGCGATATTGAAGGCGAAGAAAACTTTATAATATTACTGGTTTCCAGAGCATTTGGACACCCCTCTCTGTCTACGCCACTGTGTGCTAGCTCTTTTCAACGCAAACATTCTATAAGAATCGAACTGAAAAAACGTTTCAGCTGGTGGTTAATATTTTAAATTATTAAATTATACCCTATTTCCTTTGACTTGGATAATGATTTTCATAAGCTTTGAAAATATGAATGATATTGATCATGGCCAAAATATGTGATACGCATTCTTTTGTGCCTGATTGCAGTACTCGATGCAAGACAGCAAACTAGAAACTATCCCTATTTAGCATACCAAAAGATGAATCTCTGCTAGAAGAGTGGAAAAGATTAATTCCCTGACAAGATAAAAAAATAACTTCAAAATCAGTTATATCTGAATATATACACTTTCAAGAAGATTTTATTTACAAAAATTACGTTCATGTTGTCAATAGTGAAACGAATATTTTTGATAGAGGTAAATCTATTTTTAAAGCAGATGTCGCTGTGATCGCAGTATTATTGTATCGTATCGTTGCACGTTTATCGGCTACAATTTTTAGCCCTTTTTAAGCATTAACAGTTTGTTATTTTTTTTAATTCCGAAACTTCGCATTCATACCAGAAATTCCCTATAATGTTCTTTTGGTTACTTAATGGCAGATATTTCTTGACTTCTTAAAGTAAAAAATCTTGTGTCAGAATTTCCGGTTTGAATTCGAAAATTTTGAATTAAAAAACGGTAAAACCGTTTTCCACACTTTTTTAATTCCGAAATTTCGCATTCATACCAGAAATTTCCTATAATGTTCTTTTGGTTATTTTATAGCAGATATTTCATGCCTTCTAAAAGTAAAAATTCTTGTTTCGGAATTTCCGGTTTGAATTCGAAAATTTTGAATTAAAAAATGGTAAAACCGTTTACCACACTATATATTCTAGGTACTGTAACGTAATTAAAACGTTAAGAAAAATGCATTATAGTCTTCTTTAAAGCGTCTGTAAAAGTGAACCTACGTTTACTGCATCTACTGCACCACATTAAAGTTTATCCTTAGTGTGGTCTTTTAGAAGAATTTGGTTACATTTATATCACTGAAATAAAATAATGAAAGCTCCGTAGAGCTTCGTTAGTTTACAGGAATGGAACTATAATTAAATTTCACACTGTGGGTTTTTTCATTATTAAATGATTGTTCACCATATGCTAGAAAAGGTATTAAAATATTTTAGCTATTTCACAAACTTTATATTTTTTTCTATAAGAAAAAAAAATCATGCGTAACACATATAATATGAAACACTTTACAACACTTCTGGAACACTGTAGCGAAACTACAGCGCCTAAAATACATAGTGTGGAAAACGGCTTCAAAATAATACTAAAAATTGAATACGATAAATGTAGAACGATACTGAAAAGATAACGGGTCGATCGCAGCGACATCTTCTAGCAGTGGCGTAGACAGGGTGGAGGTCCAGATGGTTTGGATACCACTAATTTTATAAAAATATTTTTGCCTTATCTAATCGAAATTTTCTGCGATTTTGAAGGCGAAGAAAACTTTATAATATTAATGGTTTCCAGAGATTTGGACCCCCCCCCCCCTCTCTGGCTACGCCACTGTCTGCTAGATCTTTTGAACGCAAATATTGTATAAGAATTAAACTGAGAAAACGTTTCAGCTGGTGGAAAATATTTTAAATAATTAAATTATACAACCTATTTCCTTTGACTCGAGTAGTGATTTTCATAAGCTTTGAAAATATGAATGATATTGATCATGGCCAAAAACCGTGATATGCATTCTTTTGTGCCTAGTTGCAGTACTCCATACAAGACAACAAACTAGAAACTATTCCTATTTAGCATACCAAAAGATGAATCTCTGCTAGAAGAGTGGAAAAGATTAAATTCCCTGATATGATAAAAAACTAACTTCAAAATCATTTACATCAGAAATATACACTTACAAGAAGATTTTATTAGCAGAAAATATGTTCATGTTGTCAATAGTGAAACGGTTACTTTTGCTAGAGGTAATTTTTTTTTTAAAGCAGATATCGCTGTGATCGCCCTATTATTGTACAGCATCGTTGCACGTACTTTGGCTACAATTTTTTAGCACTTTTTAAATCATTACCATTTTGGCTTTTTTTTTAATTCCAAAATTTCGCATTCATACCAGAAATTCCCTATAATGTTCTTTTGGTTACTTAATGGCAGATATTTCTTGACTTCTTAAAGTAAAAAATCTTGTGTCAGAATTTCCGGTTTGAATTCGAAAATTTTGAATTAAAAAACGGTAAAACCGTTTTCCACACTATATATTCTAGGCACTGTAGCGAAACTTCACTGTGTAATAATGCCATGGAGATGAACTTAAGCAATTTAAAAACGCATAAATCTAGTTGAACACCCAATTTCAGCAATTAGCACGCATAGGTGATTAGATATTCGGTTTATTTTGGTCAGCATTATAAATGATCTATACATTAGTATACATGCCACATGATTCGCTATAATTAACCATTTGTGACTTAATTACTCAGATTTAAAAAAATATTTACTCAGATGTTAGAATATATTATTTTAAGCATGTAAATAATAATAATAATAAAATTAAAACATAAAAATACAAAATTATTCACTAAAAGGTACGTTTCTCACATTTGCAATAAACAGAAAATTACACAATTCTCATAAATATTGTCAATTTTCTAATACAAAATTGTAAAGTATACAAACTTACCTTTGTCAAAAATCTATTTTTACGACGTTTCAGCATTTATCGTCCATAGAATGTAACATGAACATTTTTGTGCCGCGTTGCATATGATCTACATATTTTTATAAACTACACCACATATTAAGTTAAAATTTAATTCAGCTAGGAAACTTTTCAATTTGACAAATTTTACGCAGTTCATTTTAGCAATAAGGATGAGAAACTGCTCAAATGATAAATAAAACTTTGGCATGAAAATGCAACTCAGTATCGCCGTCAATTGTGAATTCTATGAACAATTTTTATTAACTACTGTGTTGGGATAGCAGCAATAACTAAAATCGTTCTTTAACGCTAGAATGGCGATGATGGGTCATTTTGACCCCTATCAAATGAAAAAATGTCGACTCAAACCGGATATTTCTTTATAAAATAAGTTAAATATATACCGAACAAAAATAATTTAAATAAATAACCTAAAATTCTAAATAAAAATTCTGGTGTGAATATTTTTATGAAACTTGAATAAAATTTCCCTCAGTACTAGTGTTAAAGCTAACTGTATAAGTAACATTGAGTTTTGGGTATGTTTCAGATATGCAAAGCGGATGATACAAAGGGTTAATTCAGATGTAAACATAACAAAAATTTTAATTTATTTTCATCATTTACCGCCGATAGAATGTAACTTAATAATTTTTGTATAGCCTTGTATATGATCTACAGATTTTTATACACGAAACGACATATTAATTAAAAATGTAATTCTGCTAATAAACTTATGAGAAACTAAAATCGCACTTCCGGCAATTACTATCCAGAGACGGCAATATATCTCTTTTTTGCCCATTCCTGTATATGATTTTATTTATGTTCTACAAAAATATTTTAGTATACCAAATATAGTTAAACTGAAAAAAAACATAACACTATTAAATAAAAAGAAAACTGCCCAGTTAAACTGAGGGCATTGAGCTCACAGGCTATTCACACTCATTGTATATTGTACTCTTATTTCAAAGAATTTGAAATATGCCCCTCGAAAAATAAAGAAATCAACGATATATTAAGGGGGGTCATTCTCCCGTTACCCCCCCTCATAGTTAACTAATGAACCCCTTAAACTAATCAGGGAAGTCTCTAATTACAATGAATATACATACAAAATTTGAAGAAAATCAGATAATTCTACATGAAAAACTCATTTATCTAAATTAGGGGGGGTTATCCCCCCTTTCCCCCTTTATAATTAACCAATGAACCCCCAAAACTATTGACAGAAGCGCATTATCAAAATGAACCTATATACAAAATTTAAAGAAAATGGGGTAATTCTGCATGAAAAACCCATTTATCTAAATTAAGGGGGGATTAGCCCCCCCTTTCCCCCTTTATACTTAACCAATGAACCCCCAAAACTATTCAGAGAAGCGCATTATCACAATGAACCTATATACAAAATTTGAAGAAAATCGGATAATTCTGCATGAAAAACTCATTTATCTAAATTAGGGGGGCTTACACCCCCTTTCCCCTTTTATACTAAACCAATGAACCCCCAAAACTATTGACAGAAGCACATTATCAAAATGAACCTATATACAAAATTTGAAGAAAATGGGATAATTCTGCATGAAAAACCCATTTATCTAAATTATGGGGGGTTAGCCCCCTGTTTCCCCCCTTTATGCTTAACCAATGAACCTCCAAAACTAATCAGGGAAGCGCCTTATCACAAGGAACCTATAAACAAAATTTAAAGTAAAACGGTTAGTTCTATCAAGAGTTATCGCGTTACGTACATACATACATACATACATACGTACGTACGTACATACAGAACGGCGGAAACATAAGCTCTCAGGCTTTGATAGCCTGTGAGCTAAAAATAACAGTTCCCAGTTATTACTGATGGCATTGAGCTCACAGGCTATTCACACTAATTGTACATTATACTCTTATTTCAAAGAATAATGCCCCTCGGAAAATAAACCGACAATAAATTAAGAGGGAATTAGCCCCCCTCGTTCCCCCTCTTTATACTTAACCAATAAACCCCCAAAACTAATCAGAGAAGCGCCTTATCACAATAAACCTATATATAAAATTTGAAGCAAATCGGCTAATTCCGCATGAAACACCCAATTATATAAATTAAGGGGGGATTAGGCTCCCGTCCCCCCCTTTATACTTAACCAATGAACCAACAAGTCTAATCAGGAAAGCGCCTTATCACAATGAACCTGTATACAAAATTTGAAGCACATCGGATAATTCTGCATGAAAACCCATTTATCTAAATTAAGGGGGGATTAACCCCGTACACCCCCCCTTTATACTTAACCAATGAACCCCAAAACTAATCAGGGAAGTACCTTATCAGAATGTACTTATAAACAAAATTTGAAATAAAACGGATATTTCTATCAAGAGTTATTGCGTTACGTACATACATACATACAGAACGGGCGGGCACATTAGCTCTCGGGCTTTGATAGCCTGTGAGCTAAAAACATCTCTAAACAATTGACTCTTGTAAACAGTAATGCTCATGAATATTTCGCAGCCTTGTATATGAGCTATAGAAGTTAAGCTCATCACGTACTGTACCAAAATTTGATTAAGTTTAAAAACGCACATCGCTTCAGAAAATGCACTTCCAGGAATTATCGGACATAGACAGAACTGTAACCTAATTCTTTTTTGGGTCCCTGTAAACGAACAAATAAATTCTATGCAGTCCATATCCTACAGTAAGTATCTTGTAATAATGCACTTCAGCTGTGCAAATAAATTTCATTATGTAGACCATAATGAAAAGGAATTATGTTGTGTGGCAATGTAAACGAACATGTGGCAATGTAAATGAACATGTGGCAATGTAAATCAATTTAAACGAAATGCTACACACTCCATTTTCACTTCGGAATGTTCCACTGTGAACCTAAATAACATATATTTAGATCAAGGTAATACAGATATATTTATGTGAGTTACAGCATGGCCAGACAGACAGGCGGCTAGACAAATAGACGGGTAGACAAATAGACGGGTAGACAAATAGACGGCCAGACAAACAGAAGTCATAAATACTTTCCCACTATTTTGGAAAAACAGATGTTCAGCACGAGAAATGGGATAAAATATAAAAGAAACAAAACCACAAAATCATGTTTCATTATCAGAATGGTATAATTTTCAGAGTGGGAGTAACTGAAATTTATTTCTTTATCAATTACAATACACTCATAAAAAGTAAATTTTCACAATAGCAGTAAATATAATTGATACTGCGCCTTGGAAATTTGAACATAAAGAAATCAAAATATCATTTTGATTATTTATAACACATTTTTAATCACAAGCACTTTCATGCAGATATACGATGCTTATTAATCAGGAGAATAAAGCTACATTTCTCGTTTTCTTTAACTAGTTACTATGGTAACTTAAGACCTATTGAGTATCAAATTCCAAATTCTCCATCCCTTACCCTGTTATTTTAGGTAAGATTAAAGTCTCATTCAGCTTTTTTAGTTGTTTCCATGGTAACATAAACTCTTTGAGTATCGAAATCCGAACACATCTTTTCCCTTCATTAATGTTGCTTTTGCTGTAAGACTTCTTTGAAGTTAAATTAGTCAAATTATGGAGCAGACGCGTCGAGAATAATTGAAAGATTACACCGTTGGTTTTTTTTTTTTCGCAAGAAACAACAATTAAAACTGTCTAAAAATGAATTACAATTACATAATATAAAATAATTTATGGTAGAAATATTACATCACAAAACAAATAAAATATTTCTTTAAAACTTTTTGTTATATATATTATTAGTATACGTGGGATTAAATTGTACTTAATAAAAATAGCTAAGCTTGTTTTAATAAATAATGTTATTTTCAGGGGATGTCATTTTCAGTTTCGGACAAAATGATCGGCTTCGTTTTAATATAGTATTTGTTGAATTTCTTCAAAACTCTGTGTTTCGGATTCATATTCGGTAAAAAAAATAAGAAAAACGCCGAAAGTTCCTTGGCATCCACCGAAATTACGCTCACAATACGCTCCTAATATCATCGAAAGTTAAAAGTCTCACCTACTTCTGATCAAATTTTTACCATTATTACTGCTTTAAAATTATAATATATGGGTCGCCCAAATGAAATTGCCACTACAGTCGGTTTGAGAAATGGTTTCATGGTAATAATATAAATTAGTATACAAAAGAAAAAAGTAATACAGACAGGCTAGACAAAGTCACCTTGTAGGTTGAAACAAGTGTCCCAGTGATCAACGAGACGATGGATATCCTGGGTAAAGACCTGGGGTGGGTACTCTGGGGGTTGGTTGTGGAACAAATTTTCAACGGTAGCTTGGACCTCATTATCGTCGGCAAACCACCGTCCCTTCAGAGCTTTCTTGAGTGGACCGAAGATGTGGTAGACACACGGCGAGAGGTCTGGGCTGTAAAAGGGATGTTCGAGAACCTGAAGTCAGTACTGCTTTTTCCACTACGAAAAACCTACACCATCGGTATACTTATCTGCGTGACATACATTCCATGTCATACACATTTTGCATTCGACGATAGATTTCTCTAGCACTCACATTTTCCGCTGTTTAAAATTTCACGACCGCGCGGTGACACCGCTTGGGGGCATACATGATGTCAACGATGCCTTTTAACATGCTCCCACGTTATCACACACGCATCTGGCGGGATCTGACGATATCGTATGTAGGAGCATGCGCAGTCATCTTTCTCTCCAAATGGCGGAGTTATTACAGCAATGCCACATTCATTTGGGTGACACTTATATTTATGTTTTCTAAGTTTTAACTTACATGTAAACAGTTACTGAATATACAGGAAAAGATGCCTCATCAATATGTATATTCTCTATTATTCTTATACCTAAGCATTATATTTTGAGGATAAAATTTAATTTTTATAGCTTTTTCTCTATAAAAAATGTTTTGTATTTATTCGCAGAATTTAGACCACTGCATAATCCCTCCCCCCCCACTTTTGAAAGAAAAGTTTTGCCTATTTTTCGAACCCCTGATTTTGGAAAGTACTCGGTTACAAAAGAAAATATTCACATACTTGACATCACATGAAGTATTTGGGATAGTTTGAGTTATTGAAATAGGATTTCATAAGGACCCATGCGTTCTAGAGATGTTTCAGTTCATATGTTGTATGAAATTTCAGCTTGGTCCCATGTATGCGAAGTACAGTACTGCTGAATTTGAAATAAAAAATGTTTTGTATTTATTCGCAGAATTTAGACCACTGCATAATCCCTCCCCCCCCCCACTTTTGAAAGAAAAGTTTTGCCTATTTTTCGAACCCCTGATTTTGGAAAGTACTCGGTTACAAAAGAAAATATTCACATACTTGACATCACATACTTGACATCACATACTTGACATATGAAATAGGATTTCATAAGGACCCATGCGTTCTAGAGATGTTTCAGTTCATATGTTGTATGAAATTTCAGCTTGGTTCCATGTATGCGAAGTAGAGTACTGCGGAATTTGAAATAAAAAATGTTTTGTATTTTTTCGCAGAATTTAGACCACTGAATAATCCCTCTCCCCCCCCACTTTTGAAAGAAAGTTTTGCCTATTTTTCAAACCCCTGATTTTGGAAAGTACTCGGTTACAAAAGAAAATATTCACATACTTGACATTTCATGAAGTATTTGGGATCAGTGGCGTATCCAGGATTTAATTTCGGGGGGGGGGGCTGACTTAAATTTCGGTAATGTTCTGAGTCTTACGAACGAAACATGTTGAACTGCGTTATAAACAAAAATCATGTTTGTCAATAAGGCCGTAGGCAGAGAAAAACCGGGGGGGAGAAGGGGGAGGTACGGGGCCGAACCCGAGCACCCCCCTCCCCCCCCCCGCCGAAATTAGTTGAAAAGTGATAATCGATTGTTTCATATACTTTCATTTAAAAGAATTTATTTTTAACCTGTGAATGTATTTGATGCTTCTTTTGTTAAATATTCCAAATGGTAAAAATGCCGATACTAAAGTGTGTCGTGTCAAAATAAGAAAAGAACTCTATTCGTAATATTGTACTTTCATAGAAGAGTAATTAAGAATTGTACACTGAAATATTGAAAAAGGCATCTTCCTCCCTGCTAATCAACGGGAAACTTTCTGACACATTTTTAAACGCAAAGGCATTAGACTGGCAGGCCTGACTATGGAAGAGATTTGGAATCGAGATGAGTTTTCCATTTTTTGATAAATAGATTACTTATCGAGTTATAAGTGATTCTGGTAACGTATTAACGAATCGTTTTTCGCGCTTCTCAGGCTGCCGCGTCGGGAATCCGATTCAAACCGCCAACTTGGACAGTGCTTTCTGAAAGATTTTCTATCTTTACAAAAAAAGGGAAAACGTCTTTCGATTGCAAAGTTTCTGAATAAAAAGACCTGTGAATTTCATGCGTTTCCGAGCAAAAATGAATTAAAAAATATGTCATAAAGTAGCCAGTTTGTATTTGAGAACAGCCTTAAATCTAGAAAAGCACGTAACGTACATATATCTAGTTCGCTAGTAAAAAGACCAGGAACAAACAAATCAACAGGAGATTATTTTTTTAGTATTACTACTGGGCATCTTTAAAAGATCCTTCCAAAATCGAAAATCAATAATCTTGCTTGACATTGCCATTCACAAAAAAAATTTCAGTTCGTACATTTGCTGATTTGGCAATAATGTTTAATGTCACTGCGCACTAATATACCTCCTTAGTCTTGGCATCATCCGTGGAAGAGAGTTAAATATTCTTTAAATTAATTAAACTACTTCCAGATCTTGCCAATTGAGCATATTATACGTATTCAATTATCCATTAAAACATGTATGGAACTGTTTTTCAGTCATTTGAAAATAGATTTTGTGGTCTCAAGTAATTTTGATCGCAGGACTGCGAGGCATATGTTGCTAACGAGAAAACAAATTCGTTGCATGCCAGAAAATGAAACAAATTTATCGCAAAAAGAAAGAAACAACGTACGTTTTTTTTTAATTTCACTGTGACCACTTCGGAAGAGGAATGTAGCTGTTACCCCATGTGTACTAATCTAATATCGGACTAAAGAAAATAGAGTGGGTTGTCTATTGCATGACAGAAAAAATAATTCTAATTTTATCTCAAACATAAAGAGAAAAATCGGCACTTTTTTCATTCCATTTTTGACCATTTTGGGAGGTGGGGGGGGGGGGGGTCTCTGTCCCATCAGCTTCTTCACCCTCTTAGGATATGCTGTGGTGTTACTCTGTACTAATATGGGAGTAAAGAGAAGAAAGTGGGTAGTCTATTGTATGAAAAAAAATAATGCAAATTTATCTCAAAGAAGAAAAAAACAGCACTATTTTCATGAGAAGTTCAACTATTTGGGGGAGAGGGGGGGCTGTAACCCCATCAGCCCCCTTTTCCTTTTAGGTATGCTCTGATGTCAATGTAGACTGATATGGGACTAAAAAGAAGTGAGTGGATAGTCTGTTCTCTGAAAAAAAAATACAAATTTATCTCAAAGAAGGAAAAAAAAACAGCACTATTTTCAGGAGATGTTCGACTATTTCGGGAAGGGGGACTGTAACACAAACAGCCCCCTTCCCCTTTTTAGGTATGCTAAGATGTCAATGTGGAGTAATATAGGGTTAAAAAGAAGAGAGTGGGTAGTCTATTGTATGACAAAAAAAAATTACAAATTTATCTCAAATAAGAAAAACACAGCACTTTTTTCATGAGATTTTCGATTATTTCGGGTGGGGAGAGGGGGGGGGGTGTAACCCCATCAGCCGCTTTTTCATTTTTAGGTATGCTTTGATGTCAATGTGGACTAATATGGGACTAAAAAGAAGAAGTGGATAGTCTGTTGTATAACAAAAAAATACAAATTTATCTCAAAGAAGAAAAAAACAGCACTATTTTCATGAGATGTTCGACTATTTCGGGAAGAGGAAGGGGGCTGTAACCCCATCAGCCCCTTCTCCTTTTTAGGTATGATCTGATGTCAATGTGGACTAATATGGGTTTAAAATGAAGAGAGTGGGTAGTCTATTGTATGACAAAAAATATATATATTACAAATTTATCTCAAAGAAGGAAAAAACAGCACTTTTTTCATGATATATTTCAATATTTCGGTAATGGGGGCTGTAAACCCATCAACCCCCTTCGTCTTTTTAAATATGCTCTTATGTCAATGTGGACTAATATGGGGCTAAAAAAAAGAGAGTGGGTAGTCTGTTGTATAACCAAAAAAAATTACAAATTTATCTGAAAAAAGAAGGAAACAGCACTTTTTTTCATTATATTTTCGACTATTTCGGGCGGGGGGGGGCTATGACCCAATCAGCCCCCTTACCCTGTTTATGCAGTGATGCAAATGCGGACTAATATGGACTAACGAGAATGGCTAATCCACTGTATAACAGAAAAAAATTTAGAAATTTATCTAAAAAAGAAAGAAAAAAGCACTTTTTTCATTTTACTCTTGACAATTTCGGGGGGGGGGGCTATAGCCCCATCAGCCCACCCCCTGGATACGCCACTGTTTGGGATAGTTTGAGTTATTGAAATAGGATTTCATAAGGACCCATGCGTTCTAGAGATGTTTCAGTTCATATGTTGTATGAAATTTCAGCTTGGTTCCATGTATGCGAAGTAGAGTACTGCGGAATTTGAGTAACTCGATTTTTCTCGAATCCGACATGACACATGGCTCGGGTCGGATCGGATTGACGCTAATATTTTTATTTTCGGGTAGGTTTGAACACTATCTTGTATCCACTATTTCTATCTGTAGGAATGTAAAGGCTACGCTGTGGTTATTTATACGACGGCATAATTTACTATATACGACTTTATTACTTTAACAAAATATATAAAATTCAACATATTCAAATAAACATAATTAATTAATAAATAAATATAATGTTTAATAGCCGTCCAGCAGCCGCTATAAAATCACGATGCATCACTCGAGACTACCGAAGAGCAAGTGTCAAAGATTCCGGTCGAATCCACCGTCAGTCTATACTTGGCAAAACTTTCCAACCGCCAAACTTTCGCCAAATGTGAGAACGCTCTTCTGCTCCGCTGGAGAAACTTAAATGGATTATGCTTCCTCTTCCATTTTCAAATAAGGCGAATTAGCACTATTAGCGTCGCCACATGACTCCCCCGCCAGTCTCACACAACACGTGGGAGACGAAAACGAACTTTCCTTCCCGATCTCGTTATATAAGTTGTAGGACCAGGCTCACCATCCTCATTCAACAGAAACGCAGGTTTTAAACGATCAATATTTATGATCTTTTCCTGGTTCCCGATAGAAACCACAAAATCTTTCTGCAGTCGTTTTACGACTTTTAATGGACCCTCGTAAGTCGGTTGTAAAGATCTCTTAAAAGGACCTCTACGTACAAATACATGGGTGCAGTTCTTTAGTTCTTTCGGAACATAGATCTTTTGCTGCCCATGCCTTAAAGGTTGACAAGGTCTCAAAGAACACATAATTTTTTGTAGTTTTGAAATATAAGTCGGTGGGTCTGAGAAGGAGCTATCCTCGTACAACTGGCCTGGAAGCCGCAGAGTCGTTCCATACGTCAGCTCAGTTGTAGATGCACCAAGGTCCGCACGTACTGTTGTCCGTAGACCCAGCAACACCAGGGGGAGAGCTTCCAACCAATCCACCTTATAGCACATTAAGGCCTGCTTTAAAGGTCGATGAAGTCGCTCCACCAAACCATTCGTCTGGGGCCTATACGAAGCAGTTCTAGCTATAACAGAGCCTAGCATTTTTGCCAGACTTTCAAAAAGTATGGACTCAAATTGTTTACCCCTATCGCATGTTATCCTCTGAGGCGTACCAAAACGGGAAACCCACGTCTGAACAAAAGCCTGAGCAACAGTTTCAGCAGTCATATCCACAATAGGTACAGCCTCTGGCCATCGGGTAAACCTATCAATCATAGTTAGGCAATATCTGAATCCACGTACTAGAGGAAAGGGACCAATGATATCTATGTGTATATGAGCAAATCTCTCGTCTGGAACGAAAAATTGCACCAAAGGAGACTTAGTATGCAGGTGTACCTTAGTCCTTTGACAGGGTATACACGCTCTACACCACACAGCAACATCTTTATTTAGCTCTGGCCAAATATATTTCGAACAGATTAGCTGCCTAGAAGCCCGTATTCCTGGATGCGACAGCCCATGCATTGACTCAAACACCTTATATCTCAAGGTCTGGGGGACATAAAACCTGTTCACCTCACCAGAAGTTTCACAATACAATAATGTCTTAGCATCCGGCATTTGTACTTTAGCTAAATTTCCACTAAACTCAGCCTTTCCGTCCAAAATAGCCTTTAGATCCTCATCCTCTGTTTGCAACTTATCCCACAACTCAAAATCTGCAAGTGACGCAAATTGAATCTCACAAACTGTAGATAAACTGTCAGCAACAAAATGTCCCTTGCCTGGCAAATAACGTATATCCGTAGTAAACTGAGATATAAAGTCTAATTGCCGAAGCCTTCTAGGGGAACATTTCTCCTGTTTCTGCTGAAATGCAAAAATTAGGGGTTTGTGATCTACATACAACGTAAATACCCGAGCCTCCAACATATGCCTAAAATATTGGATCGCAGAATATGCCGCCAACAATTCCCGGTCATATGTTGAATATTTGCACTGTGTAGGGGACAACTTACGAGAGAAAAATCCAAGTGGTTTCGGACCATCGGGCGTAACTTCTTGTAACACCCCACCCATAGCAAAATCACTGCAGTCAGTTATAAGTGCAAGCTTCGCATTTTGAGAAGGGTGATAAAGCAAAGTCGCATTAGCTATGGCTTGCTTAACTTGCTCAAAACTGCTTCCTGCATCCGCATCCCACTTAATTTCTCTTTTATCCCTCTTTTTTGCTCCATTTAAGAACACATTTAGTGGTCTTAATATTTCTGCAATATGGGGTACAAAACGATGATAGTAGTTCACCATTCCCAAAAATCTCCTGAGATCGCTAACAGTTTTTGGTTTTGGAAATTCAAGTATAGCTTTCACCTTATCTTTGTGTGGAACACAGCCCTGGCTATCAATAGTATGACCCAGAAAATCTTTAGTTTCTTTGCCAAACTCACATTTAGATTCATTAATTATAATCCCGTAATCTCTAAACCGCTTAAAAACTTCCTCTAAATGCTGCATATGCTGAGCGTGAGTTTCACTCGCTATTAAGATGTCATCGAGATACGGAAAGCAATAGTCCAAACCTCGTAATACCTCATTTATAAAGCGTTGAAACGTTTGCGCTGCAGAGCATAACCCAAAGTTTAAAAATGGAAATTCAAACAAACCAAAAGGAGTTATAATAGCAGTTTTATGGATATCGGGAGGATGAACCGGAATTTGATGATAAGCACGAACTAAATCCACTTTAGAAAATATTTTTTTACCTTTTAACATATAAGTAAAATCTTGAATGTGAGGAATGGGGTATCTGTCTTGTACAGTAATTCGGTTAAGTGCCCTGTAATCCCCAGTTGGTCTCCAATCCGAAACGCCTTTAGGGACCATCAATTACTTTTAGATGGCCTACAGATACCTTTCTCAAGCATCTAGTCAAATTCCTGCTTAGCTATCCGGAGCTGCGCTGGATGTAACCGCCGAGCTCTAGCTGTCACAGGTGGGCCAACAGTAGGGATAAAATGGATTGTATCATGTTTTACAGTTCGTTTATTCGTATTATTTAACTGGGTAATCTCTTTATACTTTTTTAGCAGTTCTATATATGCAGTGTTTCTGATAATAGTTTTAACCACTGGTACATTACACAGACTGGCACGACCACGAGCAGAAAAGTTAGTTACAGGGTCTAATAAACGCCGCTTTTTTAAATCAACCAATAAACCAAAATGTTGTAGAAAGTCAGCACCTATAATTGGTTTAGATACTTCAGCTATGATAAATGGCCATTGTAATTTACGTTTCAGTCCCAAATCCAGTGTCAATAGTTTAGTACCGTAAGTACAGATTTTTGTACCATTAGCGGCATACAATGTGAAATCCCTCTTTCTAGTACTTTTAACTAAAAATGACTTCGGAAAACATGAGACATCACTGCCTGTATCTATCAAATAGCTGGATTGAGTAACCTTATCCGTAACATAAAGCCTGCGACTCAAGCCCATACGTGCAGTAGCCGTCGCTACTCCTGCGAGCGAAGGTCGTTTTTTGGTTTGTAAGCACACGGGGGTACACATTTTCGAGCCTTTTCCTTAAATCGAAAATGATACCAACATAGCCACCCCTCTCTGTGTGACCTATCCCCTGAGTTAAATGAGTTCCGCCGGTAAGATTTTCTAGGCGACTTGGGACAAGAACCCGGTTTAACCAGCTTTGAAAGTTCCTGAACCTGAAATTGTAGCTGCTCCAACTGTTTATTTTGTTGACTAAACTGAGTTTGTTCAGCCCCTCTCGATTCCACAGAGTAGACACCAACCTGCGTACATTCACAAATCCTATCCGCCATCTCCGCTAATTTATTTAAACCCTCAGAGCTGACAGACAAAATTGTTTGCACAGATACCGGTAACCTCCGAAGCCATATATTTTTCAAAAAGTCATCGTCAAGATGGCCCTCACTTAACTCTCTCATCTTACGCAATAACATTGAGGGGGACCTATCACCCAGCTCTAAATCTTCCAGCAGAGTCTTAACCTTCCGATTCTGAGAAACTTCAAATTCCGATAATACCCTCGCTTTAAGAGCACTGTACGGTTCTTCTGGGGGTTTACACACAATATCGGAAGCAAAAGATAAAGTTTCCGCATCCAAAGACGCCACCAAATGATCAAATTTAGTTTGTTCGACCGAGATTCCCGCTAACCTAAAACTAGCCTCTAGCTGTACAAAAAATAACTTTGCATTACTAGGCCAAAAATTTGGAATTTTTACCGACACTCTATTGCATCCTGTACTCCCCCCTTTCACAGTTTCACTAGGATTGTCGTCCGACATCCCTTATACTATCAAAAAACAAACAGAAATCTCAAACTGCCGAACTAAACAACAATTTAATCCAGACTGAACGAAGGTTAAAACATCTTAACACTTAAAACAGCAATATCAACCTCGAAACCATCCAACCATTGGAACCTAAAACAAGTTTAAATTATCTTAAAAGTCCTCAGAGGATACATGCAAAAGGAAATAAACAGTACGTAATCTCATACCTCAATCCTTGAAAGACATCCTAATAGACTGGACGAGAGCTCATTATGAATTAATCTTTCCTTTACTCTTTTAAACCACAGCCAAAAGCGTGTATACGGGTCACCACTTGTAGGAATCTAAAGGCTACGCTGTGGTTGTTTATACGACGGCATAATTTACTATATACGACTTTATTACTTTAACAAAATATATAAAATTCAACATATTCAAATAAACATAATTAATTAATAAATAAATATAATGTTTAATAGCCGTCCAGCAGCCGCTATAAAATCACGATGCATCACTCGAGACTACCGAAGAGCAAGTGTCAAAGATTCTGGTCGAATCCACCGTCAGTCTATACTTGGCAAAACTTTCCAACCGCCAAACTTTCGCCAAATGTGAGAACGCTCTTCTGCTCCGCTGGAGAAACTTAAATGGATTATGCTTCCTCTTCCATTTTCAAATAAGGCGAATTAGCACTATTAGCGTCGCCACATATCCACTATCTTGTTTGATTCTTTCGTGTCGGGTTCGAGTTGACCCGAATATTCTAAATGTATTTTAATAACGGAAATTCTAAATATTTTTTAATAAAAATTCTCTACAAATGAGTGTGTATATGTTCATTTTTATAGAGAAAATATAAAATTGATATTAAAGATATTATTGTAGACTATTTTTTTTTATATAATTGTATTAAAATATAGACTCATTTTCTTTCGCTTCTGGTTTGGTTCGGTTTTGGCTTGAAGTGTCTTGAATTCTGGTCAGATTTCTTATTGACAAAATTTTCTTTAGTTTTCGTGTCGGGTTATGGGTTGATTTTAAGCAGAATTTTTGGGTTCGGATTGGTTACAACCAGACAATTCTTTTATGAGTTGCTATGAATGAATGATAAATCGCATGCAATTCATAATGTACGGAGAGTCTGCTTTATTGAACCTCAGAAATGTATATTAATTCATTACGTTTAAAATAGTTTAATTTATTTAAAATACATTGAAAATTATTTTTTCTATGGCACATAATGTAATAGAATTGTTTTGTGTATCCCTATAAACAAGCTATACAAGCGACATACTCCTTTTAGGTAGCTTTCATTACAAAAAGCTATCTATTGCAGCCGTCCGGAGGAAAGAAATTCCAAAACATTTTGGTATATTTTCACCAAACATGACCCCCAGACGCACAAACAACCCTCCGATCATATATATATATATATATATATATAACGTATGTCATGCTGTAACATGTTTTTAATTTTATAGAAAAATTCAAAAATATGTATAAAAAATTATAAATTGAAAAAGTTGTTTCCGTTAAGTGTTAGATCGTGATACAAGGATTCCGGAACACTTTTTGTTTTGGCTTTATCTTAAAAAAAGGCTGAGATATGGCAGTTCAAAATTCTAGGGTGGCTGACATTTTGAAACTATCTGATTTTTCTTATGCTGAAATTTGCATTCAAATTCAATCTTAACGAAAACCGTGATTGAATCTTCTATAATCGGTTTCCAAGTATTTCAGCTTCGGGTGTTTTAGTAAAATGAGTTGATTTTTTTAAAAACATGGACTATGAAAGCTACCTTTTCCTCCCGGTACTGACCGGATGGACTTTTTGGAGAGGGAATGTCCTATGGTAAACCTCAATAACATATATTAAAGCTTATGTTAATGGAAATAAACTTACTAGAGTTAGAGAAAGGACAGACGCATAGATAAACCGAAGTTATACACACATTTAAACTATGTTAGACAGTGTTAAAAATGATACTTTGCTGCCTGTAATTTCCAGAAAAGTTAAGAAATAGGTTTTACAGTGTAAGGAATGCAGGCATGTAGTCTAGTTACAGTAACGCTGAATGAACCTCGCAATAAAGCTGTCATCACGTCATAGTGTAACAAGACGAAAGAGCATGTGTATTATTTTTATTCCCTTACTAGCTGACCTGCCCGGCGTTGACCGAGCCCATGGCAATAACAATCTTTTCTATACGAACATGACTGAAATCTTTAAGACTATTGAAATCCAGTCGAATATGGAAACACCGTCGTAATCGGGCCCATACAACGCGAGATCGGAAAGAGCACCCTGACGGTAGAAACAACAACTAAAATATATAAGGCTCTAGATATCAAGTCGAATGAGCCAAACCCCGACGTAATCGGGACCATAGAACTAGAGATACCCCTGTAGTTCCACCTTCCACCGCCAGAGGGTGCAATCTGTTCTGGAAGAGGTATTTTCAGAACACTTGATCCAACCAGATTTCCTAGTAGAATTGAAATTTAACCACGGGTAAACATTTCCAAAATAGAGGAAATCGCGAAAGTGGGTTACGTAAACGACCAGATTCGAAGGGTTAATGTAGATATTTTTTTAACTCTACAATGCGTTTTGAAAAAAATGAACTTGTCTATGATCTGGTGTATTTTGTTTCTCCGTATTCGTATTTCCCGAGTCAAAGCCGATTTTTAAACCTGGGTCGAAAAATGAAAATCGCGTAAGTGAGTTTTGGAAACGATTTTTTTTTTTTGGAGGGTTAAAATTTGAAATTTTCAAAACGGATACCAGATTTTAAAAAGCAAAGGAACGGAGATTCGGCGCGGTAATTTTAGTTTTTCGTATCTTGTTTATAAACGCAGATTCGAATTTTTAAAGATAGGAGAAATCGTTAAAAATGCGAAATTGACTTACGGTAATTGACATTTCCGAAAGTGTTAACGTTATTTTTTTAAATAAAGGTTTCTGCCTGAAAACGTAGATGTCCTTAGGTGTATTTGTTTTTGTTTGGTTATTTTAGAGAGCGGATGCGCGATTTTATCTATCACAGAAAATTCGAATTCGCAAAAGTGAGCCCTGCGCGCGAATTTTTTTCAAAAAGTTAATATTCGTATTTTTCAAACACAATTGCAGATTTCAAAAAGAGAACAAACGTTGATATTGTCTGGTATTTTTACTTTTTCGTAACTTGCTCAGTACCGCTTATGCAATTTTTTAAAAAATTGGCAAAATCCTAAAAATCGCGAAATGGACTACATAAAATATACTTTTTCGAAGAGTTAACTTTCGCATTTTTTTTAAACCAAAGGTGGCTTTGTAAAGGGCAAAGTTAGATCTTTAATCTGGTGAACTCCATTTTTCGGTATCTCTTGTAGTTCGGTGGATGCGAGACTCTGAAATTTGAGAAAATAAAAAACATGAATGCTACGCTTTTTCATTTTTTTTGAAAGGGTTAAATGTGAATTTTTTTCAAACTAACCAGATCGTTCGAAAGTACGTTCTTTGAGACTATGTAGACTGTTTTTCCGTATTTACAGCCGTTCGCCCGTGACGAATTTAGAAAAACAGAAAAATAAACAGGCTGACTGGTGATTCGCTTCTTCTCTTCACGGAAGGTACGGCAGAAAGGCTTCTGAGCATGCGCACGTGGATTTCGGAAGAGTGCTTTTTTATTTGTGATCTTTGATTAGTTTTTAATTAATTACTACTCTATATTTCAAATTATAAAATTTCTGAAACTCATGTGCACCAGGAAAGGGCCTGGGCTACCTAAATCTAAATTTTCAGGCTTCTAGGGGCGCTAGACGTTCCTAGCCATCGCAAACAGACAGACAGACAAACACACACAGAGCGAAACTGTCTTTTATTAGTATAGATATTTAAATTCTAAGAGTTGTTCAAAGAAGTCCCTGTTCACGTGTCTTAACGTTTGTATATGCTACAGTACGCACGTACCAACACGAATACTGATCTCGCTGTAACAATCTATGAATGCGAGGTAAGAAACCTGACATTGAAAAAAGTGGTGTTACAGTTGAACTTTATTCAATGGCTGAGTATGAAATTCAAACTGCTCTTTTTACGGAAATATATGTAGTGTTAGTAATTTTTAAAACAAACTCCATGTTTTTTCATTGAATCAGATTTTATAGAAATAAATTTCTTTTCTTGAGAATAAACCGAGTTTTTTTGCGAATAATTTAGAAAATATTGTGCATTTTTCAATTCTAGCGTGTAAATAACCTAGCACATTTAAATATGATTAAATGAGATGGAATATTATGCAAGGTCATTTATGTTCGAATTTAACTTGTTGCTCATTTTAGTTCATGAATAAATGTTTTTATAACTTGGTACATTATTTTCTCAACTATATTTCAGGCAGATCAGCTACAAAATTCAAAATAAATTTCTCATCAGTCTTTATTTTTAGATTTTTTAAAACATTTTGACAACTTGGAAAGTTTTTTTTTAACCTTAATTGCTAAATAAACTTCCTCTAATTAAGAAAAATGTCTGCGAAATTATTTCGTAAAGTCTAAGAAAGTTATTTGCTTAATCACTGCTTTACGCAAATGTAGATTGCATCATTTTATAGTTCTTTTAATTTAGTAACAAAACAACATTTCATTTTGATTTCATAAGATACTTAATTGGATAAAGGTGCTCGAAAATAACCTGCATTTAATTTTTTACGGCTATTTCCCAAGATCTATCACCCCCCACCACCACAAACACACTCTATAATCTGATTTGTAATTCAGGATAAATTAATTAATATACTATATAAGACGAAGTTGTTTATTATTATTTATTATTTCTGTATAATTATTGAAAACTTTTTTTTTACTCATTGATATTTAGAATGTTTTGTAATTTCTGATATTTTTATCGTAAGAAATCGATTGCTTCTTATTATTCTGAATATTTCTATATGAAATAATCAGTTTGACGTCATGTTCGTATGGTATTAGTAAGTGGAGTCACATTTTTAAATCATTTATCTCAGGGGGATTTTAGGAAGGGCTCATTTATTAACCTTACAGGGTGCGCAAGTATCTGTACTTTTGAGTTCCTGTATATACGAATAGTAGTATTCGCCTAATTTAATTTCCAAAGCATATTATAAATTCTGCGATTAAACAAGGCAAATGTGGCGAATCCTGCTTGTGATGTGGAATCTCATATATATATATATATTATTAGTCATTTTCTTTAAATTTTAATTGAAACTCACTTTTAATTAATTATTTATTTTATCCTAACTTTTATTTAAGTCCCAATCCTAATTTTTAGAGATTAAGAGACATTTAACATAGGCCTTTGTCACTGACGGCTCTCACACAGATATAATCTGTTTTTATGATTAATCATCGTAAATAGACATAAAAAAAAGAAAAATAAAGATAACTATCGACTTAGTAGTCGGTCTGTATTTTCTTCTCGTTCTGTTTAGCGTTCGTGAGAAATAAGTTTTGAAGTTTGCTTAGTTTTTGAGTACAACTTCCTCATTAAATCATCAATTTTTCCAGTAAATCTGTCATGTACAGGCAGAATTTATTTGTAACGTTCCCAAAAGTTTTCTCCCAACGAACAATTGGCTTTCGAATTCGCGCTGATTTACTTTTTAAGACTGCTATTCTAGTAGCCCTGCAATAAAATTAAAATTCTTCCAATTGTTTAAAAAGGTAACTGATAATTTTAGCGCGGTTGACATCACTTAATTCACATGCTGATTCGCCAATATTGGTATGATAAAATCACCATGCAGTGTGGTTCATTTCTCTATCACTGGCTCTCTTCTGGATTTTTCAAATGTCCACTGTTAAAAATTCACGGTAAAACTACTGGCAGCAAAGTTGCCGGACATTTTTCGTTCCATTAGTAGATTTTCTGTTTTGGGAGATAAAAGAAGGAAAAACTCCGTTTGAAGAAGCGGCAACTTTCCGTTATAAAGAGTTAAAACATCACATTCAAAATTTCTACAACAATATCACTTATATTCAGTTTAAAATTATGATTAAGAAATAAAACCAAACATTTATTTCAGATCTTAAGGGAATCTATGAGATGAACAAACAACATACTTGTCTTTACGAGATCGTGCAGGTCACAATCAAAGAATATAATCTGTGATCCTGATGACAAAAAACAATACAGTTGCAATGCAGCAGCGCTATACAAATCGCACTTTTGAGCGCGGATTATTTCATTGAGTTTTTTAATTTTTATGTAGCATCATATCAGTTTTTTAAATATTGAAAATAAATATCAGGGGTGATTGTGTTCATGTAATTTGTACACCACTAAATTTATATAGTAATATTCTTATTATATCATCGCAGAATTCATTGATTAATGAAGAAAACGATTTCTATAAAAATTTAGTGGTGTACAAAATACCGGAACACAATCACCCCGGAAATATGCAGCAAATAACGGTATATCTTCTTTAATATATTGGTCTCCGTCCATTCCGTTGTTTTCAGGAAATATGATGAAATTTTCTGTTTCTTAACGGAAAATGCCCTTTTGTCGTGAAAAGGGATTTTTTCTGTGAAATTCAAGAAAAAAATATCCGTGAGTTTCAGATTATTTTTAGCAATGTAAGCTATCAATACAAAACACGCTCAGGCACCATCCCTACCCGTTTCTGCACTCACTGTTTAGCTTTACATTTATTCCTCAATATTTTAGTAAACAAATATCGTAAAGAACCATTTAAGAGCATTTATTTACAATATCTTATTCACTACAGTCTTTTATCAACTTCCATTTTCACACTGTACTGTTACTCAAACTTGGAATTCTCTTTCTCATCATTTTTACAAGCAGCAGTCTTTGCTTTATTTAATCGTAAAATTTAATACGTAACTAGAACAAATATAATTTGAAAAGTGTGTTAGGAAATAGCATGATTAGCTTGAAAAGCAGGATTAATTCCTGCAAAACGAATATTATTATTATGAAAATATGGTATTCAAAAGTTTGGACCGTACGCACCCTGCATTAATAATTAGATTTATTTTTATCAGCGTTCCCAACGGTCTCATTGAGTATCGCTCATCCAAATAACAATATCTCCTTTACGTAATGACAAAAATTAAATTATGCGGTTAAATATGATGAAGATTTCAATTAGGAAATACGTAGTACCAGTTAATTTCAAGTACACGTCGCAATTCTGCTTATGAACCCGTGCTTTAAACCATAAGCTTTCGCAATAATTTATTTAATATATTTGAGGAAAACATTTAAGTATTTTTCTGATCTCTTTCAAAATTTAACTGAAAACAAAATTCTTATTATAAACAAACAGACATTTTTGAATCAGAGATATGTTGGGAGAAAATTGACCTATTAAAAATAGTGATTACATGTCTTAAAACCACCCAACGATCTAGTTGAGAAAGGAGAAAATGTATAAAAATATTGGTTAAAGAAAATATCCCCTAATCAATCTTGCTTTATTCTACTCGTCGGATTGTTATGGATTGGTATAAAAACATAATAAATGTGATCGGAAAAGAAACCATGACCGGACTGAGAATAACCACAGAAATTACTCCTTAAAAATATGGGAGATCTAACCTCCAAACCGACATTACGTTGTGTTCTTTTTTCGCCACAGCCCAGATTAAAGGCGATAGAAAGGCGAAAGTCTACCGAGTTATCATACACCTATCCTCCACTCTATCCTTTAAAAATATAATAGAGACTCGTGATTTTTAAATAATGACAATTTAAATTAACCAAAATAAAAGTTTATTTTAACAAAACAGAGATAAATATATACAAGAAAAAGTTATGTGAAACATTACAAAAAATGATCGCTAGGAAATAGCAGTGGCTACGGCCTGTAATGGGTTAAGACACTGATGTATCGATGGAAAATTCTATCTAACTAAAGTTACGCTTTTATTAATTAATCTCTCATACGAGATTAGACATTGTATAAAAACAAGCAAATAGTAAAATAATACTTAGGCATCAATAATTAAAACCTTAATTCTCCCGAACTGTGGACTTTCGTACGCTGAAAACTGCAAGCAAAAAAACACATGAAAAGGAAAAAAAATAGTATGAAAATGTACCTTGAAGTTTACAGTCCATGGCCAGCAATTAACATGGAGATAAAAAAAAAAGATTTTACGGTATAATACTGCCTCCCCAGCTGCTAGTATTATACTGTAAAATTAACAGTAATAAACAGTAAAATAAGCGGTAATACACTGCCGCACATGCGCGAAGTGAATTACTGCTTATTTTATTGTTTATTACTGTTACTGGCAGCTGGGATACCAGTATTATACAGTAAAATCAACAATTTTTTTGCAATGTATGCGCTATAATTATTCCTGAGAAAAGTCATTGGTCTACTTTATCACAAAATAGACGCAGAGAAAAACGAAAATAGCCCACAAATTGGGAATTATGTCTTCTTTAAATGTATGAAAAAAAATTATGGAGCCATCTTCATAGCTAAATTGTATCAAACTTGTATTCATAGTTAAATTGTATCAAACTTTGAAATTTTCAATACGAACAACAAAACACATTATATTGCGATTCTTTCGAAAATTTAAACTTGTGACAGCAATTGGGAAAGCATTCGAGGAAGTAGATTAGGAATTATGCAGAAGTAAAGTTTTTAATACTAAATGCTAGTTAAATTTATTTTTAATTGGAAGGCAATCTGCAATGCAAGTAGTTTTTTAAGCAGAACTCAAAAGCTTCTTGGTAGAATGAAATGAGATTTTGAATTAGAATATTTAGCGCGTCTAGAAATAGATTTCTGTTGAATTTTTTATAAATTAAAAATACTTTTTTTTTCGAATATTCATGTAAAAATACATAAATTATTAAATAAACATTCCAAAGTATATTTATTATAAAAAAAAATATGTATAAAAATTAAAAAAATATAGATTATGAAATTAAAATGAAAAAACATGTATTGTTAATATATATATATATATGTTTTGTATAAAAGTTTAGCGTAAATCGATTTCTAGAAGCTTCGAATGTACGAAAACAAAATTTCATTTCATTGCGCGAAGTGGTTTGAGTTATACTTAACAAACTACGAGCATTGCATTTTGTTTTACAACTAAAAATAATTTAATTTAACATTAGAATTTTAAAATTTTATATCTTGCTTAATTCTTGAACTTATTTGAATTGACTAACTCTCCATTTGATATCACGAGATAAAATTTTCTAAAGAATCCAAATATGTTGTCAAAACTAGGTATTCTTATTGAAAATTTTAAAATTTTATACAATATCACTATAAAGACACCTCGTAAGCTTTTTTTTATACCGCAAACCAGGCCCCTACCTGCCCAGCATGAATGCCTAGTGTTACGGTTGGTTTCAACCAATTTTTTTTTAATCTACATTAATTATTTAAATCACTTTCTCTACATTTATTTAAAAGCACTCTTTTTTCTTCTGTTTCTAATAAAAATTTAAATAAATAAAAGTAATTGTAATAATAATAATAAAATCAGTTTTTATTTTTTCTTCTTTCTTTTTCTTTTTGCAAAGTAAATTCAACGTTTATAGTCTAGCTTTGCTTCCTGTTTTCAAATACGAAAGATAAATAGCAGGGAGGGAGGTTTCTCAGTAAAAGACCACACATAGTGTATTGGGCAGTCGTGTACGTTTTCTCCCATACCCTTGAATCATGTGTTGTAGTCACCTAGTCTAGTTTTGGTTAAAAGAAAGGCCGTCCGCCCTGTATAGGAATTACGTTATCTTATGAGTGTACTATATACGCAATTAGGCTTTGTAAGCTTACGACAGGCTTCAATGGGCTCTGCTATCAGGCGGATAGCTGGCGCCCAGGTCAACAGAGGCTCACAGGACCCCCTTCAGCACACGCCATGGGGGTGAAACATGGCTGCCTTCCCCCATGAAGCGGCTGGCAGGGTGGAACGACAGGCTGGTGCCTTCAAGGAGAGTCCATTTTCCCTTTTGTTTCCATTCCCGTACCCCTGGCGGAGTGGATCGGTCCCGTTTTTCAAGCAGCGCGGGAGAATGAATGTTTACAGTAGTTTTTTGCTTGGCCGTGATACTTGTCGTTTGGCTCGTAAAAAAAAAAAAAAAAAAAAATTACGAATTATCACTTGGCTCGTAAACTGACTTGTTACTCGTTGCTTTTGATCGGAGTGTTGTGGTTGTGGATCTTGAACGGCTTGTGTACGAGTACCAGTGTTTTATGACGGTACTTAGAATGAAGCAGATTACTTATTGCTATGACTACCAATTTTTAGTAAATGAATACTCGAGTAACGTATTACTTGGAGTGAGACCCTCTACTTACTGTCTTGACTTCTAAACTATGGAGTTGTTGATATTTCTAATGGGTTGTTAATTTCAATACGGTCAGTGCAGCAACGAAAGAAGAGTGGGGTTTCGCCTGCGAGGAACGCGCGATGTTTTTAAAACCCCAGTCGGCGGGTTATACCCTTTCTATCGAAATCGTTGGAGAATAGCAATCTTCAAAACAGACAAATAGGTTTGTGAAGCAAGTCGCAAATCCTTTTTTTTTATATACTGCTAAGATTAAAGATGAGGTATTGAAGTAAAATTCGACTGAATATATATTGTCTCATGAATTGATATCCTCAAAGATGTGCCTGCCATTAGTATCATACTCATATTAAAAACTCATTACTGTAGACAGTGAGCCGTTTTGGAGTGTTTCAAAAGAAAAAAAAAGATTAGTGAATCTTCGTCGGATTGTCGACGTAATTGGCCACGGGTTGACAGACTATGTTGATGAGTTAAACAAATCAAATTGGGACTCCTCTAAGATGTGCCTGCTATGAATATCAGATTCCTAATATATATTTGTAAGTAATACAACTTCCTGAGTTGATTTCATTTTTTTTTTTTTATTATTGATGTTTTATATATATGTATATATATATATCCAAAGAGTATACTTTAAGTGTGTTATTTCCATAAACTCAATAGGTTGCTTATTTGTGTTATTAAGCTTGGAAGAAATGTTTTGATAAAGTTTAGAATCACATTATTTTATTGAAAATAATTAATACCTAATTTTTATAGAGTTGATCATCCTTCTAATTCTGATATTATTCTAGTTTTGAGAACCTTAATATTTGACTTAAAGATACTTAATAATCAACATTGATCAACTTATATTGTTTGTCACCATAGTTATATTTCTTTTTGAGAATTACACTGTTTTTATAAATTTTAATTATTCAAATAAAGACTGTTTTCTCTTATTCTCAAATATAGTATGTTTTTTTTTATATGATCTTTATTTAGTATTCTTATATCTACAGCAATCCTATAAGTGAGGATTGACCACTCAATTACTGTGAGTAAGATTATGAAAGCTATGATCTTACTAAATTAATATTTTTTTTTAATTTCTTAAATTTTAAATTCATAGTAATAATTTATTTGAAAATTAATTGAGGCTTACGTTAGGTTATTAGATGTAATTATTGTTCCTATCTCAGTAATGGATATACTGATAATTGATGCTAAAATAAAATTAAGTCTAATTTCTTAATTGATTAATCTAAATTTTATTTATCCTTTCTTTGAAGTATTATTCAAAACAAACAACAAAATGGTTGTTTTTTAACAAAAAAAAAAAAAAAAAAAGTTTTTCAGTTATTATATAGCCACTATACGATTCCTGGTTAACCGATCTGATCTTGTTCGCAATCTCCATAGTTGTTCTAAAATTTTGTACATCATCATATCCCTATTCTATTAACGGATTTAACTCCTTCTCCTTTTGGTCCTCATATTGGAGGAATTTCAGGTTATCTGCATTTTTCCAAATTATATGATGATTACACTTTTGTTAATTTAATGTGTATGGAGATTTGAGCTTGATCGGGTTGGAGTGGAGTTGGGTGTTCTTTATGCAATCCAGTATGCTACTTGATTTAGAAATCTGTTGCCCCTTACTACACTTAATACTGTCTTAAAATAATGAGTTCAAAATTATCATTGTTATATTAACCTATGCGGATTTTTAAGTTTTGATATTTTGTTTAGTTTAATATAATTTGCTCCCTTTTCCATGGCAACAGATTTCAGTGGAGCTAATCAGGGTATACTTATTTTTTTTTTAAATATTTAATTGTCAAGTGAAGATTGAGTAATAAATGTGCTTTTTTAAGTTTAAGTAAGTTGTGTTTTAGAAAGAACCCCAAAACCCACAACAAATGGAGCCGTAACAATTCGGTCTCTGGGTTATTGATTTTTTTTTACTTGTATGTATTTATGTATCAAAGAGCAACTGGGTGTTTTTGCAATTAAAATTTTATTTATATGTTCAAGTGTAAAAAGAGGTCTAGGCTCTCTCTCTGTGCTAGTAAGCGACAATTCCCAGTCAAAATTATGTCTTGTGAGCATAACCTTTTCTTATTTACAAAAAGCATAGTCCTGTACTTAAGTTTTATGTATTTATAAGGTTTTCCTTTCCCCTCTCTTTTTCTCATTTTTAAGTTGTTCCCCCCCCTTTTTTCATTTTTTTTTGGTTTGTTTGTCATTTTCTAACTCTAACTATGGCTGATAAGCACTCGGAAGCAATTGCCACTATTCAGCGAAAAAATGCTTTAGTGGATAATTTGTCTAATATTCCCCCATTCAATGGAGAGGCCAGCTCAGTCTGCTTCTCAGATTTTTCTGAGAAATTTGAGAGTTTTTCAAAATTATTCGACTGGACTGAGGAGGAAAAGAAGTTTGTTTTACTTGCTAGACTTTCAGGAGCTGCTTCTAGGCGAATAAAAATTCACAAAGCAAAAACATCTGATGAGCTATTAAAAATCTTAAAAGAGAGTTATACTTCACAGACCACACCAGATGTTGCACTCAGTCACTTTCTAAATTTTAAACAGCCACCCAATATGAGTGTTCAGGAGTTTTATGACAAGGCATATGATATGTCATTAAGAGCCCTTGTAATTGAAGGTATCCAGGGTGAAGTAGTCGATAAAAGCCGAACGGCTCTACTACACTCCATGCTGTTGAGCAATCTTACACCAGAAGTGCGAAAGGGGGTAATTGCGAGAAATCCACAATCCCCAGAAGAAGTTCTCAAAATTGCACTTCTGGAAGAAAAAGCTTATAGAAGCATTAACCCTTTTTACAACCACCGCGAGGAAATTCTCAACCCAAATTTAACCCAAAACCTACCCTGTGCTGCAGTTTTTCAGCAAGATAGCTCACAAAAGAAGGAGATAGACCAGCTGAAATCACAAATTGATGTTTTAGCAGCAAAGATAGACAGTTTAGTTGATCTTAGGGCTAGGGATATGCAGAAAAAAAACCAAGAGGTAAGACCCGTAACCTGCTATAAGTGTTCCGTACAAGGCCACTATGCCAGAGATTGTCCACTAAATTTTGTCGACTATAATTTTAGAAGGGGAGGTGGTCAAAATTTCAGGAGCCGTGGGCAAAATTATAGAAACAGAGGTGAAAATCCTAGAGGGAACCACAATCAGCGAGGCGGATATAGGGGAAGAAGAGGTGGTTATTACCAAAACAATAGGAGTACAGCTGCGAACAGAAATGAGGAGCAGGCGGTAAATAACACCCCAGTAGCTAACAATGAAAGTGAGGCTTTAAACTATTAGTGGCCGGATCAAATGTGGTCAAGTCGATCCCCAACAGGCCCCTGGACCCCCCAACTGTGTATAGTATGTTTCAGCCCCAATCGTATACATTACCAACTGCAAGAATTTACATAAATAAAGTTTGCCTGAATGCATTATGTGACACTGGTTCTGCAATTAATCTCCTGAGTGGTACGGATTGTAACTATTTAGAGAATTTTGAAACGGAGAATTGCAATATCCCCATTATGACTGTCACCGGTGAGAAAGTTCACCTAAATAAGAAAGTATTTTTAAAATTTGTTTTTGATAATGTTCAATGTCAAGCTGAATTCTATGTAGTGGAAGGTAAATTAGCAGAGGAATTTAATATGATTTTGGGAATGCCATTTCTGAAAGAGTACCGGGCAAGTATAAATTGTGATACAAATGCTGTCGCTCTTAAAGTGCCAGCTGCAGGCCAATGTAAACAAAGCGTAGAAACCCCAAGTAATACTTCAGGGTCTAATACTTGTCTTGCTACTAATTCTGTAAATATTTCTAACTCTGTATATAGTGTAAATTCAAATAATAATTGTATAAATAATGATTGTGTTGAAAATAATTCTATAAATATAAAATGTGTCAACAAAGTAAGAGAGAATTCAAAAAGTAGTAATGCCAATAGCCCTCCTGGAAATTGTGCATGTGAGAAAGTTCATGACTCAGTTAATATTGAAAATGGGAGTAATAGTAGTGAAAATATGGTAGTTCAGGACCCGCAGTTGACTAATATGGGAAAAGATGTTGAGATAATCATTCAAACTGAGTCAGATAAGGAAGTTAAAAGTGTTGCGCAGAACTTTTGCATGCAAACAACATCAGGCGGTAGCTCTGAGGGTAATAATACTGAAAATTTTTCAAGTATTCAAAGTGTCGGCAACATTCTTTCAGCAGCGAGTCAGGTAACTCAGGGTAATTTAGCTGAAGAGACTACTGAAATTTGTAATATTGATGAAAGTGAAGATTTGGTAAGTATAGAGGATAAGGTACCTGAAGTCGAGGAGGAGAGCAATGAAGATAGCAGTAGTGATAAAACCAATAAAAATAAAAATATAAGTTTCGCTGTGTTATGTAGCAAAATTTCAATTCCCCCGCAGTCAAAAATGTTAGCTCAGGTTAAAAGCTATAAGGAAAATTTTATTAAGGAGAATGATATTGTTATGTTAGAACCTTTGGCGAAAAATTTAAATCAAGGTCTCCTTACCTCCAGAGCCATTTGCACTAAAGAACATGGCCTATATATCTCATTTGCAAATTTTTCAGACAATAGTATTCATTTAAATAAAGGAACCTTTGTTGCCAAAATTCAAAAATGTGTAGACCAGTCAAATATACCCGTAACTGATAATAAATTAACCTATAATATAAATTTGGCCCCTCCAATTGGTGACTTTGATCACGCTGATCTCGCTTGGAGCTCTGAAATTAATTTAGATCATTTAGAACCCCCATTAAAACTTAAAATGCAAAATTTTCTAGACAAAAACAAAGATGTATTTGCAGCATCGGTCTTAGATTTACCCGGCTGTGATACAATCCCGCATGAAATTAACTTAACTTCAAATAAACCAGTTAAAGGCAAAGCTTATAGAGTCCCCTACAAATTACGTCAAGAAATGGAAGACCAACTTAATACTTTGTTACAGGCGGACATAATTTCCCCTTCCATGTCTGAATTTGCTTCTCCGGTTATTCTGGTTCGGAAATCAGACGGTTCCTATCGACTTGCTGTTGACTACAGAAGACTAAATAAAAATCTTGTTAAAGATGCTTATCCAATACCTAACATCACCGACTCGGTTGATGCTTTAAGCGGGGCTAAATTTTTTTCAACGCTAGATTTAACTAGTGGTTTTTTTCAACAGGTTATTCGCCCAGAGGATAGGCATAAAACTGCAATAATCACCCACAAGGGACTTTTTGAGTGGACCCGTAACTGTTTTGGGCTCTCAAATTCAGGTAACAGTTTCCAAAGACTTATGAATGCTATTTTCGGTGATTTAGGCAATCTTGGAATTCTTGTTTATATCGACGACATTGTAATTGCCTCCTGTGATGTTAATTCTCATTTTGAGAAGCTTAACATGGTCTTTGATAGGTTAAGACTGCATAAACTTAAACTTAAGCCCAGTAAATGCACTTTCCTTTCGAATAAAATACAATATCTAGGTTTTGAGATTTGTAGTGGCCAAGTATCACCTATCAATAAAAATATTGCCGTAATAGAAAATTTTAAACCTCCAACTACCCGAAAGGCTGTTAGGTCATTCATTGGAACTCTATCCTTTTATAGGAGATTTATACCAGATTTTACTAAGAGAGCTAAAAATCTAATCAACTTAACGAAAGAGACAGGAAAATTTTCGTGGAATGAAGATGCACAGAAAGAATTTGAAGACCTTAAAATGGCTCTTATTTCAAAACCATGTCTTGCACTCCCTGATTTTGAGAAAGAATTCCACTTATATAGTGATGCCAGTGGCGAAGCATTAGGGGCAGTGTTATCACAATTAGATGAAAATAACATGCTCCATCCTGTTGCCTTTGCCAGCAGAAAATTGAAAGATGCTGAGACCCGCTACTCCACCACTGAAAGGGAATTACTAGCTTTAGTTTGGGCTACTGCCCACTTTAAATGTTACATTGCTAATACCCATTTTTTCATCTATACAGACCATGCACCTCTAACATTTATGTTAAAAATTCACGACCCTACATCTCGCATGGCTAAATGGATCTGCACTCTCTCAGACTTTAATTTTACAATCAAGTTTGTTAAAGGTAAGTGTAACAGTGTCGCAGACTTCCTTTCGAGGTATGTCAACAATGATAACTCCAATGATACTGTTAATTGTAATTTTTGTATACAAGTCGAAAAGGAAGTTACTTTTATGCCTCATTCCAATCTACTTGAAAAAATTGGTGAATTACAAAAATCAGACAAGAAATGCTGCGAGATTGCAAGAAAACTAGACCAAGGTGTAGAAATTGCTCCTAAATACATGAAATTTTTTTTTAGAGATGACATTTTAGTTTGTGAGGATACGAGGGAGTCAGCTATTTTGAATAAACCTGTAAAGTTAGTCGTGCCAAAAGAATTGGTTACTCAAGTTTTTGCACTAACACATGAGTCCCTAGCGGCTTGTCATCAAGCCTTTCAAAAGACCATTGATCGCATTCGTGAGCACTTCTATTGGCCAGGAATGTCGTCAGATGTCAAGCATCTAGTGGAGTCATGTATTAGTTGCCAGCAGAAGAGAGCTTATAGAGCGAACCAGCTCGCCCCTCTGCAACGTATGCCGACCCCCCAGTTTCCCATGAACAAGGTTCATTTGGATCTCATTGGACCCTTACCACAAACTTTTTCGGGAAATAAGTATATTGTCGCATATATAGATTCATTTACTAAGTGGCCAGAAGCATATGCGGTTAGTTCAACCACTTCAGATGTCATTGCGGACACTTTAGCTGACTTCATCTCACGCTACGGAGCACCCTGTTTTATTACGACGGACAATGCGAAGAATCTAATTTCAGATGCGATAGAGCACGTATATAAAATGTTTGGTATTAAACATATTAAGACCTCATCTTATCACCCGGCTGGCAACTCGCAAGTGGAGAGACAGAATCGTACTCTTAAAAATGCACTTTGTCACATAGTCAACCAAAATCAATCTGACTGGGACACTAAACTCAAATTTGCACTACTAGCTATGCGTTCAGCTGTCCACTCTTCAACTAAACTTAGCCCAGCTGCAGTTATGTATGGCAGAAATATGAATCTACCATATAATCTCTTTTCTCAACCACCTTCTTTTAATTATAATGATGCACCCTCTTTTTGCGAACTCTTAATCCCAGCTCTTCAAAAAGTATACACTGAAGTACATACCCTAGTAGCAAAATGTCATCGGCCTTTGAATGGCCTCTCATCGAAATCCGATGACGTGATGAGCGGCCGATCATCGTATTCTCATCGGTTAAGGATGAATTGTCATCGGAAACTGCTCAGAAATGTCTCATCGGCCTTAGATCTATCGATGATCGAAATCCGATGAATTTTAGAAACTAATGTGATGAAAACCCGAGCAGTAAGATTTTATCTTGATGAATTTACAATGAGTTTTGGATGAGTACACAAGCAAATTTCGATGAGAAAACGGGGAGCTATTGGTTGGTTGGATGGGATGTAAATTTAATAAGCAATTTCTAAAACATGTTTTTCCTGAGTATATTAAATATATACATTAAATTCAGCCACTGGAAATTTATACTAATAGATGTAGTTTTTACTGTTATCATTCTTTGAAAAATGAATTATACTTAAATTTTCTTTTTAGAGGGGAACTTATTGCAAAATCATTAAAATGTTCTAATTTTCTGCTTCAGCTTTAATCTTTTAAAATTCTAAACATCATTTACTTTATTCTAAAAGGGTTTTCTTTTTTGTTAACCAATCAAACTACATTTTTTAAAATATCAAATGAATTTATCTTTGTATAGTTTAATAATTTTAAAAAATCATACTGTCGTGTTTTGCATATGCTTAAATATTTTGTTAAGATTTTTTTTTTATTAATTCCATAAGTCATGTTCCTAGAGAGATATCTCGTCTCTGATAATTATGGATATAACTCATTTAACCCTCATAGTCCTTGCTCAGCCCCCTCAAAATACAGAGTACACTGAATTCCATGTTATGCTTCAGTCAATTTTCTTTATCATAAAAGTTCAAAAGCTTTTCTTTTTTTCGTCTTCTGAAAAGAACCAAATTTGTCCTTTATTCAGAGGTAAATGTGATATTTCTATATGCTTTATTTTTTACATTACAAAAATAACACTTTTGGGAGAACCAAATTTGTCCTTTATTCGGAGGTGTCTGCTATTCAGAGGTAAAAATGTGGTAATATTTCTGTTAAGCTTTTTTCTTTTTGGTCTGAAAATAACACACACTTTGGAAGAGCAAATTTTTTCCTTTATTCGGAGGTGTCTGCTATTAATTCAAAAGTAAAAATGTGCAAATATTTGTTACGTTTTTTTCTTCTTTTTGGTCTACTAAAAATAACAGACACCTCGGGGGAGCCAAATTTGTCCTTTATTTGGAGGTATCTGCTATTCAGAAGTAAACGTGCAAATATTTCTATAAGAGTTTTTATTTTTGGTCTTCTGAAAATAACAGACACTCCGGGAGAGCCAAATTTGTACTTTATTCAGAAGTGTCTGCAATTCAGAGGTAAATGTTCAAATATTTCTATAGAGTTGTGCAAGATGACGTCATAAACAGGTTTTTGCTGCTGCTGCATGACAGATACCAATACCTTTATCAATGCTTTTTTTCTACTTATGTGTCCTACAGATTTTTCAATGTTTTACAGTAAAAGTCATGTGATGTAAACTGCTCTTATAAGATTTTTTTTTTGTTTTCTGAAAATAACACTTCAGAAGAGCCAAATTTCTCCTTTATTCGGAAGTATCTGCTATTAATTCAGAGGTAAAAATGTGCAAATATTTCTGTTAATCTTTTTTGTTTATAATCTTCTGAAAATAAGACACCTCGGGAGAGCAAAATTTTTCCTTTATTCAGAGGTGTCTGCTATTCAGAGGTAAATATGTGAAATATTTCTGTTATGCACAGGGGTGGGAAAATACATCATTTTACTCACCACTGGCGAGTTGATTATCCGACAGGGTGAGTAAATTTTTAGGCAGTCTTTGAAAAACTGCAGGCCAAAGACTTTATTTTATTTTACTAGTTAGCTATACTTCACAATTGACCACGAAGTAAAAATGATACTAAGTTCTATCCTATACTCAACATTTCTCAGTTGAATATATTTCTTAATTTTACAGAAAGGAAATGAAAATGCATTATAGTAATAGTAATTAACTATTTTTGCAGTTGCATACATTTTGCCATAACAATTTTCAACTGTACGTTGCATCTTGCTGACTGGTGAAATAAATCCTTGGCAGGTTAAGATTTTCTGAAAATTCCCCACTCCTGGTTATGCAGTAAAAAAGTGTTATAATATTATCATTTTAATCTTGAATCCTAAATACTCCATGATGACAATGTTTCAGAATTATCCATGTCCCTGAAAATTTCTTTAAAATTAGCAAATTGTTATTTTAACACCGCTGGCAGAAATTTGCAAATTCTCACATTAAAACAACATATAAGACACAAAGTTCTGTTTTCCAGCATTTCTGTAAAAGGACTTCACAAACAGAAAATGAGGATAGACAAGGGATATTCCACAACTTCTGTATGCATTAGTAACACTGTTCAATTTAATTCCCTGTCAGAACACTTTTAAAACCAGACTACAATCGCGTTTCACAAATAACCTTTTTTTTTTTTTCAATTTGTGAATAAAAGTTTTGTTTGCAGTTGAAGCTGTCATCTTTAATGAAGGTTTAAAAAAAAAATAAAAAAATAAAAAAAATCAAGTAAATCTTATGTTTATTTCTGTTTGGGGTAGCTCACTTAAAAAAATTAACTTCTACTACAGATTCATTAACCCCTTTGCAGCATCAAAAGTAACCCAACATCATAGAATTTCTGAGATTAAAAGAAGTCTTTAGATTAAGCAATTTTCGCAATCAAAATTATTGGTAAAAACAACTACCTCATGTTTCAACTTGTACAAAAAGGTTTTAAAAACAGGGGTGATTGTGTTCCGGTATTTTGTACACCACTAAATTTATACAGCAATCTGTCTTCTTTAATCTATGAATTCTGCTATGACATAAGAATATTATTAGATAATTTTAGTGGTATGGTATTCAAAATACAGGAACACAATCACCTCCTGTAAAAAGCTTGTACAGATATCTGGTGACTTCAGCTGTAATAAATTCCTTTGACAAACAATACTTTAAGTCGAATGAATAATAATAATAAAAAAAAGCTTATTTGCTAGAAAAGAAAACCAATCATATTAGACTAATGTAAAAGCAAAAAAGAAGATAGCTAAGCATGTTTAATCTTTTAAGTTACCTATATCTGTATCCCCACCCCCCCAAATCAGATTCAAATTTCTCTTTCTTACATTTTATACTTTTATTTTTACATTCCAAATCAATTGGAAGCTTGTAAAGAAACTTTAAACACAAAACTTAAATTGTAAACTTTATTAAATTATTCACAAATAAAATTTTTAATTTGAATTAATACATATAGGAATTATTCAGTGTCATTTGCAGACATTACTGCTCGCACATTCCTGCCTCCCTCACGATCCTTCACGTACATCAATTACTTCTTTATTACCTCGTGAACTTCCACTGCAGTTGCTGAAGGCGAGAGATTATTCTTCACAGCACCTACCTGAAAAAAAAAATATATATAACATAATTATATACAGCATTTATTGTAACGTATTAACAAATAAGATCACAATTTAACATGGAAAAAAAGGCCCTTATACGAAATTTGACAGCAACTCTGCCTCTAAAACAGCTCCAGAAACATTGATCTACATCTAATGTGCTGCTAACGGGATAGATCGAGCACATCGATCCGCAATGGAGACTTGGAAGATGAAGTAACTGCCTGTATCGAGGTATTGATTCAACTGCACTGACAATTTCAATGAAAATAACCCAACAGTTTCTGAGGAAATCTAAGTAAAAAATGCCCCCCTTTTTTAAAACTAGAGTAGAAGAGACCCCTAGACGTGCGTATATCTCTACCCATTAAATATAAAATTTTTAACACGTCATCCCCCCACTCCTCTTTTAAAATGCAAAATGATATTTCCCAGTGTTGAAAATTGAAAAGCAAAAAGGACAGAAACGTCTGCCTCTTGGTATTTTCTTGTATTGGAAGGAAAAACTTTTGAAGTAGTAAATATTAATATTTTTAAAACCGAAGTCATTGTTAGAACCAGGAAGATACCAAGTATATATATATATTTATATATAAATAAAAAATATGGGGGGGGGGGGGATTTCTAACTAATGAGATGGCGATTTAAAATTGCATAAAAAACAAAACAGACTGATCTCCAAGAAATATATTTTGTTGAAACTTAAGCTACCATTAGAACCGAAAAAGTACACATGAATGTTTTATTTTTTCACCCGAGAAACCAGCAAGGCTTCAAAGTGCAGAAAAAAATGAAATTAGAAACCAAAACAAAATCAAATTTTAACAGAAGGGGGGGGGGGGAGGGAGAGAGAGAGAGAGAGATAAATATACATGTATATATTTTTTTAAATATACTGTTAGAAACGGAATGGTACTCCAAATATGTGGGTACTTTTTGTTTGCTCACACAGAAAGTAGATGTGGCAGTTTAAACTGCAGAAGGAAAAAAAAAAATTAAATCTAACGTTTAATCGAGCTCCAGAAAAAAAATGCTCTCTTGAAATAGTAAATAGCAATTATTTTTTAAACAAAAGATAACTAGAAAGGTAGGCTGAATAAACGAGTATTTTTTTAAAACTCCATTTAAATGCCCCTGCCAATTTATTTCAAAATTCAGAAAAAAAAAAAAAAATGAACCTTTGCCTACTAATTTGATAAACTGGGAAAAGCCCTGACAGGTGCAGACATTAGATGAATTTAAACTTTTTCGGAGCCTAAGCCCAACGATTTGAAATCAAAGGCCACAAGAGTCCACAAAATTTTGTGTCTTCAATAACCTGCCAATTTGATGCACTCATTAGACCAGCAGCAGAAAATTCTGTAAGTCTGTAACAGATATTTCAGGGGCAGAAAATAACCTGCAGGCAAACTATGTTACAATTCAAGTCATGTATTATCAATAATTAACATCTAGTAAAGTATTACTGTTACATACAATTTTCTAACTTGGTAAAATTTTTATTTAGAAATTTGTTGGATAAAATTGTGCTTACATGATCTGCACATATTTTCTTTTACTTTAAATGCATATAAGTGAATGTTTTTTCTCGGCAGATTGCCACTACTTCTTTGAGGTAGAAATATTCGCCTTATTTAATGACAGATTAAATAACATGAGAGTAAGGCCAATTTGTATCATTTTAGAAAAGTGGTGAGAATGAAACACTGTTTCTTGCGACCAACTGGTGAATTCTCCGATTGATTTTTTTCTGCACCTTGCTGGCAAAACTCGCATTTTTTTTTTCAATCTAATCAGACAAATTTTGTGATTTGTTTTTCCTGCGATTGACTTAAGAATTTTGTGGGTTCCCCCCCCCCCCCACAACTGACTGACAAATTTAGAGATTTTTTTTCACGCAAGCAATTGGTGAATTTTGAAACATTTTCCCGCAACCTATTGGTGAAATTTGTGAGTTGAAATATGCCAATGGCAAATTTATCCAAACCTAAAATAGGCAGGTGAATTTGCTGCTATATAAAAAAAACAGACAGGGCAGCTTTTTTGTACATTTTTACCAACCGCTTTTTACAGATTTTCTCTTTTGAACTGGGTAGCGAGATGCGTGTGCAGTATATGAGCAAAAGCTATTGGCTCAGACAGCATGAAAGTCACAGGGAAAAAAAATATATTAGCTTGCAACAAACAATCAAACTCTTCCGAATGAAAGGCGAAAGTGTGGCAGCGGCACTGCACCTGCCGACGAAGGAAAAAAAGCTGCAAACCAAAGGAAGTTCCATGGAAAAAAAACTGACATCCGTCTATCGCCTGTCTTGAACTTTCTGGTACCGGGCTCATTAGTATATACAGATACACTTTTGAAGATCATTCTTGCATAGTTGAGGAAAAGGTTTGTGAAATATTCCAACACAAGCCTGCCACATCTTATGTTATAATAAATAGGCTTACTGGGGGATGATGAGCAGTGGTTGGCGATCACATGCCTTTGATCAATGTGCATATTTTGAGACTTTTTGGCTATCATGCTGTACATATATGTTGTGACAAACCCAGAACAGCAGATTAATCATAGAGAAACCACATCACAAGTATCCATTTTCCTGCCTCCTGGATTTTTCCCATGGAATGCAGTCGATAACAAATGGTTTGTCGACCAACATCCAACCTCTCTGCCACTTGCTGTTAAGTTTGTTATCTCCTTCATCCAAAAATTCTTGCAATTCAACATCTTCAAATGTTTTCGGTTAACCTGAGGGTTCTTTGTCTTTCAAGTTGTCTTGCGTTGGGACATTGACACAGTAAGTTTTCACAAATATCCGACAGCTTTCACCAGTGCTTTTCTTTTGATTCAACAAAAAAAAAAGAACTATGTGCCAAAATTGCTCATTATTTGGCTCAAAACTTAACATGTTTACCACACACACACACACAAAAGACGCTAACTCAAAACCGGCTAAGCATCTATGGCGTCTTGAAAGGTCATAGCTACAAAATTACATAATAGATTAGACTGTGAACCAACCCTTGTTTCCAGCAGTATATTTTTCCCTAAATAGAGGTCTGTCTTTCAGGAGTGTCCATTATGGAAGTCTTATTGTACATAGATTTTTCCCCTGAAAAAATATTTTTACAGTCTGTTGAAAAATTGGGTTAACCTGAAACTAACCTGTAAGACTCAATACCCAACCTGAACCAATGAACTTCAACCCAACCCGCAGCAAAAAAGAAAAACCAATCAGAACCGCAATGGAAAAATTTAGTGCCGACCTGACCCATGGGTTGGGTGTGATTAAAAGTGGATAACCTGACTCCAGTGTCAATACATACTTTTCATAATTTGTAAACTAGAAATAACTTCTAATATCAAGAATATATGGTAAAATTTACAAAATCGAAATATTTTATATTCAATAAGCTTTAAATTTTTAATATCAAAATTGTTACAACAATCATTTAATAGATAGAATTGATATTAGCAATTAGCAAGATAAGATCAATTTAAATTTATATAGATTATTCCTAATTTATCATTCTTTTCAAATAATGCTGCTGATTTAAAAGATTGAAAATTTTGAACTATATAAAATTTTCTTAAAACATAATTTATTAAATTTTAAAATTATGCATGATCAATCCTTCTCCATCTACATATGGATGTCAGAATTTATGTTGAAAAAAAATTATTATAATCTAAAACCTAAAAGGAAATACAACTGTGCTCTGTGTCTGTTTCTAATAACTTTTTCTTTCTTTTTTTTTATAACTTCTTTTATCATGATAAATCAATGAATGGTTAAATTTATCATTAAATTAATTCAATGCTTTGTAAATAAAAAAAAAAAGAGAGAGAGAGAGAGAGAGAGAGAGAGAGAGAGAGAGAGAGAGAGGGGGGGAGGCCAGGGGGCTGTTTATGTTATAGGAGCATTAACAGGGTTCCCAGCAAAACATGTCTTGCAATTTCCCTGACTTTCCCTGACCAAATACAAAAAAATTCCATGACCAAACGAGCATACACAAAATCTGCTTTAACGCTCTAAGCGTGTGGAACGTAATATTCCATTCACTAAGCTCCAGGTTTCACTGCAATATATGCAATGTTTAAGATAATATAATTCTATAGATTTAATGAATTTTCAAAACATTGAAGAATGATTAATACCCTCAAGGGTTACATTCATATTTGTAATTAAGTTTTATTTATAATGCTGAAAGAATCATTTTTTTAGCATTTAAAACAAAATGCAGAGAAAACATTACAATTTTACCCTTTTTCAAAATGCTCAGAGGGTTAAATAACACAAAATAACAAGCAGCATAAAACGAAAAATCAAAATTTTTTATCGTTCCCAGGAGAAAATTCAAGCACTTTTCAAGAAAAGTGCAAAATGAAATTCTATAAAATACAGGGTGTCCCAAAAGTCTCCGTACAACTTCAAAATTTTATTACAAAAAGGCCTACAGCAAAAATAATTACAACAGTGCATAGAGTAACTTAAAAAGTTTTTTTCTACTACCTTAGTAAACTTCAAAATGAGATCCTTTCGTAGCACGAAGAATATCAAGACGATATTCCAATTCCATCCACGTGCGTTTCAGCATGCTAACATCAACAGTAGTTACACCTGTTTGATGAAATCCGAACAAAAGTGAATAGTCTCATGGAATTTAAACAAGAGATCCAAACAGCAGTAGCTACTGTTGATGTTAGCAGGAAAAACGTTCGTGGATTGAATTACTGCGGTTGGGATCTCTTATTTCAATTCCATGAGACTATTCACTTTTGTTCGGATTTCATCAAACAGTTGTAACTACTGTTGATGTTACCATGCTGAAACGCACGTGGATGAAATTGGAATATAGACTTGATATTCTTCGTGCAACGAAAGGATCTCATGTACAAGTATACTAAGGTACTAGAAAAAAACTTTTTAAGTTACTCTATGTACTGTTGTAATTATTTTTGCTGTAGGCCTATTATTTTTTTGTAATAATTTTTTAAAGTTGTACGGAGACTTTTGGGACACCCTATACTATAATGCAAAAAAAACTTCCATCTTTTCAAAGGAATGCCATACAACAAAGCCCAGAATGTGAAATGTCTCAAAAATGTAGAAAACTTTTGTCCATATTATGGTTTTTCTGCATTGCATTAGAAGGAATTTCTCGATATTAAAACCGACAAGAGTCTAGAGATTTTTCAGAGGTACCATGTAACGAGAGATAGTTACACTTTTCTGAAAAAGAAATTATTTCAAATAATTTTTCCCCCCATACCTTTCCATGACTTTTTAGCAAATATTTGTAAATTCCCTGACTTTACCTATACAGGGTTCCCAGCAAAACATGTCTGGCAATTTCCCTGACTTTCCATGATTTTCCCTGACCAAATCCAAGAAAATTCCATGACCCCAGTGACAGAACTATCTTCAGGTGTCTGCAACGCTAATAATGTTTTCAAAAATAGTCTGCAATACATCATATAAATCTATTCTTGCTGCTGTTGTAGTTGTAGTGCTAATTAATTCAGGCATCAGCATTTATCAGCCTTTCTGAGTAAAAATAAAACTGAAATTCACAGCAAATATTCTGAAAGGTTACAGCAGAGGGGGAAGGGAAAATATCCCCTCTTGGGAATAATTATTCTTGTTGCAGGTCGGATTAACTCTGCTTTTGATTCGAGTCTATTTCAGGCTGAGTGTAGATTCATGCAAATTGGGTTCAGGTTAACCCGATTTTTCAAAAGTTAGTTCAGTATGTTGTTTCACATTAAAAACTATGCCTATATTAATAAGCATAGAACTTTGTTTATCCGTTGTTTTCTAAAAGAATGCTGCATCTTTTCTGGGACTATTTCACAAAATTCACGTTTTTTTTGTGAATTAGCATTTTTCCCCCACGATTCTTTGACGAAACTAGCATTTTTTCTGCGGCCATTTGACGAAATTTGCGTTTTCTCTGTGGCCCTTTGATGGAATTCGCATTTTTTCCACGATTCTTCAACGAAACTCATGGGGTTTTTTTTTTTCAGTCTTTTGACAAAAATCAAGTTTTTCCGCAGCCCTTTGATGAAAGTTGCGTTTTTATCGCTATCTGTCAACGAAATTAGACTTTTTTTTCTTTAGCCTTTGGACAAATTTCGCGTTTTTTTTTGCGATCCTTCGATGAAATTTACCGTGTTTTCAAGATCCTTCAACGAAATTTTCTGTTTTTTGAGATCCTTTGACGAAATTTGCCAATTTTTTTGGCAATCCTTCGACGAAATTTGCTGATTTTTTGGCAGAACTCTCCATTTTTTCGCGATCAGACGACGAAATTGACCGTTTTTCGTGATTCTTCGATGAAATTAACAGTTTTTTCCACAATCCTTTGACGAAGTTGCCATTTTCTCCACAGCCCTTCGACAAAATTCTCATTTTCCCGCGATCCTTCAACGAAAGTCATGTTTTTTTCACGATCTTTTGACAAAATTCACGTTTTTTGATGGCCTTTTGACTAAATTTGCATTTTCTTCGCAATCTCAACGAAATTTGTCATTTTTCGCGATCTTTAAAGGAATGAATTTCGCGTTTTCTCCGCGATCCTTTGACAAAATTTGCAGTATTTTCGCGATCCTTCGACGAAATTTGTCATTTTTTCGGCAAATGTACGAGCTATAGCACGTCCTCGGCATCGCTGTATGTTTTTAGTCTGCATGTGACCTAAAGAGTCTGCGACGCCCATCGCAGTGTCGTGTACATTCTGCCACGGGGTCCATGACCAAACGGGCATACACAAAATCTGCTTTAAATAACACAAAATAACAAGCAACATAAAAAAAATAAAATCAGAATTTTTTATCGTAATAACAGGGTTTACTCTTTTACCAGGAGAAAATTCAAGCACTTTTCAAGAAAATTGCAAAATGAAATTCTATAAAACATTATAATTAAAAAAAAAAAAAACATCTTTGCCAGTTTTCAAATGAATGCCATCGAGATACAACAAAGTCTAGAATGTGAAATGTCATGAAAAAGTCTAAAAAATGTAGAAAACTTTTGTACATATTATGGTTTTTCTGCACTGCATTTGAATGAATTTCTCGATCTGGAAACCGACAAGAGTCGAGAGATTTTTCAGGGCCACCATGTAGCGAGAAACATAACACTTTTCTGAAAAAGAAATGATTTCAATTAAAAAAAAAACCTTCTTCCCCAGCCCTTTCCATGACTTTTTAGGAAATATTTGTAAATTCCCTGACTTTTCCTACATATTTTTTAATTTCCATGACTTTCCCTGACTACTTTGAAATTCCCTGACTTTCCATGTCGCTGGGAACCCTGCTATATATTTAAAAATTTCCTTGACTTTCCCTGACTACTTTGAAATTCCCTGACTTTCCAGATTTTCCAGGTCGCTGGGAACCCTGATTAAAGTAGCATTTCTAGTCCCACCCCCTAAAAAAAAAATTTAGATTGTAGTTATGTTAATAAATCTAGCTTTTAGAAGTTTTCTAGCAGATTTATATCAAAGTGCAAGCCTGGTGCATGCACTCTTCTTTTGTAGGTGAATACATATTATTCAACAGGTTATGACTGAATAACAATTGTTGATGGCAACTCCACTACAACATGCAATTTCAAATTTTTGATTTGATCGCCATGATCTAGAAGAAAGTAATGAATTTAATGTTGACTTTAAAACCAAAGGACAGCTGTGCGAGCATTTAAAAAAGACTTTTTTTAAATAGGCAACACTTGCATCCTGTTCAAAAGGTACATTTTGAACTGCTTTGTTTTACAGCCCCAATTCATGAATAGAAATTCTCGATATTTTCCCACGACAGATTGAAGAATTTCTCAATATTTTACTGTAACCGATCGACAAATTGAGAAATTTAATATTTTCCCCTTGATTGACTAACGACTTTCGTGATTTTTTCCATTGACCGGTCGATGAATTTCAGCATTTTTTCTGATGATGCTCAGTCATTCTTTTCCGTAACTAGCTAAAAATAGTCATGATTTTTTCCAACAATCGACTGATGAATATTGCAATTTTCTTAAATGAAGGATTGAAGAATTTCACGATCGTCCCTGATTAACTCGGGAATTTCGAGATTTTTCCCGCAACCAATTGAAGAATTTCGCACTATGTTTGAGATTTTTTTCCTTCAATTAACTGACAAATTGTGATTTTTCATGCAACCAACTGACGACTTTTGCAATATTTTTTATATTTTCCCTTGAACGGCTGGCAAATTTAGAAATTTTTTCTCAACCAATTGATGAATTTTACAACCCCCCCCCCCCCCCGCTTTGCTGTGCCTGGATCGAAGTTTTTCAGTTTTTTTTTTTTTTTTTAACCCACGACTGATTAACAAATTGAGATATTCTTCTATTGACTGGCAAAAATTTCAGCTTTTTCTTGCGACTGATTAGCAAAGCAGGGATTTTTTCATGACGGATCGATGAATTTCATTTTCTCAGCAACCACAAAGCATATTCTGCTTTAGTGTCATTAGCTATCAAGGGTCGATCCAGGAAAAATTTGGGGCCTATTTAGGGCACCTTCACAAAAATCTATTTAATAAAACAGCCCCCTTCACAAAAATCTATTTGGTAAAATTTCACAAAATTCTTCACAAAATTCTTTATAATAAAACACACCCCTTCACAAAATTCCTTTACTAAAATAGGTCATTTCACAAAATCCTCCATAACAACTTACTATTTATTAATTATTTATTATTTTGTGATTTTTAAAATGTGCAATTTGTAAACAAGTTCACCAGAAAGGATTTAAAAAAGTTTTTGTTTATAAATGCTTGGTTCGAATTTGACTCACCGGATTTCAACTTTTATCACAAAATGTTATTTTTCACAAAAATAACCTTTACTTTTCACCAAATGGGCCCCCAAGAAAAAAAACCTGCATCTACCCCTGGCTATATTACATTTACATTATCTAATGGAGAAAAATTATTTAAAAATAAAAACTTTGAAATAAATAAAAATGAACTAATGAATCATAGTTTGTTTCCATAGCATTGTAGAAAAAATAATGCAAAAATTATTTCAAAGAATTTTTTATTAGAGGGTAAACAATTCTTTTTTCAATCTATATTCTGTACACTTAAATTATATATTACTATTAAAAAAACAAAAGCTGATTTATTGATATTGGCATCGTAATAAAATATGTTCATAAACATATCCAAGAACTTGTGTCTATGAGAGGAAAGGGTTCCTACTTGTGTCTATATGTAAATACATTTTTCTAATACATTTGGAAAATTAACAAAATATAATACTATATAATATAATACAGAGGAGGGGGGGTGATGTGCTACATAAAGCCCATATTTTGTCACTATAAATAAAAAAATGGTTTCCAAAGGTAAAATCTGTGTTAAATCGTGATTTAGCACTTAATCCTGCTTTATGATGGATAATGATAAATCGATTTCAGAAATTTTGATATTGAGCAGTCCGAACTACTACTCTGTATGTGTGCTACTCAGCAAAAGTCATACTCTGTACACCACTATGTTTACTTAACAGCAGAATTCCCACAAAACCTTATTTCTAACAAACAATTACTTACCAGACCATTGCTACGAAAACTCCAGAATCGGGAACTTTTCTTTCATGTCATCTTCAGTCCTTTCCCATAGCCAGACTGAAGTCCACACAGAATTGGTTTACTCGACCCAATGCAAGACATTCCAAGCAAATTTGGACCACTACCTGTTTGGATTTGCAAAATTTTTGTATTATCTGAAATTCCAATACAGACAGAATAATAGAGATAAAGCAAAAGATTTATTAGAAAAAATGAGTTAGTGTTTCTTTTTACATATTTTTTCAAAGTAAGACAATAACACACATAAGAGGAATTTTTACTTTTAGGTAGAATTCGTAAGAAATACTACTTATTACATTCTCCCCTATGTTAGAATTTCTGGAAACTTTTTGCAGATCTATGCCGATTATGACTCCCAGAACCCAAAACCACACCCAGTTCAGAACTTTATCTATTTATCTATATTACTTTTTTATGGACACAATAACTTCAATAATTCTGCACAAATCTCTTTTAAACTAAACTGATACATAAAATCAAGGGGCATAAAATCTCGGTCAAGTTCGTTAATGGGCAAAATCGAACTGGGGGGGGGGGGGGGAGTGGAAGGCTTTTATGAAAACAAAAAACCCCATAACTTCTTAAAAATGATACGTGTTGAATCATTTAAAGTTATTATTCCTTCTAGGAAAAAGGCCGAAAATTATTTATGTATAACAGATTTCTTATACCATTAAAAATGACTTCAAGGAAACTTTGTCAATTCACAAGATATCAAATCTGCTTAAATTTATTAAATCTTCATCCTTTTAATATTATCTACAACTTTTATAGTGACAAGTTTTTTATAAAACCAACCCTTACAGCAAAAAAATAAATAAATAAATAAATAAAATAAAAAAAATTAAATAAAATTAAAAAAAAAAAAAAAAAAGAATTCCTGCCGAATCCGGCTACAAACACTTGTTGATTTCGAACTGGGCGGTCCCAACTGCCGCATAATGTCATTTCTTCTGCAATTCCCAATAAACAGGCGCTCCACAGTCTGCGTCATCAAAATCTACCTGTGCCTGTAGGCCGAACCGTCAGGGACTTTTAATATTTGGATTAGCAGTAAAGGGTAAAATAAGGACCAGCCACCGGCCACAAAATGGAAAAAAAGTGGCTATTAAAATATTGTCTGTCAGTCACCTTATGGCCATTTTTCTAGAATTAAAGAGTAAAATTTTTTTGCATTTCATGGCTAAACTTTGGGATCTGCCTGCAGTCAGCCATCTTGTTTTTTAAAACAAAACATTTTAACTTTTATTATTAAATATAAATAAATTAGTCAATATAATTATATGACTAATATAATTTTTAAATGAAATTTATACTAGTCAAACATAAATAAATTAGTTTTTAATTGACACATGTACAATGGGATCTGCAAAAAAAAAAAAAAAAAAAAAAAAAAAACATGTGGTAGACAATTTTTTTTTTTAATTTGCTGGTAAAAAACCTTTGCACTAAGTTGCAATATCAAATTTCAACACCAGTAACTTAATACAAGCATAACATCTAGGAAATTATGCCATTTAAGAACCAGGATCATTAAAAGAAAAAATATACCTAAAGTTTGATTTTTACAGATAAAAAAATAATAAACAGTGTGCGAGTTTAAAGCATCATAGCTATAGCTTTCAGTCATTTGTCACAATACATAAGCAGCATTTTTGCATAATTTAGCTTTTGTTTCTATTTTGTACCTTTCATATGACTGATAAAAATCTATTTTCTAATTTAATGGGATTATTTTGTTTTCATTATAAAGTGGGTGTACTCCAACAATTAAAATCACTTAGAATTGTAAAAATACTGCCCCCCCCCCACACACACTCTCTCTCTAAAAGAATAAGATATAACTAAATAAAACCAAACTTATTTTTAGTACACGAGTGAAAATTTTAAAACATTTACTGTTCTACTATCTACCTACCACATTTATAAAAAAAAAACAATCATAGAGCCATTGAAAAGCACATAATAAATATGGATTTGGATCAAAGAATTTTTAATTGACACATGTACAATGGGCTCTGCAAATAAAACAACATTTGGTAGACAAAAAAAAATTATTTGCTGGTAAAAAACCTTTGCACTGAGTTGCAATATCAAATTTCAACACCAATAACTTAATACAAGTATAACATCTAGGAAATTATGCCATTTAAGAACCAGGATCATTAAAAGAAAAAAAATACCTAAAGTTTGATTTTTTTTTTTTTTTAACAGATAATAAAATAAACAGTGTGCGAGTTTAAAGCATCATAGCTGTGGCTTTCAGTCATTTGTCACAATACATAAGCAGCATTTTTGCATAATTTATCTTTTGTTTTTATGTTGTAACTTTCATATGACTGATAAAAATTTATTTTCTAATTTAACGTGACCATTTTGTTTTCATTATAAAGTAGGTGTACTCCATCAATTAAAATCACTTAGAATTGTACAAATACTGCCCCCCCCCCCCACACACACACTCTCTAAAAGAATAAGATATAACTAAATAAAACCAAACTTATTTTTAGTACACGACACACAAGTGAAAATTTTAAAACATTTACTGTTCTTTCTATCTACCTACTACATTTATAAAAAAACAAACAATCATACAGCCATTGAAAAGCACATAATTAGTATGGATTTGGGTCAATAAATTTTAATTGACACATGTATTACACAATGTTATACAGTAGACACTTTGTGAGTTAGGCTTTTCTGAATTTATTATTATTATTTTTTTTTATTCCAATGACATTCTTTCATTTATTTATGGTTTGGCAAGTTTTTAAGTAATTCACAACTTAAAGAAAGTAAAATGAAACTTGGTTGAATCTTTTCAAATAAAAATAAAATAAGTATATTTAACTGTGTAAGGAATAAAATCAACAAGCACATGCATACTGCATGACAGATTTTGTAATTTTTGAACAGATGCCTTTCACTCATGCACCAATGTTTGGTGACATTTTGATTGATGCACTGAGTTGCAATATCAAATTTCAACACCAATAACTTAATACAAGCATAACATCTAGGAAATTATGCCATTTAAGAACCAGGATCATTAAAGGAAAAAAAATACCTAATTTTTTTTTTTTTTTTTTAAACAGATAAAAAAGTAATAAACAGTGTGCGAGATTAAATCATTATAGCTGTAGTTTTCAGTCATTTGTCACGATACATAAGCAGCATTTTTGCATAATTTAGCTTTTGTTTTTATGTTGTAACTTTCATATGACTGATAAAAAATTTATTTTCTAATTTAATGGGACCATTTTGTTTTCATTATAAAGTAGGTGTACTCCATCAATTAAAATCACTTAGAATTGTACAAGTACTGCCCCCCACGCACACACATACACACACTCTCTCTAAAAGTATAAGATATAACAAAACAAAACCAAACTTATTTTTAGTACACGAGTAAAAAATTTTAAAACATTTACTGTTCTACTATCTACCTACTACATTTATAAAAAAAAACCAATCATACAGCCATTGAAAAGCACATACGTATGGATTTGGATCAAAGAATTTTTAATTGACACATGTACAATGGGCTCTGCAAATAAAACAACATTTGGTAGACAAAAAAAAAATTATTTGCTGGTAAAAAACCTTTGCACTGAGTTGCAATATCAAATTTCAACACCGTCAGTAACTAAATACAAGCATAACATCTAGGAAATTATGCCATTTAAGAACCAGGATCATTAAAGGAAAAAATATACCTAAAAATTGATATATATATATATATATATATATATATTTTACAGATAAAAAAATAATAAACAGTGTACGAGTTTAAAGCATTATAGCTATAGCTTTCAGTCATTTGTCACAATACACAAGCAGCATTTTTGCATAATTTAGCTTTTGTTTTTATTTTGTACCTTTCATATGACTGATAAAAATCTATTTTCTAATTTAATGTGATCATTTTGTTTTCATTATAAAGTGGGTGTACTCCAACAATTAAAATCACCTAGAATTGTACAAATACTGCCGCCCCCCCCCCACACACACACACACTCTCTCTCTAAAAGAATAAGATATAACTAAATAAAACTAAACTTACTTTTAGTACACGAGTGAAAATTTTAAAACATTTACTGTTCTACTATCTACCTAGTTTACATTTATAAAAAAAACCAATCATACAGCCATTGAAAAGCTCATAATAAATATGGATTTGAATCAAAGAATTTTTAATTGACATGTACAATGGGCTCGCAAATAAAACAACATTTGGTAGACAAAAAAAAAATTATTTGCTGGTAAAAAACCTTTGTACTGAGTTGCAATATCAAATTTCAACACCAATACCTTAATAAAAGCATAACATCTAGGAAATTATGCCATTTAAGAACCAGGATCATTAAAAGGAAAAAAAATAGCTAAAGTTTGATATTTCTTTTTTTTTTTTAATCAGATAAAATAATAAACAGTGTGCGAGTTTAAAGCATCATACGTGTGGCTTTCAGTCATTTGTCACAATACATAAGCAGCATTTTTGCATAATTTAGATTTTGTTTTTATGTTGTAACTTTCATATGACTGATAAAAATTTATGTTCTAATTTAATTTGACCATTTTGTTTTCATTATAAAGTGAGTGAACTCCAACAATTAAAGTCGGTTGGAATTGTACAAGTACTCTCCCCCCCCCCCCACAAACTCTCTCTAAAATTATAAGATATAACTAAATAAAACCAAACTTATTTTTAGTACACGAGTGAAAAATTTAAAACATTTACTGTTCTACTATCTACCCACTACATTTATAAAAAAAACCAATCCTACAGCCATTGAAAAGCACAAAGAAATTTTAATTGACAGATGTACAATGGGCTCTGCAAATAAAACAAAATTTGATAGATAAAAAAATTTTTATTTGCTGGTAAACCTTTGCCTCCCCCCCCCCCCATTTTTTTAAATAAATTGATTCTGGAAGAATACTATTTAGTGCAGTATTGACATATCATGAATAATTTTAATTTAGTTAATGAATAAAAAATTAATAAATACACTATGATAATAGGATAACAAGTATTTTGGTTGCAACTGGCGAACGCATTTATCCAGTTCTGTTTATAATGCATATTAAAAATGTTCATAAATAATCATCAGCAGTAAATATTGCTGAAAATGAAAACTATAAGCTTTAGCTTTACTGATTCAAACTGAACATACATTACATTCGGAAATAATGAAAAATTCTACACGACTGCAAAAAATTTATTAAATGCAGTTTTGTGGTAAGTTTTTATAAAACTTACATAAAATTTGACAGGTTTAAGTTTTGTAGAGGACCTTAGACTATGTTTACATCACGGCAATTAGGATAAATGCGAAATATGAATAACAACAAATAATTATAAATCGCATCACTCCGCCTGTCAGAAATTTCATTTGCCAATCGAGAATATATTAATATAATTCCTTACCCCTCATGTGATCAGAATAAACTGTTGCAATATTTAAATGGGTAATATTATTAGAGGTATTGATAATATTTTAATACTTCCCGGTTTCTAAAAAAAAATAGGCTAAGCTCCATGATGTTACAAAAATATTTCAGTTTCAAAACAAATTCATCCGGAAATATATACGCAATGTAAATACAAAGAACATATACATTTGCTAATTTGATTTGAAAAAGAAAATAATTTTCATAATAACATGTAGCTTCTTTACAATAGCGCGAAGCATGTATAAAAAAAAAATTATGTAAAACTTAGAACCACGTGAAAAATTTTTAGATGTGTGTTTTTTATACATAATTTATTTTAAAAACATTAGAATTTAAACATAAATATATGACTCGAAGTAATAGAATCAAGAAGAATAAAATAGGGGGTACTCACATATTTCCAAGTGGATTGAAGTGTAGATTATTTGATGCTTGAACTTGAATATGAACAGTCGATAACACTAATGGCGGCTGTTGCTTTTCCATTCCGCGCCATGTCAACATTTCCATCCGGGTACTATCAGGTCTCAACTTGTCAACCAATCAGATGGCGCTTCGCAGAAAAAGTACGTATTCTTCCAAATTTCACTGTGATTGGATATCGGTTGGTGATCTATTTACCGTGAATATACGATTAACGAGTTTTCATCGGGAAAACTGATCAGAATGATATTTTTTTCCGATGAAATTTTACTCATCGAAAACCGGTTCTCAAATACTGCTCGAAACGATATGCTCGTATTATTACAAGAGCAAATTTCGATGAATTGATGAAAGGCCGAGCAAAATTCGATGAGGCAATGCTACTAGGGTAGTAATTTAATTAAAGTTTCTGAGCAGCAGGAAAAATACCGTGAAAAGACAGCTGTTGATAAAAATTTTAAAATAGGAGATCTTGTGTGGTTATTTACACCCACAGTCGCCCCTGGTAATACAAAAAAATTAAGCAAGCAAAATAATGGTCCTTTTACTATAATTGAGAAGCTAAATGAGGTTAATTTTAAAATAGCGCTAGTTGCTAATCCCAAAAATTGTCAGGTTGTCCATGTTGACAGGTTGTCTTCCTTCAAAGACAGACTCCCCATCTGGTCCAGTGAACCAAAACAAACAATTGGCCTGGGATCGACTGAAAACGTGACCATCGATTCACCACACCAACCGCGCGATTCTCCTCCTGTACGCAGATGCAAGCGTAACCGATTCATTCCCTGGGCACCATATGATAGTAACCGCGCACCAGCAGTAGTGAACGTCAACAATAGCGAAACTCCGGTAGCGCCAGAAGTGGAGGAAACAGACAGCGACGCGACTGAAATCATAAATTCCTCTCCCCCACCTCCCATTTCTCCGGAGGTTGCAGCGGCAGAGAATAACGAGATGTGCGTAAATAAAAATTTAGCAACGGCAGAAGGCAGCGAGATGCGCGTAGGTAAAAATTCAGCCACGGCAGAAAGCAGTTCAGCTGCTGCGCACAGCGATTCGCGCAGGTCTCGTTCATCGATTCGTCCAGCTGCTAAATCGAATAGAAGTAGTCGTTCAATATCGATTTCTAGAACCGACTATTCGCTACGGGATAGAAGAGACCGTCCGAGTTATAAATACTAACTATTTTTTTTCGTTATTCAGGCATTTTTATCAATTTTACCTTGTTTATTTGTATTTATTTATAGTTTAGTTAATGTGTATGTATATTTAATTATTTTCTTGGGCATTTTAAAACGGAACTTAGTTTTTCTAGCGTATTAAAGGTTTGTTTTGGTTGTGTTTTGATACTTTCATGTAGGCATTTTTAACCCTTTTTATGCTTATACTTAAGGTTTTTGTCTGTTTTATGGTAGATTATGTGGTATATACCCGTCCACACCCAGTTTTCGTAGATTTTGGGTGTATTTTTGCAAAAAAAAAAAAAAAAAAAAACGAATGTAATTTTTGTTACTTTAAATTTTTTTTAGGAGGGTATGTTTGGTTACCCTTTTGCCAAAATTGTTCTGCGTTTTCCTTTTTTAAATGCATCTGTGTTTTGTATATAATCTTTTAAGTGTGGGTTTACTTTAATTAATGCACTTTAATCAGATGGATTTATTATTTACTATGCAATTTGTGGGTTTATTTGAACTTTTAACTTTAAGGAGTGTGGACCCTTTTTCTTTTTCTTGTACATACTGTCTCATGTACATGCCTATATGTTGTTGTGTGTGGCTAAAAGTGCTAAAATTAACTATTTTCTTTATTCTACTTCCTATTTTTGTGGAATGTGTGTTTTCCTTCCTGGTGACATACGTCACCACCCTTCTTTTTAAGTTTTGGTGGAATGTTTTCCCTGTAGTGCCCAAGGGGCCCGAAACTGCTTGTGCTATAAGTAGCACAGAGGCAGAGATACTCTTTCCCATGCACATTACTTGTAAGTGCATTTGTAAAATCTACATAGTGAACCGAATCATTGGACTTTTCTCAAAAACAACATGGCTTCTTGTAGAAAAATGTTATAAATGTGTGCGTAACTCCCTACCATGGTCTGTGATACCATAATATGTGTCTTACAGATGTATATGTATATATTTTTTTTTGTGTGTCACCAGTTGCTCTTGTGTATTTTTGTATAATAGAATTAATATGTGTTTTACAAATTTCATTGACATTTACAGTGTTGTAACTATGATATTACTAGTACTTATTTACATTAATAGATAGTGTTGTAATATACTGTGATGCCAATTATTGAAGTTATGTATATAAGCAGTATAATGACAATTAATCAGTGGGCACTTCTCTTCTTTTTCGGCTAATTTTTTTTTTCTCAAAATTCAATTTATGTATTATTTACAGTTCTGTTACCAGAAATTTCAGGTAGGATGCAGTTATGCGTAGGAATGACAGTAGTAGGGAAATGAGGTTTCACAGTCAGGTGGAACATGTGTTCTTTTACAGGTGCAGAGAATATCTTGGTCATTTTAGTGGTAAAATCAGCCTTGTGGTCCCTCCTCTGGTAGTACTCTTTTATGGTCATGTTTCAGGTAATATTTTAGGTAATGGTTTCTACGGATGTGCGAGCTCTGGTTGTATATATCCGGAATATATTGTCAGGGTGGTATTTCAGCGGTGAACTCTCTGGATCACGTCCCGGATCGATGTATGATCTGTGTTTGTGGGTCAGTTTTTTCAGTGTTGAGGTCCCAGCATGCCATGTGGTACCCAGTTACCTTTCAAAAAAAAATAATTTGTTTTCTCAAAAAAATTTTTTTTAATTAGCCGGGGGGAGCAATCTTGTTACGGTTGGTTTCAACCAATTTTTTTTTAATCTACATTAATTATTTAAATCACTTTCTCTACATTTATTTAAAAGCACTCTTTTTTCTTCTGTTTCTAATAAAAATTTAAATAAATAAAAGTAATTGTAATAATAATAATAAAATCAGTTTTTATTTTTTCTTCTTTCTTTTTCTTTTTGCAAAGTAAATTCAACGTTTATAGTCTAGCTTTGCTTCCTGTTTTCAAATACGAAAGATAAATAGCAGGGAGGGAGGTTTCTCAGTAAAAGACCACACATAGTGTATTGGGCAGTCGTGTACGTTTTCTCCCATACCCTTGAATCATGTGTTGTAGTCACCTAGTCTAGTTTTGGTTAAAAGAAAGACCGTCCGCCCTGTATAGGAATTACGTTATCTTATGAGTGTACTATATACGCAATTAGGCTTTGTAAGCTTACGACAGGCTTCAATGGGCTCTGCTATCAGGCGGATAGCTGGCGCCCAGGTCAACAGAGGCTCACAGGACCCCCTTCAGCACACGCCATGGGGGTGAAACATGGCTGCCTTCCCCCATGAAGCGGCTGGCAGGGTGGAACGACAGGCTGGTGCCTTCAAGGAGAGTCCATTTTCCCTTTTGTTTCCATTCCCGTACCCCTGGCGGAGTGGATCGGTCCCGTTTTTCAAGCAGCGCGGGAGAATGAATGTTTACAGTAGTTTTTTGCTTGGCCGTGATACTTGTCGTTTGGCTCGTAAAAAAAAAAAAAAAAAAAAATTACGAATTATCACTTGGCTCGTAAACTGACTTGTTACTCGTTGCTTTTGATCGGAGTGTTGTGGTTGTGGATCTTGAACGGCTTGTGTACGAGTACCAGTGTTTTATGACGGTACTTAGAATGAAGCAGATTACTTATTGCTATGACTACCAATTTTTAGTAAATGAATACTCGAGTAACGTATTACTTGGAGTGAGACCCTCTACTTACTGTCTTGACTTCTAAACTATGGAGTTGTTGATATTTCTAATGGGTTGTTAATTTCAATACGGTCAGTGCAGCAACGAAAGAAGAGTGGGGTTTCGCCTGCGAGGAACGCGCGATGTTTTTAAAACCCCAGTCGGCGGGTTATACCCTTTCTATCGAAATCGTTGGAGAATAGCAATCTTCAAAACAGACAAATAGGTTTGTGAAGCAAGTCGCAAATCCTTTTTTTTTATATACTGCTAAGATTAAAGATGAGGTATTGAAGTAAAATTCGACTGAATATATATTGTCTCATGAATTGATATCCTCAAAGATGTGCCTGCCATTAGTATCATACTCATATTAAAAACTCATTACTGTAGACAGTGAGCCATTTTGGAGTGTTTCAAAAGAAAAAAAAAGTTAGTGAATCTTCGTCGGATTGTCGACGTAATTGGCCACGGGTTGACAGACTATGTTGATGAGTTAAACAAATCAAATTGGGACTCCTCTAAGATGTGCCTGCTATGAATATCAGATTCCTAATATATATTTGTAAGTAATACAACTTCCTGAGTTGATTTCATTTTTTTTTTTTATTATTGATGTTTTATATATATGTATATATATATATCCAAAGAGTATACTTTAAGTGTGTTATTTCCATAAACTCAATAGGTTGCTTATTTGTGTTATTAAGCTTGGAAGAAATGTTTTGATAAAGTTTAGAATCACATTATTTTATTGAAAATAATTAATACCTAATTTTTATAGAGTTGATCATCCTTCTAATTCTGATATTATTCTAGTTTTGAGAACCTTAATATTTGACTTAAAGATACTTAATAATCAACATTGATCAACTTATATTGTTTGTCACCATAGTTATATTTCTTTTTGAGAATTACACTGTTTTTATAAATTTTAATTATTCAAATAAAGACTGTTTTCTCTTATTCTCAAATATAGTATGTTTTTTTTATATGATCTTTATTTAGTATTCTTATATCTACAGCAATCCTATAAGTGAGGATTGACCACTCAATTACTGTGAGTAAGATTATGAAAGCTATGATCTTACTAAATTAATATTTTTTTTTAATTTCTTAAATTTTAAATTCATAGTAATAATTTATTTGAAAATTAATTGAGGCTTACGTTAGGTTATTAGATGTAATTATTGTTCCTATCTCAGTAATGGATATACTGATAATTGATGCTAAAATAAAATTAAGTCTAATTTCTTAATTGATTAATCTAAATTTTATTTATCCTTTCTTTGAAGTATTATTCAAAACAAACAACAAAATGGTTGTTTTTTAACAAAAAAAAAAAAAAGTTTTTCAGTTATTATATAGCCACTATACGATTCCTGGTTAACCGATCTGATCTTGTTCGCAATCTCCATAGTTGTTCTAAAATTTTGTACATCATCATATCCCTATTCTATTAACGGATTTAACTCCTTCTCCTTTTGGTCCTCATATTGGAGGAATTTCAGGTTATCTGCATTTTTCCAAATTATATGATGATTACACTTTTGTTAATTTAATGTGTATGGAGATTTGAGCTTGATCGGGTTGGAGTGGAGTTGGGTGTTCTTTATGCAATCCAGTATGCTACTTGATTTAGAAATCTGTTGCCCCTTACTACACTTAATACTGTCTTAAAATAATGAGTTCAAAATTATCATTGTTATATTAACCTATGCGGATTTTTAAGTTTTGATATTTTGTTTAGTTTAATATAATTTGCTCCCTTTTCCATGGCAACAGATTTCAGTGGAGCTAATCAGGGTATACTTATTTTTTTTTTAAATATTTAATTGTCAAGTGAAGATTGAGTAATAAATGTGCTTTTTTAAGTTTAAGTAAGTTGTGTTTTAGAAAGAACCCCAAAACCCACAACACTAGCTTAACGGGTTAGTACTTGGGTGCGGGGCGGAAATCGCCTGATCACAGCATGCCTGTGATCCACCTGACTATAGATTTGTTCACATCGCTGCTGTGCTTGATCTCTTGTGATTTGCTACCGTTATCTTTGTTTGCCGGTTCAAGGTTTCTGTTTAACTTTGTTGAATTGAAAGATTTAATAGGTCTCGTAATTTAGAACCTTGATCAGGTGACGAGACCCTCACCTGACTAGGCACCCCCAGAGGTATTATTCACAGGTAACTTGGAGGGCTTTGCACCCACTATTTTGTAACAGACATTTAAACCATAATGAACTAGTCGGATGTGCCAATCATAAAATTTTCTTCTATCTCACACAGGTTTCGCATACACTAAAAATAATCAGCACCGATCTATATCAAGGTCTAACTGAATGTAAAGTTTTATTATTTTCCGTGCATTAGTTTTTGAGATATGCCTATTGCTAAAATCGTGTAAATCCTGCAAAATGTAGCATAGCTGCGGCACATGTTGGCAGATTTAGATCAAAGCATAATCAACAGCAACTTATATGTCAACATCTAACTCGATCTGAAATTTCATGAAATTCCGTGCATTAGTTCTTGAGATATAGCTATCTTAAAAATCGTTAAAAAAGTGGTATAACAGCACCACCTGTTGGGATATCTACACCAAAACGTAATCAGCGTCTGTTTATGTCAAGGTCTAACTGAATCTGAAGTTTGGTAAAAATAAGTGCATTAGTTCTTGAATCGAGAAAAAACGAGAAAAATGCAGCACAGCAGCGCCACCTTTTGGGTGATTTTCACCAAAAACTAATCAGCACCAATTTATATCAGGAACTAACTGAATATAAAGTTTTATTAAATTTCGTGCATTATTTCTTGAGACAGTGCGCCCAAAAAATTTTTGTCACATACAGACAGACAGACATTTTCTAAAAACAGTCAAATCGTGTTCAGGACCTTCTAAAACGTATAAATCCGTCGAATACCGGAAGTCGAAAATTTTCATGAATCCAATACTTTCTTCTTATAAAGATAGATGAAAGTAAAAATCATGCATCAGGCGTGGATTATGAAACACTTTTCAACACAATGAGAATATTTTTTTAGAATTTTCAGTTTTTCATACAATGTAATGAGATAGCTAACTCAGCAAATTAAAAAACACATAACTCAGTAAAAAACCCTTTTCAGCAATTTCTATCCATGTCCCGAAATGTGTGCCAATTCTTTTGTGCAGCCCTGTATATGATCTTTAAAGTTTATACACACCACGTAATACACTGAAAATTAGATACATTTAAAAATGCATATCACAGCAAAAAAAGCAGCTCTCCAGTAATTATCGATAACAGTCAGTCTTTTAACCAAATACTTTTGTGCGTTTCTGCAAATGAACAATAAATGCCAAGCACTCCATAATGTGTAAAAAACATGTTGTAGAACACCTCAGTGATCATTTTAAATTTCATCAATTTAATCATGATTGATGTATCATAACATCATTAAAATGCAGAGCAAATGATTTTTTCCCCACAGTCTTTTAACCAAATTCTTTTGTACGTTTCTGTAAATGAAAAATAAATGCTAAGCACTCCATAATGTATAAAAAACATGCTGTAGAACCTCAGTGATCATTTTAAATTTCATCAATTTAATCATGATTGATGTATCATAACATCATTCATAACCAGATCAAACGATTTTTTCCCACAGTCTTTTAACCAAATTCTTTTGTACGTTTCTGTAAATGAACAACAAATGCTAAGCACTCCATAATGTATAAAAAATCATGTTGTAGAACACCTCAGTGATAATATTAAATTTCATCAATTTAATCATGATTGATGTATCATAACATCATTAAAATGCAGATCAAACGATTTTTTCCCACAGTCTTTTAACCAAATTCTTTTGTACGTTTCTGTAAATGAACAACAAATGCTAAGCACTCCATAATGTATAAAAAAACATGCTGTAGAACACCTCAGTGATCATTTTAAATTTCATCAATTTAATCATGATTGATGTATCATAACATCATTAAAATGCAGATCAAACGTTTTTTTTCCCACAGTCTTTTAACCAAATTCTTTTGTACGTTTCTGTAAATGAACAACAAATGCTAAGCACTACATAATGTATAAAAAACATGTTGTAGAACACCTCAGTGATCATTAATAATGTAACGAAATATTTTGTGTGTCCCTATAAACGAACTATAAATGCTACACACATTATTTTAAATACCAAATTTCATAGTAAACATCAATAAAATATAAAAATCACATGGAAATCCGAGTGTATTTAGGACAGTTAGAGTACGACGGCTAGACTGCCAGACAGACAAACAAAACATATTTATAAAAACTCTTTTCAACTATGTAGGAATGTGTGAAAAAGACATAAATCCCAAATGAATGGCTATTTTTATTTTTATCTGCGTTTATTCTTTGAGTTCATTTTTTTTGTTTACCAACTGTATCTACTAAATTTACAAGCACAAGAAAAATATCCTGTATTTAAAATTTATATAAGCAACAGAAGCAATACAGTTTTACAATGTGATTCCTCTAAATAAACGATTAATTGTTACATGAGAGTTTTGTAACGCATTATTTTTTACATTTAGCTCTAATTTTGTTTCTTTGCGATTCTTTTGCAACAACATTTCATTATTTTACTACACAACATTTCGATTAACGTAAAAATTTAAAGATCTTGCTCTGAGAAAACCAATGAGGGAAAGAAAAAAAAGATTTCAAGTAATAAAAGAAAGAAGAGAACACAAAACAACGAAGTATCATTCTGAAAAGAAGAAAAAAAAATCACGTCCTTTGATGTAGCTATTGATTTTGTCTAACATATTAGAGTCATGGGAGTTGGAGAGAAATAAGTAAACTGTTTATTTTTTACCTACATTTGGGGTAGGGGTTAAAAAATGTTTTACAAAAAACAAAAATAAAAGAGATAACAATTTCGAGTATTCAAAATTCCAAGAAAAACAATTGCATGATCCGAGTTTAGTCAAAGTTTTAGGAATAGTTTCAAATATTTAAAATTTTACACAGAAAATAAACTTTCTGTTGATATGTATAATGATTAAAGCTCAATCTTTCTTAATTAGTGAAAAGTTCTTTATTTATTTATTCTAGGACTAATGTTGTTAAGAAATTTTTACTGTAAACAAAGATATATGAACACAATAATTTCGAAGATAAAAAAATAATGAGAAAATATTTATATGTGGCAAGTTTATTCGACATGTTAAGAATAGTTTGAGACATTTAAAAGTTTACGCTGAATAGAAACTTTCTGTTAATTGTTCTGTTGTTCTTTCTGTCTGTATAGCGCATTCCAGCGAATCCTCTGGATTTTTTAGTACCACTAATTTGAATAGTAATATTTCTTTTATTTAATTGGAGACATTCTGAATTTATTCAATTGCGAAAACTTCTTTTCGAAAAAAATAGTACACAAATATTCGGAGAGTTAGCGTCAAAAACGCTTTTTCCTTTTTTAGCTCACAGGCTATCAAAGCCTGAGAGCTTATGTGCCCGCCCGTTCTGTATGTATGTATGTATGTATGTATGTATGTACGTATGTACGTACGTAACGCGATAACTCTTGACAGAAATAACCGTTTTGCTTCCAATTTTGTTTATAGGTTCCTTGTGATAAGGCGCTTCCCTGATTAGTTTTGGGGATTGATTGTTTAACTATAAAGGGGGGAACGGGGGGCTAACCCCCCTTAATTAAGATAAATGGTTTTTTCATGCAGAATTGTCCAATTTTCTTCAAATTTTGTATATAGGTTCATTGTGATAAGGTCCTTTCCTGATTAGTTTTGGGGGTTCATAGGTTAAGTGTAAAGGGGCTGACGGGGGGGGGGGAGAATCCTCCCCCTTAATTTAGATAAATGAATTTTTCATGCAGAGTTATCCGATTTTCTTCCACTTTTGTTTATAGGTTCCTTGTGATAAGGCGCTTCCCTGATTAGTTTTGGGGATTGATTGGTTAACTATAAAGGGGGGGAACGGGGGGCTAACCCCCCTTAATTTGGATAAATGGTTTTTAATGCAGAATTATCCAATTTTCTCCAAATTTTGTATATAGGTTCATTGTGATATGGTTCTTTCCTGATTAGTTTTGGGGGTTCATAGGTTAAGTATAAAGGGGGGTAACGGGGGGGGTTAATCTTCCCCCCTTATTTTAGATAAATGATTTTTTTCATGCAGAGTTGTCCGATTTTCTTCAAACTTTCTATATGGGCTCATTGTGGTAAGGGGCTTCCCTGATTAGTTTTGGGGGTTCATTGGTGAAGTGTAAAGGAGGAAAACGGGGGCTACCCCCCCCCCTTAATTTTGATAAATCTGTTTTTCATGCAGAATTATCCAATTTACTCCAAATTTTGTATATAGGCTCATTGTGGTAAGGCACTTCCCTGATCAGTTTTGGGGGTTCACTGGTAAAGTATAAGGGGGGGAACGGGGGGGACTAACCCCCCTTGATATAGGTAAAGGGGTTTTTTAAGCAGAATTATCCGATTTTCTTCAAATTTTATATATATGTTCATTGTGATAAGGCGCTTCTCTGATTAGTTTTGGGGGTTCTTTGGTTAAGTATAAAGGGGGGACGGGGGGCTAACCCCCCCCCTTAATTTAGATAAATGGATTTTTCATGCAGAATTATCCGATTTTTTCAAATTTTGTATATAGGTTCATTGTGGTAAGGCGCTTCTCTGATTAGTTTTATGGGTTCATTGGTTAATTATAAGAAGGAGAAACGGGGGATGGTTCCCCCCTCTTAATATATTGTCGATTTCTTCATTTTTCGAGGGCTTATTTCAAATTCTTTGAAATAAGAATATAATTTACAGTTAGTGTGAATAACCTGTGAGCTCAATGCCGTCAGTTTAACTGGGCAGTTTTCTTTTATTATTAGCTCACAGGCTATCAAAGCCTGAGAGCTTATGTGCCCGCCCGTTCTGTATGTATGTATGTATGTATGTATGTATGTACGTATGTACGTACGTAACGCGATAACTCTTGACAGAAATAACCGTTTTGCTTCCAATTTTGTTTATAGGTTCCTTGTGATAAGGCGCTTCCCTGATTAGTTTTGGGGATTGATTGTTTAACTATAAAGGGGGGAACGGGGGGCTAACACCCCTTAATTAAGATAAATGGTTTTTTCATGCAGAATTGTCCAATTTTCTTCAAATTTTGTATATAGGTTCATTGTGATAAGGTCCTTTCCTGATTAGTTTTGGGGGTTCATAGGTTAAGTGTAAAGGGGCTGACGGGGGGGGGGAGAATCCTCCCCCTTAATTTAGATAAATGAATTTTTCATGCAGAGTTATCCGATTTTCTTCCACTTTTGTTTATAGGTTCCTTGTGATAAGGCGCTTCCCTGATTAGTTTTGGGGATTGATTGGTTAACTATAAAGGGGGGGAACGGGGGGCTAACCCCCCTTAATTTGGATAAATGGTTTTTAATGCAGAATTATCCAATTTTCTCCAAATTTTGTATATAGGTTCATTGTGATATGGTTCTTTCCTGATTAGTTTTGGGGGTTCATAGGTTAAGTATAAAGGGGGGTAACGGGGGGGGTTAATCTTCCCCCCTTATTTTAGATAAATGATTTTTTTCATGCAGAGTTGTCCGATTTTCTTCAAACTTTCTATATGGGCTCATTGTGGTAAGGGGCTTCCCTGATTAGTTTTGGGGGTTCATTGGTGAAGTGTAAAGGAGGAAAACGGGGGCTACCCCCCCCCCCTTAATTTTGATAAATCTGTTTTTCATGCAGAATTATCCAATTTACTCCAAATTTTGTATATAGGCTCATTGTGGTAAGGCACTTCCCTGATCAGTTTTGGGGGTTCACTGGTAAAGTATAAGGGGGGGAACGGGGGGGACTAACCCCCCTTGATATAGGTAAAGGGGTTTTTTAAGCAGAATTATCCGATTTTCTTCAAATTTTATATATATGTTCATTGTGATAAGGCGCTTCTCTGATTAGTTTTGGGGGTTCTTTGGTTAAGTATAAAGGGGGGACGGGGGGCTAACCCCCCCCCCCTTAATTTAGATAAATGGATTTTTCATGCAGAATTATCCGATTTTTTCAAATTTTGTATATAGGTTCATTGTGGTAAGGCGCTTCTCTGATTAGTTTTATGGGTTCATTGGTTAATTATAAGAAGGAGAAACGGGGGATGGTTCCCCCCTCTTAATATATTGTCGATTTCTTCATTTTTCGAGGGCTTATTTCAAATTCTTTGAAATAAGAATATAATTTACAGTTAGTGTGAATAGCCTGTGAGCTCAATGCCGTCAGTTTAACTGGGCAGTTTTCTTTTATTAAATATGTTATGGGTTTTCCAAATTGTTTACTTATATCATGGCGGGGCTAGTTGAGCTTAAGCCGAAAGGTAAGCCTACCCGGCCGGTTTGACCTTGGCCTTGTTTTACTTAGATATCATCTTTCACCTTATTAAACGGTAAAGATTTGTAAAACTATTTTGTAAGTGTTGGAAAGTGTTACATAATCGATGCTTGACGCATAATTTTGCGTTTTATTTATTTATTTATTTATATTTATTTATTTATTTATTTATTTGTTTGTAATTTTTTTTGCCGGAAAACGCTGAAATTTCATAGAATTCAATGTATCAGAACTAACTAAGGTTTTGTCGTAGAAAAAAACTTTTACTATTATATTTATATGTGTTCTAAAAACCCCTATTTTTGTACTTGAATAAAACTGTAACTATTAGATTTGTGCAACAGCCAAGAAATACTTTTTATACCCAAGTGCAGATAGTCTCATTTGAATTCAAAAACAGTGATATAACAGAATTTTTACAATTGTAATAAATTTCTTTGAGTTGTTTACTTCAAAATGACATTTTTAAAATAAAAATCATGCCAAATTTCTTCGTAACTTCTGGTAGACTATGATGTAAATGTTATTTCTATATCATAATTAAATTATCATTTTCAGTTGATTATTGTGAAGAATTTCTGCTGAATATCACAATTTTGGGATTAAAGTATCACAAAATAAGTTTTAATACACCATATAAACAATGATATAAATGTTCTCCAAATATGATATAACTTCCCTCTATAGCTAATGATTAAAAAAATACATTAAAAACATATTAAAATTTTACGAAGTCAATACATGTGTAATAAAAGATTCAGTAAGGGATATAGTCCATCCACGGTAACTTGTGACTAACGCAAATTTAGCTCATTTTAATCTTAAATTAATGTGAGAATGACAACTAGCAACTAGCAGAATCTAGTTTTTCTTTAAATTTTGTGTTCTCTTCTTCATTTGTGTCTTTTACCTACGTTATTTCTTTCTACCATTCCAAAATCTTTTACCCTTAGAAAGACCCCACGGAGGGCACTGCCCCTTACGGCCTATATCCCTCGAGTAGATAATCGGCCGTCATAAAATCAACCAAACAAACAAAATCTTTTAAGGTCATCGGATACTTTATCATGGTTAGAGTATACCAAGTATGAGATTCAAGAAATTTATTTTAAGAATTACCCCCATCATATATTTGTTTGGAGGAGTATTGATCGGACTCTATTTATTTGATCTATTAACTCTATTGATCTTTGATCTGACCTTTTTTTTTTTTAATCTGACTCTAAAAGAGGTTGTTTTTAAATAACCATAAAATATGCAATATTACAAATTCTTTTGCACTGATAATTTTCAGTTTTCATCATGATATCTGAAATGCAACTTAAATTGTGATAAGCACACATGCATTAATACGGTTTTCGCTTTGACTTTTGAATAGTCCTTCTTTTGGAAGAATAGTTATTAAAATAATGCTACGAAAGTTAATATTTCATATGTGAGGAGCTTTCTTTCCATCTTTAATTGTTTTATACGCACTGAAATAAATATTTTTTGCATGGGTTTGCACACTTCAACCATTATCTGTATTTTATTATATTCATAACACTCCGTGAGATGGCAGCACTAGCGATCTATAATTTTAAGAGGTGTGCTATATGAATTCATAAAAATTTTGATGATTTCCAAAACGAACTAGCCTTTTTTCGCTGGAGTTTAAATGAGTAATGTTTTAAAATATAAATGTTTTTATTTGATTTTATTCCTCATTCGGCAATGGGATTATACTATGATGACCGTGTAGTGAAATAAATACCAATATAATGTAGCAGTTGGCATCATTTTTCTCTGTATTCCAAATATCTATTTTTAAATTATTAGATTATCTTAAATGGAAACTGATTATAATATTTTAATTCTGATAAGTTTCTATTTAACTTGAATAAAGACAGAGCTGGTCAATTTTTACTTTTACCGAGAAGTGCTATAGTACATATTTTGAAGTCCTACACTCAGCAAAATATTTAACTTTTTAAAATTCTCCAGATTAGAACGAGTTTGAATCTCGATCATTAATGCTCTGGTGTTGAAAGTCTTCATTTTTTTATTTGTGTGGTTGCTAGTTAGAAGAAGAGGAGGGGTAATATTTTTTAATCACCTCTAGAACATGTATATCGACCAATATGTTTGAAAAGAAATTGCTCTTTTTTAGATAGATGGCGATTTTTCTCTATTTTCGCCGCTATTATAACTGATCCATTATAAACTTCTACATTTCAGTGGAATTTTTTATATTTACGAAGAGTTTCTCATTTCTTTTCCATTTTCATAACTAGGAATTAAATTTTTTTTATGTTCTTACTCCAGTTTCGGTCAAATCTTTTTAACTCTTTCCAACATTGTTGAAAAGTTTTTTATGAATTCAGTTTGTCTGTCTGTACGTGCTCTAACTCGCGTAAATATACTCGGATTGTCATGAAATTGATATATGTTATTGCGGTTTAATATGGCATGATGGGAATTGAAAATGAAGTGTGTAGCACTTATAGTTCCTTTACAGGGAAACTCAAAAGAATTCCGTTACATTATGGTTTATGGGGATAAAATCATTTGCGGTTTATTTTAATGTTGTTACACTATTTATAACATATTGAAATTTGTATATATCACTGAGGTGCACTAAAAGAGACTTAACGTAGTACTCTATGGTAATGGCCTATTGCTTATCCTATGGTATGGCCTGGTGTGCGTAACACTTATAGTTCCTTTATGACACTCAAAATAATTCCGTTACATTACGATCTAAGGGGAAAAATCGCTTGCGGCTTATTTTAATAATGTTTCACCATTTCAAACATATTGAAATAGATTCCAATGTTCATTATAAGAAGCTATCTATAGAATAGTGCGTGCATAGTATTCATCGTTCATTTACAGGGACACACAAAAAAAGTTCTGTAGTAGTAAAGTATAATCTGTTAACAGTATTTGCTGTAAGTGCGTTTTCAGTTGCGGGAAGCATTTTTAAATTTAACTAACTTTTTACTTATTACGTGGTGTGTATAAAGTCTATAGATAATATACAGTTTATTGATATTTTCCAATATATTCCGTTATATTGGATGGATATACATATCCGATATATTCCGTTATACCATAGAATACTAACAGAAATATTCCGTTTATTGATGGAAATTCCAGAAGGGAAATTTTAAACTGTGCTTTACGTTGCCTAATTGAACTAAATTATAGCATTCTATGTAGTATATATACAAATCTATATATCATATGCAGAGCTGCACAAAAGGATTCGGATATTTTTTCGAATATTGTTGGTAATTCCTGAAATTGGGTTTTTAAATGTGTTATGCTTTTTCGAAATTGTTTATTTATACATCATCTTTCCCTTTATTGAACGGTAAATATTTGTAAAAGTATTTTGGAAGTGTTGGAAAGTGTTACATAATCTATGCTTGACGCATGATTTTTCGTTCTTCTTGCATTTGAATTCATGTTGTTAAGCTTTTAAATTCAAACAAAAATTATGAATAAACTTGGATTTTCAAAATTCAATGACATCAATGATCTAATATATGAATTAAATTGCATATTAGTATACATATATACGGAGAATTTCATTAGAAACATAAAATATATTCAATTTCATTTGATAAAAATGTTTTTTTTTTTTTAACTTATATGTTCCACATATTCTAGAATAAATTTTAAAACAAAGTGTCAGAGGACGCTAAAACAAAAATATCTTTCACAGCGTATTTTTTAAGTAAATATTTTTTTACTTTTCTATTTACAACTCTTGCAATGTTATAAAAAAATATATATGATTAAACTAATATATACATGTAATATTATACCGAAAAGGAAAGGAAAAAAAGTATTATAAGCATTTACTTAGGTACGATTCATGAATGTCCATCTTGAAAATGTGATTGAAATAATTTTAAAACTTTATAAATTGAATACAAAATATATCAAATGCAAAATAAAAAGAAAATTCCGAGCTCATGCAACGTATCTTTTAACGAATTCAACTTAGCTTGATATTAATTTATATGTTCGTAGAATGAAAAGCTGTCTTAGATTAGCGCTAAAGGTATATTATAGTTAATATTCTATAAAAAGTTACCAATAGCCAAATAGAGTTTTTGAGAAAATGTGATTTGACGCAAAAGTTTAAAACCTTTAATGGTTTTAAAATTCACATTAAAGTACATTGTAGCCATGATGGCAACGCTTGGAAGTATACCTAATTACGAAAGATTAATCAAATGCAAAAATAAAAAATAAAAATAAAATAAAAATAAAAAAGAAATAAAATGTATTTTTTTAATTCGTTGTCAAAAAGCATGGGCAATTTTAGTTACTCGCCACTACCATTTGTTACTTTACATTGTTGTAACAAACAAATGATCTTTGTTCATATAGATTAAAAGCAATTTCATGCTCCAGTATTATTTTTAAAAAAATCATAAAAATTATTTAAAAAGTCATAAAAAACAGTAATTGAGCAAGTTTCAAACAACTCTCTATTGAAAATGCATTTTCTTTTCATTCGATGATGTCAAAATTGAAATTTTGTGATATTTGGGAGTGAATAAATGAGAAATAAAAGGAAAGCTATAGTGCAGGCCGTTGCCACAAGCGTTATATTTTCCGCGTACCGTTCTACTTGTTATATTATTATTATTATTATTATTATTATTATTATTAACATTATTAATTTTATTATGAGTATTTAAAAATTGTTTTATAAAAATACTCATATTTCATCAAATATTTAATATGTTTATATTCGAACTGCAGCAAACTATTTCCATTGCACTTTGTTCAATTTCCTGAAAATGGCGTTAAATGTGGTTCAAGTCCTCGCATGCTAGAAACAAAAAATATGCGTTTTTTTTTTCTTTAAAAGAAACTTTTATATTTTCATGCATATGTGTGTTATTCTTACAAGAATAAACGCAGACATTGTACAGAACCTACATAGTCATCTGCTACAGATGCAGATCATTTTCCGCAACTTTTTCACAGGGTGATCGCAAATATTGTTATTTTTATTCAAATTGTTATTGGTCCCTCCCCAATTGCACTTGTTATTAAACGTCTTCTTAAAAATATTATGTCAATTGTGTTCTTTCCTAAAGTTCATTTTTAAACCTCAAAAAGAATTCGTCAAGTGTCCTCTAGGTCTATATATTCGACAAAACGTAAAAAATCGAAAGTTTGAGGATATTTTTGACCAGACAGTGTAAGTGAGTCTGGGACATTTTCGTGAAAACTGACAAAAAATATTTACATTTGAAATTATTTTAATTAAATAATATGACGCAATATTTAGAATGAGTAGAAACCTAAATAATTTTATTGACGATATTGAATCTATATTAATAAAAGAAAGACATTTGTGTGTACGCGATGGCTAGGAAAATCTATTACAAATAGAGGTTTGAAAATTTTTATAAGACTGGTCCGGATTTACCCGAAGCTCAGGTTTTTAGTTTTTTCTTAATTAGCCGAGATAGTAATTAAAAACCATAATGAATATCGTAAAATGGCACGAAAACTCCCAGTGCAGCACCGGAACTATGTTTCCGGAAAATCTGAAGCAGGGAAGATATGAAAATAGTACTTTTATTCCCGACTTCCGTGGCTTCCATCCGCTAAGCTTGTTGAAATAAGTAAATTTTAAAGACAAACGTCATATTTTTATGCATTTATCATTCTAACGATGTAATCCGTTTAACCCTTTTAGGGGCACATCTGTTGCTAAAATATTGAAATGGTTGAATGGCACAATGTTTTACGAGCAAATTTATTTAAAAGAGATAAAATATTTTCCTCATGTACATTATAAATGCAAAATTTTATTAAAAATTATGGTACGACATTGGCATTTGAGAATTAAAATTAAGTGGGATATATAATATCTAACCGTCCTTCAAGGGGATAAAAAAGTAATATTAACCCTTTCAAACAATTATTTTCGAAATGTCGTTTTTTGCGCCTCCCCTCCGCCATCTTTCGCAGTCCGCTTCGGCTAAATTATTCAATATACGCGAAAACGAAAAATACAAGACTGGGTATATCTATATACTTTTAACTTTGAAACGGTGCCATCATTTAAAATAGATACGAATATTAAACCTTTCTAAGAAATTTTTTTGAACGTCATGTATCGTTGTTTCGAGTTTTTTTTTTTTTTTTTTTTTTTTTTTTTCTGAAAAGTTTACAAATCTGCATCCGCTCCGAAAAAAACAGACAAACATCTACGTTCCTTTTTTTTCGAATGGTGGTATCCATAAAAAAATATTAATACTAACTCATTGAAATTTTTTTTTTCGAATGTCACGCAAGCGACTTTATTTGTGTTTTTTTTTTTCAATTGTTATATATTGCATATTTTGTTTTAAAAATAAAACATAAATTTATACAATCGCTCTGAAATTTTAATACACCTTTTTCACTCGTAATGCTTTTTTGATCGTAAACTTTTAGCTAATGATCGAGTATGAATTTGGTTCAGAATGAGATTTAGTGGAAAATATTGAGTTGTTTAGAAAGTTTTTTCCGTTTGGGAAAACCAATACGTACCGGAAAATTCTATCATTTAATTATTATACATTAATTTCGATATTTAATGTCTTAATAATTTCCGGGTAGAATTTTCCAGTACGAAATAGTTTTCCTAAACAGAAGGAACTTTCTGAACAACCCAACAATTATTTTGAAAAAAAAATCCCATAGGATTAACATTACTCTCTCATATTTAAATTTATAACGTAAACTTATTTTTGCGCTAAAAAATTAATACATTAAACTAACTTTTTAGCTGTTTTTCGAGTAACATTTTGGTTTAGAAATTTGAGATTTAGGGGTAAAATAATAAGTTTTAAGAAAATCCCGTAGTGCAGAGGTTCCCAAAGTGTGCCCCGCGGAACCCTTAGGGCTCCGCCTATACTTTTCAGGGGCTCCGCGGTGTTCCAGGAAAATAAACAAAATATGAAAGAAATTAACATATTGCAAGGGAAAATTTTTCTGAAGTAAGAATGACTTTTTATGTGTGTGTATGTCAAAAATAAATACATCTATCACTGGGTTGAAAAATACTATAATATATTTTTAAAAATCTTATTAACTTTGCATTATAGATGTATTTATTTTCTCTATAATATTTTTGGTTTCAACTACTTTATTTTACGTTTGTGCATTTAATGTGTTTTAATAATTCGATTCAAAATAAGCTACAAGAAATAGTATTCTGAATTGAATGCGCAACGTGAATCGAAAGAGCAAAGGCGCGCCAGTGCTGTTATCTCTCTTGCCGAACAAAATGGAGAACAGTTTTGTTCTTTGGAGCTCCGCCTTATAATGTTTTTATACTTAGTTCTTTTTTGCTTAGTAAACAGGTTCTAACTTCCTAATGATGTAAGTGTGTCTGACATCGTTTATTTTCTTTCGTTTCACTCTTTGCGAACTTTAAAATGAGGTATTTTATAGTCCATTATTTTCTACATTTACTGAGAAATGTGTTAGTTAAGCTTTGATTATTTCAGTGATAGACTTATAATTGGTTTTCGCTTTTCGCAGTTGCAGTTCTTTTAACATGTGTAGTTTTTAACCGTAAATCACTTTTGAGGCAAAAACAATAGCGAAAGAAAGTTTCTTTCAAAACTATAATTAATAGCTAAATACTTCAAATAAAACATCCAAAAAGAGTGAACGATACTGCACCTAACAATACAGGTTATAGATTTTGCCCCGCCCACTTAAACACTAAAACGATGATCTGTTTCTAAATGCATTTTTAAAAAATGGTTCAAAAGAAGAAGCTCAGAGGCGATTCGTTTTCGTTGCATGCTTAGAAGTACTAGAAACGTAAGGAAGAACGAAAAAAGAATCCGTAATCGAATGATTCTATTACAGAGGTGCCAAGCTCTCACTAATCTTCCGTAATATGTGGGTTAATTTGACTCAGGTTTAATATGTTTCAAAACAGAAAATTTTAAAGAAATGAAATTAAATATATTCCACGTAGAAATCTGAAATTAAATAAATAAAGATTCATCAAATAAATTTTCTGGTTCGAAACGTTGTTAAACAGTGTCAAATTAACTCGCATATTACGGAAGATTAGTGGGAGCTTGGCACCTCTGTTCTATTACTGGTTGGCGGGACTAGCGAAAACGTGTTATATAATTACTTATAGACGACTGGGCCTACGCACTTTCTTTTCGCGAGTAGCCTATTAGGATTATACAAAGTCTCTTTGTAAACGAAAACTGTACAATTTACCCTTTTTCTGTGTGTATGTGTTGTTTTCGCCATAAATAATAATAGTTTCATGTAAGCCCCAAAGCAATGCATGACCTAGACAGGGTTACCATTTTGATCTGTAATTCCGAGTTCATACTGGAAATCCCGAAAGAATATTTTTTATTTTAAAAATGGATGTCATTAACCCCTTAACAGTATTGCTCGAACGTCGGTTGGGTAAGAAGAGTTTGTTTTCTTCTTTACTAAAAGCTTTCAGAAACCACCAATTTTTTACTATAATTTTTGCTGTATTTGGCGGACATATCTCGATTATACAAGGCAGATAATTTAATTTAAAAAAAGTGGTTTTTAGTCCTTATTTTTAATTTATTGTGTCCAGCAATAGTAATATTAAATAAAACTGTTAAGGGGTTAAATAATAGAAAATTTGATTTTCAAAATTTCTAGTATGAATTCAGAATTTCTGTATCAAGAAAAGAGCCAAACTGAGAACCTTGGCCCCAAGATGAAAACTACTGGTTCGGACTCTTATACAGCAGATCTTTCTCTGTTCCATAGGCATAAAAATACATTAATTTGTAAACCATAGAGTGTTGTGAAATTAAGGATCTCCGCTTTAGAAATTCTTATCATAAAGGGCTCCGCAAGCCCAAAAGTTTGGGAACCACTGCCGTAGAGTTTCGATGTAAAAAAAAAGTGACGAGTAAACCAGTGCTTTTTACAACTAAATATCAATAATTCAGTACGAAAATTATATCCATGATTTGGAAATAATATATTTATAACTCATAAAATTTTCAAAGAATTTGGAAAATAAAAAATATTTGTTAGTAAATGTACCCGATGGTAAAAAAAAGGGGGAGAAGAAAAACACTTCTTACAAGCCCTTCTACCACTAAATATCAGTATTTTAACACCGATTTTTTACATAGTTATCAGATATATATTCAATACAAAGTTTAGATATATTTAAAGCTATTAACACGGGCTCAGGCTACGCCGTCTTATTATTTTTTTTTTTAAATATAAAATCAAAACTTATCGGAGCGTTCGTAGCACGCGGTGTACGGGGGACATGAAGACAGTGGGCCCCCTCGCAAATCTAGGTTCGATTGGACAGATTTTGATTTAAAAATAGTAGAAAAACATTGTCCTTCTGCAAAATTATCAAAGATTCAATTTATCCACGTATGTATATATACATTGAAAAAAACTCAAATTTTTTCTGTAATAAATTTCTGTCCGAAAACACATTACAAAAATTGATCGATAATGCTTCCTTTCAAACACAGCCAAATTTTCATATATTTTTTAAATCAAACATTTATGTCAATTTACTCTTTACTTTTTCAGTAACACCTGAATTAACGCCATCTGCCCTCTTCCAATCTCGGCATTCATCCTGATTCTACGAAGAAAAGTTTTGAAATATTTTATGAAAAATTCCCAGTCTGGATGTTTAAAATTATGCTAAGCCTAAAGATAGATAATAATAGAACGATTGAATTATACTCGGGACCAAAATGTTAAGTGGGTGAATATATCTGCAAAATTTGTGAAAACAATGAAACGCAAAAGTAAAACATGCCCCGTACAATTCCTTTAATTTGTTAGAAAACTCTAAGTAAAAAGTTAAAATAAAAACATGAAGAGTTTGAAACCGCGTGACGCATTGATTATTGATTCCCGCTGAGTTTGAGTTTGCTAATGAATCCTGTATATAAAAAAAAATTAAGAGACAACCACCTGTACTTACAAATCTATTACACACTTCGCAGTCAAGATAGAACGACCGCAATTTCTTGAACTTAAGCAACAGTGATTTATATGATGGCCTACTAACAGTATTTTCCTTGTATAACAATAAGATACCGCTTAATGTTTCTGATGTAAACTTCGGAGAAAAAAAATTTTGAACATTTTAAAACCATTTTTCGCCATACCATTTTTTATACGAAATTTCATTTTTTATAACGATATTTCTTGAAATTTATTCAAAATATTTGTTTGAAAACATATAAAATGCTAATTGAATTCGCAATTGCTGAACTTTTGCTATATCTGTCATGAAGAGAACTGAGTGAAAATTGCCAAGGCAGGGGTGCAAAAATCTAGGCGCAAATGGGCCGATTCCCACCACTAAATTTTTAGTATTCTTCGCCTAATAAGAATACTGATCAAATGTAGGCGAAGTGTACTAATGAAATTTGACGAAGAATACCTATAAAATTTAGTGGTGGGAATCAGCCTATTGGTGCCTAAATTTTTGCATCCCTGTGCCCAGGCCTAAATTCCAACCAAGGCCATTGGCATTGCGCCCCGCTCTACCACTGAACTACCCAGACTATAGCTCAATAATAATGGCAGTGGTTCGATTCCAGGCCTGGACAATTTTTCACTTTGTTGGTTTCACACCTGATATACCAAAAATTCAGCAATAATAAATTCAATTATTATTTCTACAGGCGTATATAATTTCTACAAATTATTTATATATATATATATATAAAGGTGATTCAAACTGAAAAAACAAACTTCTAGGAGGGGTGGGGTACACCTAGACGACTCTGAATCACACTGCAATGCAGGGTCGGAAATGCAATCTTAACGAGATAGGGGAGGGGGGGGGTTGTTAGGGACAAAAATCATCAAGATCGAAAATTGAAATTTAAAGATTATAAGCTTAAAAAAAGCCATAACTTTCCGGATAATGAAGTTCCCGGAAGATTTCTGCATACATGCCTTGTTCTTACCATCTACAGTTTTGCACGTTTGAGGGGTCTAACTACAGCTCTGGCTAAAAGTGCCCTCACGCAGATAACCAGCGCCCTTAAACGTCCAAAACTGTAGATGGTTAGAACCAGGCACGTAGGCAGAAAACTTGGGGGAACTTCATTATCCGGAAAGTCGTGACTTATTTTAAGCTTATAGTCTTTAAATGTCAATTTCTGATTACAATTATTCAGCTCCTAACAACTATCTAGCTAGGATTCCATTTCATACCTTGCATTCCTATGTTATTCTGTGTCGTCTAGGTGTACCCCACCCCTCCCAGAAGTTTGTTCCTCCAGTTCTGAATAATATTGTATATTCCGGGTGTCCCAAAAATGACTGATGGATTTTAAAATTCAATAACTTGCGAACGGTGACAGATATTAAAAAAATTCTTGCAGGAGGGTTATGTATGATGTCAGGAGTTTTTGTACTGTGATTCTTGATTTTAGTTCGAATTTCAAACACTAGATGGTGATGACAGCGATTGGCGTTCAGTCGATGCCGAAACTGACGCCACTCAGCATTGATGCACCGCCCCCTGAATACTAGATGGAGGCTGTCGCAGGCGGATTTTTTCTTCAGCGTTTGAACAGTCCCTCAAACTTCAACACCAATAATTTCTAAAAGTTTTCTCCACCTAGTTTTTCTGAGATCAAATAAGCCAAAGAAAACTTTTAGATATTATTGTTATTGAAGTTCGAGGGACCGTTCAAACGCTGAAAAAAAATCCGCCTGCGACACAGTGTTGCCAGTAGGCTACTTTTTTTTAATTTAATTTTCTTGTTTGTCACCAGATTTTTGAGGAAGTAAAATTCGCCTTATTTAATGTCAGATTAAACAAGACGAATTATACCATTTCAAAAAAAGTGGTGCCAGTCAAGCATTCTGAATTAAAACAAAGTAGCCCACTGGCAACACTGCTGCGACATCCGCCATCTAGCATTCAGGGGCTGGTGCATGAATGCTGAGTGGCGTCAGTATCAAGAATCACAGCACAAAAACTCCTGACATCATACATAACCCTCCTGCAAGAATTTTGTTTAATATCTGTCACCATTTGCAAGTTATTGAATTTTAAAATCCATCGGTCATTTTTGGGACACACGCAGGGCCTGATTACCAACGGGGCACACTTCCACCAGTAAAAAAGAATAGATTTTTTTCACTTATTCATAGCAGTAATTTTGCATGATAATAAGACGAATTTTGCATTTAAGAAGACGAAAATCTCTATTAAATTTTACTGGTGGAAGTGTGCCCCGTCGATAATCAGGCCCTGGACACACGGTATATGCTTAACATGTTTTTCATCTGAAGAATCTTCCAAGTAGAATTTTCTAAATTAGGCGTATTTAACATTAACATTTGCAAAGTTCGATCTTTATGCATATTTATAAGACATCCTAAAGTTTTAATGAAGAAAGAAGTTTTTTCGTTGGAATTAACCAAATATATATATCTAAATATATTTAATAAGATATAAAAAATATATCTAAATATATTTATGTTTCTATAATATTTTAGAAATTTGCATTTAATATTTGCAGTGATAGTTCTTTATTTTAGAAAATGATTCTGTAATTCCTGTTGTTTTCATACGTGGTAAAGCGGCACCCAGTGACGATTTATTATTTTTTTAAATGCTCTTTTTTTGTCATTCATAATAAATGTATTAACAGAGTTCCTACATTTCAGGGATTTTTTCAAGTAAGTACCAGCCTTATTTTATAGGAACAATTGCCTAATTGAATCTCGTGAAACTTCGCCTTATTTGAAATGATTTTTTTCTATAAGAAAATAATAGTGCCGAAGAATTTTCGGGTCTGGAAATTCCCTGACTTGTAGGAACGTAGATTAAGTTTGAGAGCTTTTTTAAAATTATTTACTTTTTGTAAAATGCACGTAATGCACTATATAATATTGTATTAAGCGCCAACTTCACTAGAGTGAAATACGCAATTAGTCATACTTCTGTCTCTAATTTATAAGACGTTTAAATCACTGTGATTAATTAAGACAGACATAACGATTTAAAATTAGTGGTGGAAGTTGGCTTGATTTGTCCATGTTAAGTTGGCGCATATATTAAACGCAGATGATGAAAAGCGTTCGTTTCTAATTTTCGTTGATTTCAGAAACATGCCTATCAAAATATGCCTATCTTGAAGGATAAGCGTTTTCACAATTTACTAATGTATGGGGCTTACTACTCTTAAATCTTTCAAATATTCGATTTTTCGAGGTGTATGTGAAAGAGTAACATGTTTTGAGCATTTTAAAATAAACCTCATACAAAAATTCCAATACTTTTGTTAGTTATCCCTAAAATATTATCTGGTTAACCTTACATAAGCAATACTTTGAAGAAAAACACTTAAAGTCCTTTTCTTGAAATGTTGATTTTTTTTATTGCATGCAAGAATATACTTAAGCCACTAAATATTTTTACATGCAATCTTCAGGGATGTATAGATAATATCTATATCTTTAGACTGAAGTTGGTTCAGTTTTAAGATATAGAGATAGTCTATTTATCTGCAAATATCAACTAGTTCTCTACATATTTTGTGCGCTATTCTGAAAAACGTCATTTTGAGATCAGTCACCGTCCGCTGAATACCAGACCAGCGCGCTAACAAAAATGGTGGCTGCCGCAGGCGGATTTTTTTCTTTCAGCGCTTGAACGGTCCCTCGAACTTCAACACCAATAATTTCTAAAAGTTTTCTTCACCTAGTTTTTCTGAGATCAAATAAGTCAATGAAAACTTTTCAGATATTATTGGTGTTAAAGTTCGAGGGACCGTACAAACGAAGAAAAAAAAATCCACCTTCGACAGCCGCCATTTTTTCAGCGCGCAGGCCTAGTATTCAGTAGGCGGTGAATCAGTCACTTTAAAGTATATTTAATTAAAACATGTGCACGTTTTAGATAAATTTAAGTTTTTAAAGGCGAAGTTATTGAAAATTGTTTTTCTGAGTTTATCTTTGCATATTTTTAATGTAAAATAATAAATAAATTTTGGCTCAGTTTTAAGATATAGAATATAGTCTATTTGTTTGAAAATATCAACTAGTTCTCTACATATTTTGCACGCTATTCTGAAAAACGTCATTTTGAGATCAGTCATTTAAAAGTATATTTAATTAAAATTTCATATATTGAATTTTCTAGAATACTTATATTAGATTAAATTTGTGTCAGAAATAACTATATACATTATGGAATAGACCTAATAAAGAAATATAAGAAATTCCATAGATATCTTTCAGGAAATACAGTTGACAGACGATTTTCTATGAATATAATACTACCGCTACTCTCTTCTTTGAACTTTATGAGCTTAGACAGGAAAGCAAGTTTGGCATCCTTTTCTAATCAGAAATTCCGAATTTATATCAGAAATTCTGAATAGTAATACTTGCTTTATTTAATGACAGGCATTTCGTGATGACTTAAAATATACATTTTTCTTTCGTAATTTTTGGCAAAAAATCAGAATTTCTAAAAACCACTGACGGCTTGGCCTACAGGCATAGATGGATTTCGAAGACGCAGACCATGAGGCGCCTGTTTATTGGGGATTTCAGGAGAAATTACCTTTTTGCCATGATACGGCAGTTGAAACTGCCCACTGCGAAATGTACCTGTGTCTGTAGGCGGAGCCGGCAGGAATTTTATCTATTTATTTGTTGTAAGGGTTGGGCGTATAAAAAACTTGTCAGTATAAAAGTTGTAGATAATGTTAAAAGGATTTGTAATAATTTTAAGCGGATTTGATATGTTGTGAATTGACAAAGTTATGAATTTTTTTCTTCTTAAACCGCTATTCCCTCCTTCCCCACTTGAGGCCATTTTTAATGATATCAAATATCTGTCATGCATAAATTTTTTACCCTTTTCCTAGAAGTAATAATAACTTTAAACGAATTCGATGCGTATCATAATTAAGAAGTTATGGGTTTTTTTTTCTGTTTTCACAAAAATCCCCCCATTTCACCCCTTAGTTCGATTTTGAATATTAACGAACTTAACCGAGATTTTATGCCCCTTGATTTTATGTATTAGTTTGGAAGAAATTTGTGCAGAATTATTGAAGTTATCGTGTCCATAAAAAAGTGATTAGTTGGATAGATAGATAGATAGATAGATAGATAGATAACGTTTTGAACAGGGGATGGTTTTGGGTTCTGGGAGTCATGATCGACGTAGAATGCAAAAATGCTCCAGAAATTCCAACATAGGGCAGAATGTAATGGGTAGAATTTCTTACGAAATCTACCTAATATAAAGTCATTCAAAAGTGATTTTAGATATATTTAAGGTTATTATCACGGGCCCGGGCAATACCGGACGGGTCAGCTAGTATTAAATAAAATTATTTTAGAGATGTATATAAACTTTTATATTTAACCATCACAGATTAGTTAGCTACATCTGAAGGACTTTTAATAAATAATCTTTTTTTTCTTTTTACTATTTTACACGATGTTGTTTTGTATATTAGCATCTGAATTCAATACTCAAGATAAAACGTTTGTTATTGCGGGTATTGAAAAACATAAAACATTGTATTGTTCACGTTTTTTTTTTTTTTTTTTTTTTTTTTTTTGTAGTTATTCCACAAAAAATGTTTGATAAGGAAAACTAAGATGACTCTGCGTAATTATGCATATTTTACAGCTAAATTTCTGTCTGTATGGAAATCCATGGGCATTTTAGTAATTAATATGTTTTTGAATGAAGGAAACATAAAAAAAAAAATTTAATGACTCTAATGTCAATTCAAGGAAATAGAAATACCATAACTATAACACATGGGCTGAAAAGTTCCCGGTCTAATAAAGAAAACACAACTTTTTAACAAAGCTTTATAACTTTATGACTTTATAACTTTATAACTTTAATAAATAACATAACTTTAATAATAAATAATAATAATTTAATAATAATAATAATAATAATTTAATAATAATAATAATAATAATTTAATAATAATACATTTTATAATAATAATTTAATAATAATAATTTTAAAAATAATTTAATAATAATAATTGTAAAAATAATTTAATAATAATAATTGTAAAAATAATTTAATAATAATAATTTTATAATAATAATTTAATAAATGATTAATAATAATAATTTAATAATAAATAACATAATTTTATAACGAAAAAGCTCCAAACAGCGCTCAGAACTCGTTGTTGTTTTTGGTCAAAAGTCAACACGCGCGGCAGCCACTTTGACAACAGCTTTTTCATAGAAAAATGTTCATTCAAAATAAAACCTACACGTTCCATGGATATCTTCAGAGTCTGAGCTATCTCCTGCAACTTCACTTTACGGTTCCCCAAAACGATTTTGTGGACTTTTTTATGTTTTCCGGAGTAACCACCTCTTTTGCGTGGTGCATCACTGGTGTCCGTACGACCACGTTTAAATTCAGCAAGCCAGTCAATAATGGTTGATTTACCTGGTGCAGTATCCGGATAACGCTTATCTAGCCAAGCTTTTGTTTGAACGGTATTTTTTCCCCATCAAATAACAATTCTTGAAATTCTTGTTATCCAGTTTTTTGTTTATCAGCAAAGTCATTCAACTAAAACCACTGTAACGTTTTATCCACACGGCGAATCGTCATGGCATTTTCTCTACTACCTTTTAAAGGTTAGTATTTACTGAATGAAACATCGGTTTGGCGATTGCAACGCCATCTGTGTGCCAGACCGGGAACTTATCAGCCCATGTGTTATTTCCTTTTTTCACCAATTCATCTTTGTATTTCACTTTTACTTTAAAATGATTTTAAGACTTTTTTTGGTGACCATTGTCGTGAAACACCATACAGGGGGAAAATTGAAAAAATCGGATAACTTCTTATCAGTTGGCTCTTGAAGTGATAAAATTTCTAACAATCTATATATTTAAAACGCTAAGCATTTTCTTTCGACAATTCGTGAGAGCAAACTACTGCATCGAATTACACCATTATTTTTTTAATGAAAGATATTTGGACACAGATTTGTTATCGTGCATTCGTTTGTTCGAAAATTTAATTAATTAGCCGTAATTTTCAATTAAACTTTTACTTCTGCTTATGACGTCATAAAGTCGACAACTCCCACTGTTGCGAGGCATACAGTTTATTCTCTGAACTCCGTGGTTCGCCAATCTTTTGACATTAGCTAATATCAACTAGGTAATATTGTAACATTGTAATATAAAATCTTAAAAAACTTACTTAAAATTAGCTGTACTATAATCATATTAAAATATCTAAACATAAACATAGCAATATGAATAACAAATCTCACGTAAAATGTTGTAATTTAAATGATTCCAATTGAAGCAAGATTTGGAGAGTTATCCCTGACGCCCAGCTAACATAAAAGTACCTATTTTATTTATTTACACACATGTTCAATTTTATTATAAAACACCAGGTTGCCATGCAAAGCAAAAATCGTCATTTTGGCGCCAAAAATGAACCCCGATGCGTCTGCGATATCTGTACCGATTTAATCAAAATTGTTTTGGTTGCACCGCATATTGCAAAATTAATTAAATCCATGATTATTGTTTCTTTCTCATATTAAAAATAAGAAAATTTTGCACAGATGTCATATACGCACCACATTGGCACGATTTTTTTACCCCGTCAATTTGGCGAAAACTTTGTTTTTGAATATTAGTTACAAATAGCATGGAATAATAGCACGTGATTTTTTATTTCAATATAAAAAATAAAGGTACTTTTCGGTTAGCCGGGCGCCAGTGATATATGTACATATCTAAATATATAAGTATATACATAAATACATATATTCATACATACATGTCTATATTATATCTATATATATGTATATGTGTAGATATATATGTGTGTATATATATATATATATATATATATAAGTGTATATATACATGTATATAAATCACTGGCGCCCGGCTAACCGAAAAGTACCAAAATAAAATAACGTAATAAATGAAATAGCTTCTATTATTTAAAAATAAATAAATAAATAAATGATAGTTTGATATAAATAAATATTGATATACATATTAAAAACAATTTATAGAATTAAAATAATAAATAAAAGTCAATCAACAGCAATATAAACAAAATAACCGGCTTACCATGTGAGGCATAAAATTACCATTTTGTTGCAATCGCGCCAATGTGGTGCGTATATGATATCTGAGCCGAAAATTTAATGCTTAACGAAATTCAATTATTTGACTGATCGCAAATTTTGGTACTTTTCCATTATACGGACACCATGCCATACATGTAAATGTATGTAAATGTATGCTTGGCGGCAATGGTGTCCGTATAACGGAAAAGTACCCAAATTTTTCTTAGTTCGGTCTATACCAAAAACAAACATTTTACAGGTAACAGGAAAATCGCCAAAAATGACCGCTTCATCAGCAGTTATGACAGCAAAGTTGTATAAAATCTAATAACCTGAATTTTACAACGTTTATGCGAAACACCACAGAGAACGCACGCTATTTTTATATAAGTAGAGGATATTTAAAAGAATAAGAGAGCTAACAACCTTCAATAATATAATGCATGAAAAAGTAAACAGATAAGTGATTCAGCAAATCTTAAAAATATGTATTTCTGGTACTTCTCTATTATCCCGTCAACCACTTTTCATAGCAAAAAAACTATCGCCAAACTGTAAAATTAAACGCCAAAACTGCAGTCCCATTTCCTTGATGTCAAAAGCATTATACGTGTTTGTTATGTCATCAAGTGGTTTTTAATTCGACATTTGCGTGTATTTTGAATTATGTTTTACTGATTTATTAGTTATTTCATTAATTAAAATAATAATTGTGCCCTTAAATTCTTATATTTTATTTATTTAATTATTCTGATATTCCAATGATAACGTTCCCCCGTTTATTTGGCGTTACAGTTTGGCGATAGTTTTTTGTTATGAAAAGTGGTCGACGGTATAATAGAGAAGTACAGTATTTCTTAATATAACTATAAAATGCAGAAAAATATTCTGGTACTTCTTCATTATCCCGTCGTCCCATTAAGAAAAAAAAACTATATTCAAATTAGGTACTTTTCAGTTAGCCGGCACCAGTAAAAAAAAAAAAAAAAAAAAAAACTTTTGCTTCTGCGTATGACGTCATAAAGTCAGCAATAACTTCCACTGTGGCGAGGCACAGAGTAACGAGAAACTCTGTGGTTGCGAGGATAAAAGAAAAATAATAAATATTAAAAGCACGGGGCTTTTAGGCCGAATTTTTTAATTTGCAAGTTAAATTTCGGTGAAAATATTTATCCGCATGTTTTATAAGCGAATAATAATTCATATTTATTGTGACGTCACCGGAATATTGTCCATTGGGTTTATTTTATCATTATGCATTATAACTTTCTGGATGCCATTTTTTCATTACAATTAACTACAATATATATATATATATATATATATATATATATTGTATATATGGTGTTTAAGCATAAAAGTAACCTATACAATGCACGTGTGAAAATTTTGCGCCGTGGAAAATGACGTTATGCTTAGCTTGAAATGCATTTTAACATTGATAAAACTAAAAAGAAAAATTGATTGTGTCAACATGGCGTAATTGATTTTTAAATTTTTAATTTTAAAGGTCAGAATTGGAGCCTTTATTGGTTGCTTCATCCTGATTGCATACCTTGATTACATGTTACCAATTACTTTTTTTTTTTTAATTACAGGTTAGAGGATTTCATTTTTTAATAAAAAAATCACAAAAGTAAAGGATTTCAGGAAAATTAAAATTATTAAAAATAGTGTTATAATAATAATAATTAAAAAAAACTGAAATAATGATTGTATTTTAAACTAGAATAAACAATGTAAGTCTAATATTTTATAGGAATTATTTTGGTGGGTTTGTTATAAGTTCATTTAACAGTTCCTTATTAGGGGTAAAGTCCTATTTTTTTCACTGTGAATTTCTCTTTCGATGTCAAAAAATGGTAGTCTACTTTTGGACGCCAAAACACAGTGGCAATTTTTAGAAATGTATAGCGGTTGTGACAACAAAAGGCGCAATCGCTTTAGCTTTCATCACGCTTACACCACTTCTAAATACTTCAAATTATCAATTTATTTACTACATTTTACAATTTCAGTTCTTACATCATCAATTAGAAAAAAAATTAGTTTTCGATTGAAATTTATTTTTAAACTGAATTTTTAAATAATTTTCAAGCATGAAATATTTTTCAATTCTATCTCAACAATGATCATCAGTTTGCTTTAATAATGTAACATAGTCCCTGGGAAAGTTGCCCCAATTGAAAATACATTTTCCTAACCATCATAAAAACTGAAAAAATAAATAAAAACCCCTAATAAATCATATAATCAGATTATCCATAAGATAGAGCATTTTGGCGCTAAACTAAAATCTGTCAAAAAAAAAAAAAAAAAAAAAAAACTATTTTTAGTTTATGATTAACATAAAATTGATACTTTGAATTCGTTGATGTATTATATGTTGCATCAGAATATGCTAGAAACTGCTTTTTTTTTTTTAAAGATTCGTTGGATATTTAACTGTATACGAGGAAAAAATTCCCGATTGTGCTGGAAAAGGAATAATCATCCTAATTATGTAAAGAAACCAAAGAAATCATACAAATAAATTACACTTGAAAACATTAAAAATCTCCCTTATCTGCAGATTGATTTATTATTGTAAAAAAAAATTCTTCATCTTTACATAACAAGTAATATATAAAAATATTTTTTAGACAATTCATACTTTTTAATCATAAATATACATAATAAACCCGTGCAGCATTAATGTCCCACGTTACTTTTATTAATTTTTTTATAATCATCGTTTCGGTATTTTATTTTTGTGGCATCACTAATTTGAGGAAAATCTTTCATTTCATTTATGAAAACAATGGGAGAAAACTTTTTCTCCCATGTAAAACTAAAATTAATTAATTAAATTTAATTAATGAATTAATATTTGAAAAAAACTGTATTAACATCAAGTGTCATCCACAAGTTAAAAAAATGTATTTGAACTTGAGTGGATGAATAGAAAATATTTTATTAACGATTGAAAATTTGAACAAGATATATAAATATATAAAGAGTGTGAGATAATAGTAGGAATTGAAAAAATTGATTAGCTTACAACAATGGATGCGTTTCAGAGGATATGGATTTGAAACAAACAATGATAAAGAAGACATTTTAAAACTTTTAATTTAAACATTTTAAAACTTTTTTTTAACGTCGAATTTCGACAGCGCGTTTGGGCAGATGCAATGCACATGCGCAATTCGGTTGCATTATTACAGGGGGGGGGGGAGAGATGTGTGCTTTATTTACTATGTTCTTTTATTGACTGAATATGAGATGAACGTAGGGATATACTATTTATGTGATACTTCATAGGTCCAGGAAATTTTCTTTCTTGCCGTGGGGAATATGGCGGTAATATCAAACGGATTTGCATTATTACACGGTTGTTTACGGATTGTTTGTTTGGCGTTTGCATCGGAAATAGTACTGTAATTCACTGTGGGAAAAAATTTTTTAAATAAAATATTGGAAAAACTGTTTCATACGCAAGCTTATTTTACTAATTTTGTTATTGTAATTTTTTTCCTTAAAGTTTGACGGGTTCCATCTAGTCTTTAATGAAACTTAATACTCTGCACTTTTCCATGTGCAATAATTATTTTATATACATGGTTTGTTTGTCACATTTTTATTAATAAATGTTTCTCTAGAAAAAGTTCAATTATCCGATCTTACCCAACCAGTGGTTTATGACTACATTAGTATGTTAATCTTACAGGAAATGAGTAATTTAGGTTTTTCTTTTAGTAAAGGAACAAAATATTTTATTTTTCAAACATTTTAGTTGACGTCAACTAAGAAATTTAACTAACAATATTTTATATTTAATTCTCAAAGACAGAAGGATAATTAATTTAATTACAATATAACTTGCAGGAAAGTAATTCGCCTTTTTATCAGATTTATAAAAACATAATAACTCTTGTTTGTGTCGTTTCGACTGAATTTTTTTCAAGCATTGTTTAAAGACATTTCACGAATTGTTTTCTAATATACGATTTTACCACAAGACAATTGTGAGTGTAAATCAATTCTTATTTTTTTCCTTCAAATTCTAGCAACCAATTGATGTGGGAAATAAATTCTCATTAAATATGCTGCCAACAACAATAAAAATATTTCAGTAAATTTAAATTTGTTGATATTTAAAATTTTTGAAAATTAGCTGATAATTAATCAAAAGAAAAATAAACTGATAAAATAAACTTTCCAACACAGAAACTACATATATGCTAGGAATGGAGATTCCGTAACGGCTGCTTCTTTTTTTGTCTAGAGCTAACTGTGCGTGCATTTTGTATTTTATGAGGTTATGGCATATTTGGAGAATAATCCCTGCTGTATATTTAGGTTCTGATTTCACCTAGGTCTCGGAAAGCCTGGACAATGATCTTCGAAAATACTCTCCAAATAATGATATTCTTGTTACATGTGCACATTATTTGAAGACAGCATATCAATTAATTACTAGATTATATAAAACAGGCTCAGTATAATATCCACACACAAGGAAGCGCATACTCAGAAAATTTTGGAAAAATTACAAAATGTTCTTCTCATGAGGATATATACGTCTATAAAAAAATTTCTGCGGAACCTCTATATAACGTCGGTAAAAAAATTATTAAATTTTCGTTTATTTGGCGATTTATTACCGGTTGGCGACGGAATAAAATTTAAAGAAATACGGTCTTATAACAAATACCCTTTAAGGCAGGGGTGCAAAAATCTAGGCGCCAATCCGCCGATTCGCACCACTAACTTTTTAGTATTCTTCTCCTAATAAGAAAACTGATAAAATTTAGGCGAAGTATACTAATAAAATTTGACGAAGAATACTAATAAAATTTAGTGGTGGGAATCAGTCCATTGGCACCTAGATTTTTGCACCCTTGCTTTAAGGAAAAACTTTTTCATGCTGAATTTGTTTATGTAAGTTTAACTTACATAATAAATAAATTTTTATAACTATAATTTTGTGTGCACATTTATATGTATATATAATGAAATTTAAAGATCGTCATTTACGATTTAAAACAAAATTGAAATTGATTGAAATTGTTTGAAGCTCAAAAATAAACCCGATTCTGAACATTGTGAATTCAAGGAAAAAGTATTGTTGCTATGGAAACAACGCCTTCTTCGATATGGAAATGTATAACGAATGCGTTTGTCATCGGGCTTTTCTTTTTAAAAAACATTTAAAAATTACTTATATAACCGGTGAAGCCGTTTGCATTAGTAAAACGTGTGGAGTGGGGGATAAAACAATAGCAAAATTTCATTAAATCGCTAACAAATAGATTAAAAAAACGTGAATGATTTATTTAATCTGATTTAAAGAATATTTTTAATTAATATTACTGCAAACGTACAGAGAGTTGAAAATGTTGAACGCAAAATGCAAACGATTCTGAACAAAAGGGTATGATATCATGAGCCCTATAATTAACCCATTCGTATAATTTTTTATGACAATTTACGCATTCAAATTTTACAAAAATCTCATATACATATTTGGAAATTAAAAAAAGCATTGTTGAAAATACAAAAATTAGACAAAAAATAATAAACTTTTATCGTTTAAGTTTAAATTCATTAAGTATTGCTCATTCAAATAATCGTTTTATAAGCAATTTAAAAAATGCATTAAAATCGTTTGTGGTTGGCGAGGAAAACATGTTGCTAGACAAATCGCGTCTTTTTGTGCCAAATTCTCGAAAGAATCTTATTTTTTTGCAGATTTTCTACTGGGATTCCGCAGATAAATTTCACTGTTTCTTTATTACATACATGAGTAGCTTCATCAGCATTTTTTTCAAAATTTTCTGAGTATGCGCTTTAAGGAGACCTTCCTTGTCAGTACTGTCTAGATCTCAAATGTCCAAAATAAGCCTATTTTAAAATTAACGAAGTGAACGGATTAAATATGCTAAATCTATACTAATAAAAGAAAGTTGTTTGTCTGTGTATGTGTGTGTCTGTCTGTCTGTGTGCGATGGCTAGCAAAATCTACCACACGTAGTTGTCTGAAAATTTGGGTGCCAATAATCCACGGCAGGTCCTAGTGCACCTGAGACTCAGATTTTTTATTTTTTAAAAGCCGGTCCACCTGGGCCCCTTTAAGTTTGTGTGCCGTAAATTGTTATTAACTTGCCCCCTTTTAATCCGATCTTCTACGTTTTTGAGGCATTTTCTCCACTTATTTATTCCACCATGTCTACATTCCATTTAAGACCCTGACCCTCTGGAGTCCGGTTTGGCGCCACTTGAACTTTTTGAACGCCATGCACTTTTTACCCCCCTAATTTTGTCACCCTCTCAATGCACAACTTCAAAGTTGTGTCTTGGACTCCTCTCCCCATGCCACCACCCTAATATTTTTATTGGGGTCCTAGGGTCCCTTTTTAAGCATTTCCCACCATTTTGGCGCATTTATTTAAAATTGTATTCTAATGATTAATTCATACCCAATAAAACATACCGCTGCAGAATTCGTGGAGCGCGACGTCTCGCGTGATGGTCCTTTGCTACGTCCCTTTTATACCGAGACACTTGCGGAAGCCAGGAAGAAAAGGAAAAAAAATCTGAAAATTGAAACCGGACAAATTTAAAAGGAAAAATGAACAAATTAAACACCTCGAAGGCGGGAAATGTTGGGCTCGGTGCTTTAGAACTATCGACGAACCCCTGCGGTTTCGAGCTCTATGTTCGTCCAAACTGATTCTTCTAATTATATGTATACTTGTAACAAACAAGTAAAAATTCAAGGTGATAATACGTTATTGGTTACGTTAAGTGATAACACAAATTTGACCATTGTAATACAAAACATACCAATGTTTTACGACCTCAAAATACTTAAAATATTATCTCTTGTTTCCTATTCGCTTAATTGAAGATCTAAAGCGGACTTTTAGAGGACTACTAGGACCTTTTAAAATGTTTTCATTTCAGGGCCCTACTCATTACTATCATTTGGCCCTTTTTGGGCACCCGTATTCACTAGCTTTTTTTCTCTAACAATTTTTTAGGTCCTCCAGCTACTACATGAACAACAAAAAAATTTCTTGGACCTCAGCTACCAACAATTTTGATTATTATCCTCCTTCTTGGGGCATTTTTCTCTTTAAAAATGATCCGATTTTCTTGCAATTTTCTTTAACATAGTTCCCCTCCAGCTAATTTTTAAACTACTAAAAAATTTCTTAGACCCCAGCTACTACCTTTTTCTAATATGAATCTTCTTTTTTCGGCATAAACTTATGTAAATTAAAAATCGCGTTACTCTGCGTATTGTTGATGGTTATTGATAGTTGACTCTTTAGTGATCGAGTCCTTTTGGAATTTCTTGTACTTTTTGATATTCCAATACTCTGGTCGCTGCATCCAGTGATGTTTTTTCTTTTTATATATGCGAAGTGCTTATTCATGAGATAAAATATCGCAGCGTTAAAGATTTTTTGTAGTATTGCGAATTTCAATACAGCGAGGCTGCTGCATCCAGTGATGGTTTAATGTTTTTTTTTCATGCGCGCCAAACACTCATACATGCGATATAGTTATCGCAACTTTAACGAATTTCATTTATTTTCGTTTTTCAACTACGTAAAGATCATTAAAAAGTTTTCGTAATATTGCTGAAATGTTCATTGAAATGTTGTTTCTTATTGCTCACATTAACTGTTTTATATTTATTTTATTAAATGTGTAAAATAAAATATTTATATTTTATTCATAAATGAAATATTTAGATGTGTTTGATTATGACTTAATTTAATAATTCTGCATTTAAATTATTAAATTAGTTTTTATATTTAAGTTTATTAATTCTTATATTTAAGCTAATTAATTCTTATACGTCAGTTAATTAATTCTTATAATTAATTTAGAAAAAAACCCTTCTTTTTTTCAAAATCATCTGAGCGAATTAAATTTTATATTTGGTATATCGCTACTCTCATATAACAGTACCCTATTCTTCAGTGACATTTTTATCTTGAAATTTTTTAATTTAACTCTTTGTAACTACTGAAAAATATAGAATGGCAGAATTCTCTCATTTGTTTATTGGTCGTTATAGTTTGGCGATAGTTTTTTTTAATTGAAAGTGGTCGACGGGAAATGGAGAAGTACCCTTAAAACTAAACTTAGCATGACTAGAACTCAATTTCAATATTTATTTTAACTCACTGGCTTAATCTCAGCATGGGTGGAATTAAAATTCGTCGAACATTACGTCATAGTTGCAGATTTATGAATTAAAGTTCACGTTTCCATTAGAACATGAGGTCATTTTGAACAGTGGGAACGATTTAACTTTATAAAATTAGGAGCTAAGTTATTTATTTTTGTCGACAAACACATTTAAATAAATGTAGTATGTCATTTATCTGCACTTATAGTAATTTTTTTAATATACGAAAATATCACATTATCTTCTTAGAATGACGTCAGTTTCGGATTTTAAATTTCAGTGGGTGAATCTGGATTTTTATTATTTTATAAAAATAGTGTGCATATACACAATTTATTTTTATGACAACAGGAAAGAAATTGCACTAAAAATTGAAAAAAAATAGATTTCTATAATGATAAACTATTGCAAGCGTTTGAAAAAAAAGTAGTAAAGAATGGTCTGGGAAATTTCTTAAGTTGACAGAAATTTCACTCATGTTCTAAAACATATGTATATAAAGTTTCGTTCAACTCGGACAAAAACTGTGCATTTGTATAAGGAACATGCATACATACCAAGAACGGCTTTTACATAAATATATAGATTTCATGCAGGATTACTCAAAGAACTGGATTAACCAAAAAATTGGAATACCGTGCAAACTGTAGACGGTAATTTGAGAAATTCTTCTTTTAATTATTTTATGCGTTTTCTAAATTATTTATTTAGATAACGTCTTTCACATTAGTAATGTTGAAGTTTCGTAACATTATTCTGGAATTGCTGGTAAGTCCATAAATTATCCATAACGCATGATTTTTCACATAAATATATGTTAATATTGCAAGCTATACTGCTCATGCTGCAAAAGAAATTTTTTTAAAAAGAGTTTTTTCAGAGTTTTTATACTTTTAAATAGAGAAAGAGATTGTTTATTAGGGTCTATGAAATAGTATACGATAAAATAAACAATTCTCGGTGTTCATTCATGTAGAATGATAGTTAATGACTTTAATAACGGCTTAAAACCGCTCATTCCAGAAATCATGTAACAAAAGACACAGTCACAATTATACTTTTTCTACATTTCATAATAAAGGAAATAACAGTTTATAGTTATATGAAGTTATACATTGAATTAACATTATAATTAAGATAAACTTTACGTTGATTGCCGTTTTAAGAGTCTTTCATTTAGAACAGGTATGGCAAATTGAGGTACGCGTTATACCCCTATTTTTTAGTAGAAATTGTCTCTACCATGTCAAAATTAATCGTTCGGAGTTTTCGTGGTTTTCTTCGAGCCGTGGATTTATCCATGCGTAAATACGGGTTAGGTTCCCTTAGAAAGACCCCCACGAAGGGCACTCCCCCCGGGCCTATATCCCAAGTGTAGGCAATTGGCCGTCAATAATCAACCCAACTCAACCCAACCCATGTCAAAATATCGAATATGAAAAAATGCATTTTTCATTACTTTTAAAGATGAACTGATTGCCACCACTAAATTTTATTAGAAATATTTGCCTAGGAAAATAGTAATAAAATTTATATGAAGAACAGGGTTGCCAGTTAGATCTTCATTCTTATTCGGATATGCCGAATTCATACCGGAAATTTTAAGAAATAAAGTTTTACTTTCAGTAATCACTAAATGTCTGGTAACCCTGTTGAAGAATAGTATTAAAATTTAGTGGTGACAATCAGCCCATGTTTAAAAATAATGAAAATGCATTTTTTTACATTCGTAAGTTTGACATGGCAGCGGTGAAATCTTGGCCTCATTTTGTCGCAGAATTTATCCGATTAAATAAGGATTACAGAATACTATTAGTCTATCCTTCATTACCACAAAGATATCGAGGTGAAAATGTTTAATAGGCAGACAATTAGAGTATTTATTGGAAAAGTAATTTCCCCAAAGACACATTACAAAATGGCATATTATTTAATAAAGAATAAATAATTATGTAAGCTCTCGAGCACGAGTTTTGTATTCGCAAAAATCATTTCAATAAAGGAAATATATTCTCTACGTTCTACGTTGGTAAGTCATACACAACTCATCCGAATTTAATTTCTCATTATAGAAAGCAATTTAAGTTTCAGAAATCTACCGTACACTGACCTTGCTGCATTGGCTGTAAACCCTTAAATGACAGTTTTTTCGTTATTATAAAAAAACCCATTTCCTATTTGTGATAGCGCAATTATCCCTCCTTCTCTGATTTGAAAAGAAAATAATGAACGTGGATTTTCTTTTCATACCCTAACTATTACTGGTGAATAATATTAAATAAAAAGAAAATCAGTTTTGATTGCGAAAGCCATACTTATTTAAAATGTTTTTTGTGGTCTAACGGATGTTGTCGAGGAAAAAATATACAAATATCAAGGTGTTTTCGTTGCTGATTTAGCTATTGTACTGTATTTCCTGTTAAAATAAAAGAGAGCTACATTGATTTAACGAGGATTTATTTTGCTTATATAATACAAACAAGAAAAAGAGCAAGACATTTGATGATTTACTTATTATCGTGATTATATATTTTCGTTACTCCAAAATAGTTTGGTACGTCAAAATATATAGTACCGTAATTTCCGGCGTATAATCCGCAGCTCAAAGAGTCGTTTTTCGACCCAGAAATTTTATTCAATAATTGTAGTTAAATATTTACAGCGATCTTTTATGTTACATTTTATAAAATACCGTAATTTCCAGCGTATAATCCGCAGCTCAAAGAGTCGTTTTTCGACCCAGAAATTTTATTCAATAATTGTAGTTAAATATTTACAGCGATCTTTTATGTTACATTTTATAAAATAATATTTCTGTGTCGAAAAACGACTCTTTGAGCTGCGGATTATACGCCGGAAATTACGGTAATATTTCTGTGTCGAAAAACGACTCTTTGAGCTGCGGATTATACGCCGGAAATTACGGTAAATAGTTGAAAGAGTTCTAAAAAATAATACCTCATGAGCAAATGAGGATATTGAAGGCATTGCAAATTCTGAGTATGAAGAAGATCATTAATTTTTATAAACAGCAATGAACGGAATTCTGAAGCCAATTAGAAGCACAAAAACAACAAAAAAGTTTCTTTTTCACGCAGAAAGGGCATTTTTTTTTACCTGAAAGAACGTTCTTCTTGCCTTGGAAAAGCACTCACTATTAAAAGGCACGTTTATTAAATGCTCTTACTTTTTTCATATTTAAATTTATATATATATATATACACGATCTAGAAGAAAGACATAAATAAATTTCTTCCCCTTAACCTGTCTTACAGTCTCGGTATAAAATTATTTTTAATACTTAGTCACTACTAACTGGCTAAGTTATATTTGTTGGTGAAATGTATGTGAGAGCAAAAAGACTGTAAAGAATTTGGTTAGTGATTCATGAGTAAAATTATTTCGTTTGCTTATTTATTCGATTTTTCTTAAAATTCATCAACATTATTTGCAAAAATGGGCCTTTTCTGGAAATTTGAATAATAGTGATCGCGGGTACAGAAATGTAAACAATTGACAATGCAACAATACTTTTCATAACAAGGTTGAAATTTATAATTTCAAACAAAGTTTTTGAAACAATCTGTTTTATTACTGTAGTGCGTACCTCGCAGCTTGAATATCTGTAGCTGCCGGCAGGATACACACCAGGAATCTTCCAAAACGTAAGTGAATACATGCGACACCGTTGTCAGGCTCACCCGACGACTTCTGGTAGTAATTTCGAACACCTTCTGTAGTACAATTTTTCAATAAAATGTTTTCTGTCCCATTAATGTGTTGCTGTTTCTGTTCTTTTTCTCTGCTTCTTTGAACCATAGCTCGCAACTACGGCATTTTCGACTCTGCATTTCTATGTGATTCCGAGTCGTCTCTGTGTCCTCTACACCTCTTGCAAGTCTAGTAGTGAAACACCCTTTACACTCAATTAGTTTAGTATATGTGAATAAACTGATGTGTTTTTGAATAAAAAATTCTAAAGATTATGATAAAAATTTGATTTATGATTAAAATTGGTTTTATTTATTTTTTCGCAGTTTTGTGCATCATTTAAAAATTAACAAAATTATCTAATTAAAAAACGAAACTTAAGTTTTATTTTCTGAGTTTCATGCTAATTGTAAACTTTTACTATATCTTCTCTCTAAAAAAATTCAAAAAAGGTCTAAAATAATTTTAACACGTATAGCTGAAGACTTCAGTAAACTGAAACGCCTAAGAAATAGGTTAAAAGTATATAAAATCTCCAAGAATAAAAAACATCTAACTTTTCCGCATCTAAAGATTATTCTATAATATCCTTTTAAATCAAGGCAATAAGACTAGAAGAGATTCTTTTGTGCTACATGTATAAAATTTAATGGGACGGTAAAGTGATCTAGTTATAAAATCTGGCTATTTTTTCTGACATCTTCATGCCGACTCAATCTCTTAATATTCTTGCTTAAGTTTCACTTACATAGTATCATAGACGTCCTCATAATCGTATGGATTTTCTATTTCAAAAAATTAAAATTTCTATTTAAAGTAGATGCACAGTTAAGTAAAACATACAATAATGATAATTTTCTGGGTTTGTACGCTTTTACCACAATTTTTAATAGAATGTTTCGCCTTATTTAAATGCAGAAAAGTATTACAAATACTGCAATTAAATGAGGCGTCTGCAATTACTGCTATTTAAATATTACATAGAAAAATTCTATTAAACATTTGTGGTACAATCGTACGAACCCTGTTTTCTCATGTTTAAATAAAAGCTTTTATGATTCACAGAGTTAGTTTAACCCTTCTTTGCATGAGTTTTTCTTTTACAATTGTGTTTTTTTATACATATATTAAATATTATACAACAGAAATTTTAAGAAAGATTTTTAACTTTGTTCAGCAACATAGTTCACGGGAAATTTACTGGATTAATATTTCTATATAAATATAGTGGTGGCGAAGAAGTTGATTTATTTATTAAAAGTTAAATAAAAAGTGATGGAAATTTACATCACTATGCAATTAAGGGTTAAGAAATATCAATTGTGAAATAAGAAGGTTATATAGGTTGTCTTTAAATTAATATCCGCTAAAACAAATTTCAGAATCTACTAAATAATACTAAAACAAGAATCATTGGAGGAAAAGCGACCAGAGTGGTATTTAATCTTGTGTTATGATATAAATTTCAAACTTTTTTCCTCCTTTTTAAATGAAATTACAAAAATCAAATGATTGAAAATAATATGAATTTGACATGTAGAAAAAAATTCTTATTTAACGCTTATCTACTACATAATATGGAACTACGAGGGGTGTTTTTAAGTAACTACCGTTTTGATATTAAAAAACACAAGGCCCTTTTTTTAACAATTTTATTTTTACAGGAAATTCTTGACCGTAATCTATTTTTCAACAAAATTTCCGCCTACATTAAGGCACTACACGTATCGTACGACCAGCGTTTGTATCCTGTACACATAGAAATCTGCCGTCTGTTGTTCTAACTACTGCATCACCGCCGCCTTGATGTCGTCATCGTTGTTGTAGTGCTGACACCCAAGGTGCTTCATTAAATGCAGGAACAAGTGGTAGTAATTTGGGGCTAGGTCAGGAATGAATTCAGGATCTCATCGCGTTGTATGGTTGGAAAAAACTTCATCACCTTCCATATAGCCCTGACCCAGCGCCAAGCAACCACCACTTGTTCCTGCACTTAAAGAAAATCTTTGCAGTCAGTGCAACAAGGACGATGTCGACGTCAAAACGGAAGTTATGCAGTGATTAGCGGATTTCTATGAGGATGGGATACAAAAGCTGGTCGTAAAATACGATTAGTGTCTTATTACAGGCGGAAATAATGTTGAAAAGTAGATAAAGGTCCAGGCTTTCATTTAAAAAATAATTTATTTGAATAAAAAATTGCTTTTTTTTTTTTTTTTTTTTAAATATTAAAACGTTACTTTCTAAAGAACACGCCTCGTATATAGCTACACACCTTCCGGTATTTTTAAAATCAGATATACATACTTTGAACCAGATATATTTTTTTAAATAAAATGTTAAGTTGTTTCTGCGTAGTCGTTATATATTTTCATTCATTAAAGATATTTTCTGGTTTAAATCTGTTTATTTGACTAGAAAATAACCGGAAGGTTGACAGTTATATAATTATTTTACGTCCTTGGATATATAATGGGAATTTATTTCATTTCATCAGCTGATAATAAAAAAGGAAATATATTCACTATAGCAGATGGAAAATATTTATAAAAAGCAGAATTAGCTATTTAAAGAATAAAGTAGTTATATAGTCTACATAGAAGGGAAAATAAAAGATCTTTCGATTGGTGGAAAAGCATGTTTGTTGTTATAGAATTAAATAGTTAATGTATTATCAGTAGATAATTAAAAAAAATTGGAAATGAAACAATGGAAAAAAAAGTTGTTTTCTGAAATTTGACATAATTAAAATTGACAATTTTACATAGCAAGACTTTTAATCACATCAACAATTCATATTAATTAAAAACTTTTTAAGAAGTGTTTCATTAAATTTAAAACAAAATTTAGTTAACCATATTCAGCCATCAATAACTTGCAAAGTATGCACCGAAACCATCTTAAACGTGCCCCGAACTGTCATAACAGGGTTTGTATGGTCCTTATATTTGAATTCCCCTACTTCCAAATACTAATCAGAAGCTCACTTTGGCTACAGTCCCTTCCAGACGTCCCCCACATTGCCTAGTTCTAGCCTTCATCCAAGAGAACGTTCAGGTACTCAGTTCAACAACTGGCAGTCTGACGGCTACAACCACCTAGGTAACTTTTAATCTTAAACTAACTTTTAATCTTAAACTACTTTTAATCTCAAACAAATTTTTAATCTTAAACTAACTTTTAATTTAAAAGTCAAGCATACTTACAGAGATGTCTCACGCACCTCTCTCTCCATCTTTAGGCCAACTAAATTTCCTACAAATTAACTTAAATCACTGCAAAGCAGCAAATGACAGTGCAAAGAAGCACATTCTTCAAAATTCTATTGATATCGCACTACTACAGGACGCCTACTGCACATAAGATGGAACTCTCGGGGGTTTTCCAACATCATGGCCAATCTTACCCTCCAAAGAAAACAGCGCACACTTGGTCATTAGGAATGTTGAGCTAGTGTACTCGCACCTCTTCACAGGTAATCACTGTGCCTTTGTCACCATTGACGCAAAAGAAGGCAAGACCATCATAGGGTCGACCTATGCGGCGCCTTCAGTCGATTTCGAGGAGTCAATGGAAGAATGGAGCCATCGAATCACACATAAACACGCATTCATCTGCGGAGGAGACTTCAATGCCAATTCTGCCCTGTGGAATTGTGTACGGGAGACATCCGCGGGGAATTCCTCACAGAACACTTAGTAGTACATAACCTAGCAATTGCAAATGTCAACAATTCAGAGGAAACCTTCGTAAAAGTAAACTCTAAAGGTAAAGTCATTGCAGGGGCTGGGCAGACCTCACACTCACGAACACACAGACACTTCAAAGAATCTCTCAGTGGCAAGTCATAGACATTTACAGTGCCTCTGATCACAAATACATACATTTCACATATCAGACAACTCCACTTTACACGTTGAGAAGACGTTTTAACACCTCGAGGGGTAAGGTTCATAAATTTGACAAAATTCTAAAAGCACTTAAACAGGCATAATCTGAACAACTTCACAACATCAACAACACAGAACAAATTAATACTTTCACTACCAAATTCATAGAAGAAATCCGTTTAGCAGCAAGTGCTTGCTTCCGACTAAAAACAGTCAGAAAAACGCGCTCGTTCTCCTTCTGGACTCCCGAACTCAAGGCACAGAGAAACCTACTTACGGCACTCAGGCGGAAAATGAAGGCAACCAGACAATTCGACAAAATGCGGTTGAGCTAAAGGTCTTGGGTGCCAGATATTCGAAGCTTGCGGCGCAGTACAAGCGCAGTGTCCTTCTGACCAAGAATGCAGCGTGGAGGAAGTACTGTAGCAGTGAGTCCAATCCTTTCGGCACATCGCAAAATTTTTTCACAGGAAAATATTTCACTCCTGATGAAATCAAGCTTGAACTGCCTCCCAGCGAAGCATCCAGACAACACAGTTTAGAATTCCTTACAGATCAGGTTTTTGGCAAGACAGCATACCCACAACACGATAACGAGGACATAGAATTCACAATCCAGACCCTTGTCTGGTGGTGCTTGATTTGATAGCCTAAGAGGCACTGCTCAGACTAGTAGAAGTCTGTAGAGCATAGTGTCCCTCCCGGTCCCCTTTATTAAGGTCTTAAAAAAATTACAATCTACAGCCGAAGCGGGACCCGCCGTTAAACGCGACAAGGAGCGGGATAGAATGTTTAAAACAAATACAAATACAAACTATGGTCAACGACCAGATCATATATAAGTCGGCCCTGCTAGGGAAGGACCCTTTTCGCGACAGTTAGCAGGGACTGAATAGGAGTTGTGCATTGAGAGTGGCAGCTGACGACTACTAGGTAAGGTTAGAGAGTTCTGTCAGAAAAATATAGATTTTAACCAGCTTTCTGTTTAGGGTGTGCCTCTTTAGAATATTAGGAAGCCATTCCTTGGGTGGGATTTCAGGCTTCCTAATATGCCACTGTGCTGTTAACGGGCAGGTGAAATAATAATGGGGAGCCGACGCCTCTGCGACACACTCGCAAAGGAATGTGTCTGCACATTTAAATTTGTAGAGATATGTTCGAAACGGACCGTGCCCCGTGAGAAATGCTGTTGTGTGTGCGGAGAGGTTGTAGTGTGTTATTGAGACTTTCGGTATTAAATTATATGTGTGTCGGCCTTTGCTGCTGTTATCCCAGGTTGATTGCCATTCCTTGACTATATTTGCTTTTAGTAAACGTTTTATGTATGTGGAAGGAATTGGAAGATGAATGTCAATGTGTGGTTTAGCTGTTGCTTCCTTTGCGAGTGCGTCCGGGATTTCATTACCTTGAACGTCCGTGTGCGCTGAAACGTGGCCAAGAGCTACTCTATTTAAAAGGGACTTTAACTTAAGTTTGATATCTAGGATTAGTGGATGTTTGGTTCTATGGGCATAGATAGCCTGCAGACCCGAAAGACTGTCGCTATAAATTTGGACGAAGGGGTGTGTGGTGTTTGTCTGGATCCAGTCCAGGGCTTTTAGGATGGCATAGAGTTCTGCCTGATAAACAGAATTGTGGTCATCTAGTCTGCAGGCCCACTGATGGGTGACGGCATTCCTTTCCATGGCGCAGAATGCTGCTGCCACGCCGGTGACTGTTCAAAACCCATCAGTGAAGAGAGTAATCCTAGAGGATGGGGAGAAGGAATTAAGATTGGTGTTTACTTGGAAGTGAGATGTCTCATCGGAGGGGTGTATCTGCCATCCTGGAACTTTGTGCTGTATTTTGGTGTTTGGAAGGAATTCGCTTGCAGTCGGTTCATGTTTAAGGTGGAGAATACGTCCCTTGGTGTATTCATATGCGAGTATTTTGTCGATTGGTGGTATGCCAGTTATGGTTTTTAGCGCATCCGTGGAGATTGTTTTGTAGCCTCGTGAGATTTGTAAGAGAAACATTCGCTGTAGTGAGATCAATTTTGTTATTGCTTGTTTTGTTAAGTGTCCCCCCCATATGCTTGCCCCGTATGTTATTATTTTCTCTGCTATAGTGTGATACCATATTTTAAGCATGAAGTTGCCAATATCCCATGTTTTTGACGTCATTTTTAGTGAGTTGTGGGGAAAAATTATGAGTTTTATTTTAAGTTGATGCAGATGTGCTAGCCAATTTTGATGCTTATCAATAGTTATGCCTAAAAGTTTGAGGTATGGAACATGGTGGACACTGGTGCCGTTGACGCGAATGATTGGGTTCCTGCCACGCAGAAGGCGCGGTTTTGCAAATGTCAGCGCTTGAGATTTGCCTGGTGACAGTTGTAGGTGTAGGGATTCCAGTAACTGGCAGAACACAGGGAGAGCTGAAGCTGCCTCTTGCTCCAAATTCAGACGGATGCGGCCCGAAAATATAAAGGTGAAGTCGTCCGCGAACGCGTAGAGGAGGAAACCTAGTTTATCTAATTCTTTAAGGAATAAATTTGCTATTAGCAGCCATAGAATGGGTCCGAGGGAAGAGCCTTGTGGGCAAACCTTTTCTAAATTCTGTGTTGAGGTGCCTGCACCCCAGTTGATTAGAACGCTGCGCTGTGATAAGTAGGAGCGGATGACTCCAGCAATATTTCTAGCGCAGTTGAGTACTTGTTGTTATTGTGTAATGTCGCGCCATTCCACGTTGTCGAAAGCCCCCTGTATATCAAGTGAGACGAGGGAAGTGTAATTTCCACGGGCAATGCTATCAGCGCAGGAAGTCATGATAGCATGAAGGGCTTTTTCGCAAGATCTGCCCTCTCTGAACCCAAATTGTCACGGGTGCAGGATATTGTTAGTTTCTAGAAAAAAGGCCAATCGTTGGACCAGGAGCTTTTCAAGCAATTTTCCTAGCGTTGGTAGTAGGCAGGTCGGTCGGTATGAGCGCGGTTCAGAGGGCGATTTCCCTCGCTTCAGGAAGTATACTACTTCTTCCTGTCTCAGGACAAGTGGAAAGTAATTATGAGAGAGGCAAAGATTTGCCCAGTCTGTGAGTAGTTGTGGCAGAATTTTGAATATCCGTTTTAACAGTCGGATGTCTATAGAATCGGTGCTTTTAAAAAAGCCAAATTTTTACAAATTTTAGGCCTTTTGCGCTACCACCAGAAGTAAAATGTTATCTATTTTGTTTTTGCATCTTACTTAGCTACCCTAGACACAAGTCTTTTTCGGTATAGCGAATCAAAACAGAAAAAAAGACCCGACCCACAATCCGGCCAACATTCACTGAGTGAATACAACTTGATTGCGTTAATTTAAGGATTTTTTAAATGCTGTGCGCTACCTCAAATGAAGTAATTTTGCTTCATTTTTTATTATAATGTATTTTTATATCTTTTTTTTTAAAGATTTTTCACTATAGCAGTTTTTTTTCTTTTTTAGCTTTAAAAAAAGAAAGAAAACTATTGTTTTCCAATAAATTTATTTGAGCTCCTCTGCCGCTAAAATTAAAATGTAATAATTTTTTTTTTCATTTTATTTTACTAAGCAACAATAAAGCCAAGTTTTCCGCGGTGTAGCGAATCAAAAAAAAAGTTTTTTCCGGCCCACCCTAATTCTTAATTCAGTCTTTGTGAAGGGCTTGTCTGGTGGCGCCATTTTCTACCCATGATGAAATATTGCTATTCAGACCGTACGAAGAGTTAGAAGGACGATATATTAGGGTTCGTACGCTTTTACCACAATTTTTAAACCGTTAACTGCTGAGTATTTTGGACACGATAAACTAAAAATAGGGAATTACACCACTTTTTTCCTTATTTGCCTTTTACTTTACATATTTGTCTTATATAACCGGAAAAATGTCTGCCAATTACTAAAGGGAAGAGTACAGTTAAAAATTGGTGATGTCCAAAAACTTTTAATAACGAAGCAAACAAGCTATTCTTGCCCGAACTCAGTTCGGGCAAAACAGTTAAGGGGTTAAATAGAATTTTTCGCCTTATTTCAATGCAGAGAAGCATTACAAATCCTGCAATTAAACTAGAAGTTTGCAATTTATTCTACCTAAATATTAAATAGAAATTTTATATTAAAAATAATTTTAAAAGCGCACAGTGTGGTATTTAGTCCCAAAACCTGGCAAAAATTATTTTATACCTCTAAAAGCTACACATCTACGTTTTTATTAGCTCACAGGCTATCAAAGCCTGAGTGCTAATGTTCTCGCCGGTTCTGTATGTATGTACGTACGTATGTATGTACGTACTTATGTATGTATGTACGTATGTATGTACGTAACGCGATAACTCTTGATAGAAATAACCGTTTTGCTTCAAATTTTTTTTATAGGTCCATTGTGATAAGGTGCTTCTTTGATTAGTTTTGGGGGTTCATTGGTTTAGTATAAAGTGGGGGAACGGGGGACTAACTCCCCCTTAAATTAGATAAATGAGTTTTTCATGCAGAATTATCCGATTTTCTTCAAATTTTGTATGTATATTCATTGTAATAAAGCACTTCTACGGTTAGTTTTGGGGGTTCATTGTTAAATATAAAGGGGGGAATGGGAGGATGATCCCCCTTAATTTAGATAAATGAGTTTTTCATGCAGAATTATCCGATTTTCTTCAAATTTTGTATGTATATTCATTGTAATAAAGCACTTCTACGGTTAGTTTTGGGGGTTCATTGGTTAAATATAAAGGGAGGAATGGGGGGATGATCCCCCTTAATATATAGTCGATTTCCTTATTTTTCGAGAGGCAAGAGTATAATATACAATTAGTATGAAAAACCTGTGATCTCAATGTCCTCAGTTTAAGTGAGCAGTTTTCTTTTTTATTTGAATTGTAGAGTGAAAACGGTAAAATAAAGTCTTATTTATAAATGAAAGAATTTATTTATCAGTTTCATCACTATTACTGTCTTTAAGAATATTAACATTTGTAATATCACTTTCTGATAACAGATGTAAAACTTCAGACGATAAGGGCTTTATTTTGTAGTTTGTTTTCCATTTCATGCCAGTTATTAGGGGTCTGAAGTTAAAAGAAGCCTATTCAGTACATCAATGTACAGGCCACTCGCGAAAACTTTCTGTAGTTTAACTTAAATGACCTAATATGTTTATTGCGAGCTTCTGCAGCCTCTTCAGATAGTTGGCCTATTGACAGAATAGCTTTTTTTATAACGTCTGCTCCATGACGAAGTTACTTGTGCATTGTAAGGGACATGGGCTAAAAACCATATAGCGACACATACAGTTCAGCCGTCTCTTAGCAATATTTTTCAAATTCTTCTGTATTAATTTTGTATTAGTATTGTTTTCTCCGAATATTGTCCTTGTTTTTATGAGTAGATACCCATTTTTGTTTGAACTGATTTCTAATAACGGAGAGCGTTTGCTTCATCTCAGCTATCCTTGGATCACCTTCAGAATAATTTCTCAATAATTCTTGCTCCATAAATTGATGATTTCCATCAAATTTTGAATCATTTGAGCATTGCATGATGGTATACAACTCATTTCGAGTCATAGATCTCAATTCAGAAGGCCCTGTTACCAAAATAAATAAAAAAATAGATAGCAGTAATTTATATAAAAAATAGTAGGAACCAACAAAAAAAATCGTTAAAAATACGGGGGCGGTTTCGGGCGGCTCATTTTTTTATAATTGCCTTGTATACTAAGTACTGCATATTACACAATAGTTTTCATCGCTTAAATATGTTTAAAAATATAAAAAAATCCTCTCTAAATATTATAAATAATTATTTATGCCACTATTAACTATACCTAAGTTGTCAACCATATAGACAAAATATCCGCAGGATATTCATTAAGTAAATGTAGTGTGTATAAAGCATATATCCGGTTCAGAATAATCCATCACAACAACAACCACTAAATTGTTTAGACACAAAACTACAAGAGATTTTAAAACACTAAAATCTGAGCGCATCGTTCACTGGAAGCGAACGGCAACTTCGGACTGATCGCGTGGCGAGGTGTGTTGTACTAGCGCATTGCACGTTTCGCCTTTGGGTGCAGTAACTATTAAACTTTTTGAGGAATAATATACAGGGTAGGAAACCGAATTAAAAAAAAATCATTTTTGGCCATGTTTTGGGACTAAATACCACACTGTGAAGCGTGCCAGGGTTCGTACGCCTCCTGGAATTTTGCGAGCAGGAAATTCTTCGGTACCAGTATTTTGTGACAGAAAATCTCTCCTTAAAAGAAGGCGAAGTTTCTCGAGTTTAACCTAGATTTATTTTTCTATAAAAAGAATACTGGTAACACTCCTGGAAAATTCCCTGATCCGTACGAACCCTGGCGTGCAAACTCTGTATATTCAACGATTTTTGCAGCATTTAAAAATAAATGAAATACACTGTACTTGCTTTGAAAAGCTATGTAGGACTCATTAGCCAAAAGTCACTTTAAAATGATTAGATCCTTTTCAATCTTCTTAAAACTATTATAATGTTTGTAAACTGCTGTTTCGGATGAAAATGAAATTGCAATCAATCATGCAAGGAAGTTATTAGTCATTGACTAGTTTCGGTTACTGCTCTATTCTCTGGTGAAAACCTCTTCAAGGAGGACTTCTGAATAAAATTTCTTTCTGTTTATGTGCAAGGAAAACTCAGCAAAACTTGAAAAGTAGCACGTTTAGGGCTTCATAGATATTTGTACCTGCATACTTTTGTTTCCGTCTTATGTTATTCTAGTTTAACATGCTAATCACTAAGCTTAGTAGATAAACTTCATTCGACTTGCAGCTTTTTATTAAATAAGTTACAGAAACAATATCACAACCAGTTTTGCCATAAATCGATAAAACCTTATTTAATCGGAGAATTTCAAAACATTTTATTATAAGACAAAGATTTATTTGGAAACAGTGATACTTAAAAGTAAGTATCACACGCACCTTAAACATTGAGTAGATGGAGAGTTACAACGGAACTCAAACACACTTTTCAATTCATTCGCAACAACTGAAAAATAATGTGAATGATATGTAGTATGTTTAATTTTAGTTACCATCGAAAATTTATTAAAATGCATTTCTGAGATTAACCCTTTGATTACGCGCTAGGACTGACAACTATTTTTATGTTTAATCGTACCAAAATTTACAAACAATTTTCTCTGTAATAGATTTCTCTTAAAAATATCCTAGTATATGTGTATGGCAGAGTTTATTTTTCAAAAAGTGGTAAGAATAGAATACAAAATAGTCCACTGGGACGGATATGTAACGGACAAAAGGTTAACCCATTAAGGACCGAATTATTTTTCTCAATAAAATACAAATGTTGCGATTCATACCACTTTTATATTATAGCAACCCAAGAGTGACTTTATCATGGTGTTTCTTGCATCAAATAAAGTGAATATTTATCCTAAAATCAAACTGGTGTTACCTTAAAATAGGGTGCAAGAAACATAACGTTTCGAAAACGCAACGTCAGTCTTTAATGGGTTAAGCAAAACAAGCCTATGATTAGCCAAATCAATAGTGTGTTCGAATTCTTTTATACGATCGTGTAAAAATCATGAAATTGAAATCTTTAACCCTTTGATTATGGGTTGATTATGGGGTCGGGAAATATGTTGTCTCAGATATTATTTCTTTATTCTATTCACACCACGTTTTGAAACTATTCTCTGCCATGCACTTAGACGAGGACAATTTAAAAAGAAATCTACCACAAAGAAATGTTTTTGTAACTTGTAGTACGAGTGAATATAAAAATAGTCATCGATCAAGCAGTAGGAAAATTATGTTGTGTACTTAACCTTCCTACCCTACTGAAATTTGACTCAACCTTCATAAAAACATTTCGCGCAAGAAGTTTTATTTAAAACAATTTAACATATTTATTTAACTTAGTTCTCTGTGTCTTTTATTTAACTTACTTACTGAAAAAAATTCTGTTTCGTATCGAAAGAAATGAATTATAGAAATGGGTCGATTAGACCCATTCAGTGTAGGAAGGTAAAGTATTTTTCTTCACTAAAATTATCTTGTGTTTGATATTCAACAGCATCTACGTCTACCTCAAATAAATTGCTTATGTATTCTAGTCATTTTACAAGGGCATAATCGAATACTAATTGATTTTAAAATAATCATTTTCCATAACTCAGGTTAAATCTCGCCAGTTTAGAGAGGTTAGATCCAATGTGAGGGAGGTTTAAAGCACCAAATCATATAAATATATTTCCACCAGTAATATTATCTAATAAAATGTAGCCTATTTCGGATGGTGTTTATTCGACATATGTTACTACATTAAATTTTTGGTATGAGGCATGTTTATTTGACTTGTCTGCAAGCTAAAGTTAATCATTCTCAATCAGTTAATGTCTAATATTTAAAATTTTACAAATCAATGAAGGTTTTCATAACCAGATAAGTCACATCTCATTTTTAAGGCTTTCTAAACAACAACTGTTGTTTGGTTATGGATACATAAGAGGTCCAGAAACATTTTAAATGACAGAAATTGCCTGAAGTTTGATCGCGAATTAAGGAAGCCTGTAATTAATTTAGACTATTATTTATATTTTAATTCATTTATATATGTTTAACAGAAATAAAAAAATTAAAAAAAATATTTATTAAATTGTAATTAATAATAACAATAACAATAATAATAATAATAATAATAATAATAGCAATAATATATAAAAATGTTATCTTGCAAAGATTGAATTGCCACGATTTTAAAAGTCCGGGTTCTGTATTTTTGAGTCATTTCTTCTTTATACTGATTATTACGTTGTACCTCAATTATATCTGAAACAAAAAAAAAAATAAATTGTAAAAAATAAAATCAAATATTATAATAAAAATTCAATATGCATAAAAATTGATCCTATTTTTTCTTATAATTAAAAAAATATATTGTTTTTTCACATATAGTTTGTAGAGTATTTAATTTCCTTTATTTAAAAAAAAAACATGTAAATACATTAACGTTTTCAAAAATTATTGTGGCAATATCGCTTTAAAACAGTGTTTCGCGATAAGTTTTGTCTTTTCAGGTAACGGCGGTGTACGTGACTCAACGTTTATGTCTCTTACGATCGTAATTTTACGATTTCTATAGAATCACCTGTACAACATTCTAAAAGTCTCAAACATAATAATAATAATAATAATAATAATCAATGCATTTCTTCAACATTTAAAGCCTTTCTAATCCTCTTAAGAATGTCCTCATAAAAAAACTCAATAATTTTAGCCCAGTACATAGTATATATATATATATCATGCATATAATGTACATATTTAAGACTTAGTTAGCTGTATTATGAACAATTTGTCTCGATTTTCAAGCCACATTGTTTTAATTCATACTTCACATAATTTATTAATAAGTATTTTTGCATTAAGTTTGAATCTAAATAATGTATTATACTTCATATTTAGTATATATATATATATATATATATATTGCTATTAATTACAGAATCAAGGGAATTATTTTTTATGAATTTAAATCCAATTTTTAAAATGCGCTCATTTACCCTAGATGGAAAACGAAATATTTGACCGGGGTGAAACCAGAGTTTCCAGTTTGGCCTTTTTTAAATTCAGAAATTCCAAACTCCTACCGGAAATTTCGAAAGAAGATTTTTCACCTTATGTAATCATGAAATGTTTATCATTAAATAAATTACTACTATGAATTCAAATTTTCGAATTTAACACTTTGCCGTCCGCATGTCTCGTAAAAATACTTCTATTCGTAAAATTTTGAAATGATTGATTGACACCAGAATTTAGAAACAAATTTATTCGAAAATAAGTAAAATATTTTCTTCATGTACTTTATAAAAGGGAATTTTTCATTCCAAAATTCTGGTGCCAATGTAGCATTTAAAGATTAAAATTAAGTTATTTTATGTACGACACCACTGTGGTGTCGCAGGACGACAAAGTGTTGTAATAAAGCCAATCTGGCAACCATGAGTTAGACATACCACAAATGCCGTGGGTCAAACCTTTCCCACAGCTGCAGTGGCGTAGCCAGGCAGGGGGTCCAAATGTTCTGGATACCTGTAATAATGTAAAGTTTTTTTCCGCATTGATTATCACAGAAAGTTATCCGATTAGATAAGTAAAAGAAAACTTTACAAAATTAGTGGTATCCAGAGCATCTGGACCCTCACCCTGGCTACGCCACTGCACAGCTGCCATTTAAATAAAACTAAAAAAAAACATGACAATGTTTTTAGCTACGCCAATTTCTATTAACTATCTTATCTTTTAGACCTTTAATTAAAGTACACTTTAAAGCAAAAGTATCTTCGTTAATTTCATTTGCATATAGCTTAGGAGGTTACAAATGACGAAAGGAAGACTTACTTTAAAAAAAATCAAATTGAATGGCTAAAAAACAAAATTAAGAATAAAGTTTTATAACATGATTCCATGTTGTGAAGCAAAAAAAAAAAAAACTTTAATAAAATAAAATCAGTGGATCGAATCTGCAGTAAGTCATAGATCTCCACTTTCTCCTATATTTTAATTTTATAGCTATTAAAGGTTATTTACGACTCCAGACATATAGAGAGACATATAAAAATTTAGAGAGCCGAAAAAAACGTAAATATTTTTAATTGTGAAAAAGGTCGTTTTTAAATATTAGTAAAACATAGTCATAGGTGCAGGGTTTTCGGATTTTAAATACCACTATCTGTTAATAATAAATTTCGCCTTATTTAAGGGCAAATGTTTTGCATTAAGGCGGTTTTAAAAAAATATATATTTTTCCACTCTCAACAACTCAAATTTTTCTGACACATTTTCAGACTCATTTTTAAAAATATAAGCATGAAACTTGGCAACGTGGTTTATAAAGAGATTTATAAGTGACATGCGTTTTTATTTTTCGTTCAATAAATTAGAAATTGATTTACAAATAATTATTTTCACAGTACGATAATTTTCTTTTGCTTCCAGAGCTATCGCTTTGGGAAATTCGGTTCAAAATGTCCACTTTGACAGCATTTAAAAAAAAAATATTCTGCCTTTATCAAAAAATCGACCAATACGGACATTATAAAGTTTCTGAATAAGAGAACCTACCAATTGATGCATTTTCGAGCAAAAATGAATTTAAAAATAAGTCGCAAAATAAGCAGTTTGGATTTGAGTACACCCTTAACTAACGCGATTATTACTTTTCGGAACTAGTGATATTCAAAATCAGTAATTCTTAGAACTAAGGTGCGTACACTCCTTCAAATTTCCAAAGACTTTCACACCGCTATTTAAAAGAAGAAAACTTCTATTAAATATTTAAATTGCGTAATTCATAATCGCGTCGTTTATCGCCAGAATTTATAACATTTTTCTACAAAACAAAAGTCAAAAAATTCTATACATTTTATTATGGTAAAAACGTACGTACCTTGTTTAGCACCCATGTATAGCAATAACATCAAATAATTGTCATGAAAGCTGCCAACTTTTACGCCTTTTTATTACCACAAAAGCTTAAAACACCCTACTTCGTTAATCGCAGATTTTTCCGATGCCAGCTCATGACTTATGAAATAACAAAAATTAAAAAAAATTTCTGGAAACGATTTTTTCAATTCTTATAATTTTATACCAATGAAGAAAACCGTGCTGCGCTCGGTTATAATCAGCTTTGTGTTCAACTGGGTATAACCTAAAATTCTCGCTGTTTTATTGTTATACAGCATTTTATTTTATAACAGTATTATTTACAGAAACAATCAAAAATACAACTATGTACATGTTTTTAAATTTTATATTATTTATATATTTACAACGAAAAGGAGTCCTTCCAAACTACCTTTTTTAGTTCGTCGCACACTTTCTTTTGGCAGCAGGACTTTTAGCCTTGAATGTCTTTTTGCACGTGAGAAAGCAACGTACAGCATTCAGTGAATAAAGACGGATACCCTTAAATCCACGCCTACGAATCCACGGCCAACTTTACGAGAAATGTCGCCAAATTTGGCGAAATGTTGCAAAACGTTGCCGCAACGTTTACTGCCAACTGTTCAATAACTTAATAACTGTTTCAACAATCTTTCCCATTGAAATGCATTGACCCATAGTAACAACAAAATGACCCTTTAATCGAATTATCTCGAACATGTGACCTAGCCCAATGGTCTTCTTGTACCCCAAAACGGTAGGATACAAAATTTAGTCAAAATCGTTAGAGCCGTAATTTAGAAAAAAATTGCATATATATGTTGCGTGCTGCTATTTTTTTAGATCCATCCAGTGGTCATTGAAGAAATATGGCAAGCATCCCATAATTTAAATGCAACCGTGTCATAAAGTCCAGGTATTAGTAGCCGAGTATGTGTAGATAGACTAAAAAAGGATCAATATTGCTCTCTAATCTATTTTATTTAAACCAAATCATCTTAATTTCTGGGGGGGGGGAGGGGTGCTCTCTTTACTTAACGATAATCTTTAAAAAATTCCATATTAAAGAACAGCATCATTTTTATTAGACACCAATTTGACGGTAAAAATCTCTATGTTGAAATTTATTAGAACTCTACAACACCAGCACATTTTATTTTTAACACTCACTTCGACGGCCAAATCCCTCCCTCTTCTCTCTCTGTTAGTTCGTGTTATGTAAAGAGCGCGCAAGCAGAATTTCCTAACACGTGACAATTTTTACTACAGCATGTTCAATTTTCGGCTCGTACTATCTTTTATGTGTGAATTAATATTGAAGAAATGTGTCTCTTCTATGCTTTTGGCAGAAAAAAAAATTCTAGAGCATCGTGGAAATTAAAAAATGCGGGAAAGTGATAGAATAAGTTTCGGGTTTTTGCGTATTGAGAATATAAGTTTCTCGACAACAAAACTATTTAAAAGAATGATTTTTAGACTATTAGAAATGAGAAATGGTGCACTTACACAGATTAAAAGAAATAAAATAGATTTAAATACGCGAATAAATAGGAAATATTTATTATAGTAAAGAATTTAAGAATATAGTTTTGTTGAAGAAATATTCTTATGAAATGTGAATTTTGCATCTCATTTGTTGGGAAACAAAAAGTGAATTTAAGTAGATTAAGATAAAAAAGTTTTGAATATGAACAGTAATGAAATATTTTTAAGAAAGGGAATATTTTCATAAACTAGGGTTGTAAATGGAATATTAATAAAAGGAATTTTTTATAAAATAAATTTAATCGTGTATGGAATTTTAAATATTGTAATATATATATAAATATAAATATATATATATATATATATATATATATATATATATATATATATATATATATATATATATATATACCGTAATTTCCGGTGTATAAGCCGCGGGTAAATTAAGTCTTTTTGAAACCAGAATTATTTTTATAGAGATATATTCAAATATGTACCAAGATGTAGGACGTTACATTTCATTAAAAATAATTTCCGGTCCGAAACCGATTTATTTGAGCCGCGGCTTATACGCCGGAAATTACGGTATATATATATATATATATATACCGGGTGATTATAATTAAAGTTACAATTTCAAAAATCGATAATTTTAAAACTACTGGTCAGAATGACTTGATATTTTAGCAGAACAATCGTGAGGCAATGGAATTTTGTTTAGCGAAGGAAAAAAATAGTTTCAAATTGTGCCGATAGATGGCGTTGTCAGGGTAATGTCAGGGGAAAGACCAAAAATGTATTCTTGAACCCTTTCCGGCGCGGAGTAAATTTGTTTGCAAAATGATGAAATAATAGACTGACACCGGAATTTACAAACGAATCCATTAGTAAAAAGAAACTTGCTTATTTTCTGGTTCTTAATGAAAGGAAAATTTTAGTTAAATATTCTTGGTGCCGTTTGTCAGTTTTAGAATTAAAATTGGGTGTCCTTTTTTGTGACCACCGCCCGTTAAAGGGTTAAACATAGGAATGATGTTGCCAAAAGGAAAAAAATAGAGTTCAGAGATTTACTAAAAATTTATTAGCGAAAAGACAAGACTACGTTTTTACAGCGACGACAGCGATAATGACAAAAAATGAAAAAAAAAAGAGCTTCATGGAACAAACACCTTACTGATTATTAAGGCATAAGTTGCTCAATATGCCCTCCGCCTTGTTCCGCTACTAATTGGAAGTGCAAAACGGCATGCTCCACAACAGATCGGAGGGTATCTGTACTAATGCAATGGGTGTGTTGTGTGATGCTTGCCTTCAAGTCGGCTAGATTCTGAATCCGCCCGCTATAAACAACATTCTTCAGGTACCCCCAAAGCCAGAAATCACACGGGTTTAAGTCGGGGGAACGTGGCGGCCACGTTGTTGGAAAATGGCGGCTTATGATCCTATCATCTCCGAAATTATCACTCAGTAGCTGCTTCACAGCAGTAGCAATGTGCGGAGGAGCGCCCTCTTGCATGAATATTATACGATCCGCACACTGACGCTGTTGAAGTGCCGGAAGAACATGGTTACGCAAAAGTGCTTCATACCGCTTGCCAGTAACTGTGCAGGTAACGGGACCCGCAGGTGTGATCTCCTCGAAGAAAAATGGACCGACGATAAACGCTGCCGTTATTCCGCACCACACAGTGACCTTTTCAGACTGAAGAGGTAATGGCTGTAGCTGGGACGGATTCTCGGTCGCCCATATCCTGCAATTTTGCGTATTTACAGAACCTTGCAAATGAAAGTGGGCTTCGTCAGACCACAGAATGTTCCATGGCCATCCGTTGTCCACTTCCATCCGGGCAAGAAATTGTAGTGCAAAAGATTGACGTGCTTCCAGGTCAGCAGGTAGCAACTCCTGCACATGAGTTATATTGTACGGATAACAGCGTAAGACGTTCCGTAGGACTTTACGCACCGTGCTGTTCGGCATATCCAGCATTCGGCCAATCCCCCTTGCACTGCTGATTCCAGCATCACTGTCAGTATGTTCCTGTAATGCTGTAGCCACATCTTCCACTGCCGCAGCTGAAACTGGTTTCCTTCCTCTACCCCGTTTAACGTCAAATGAACCGGTCTCTTCGAATTTAGCAATCATTTTTTGCAGACCATTTGTTGTTATTGGACTTTTTTTTATGAATTTTAATGTCCGAAACTTCCTAATAGCTGTAAGTGCACAGTCATCGTTCTTATAAAAAAGCTTCAAGAGCAGAGCGCGATCCTTCATAGTCAGAGTCATGATGAAGCATTCAGGCAAAGAGCTGCTGCTCTGCATTTTTATGGTTGCTATGTCTGCGGTGCGCATGTCACGTATTAGTAATTTGCATATCTTCAGACAATGTGAACCCAGACAGCGCCATCTATGGGCACATTTTGAAACTTTTTTTTTTCCTTCGCCAAACAAAATTCCATTGCCTCACGATTGTTCTGCTAAAATATCAAGTCAATCTGACCAGTAGTTTTAATTAAAATTATCGATTTTTGAAACCGTAACTTTAATTATAATCACCCGGTATTTAATTAAAATTTTCCTTTCATTAAGAACCAGAAAAATAAGCAAGTTTCTTTTTACTAATGGATTCGTTTGTAAATTCCGGTGTCAGTCTATTATTTCATCATTTTGCAAACAAATTTACTGCGCGCCGGAAAGGGTTCAAGAATACATTTTTGGTCTTTCCCCTGACATTTCCTTGACAACGCCATCTATCGGCACAATTTGGAACTATTTTTTTCCTTCGCCAAACAAAATTCCATTGCCTCACGATTGTTCTGCTAAAATATCAAGTCATTCTGACCAGTAGTTTTAAAATTATCGATTTTTGAAATCGTAACTTTAATTATAATCACCCGGTATATAAACTTATTGCAAAAATTAACCATTGAAACAGAAGTAACTGACCAAATGCAATGAAGTTATTACCCCAAATAGCTATGTCAAATTACACATTATAAAACATAGTCCTAACAAATGTTTCACTTTTTGAATAAATACTTCATAAGTAAAAAAAAAAAAAAAAAAAAAAAAAAAAAAAATGTAAGCTATATATATATATACCGTAATTTCCGGCGTATAATCCGCAGCTCAAAGAATCGTTTCCAGAAAATGTATTCAATAATTGTAGTTAAATATTTACAGCGATCTTTTAAGTTACATTTTATAAAATAATATTTCTGGGTCGAAAAACGACTCTTTGAGCTGCGGATTATACGCTGGAAATTACGGTACAAGATTTGCTCGTATTATAATATATGTAAAATTGAATTATTTAAAATACAATTTTCATTTATTTTCTTTTGCGTATTTTCTTAAATACATGGTTATCAGAACCACTATAAAACATTTTAATTTTAATAAAAGTAAAAACTATGTTAATATTGTTTCGTTAAATTAATAAAAATTATTGTGGATTGCAGACGATATCTGTTTCGATCTACAAAAAAGTGTTAATGAACAGATTGTCAAACAAAATGAAGGGTGGTGGGGCCATATATAATGGTGTGCCTGAAATTTTTAAGGTTTTTTGCATCTTTACAGGTATAGAGTTTTTATAAACCATTCAATAAACTTTATTTTTGCTTTAAAAAAAAAAAAAAAAAATTAATTTTTTGTCCAAACCGCGTTTCCATACACAAATTATTTGATTTTTTTAAAATTAAATTTCAAAATGTGTCAATGACATTTCACCAACCCTATAAGTTATTTTTATGATGAAAATCATTTTTTTATAAGTTCAAGTCTCATTCAGCAAACAATAAAGATTCAGAAAAAAAAATATTTTTTCTAACTTATAACAAGTAATTGAAAAACTGCATTAAATTTGAGGCACACGTTTACAATAATGAATGACCATATGAATTTATTTATATAATTTTTCCTCTTACACTCATATTTATATGTTTTATAAAAATTTTGCGGTTATTTATTGAATGATCTTTGTAAAAGAAAAAACAATTAAAACATAAAGAGCTCAAATTTTATTTAGATCTAGGTATCTTTTTTTATGGCTACAAAAAATATTTAATTTTTTCAAAACTCATTGGAAACTAAATTTAAAAAATATATCACGTTTAAATTGATAAAATTTCATACATTTAAAAATTCTAAATTACAATGTAGATACAATAAAAATTAGACGTTTCAGACAATTCTGAAGCTCTCATCAGTACACAACATTACAGATACACAAACATTCACATAGAGAACCAAAGTCAATCAGTTAATGCCAAATAAATTAATAAATCAGTCATCTATGTCATTGTTTGTGTATTTGTAATGTTGTATACTTATGAGGGATTCAGAATTGAATCCGAAACGTCTAATTTTTATTGTATTTACATTGTATTTTAGTATTTTTTAAATTTCTAAAGTTTTATTAATTTTGATGTGTTAATTAAGTATCCAGACGTAACATGTTTGTGTTTCTTTAAAAATACATATAATAGATCAAATAATTTCTTAAACGGACGTTACTGCTCATGATTTTTTTTTTTTTTTTTTTTTTTTAATTTTTTTAATTTTTATAGTGTGTTAAATACATCCCTAAAACAGTTAGGTGAAATTCGATATACTGGATGACAGTTAAAGTCAATTGAAAGCGAGCACGGACCGGCTGAAAAACAAGTATACGGGACACGGCGGGACACAGCTACCCGCGTGCTGAATTATTTGCTTCGTAGGTATAAATCTAAGAATCGTGCACTAACTGCAAATTCTAAAATATAACGATTAACTAAAAATTTTTATACTCATTTTTTTTAGTAAATTGTTAAACGGGTTTTTCTTGAAACAACATTTTTCAACGCGCCGTGTATTATAGCTTTTAAATGGATTAACCAATTAACTTTTTCTCTTTGAAAATTAAAGATTATTAATTTTGTGGGGTCATAAACTTTTCATATGTAAAATAATGATAGTAATAAGACACGTTGAAATTACAGAAAAAGAGAGAGTAAAATGTCACTTACGTCTAACGACTACCGTTTTGCCAAATTTCGTTCCATTTTACTAAAAGTAGTTTCATTCATCCCCAAATCTAATATATTTACTGAACAATTTAATTTTGTTTCTTTCATATGACTTTGACAAGCTATGCACTACACGACGAAGGGTGAGGACACCGCCGCCTGAATACTAAGCCTACGCGCTGACACAAAAATGGTGGCTGTAATGGCGGGTGTCATAGGCGGATTTTTAAAGTCTGTGTATGGTCCCTTGAATTTACACACCAGTAATTTCTAAAAGTTTTTTTTACCTTATTTAATCTCTGAAAAATAAGGTGACGAAATTTTTTAGAAATTATTGGTATTCAAATTCAAGGCGTCGTATAAATCAAGAGATCGTAAAAAGACCCGCCTACGACGCCGCCATTTTTGTGTCAGCGCGTAGGGCAGGTATTCAGACACCGCCCCTTGAATACTAGGCTTGCGCGCTGACACAAAAATGGCGGCTGTCGTAGACGGATTTTTTTTCAGCCTTTGTACGGTCCGTCCAATTTCGACACCAATAATTTTTAAAAGTTTTCTTCCCCTAATTTTACTTTTCTTTCTGTAACTGAAAGGAAACTTTTACAAATTACTGGTGTGTAAATTCAGGGGACTGTTCGAACGTTTAAAAAAATCTGCCTACGACAGCCGCCATTTTTCTCTCAGAGCTCATGCCTACTATTTAGTTGCGGTGGTGAGAATATATTGCGCGCACAACATACCCATAATGCAACTGACAATATCTCCATCAATTTGAATAATTACTGTATAACAAAAATATTATTTATAGTAAAACTATAAATAATATGTAGTTACATTCAGCATTTGTGTTACTTTATTATTTCTGTGAAAAAAAATACCGAAGTTTATCTACTTTTTTGGCCGATGACCATTAACCTCCCCTTAAATAGCTTATTCCGAAAACGTCTTTCTTTAAACGTCTTTTCTTTAGAATTATACTTTTTTTTTAAATTGGAAACATTATTAAATAAAATTATACTTGTCATTCAGTTTTTGCATATTTTTCTAGATTTCTGTGAGATTTTGTGAAAGATGATATCTAATGTTGAAATATTAGATAAGTAACAATTAATAAAAATGTCAAAATAAAAAATATACGTAAGACAACTAGTAACATTATATCGAAAGCATCATTATTTATACAATAACATATCCCTTTACTATTGTTTTAATATTTTTTTTCTTACAAAATAAATTTTAAAGCACAGGTTAATATTTAAGCAGAGGTTAATTGAATTGCAAATATGTAATTTTTTTGTACATTTAATAAATAAAATTAAGTTAACTGGGTGAATCATAATCTCACTATTAACCAGATTACTTTTCGAAAAGTTTTAGAAATCGAAGCTTTTAATGAAGACTCAGTGGAAGGTATATTTCTCCCCCATGTTCACTAACATCTAATTGTTCATTTTAGAAAATCAAAATCACTTAAGAAGATTGAATCCTTAATATTATTGGATCAAATTTTTCTGACTTTCAAAGGCATTTTCTGAATCGGAATAAAAAAAATACAGCAAATGCTAACATCTAGCTTTTCCAAAAGTTAAAAATTTACTTTGCAATTTAAACAAGTATAATATTTATTTACAAGAGTCTATATTAAATATTTTTTAGAGTAAACTGATAAAGAAACAACAAGCAGTTTATCAGATTCGAATTTGAAATATTACAAAAAATAGTTAAAAACAAGTTTACTTTTCTTGATTAAATATTGTAGTAAAATTGAAAATTTCTCATCTAAAATCAGTCATAAGAAAACTAACAACGATTTGCAAACAAATCAGTATTTTTTCGTCTTGAATCTTATGAAAATAGAATACATTTGTTTTAAGAAAGTCAATATCTAAACACAAAGAGAAACAAACAACAGTATCAGATGCATTATGAAGTGATTTTTCTATCAGTGTTTCTTTGTTTTTCAGTTTCAGGCGCGCATTTTATCCTCTCTTCTTTTTTCTGAATTAAATATATTGCGCATTGTAGGGTTAATTGAATTTTTCTACTCCTGACTTCTAATCAGAAAGGAGAAGCACTCGCACACACACACATACAGAAGGAAAAAAAAATCTATTTCTTCGTAGATAAGCAGTTTATGAAAGGTCTGTGTGTTTCTACAGCGCCTGTTTTTCTGTTTCTCTAGAGTATTTTCATTACGATTGCAATGATGGGAGAAAAGGGAAAGCAAAAAGAAATAGTACACGGATCTCGATCTTAAAAACTCAACTTAGAGAATTGGATTTGTTCAGTTTTATTTTTGAGGTAGGTTTTAATATTCTTAGAAAGGGTCTTTGCAACATCTTTCATTTCTGCTTAGGAAGAACACGAAAAAAAATGCATATTTTTCAAATTGTCACGTGGCCTAAAGTTTTGTTTTAAATTAGGGTTATCCTAGACGTAATTTATTAATTATTTTTTGTACAAACAGCAAACTTTTTCATTCAAAAAATGAGAAAATAATGGAATGCAGGTGATGGCAGATGGCAGAAATTCTTCTCTAATGATGATAGTCCTGTCTGCATTCTTGTAAATGATATTTTTTGCAGTTATTTTGTAACGCTTTACTTCGGTTGAAAAAAAAAATATATATATTTTTTTTTTATAGGGAAGTTATTTCTTGTTATTTATACTTACTTTTTGGATTGCATTTTTGTTCCAGGGAAGAAATTATGCAAAATTTTATCACAGTCATTTCTTTCACTTGAATAAATGACATTTTTAAAAAAATAAAAAATGGGATATATTTGTGTTATGTTTAGTAAAATTCCTATAATAAAAGAAAATGTTAAGAATTTAATGTAGATTTAACTATCAAGACTGTCTAGAAAGAATTAATAATCCTATGGAAACTGTTTATGATCTTTTTTTTTAAAAAGAATAAGTTCTTGGTGGCTGTTTTACGTAAACATCTTAAACTTTATTTGACAAATAAATTGAATCGCCACATTTTCAATATAGCTTTTTTAAAAAATCTTAAATATTTCCTATTATCGTAAGAGCTCACTTCCAGTAACACGATAATAAAAGAAAAATAAAATGAAATAATAACCAAAGAAAAAGAAAATCCAAAACTTGAGACGGATAGCATATTTAGCAATAACTGTTTGTATATTGTTTTATGCTAAAATTTAAAATAGAATTGAAATAGATTAAACTAAAGCAACCGAGAAAAAAAGAAAGAAGTTTTACTATCAGAAATAAGAACTAATGCCATATTCAAGATACTCTCAAAGTTGCTGAGTAATTAAAAAAATAATAAAAAGCATTGCCTTAATTGCACTTATGCTCATAAATTAAGGATAATGACCGGAAAATTTCGATTTTAGTCGTTTTGTCGAATATATACAGAAATGTCTGACGAATAGTTCTTGAACATTTGGGATGTAAAGAAATATGTTTAACCTCATAATTTTTCAATAAAGATTTAGTTACGAGAGCAACTAAGGAACCAACAATAGATTGAATAAAAAAACTTTTTTTTTTTCAAACTGTAACATAAAATTCTTGAAATAGTCTTTCACTGTAGAAAATTACTATGTGAGTTATGTTAAACGCTTGTATGCATTTCCGTAAGAATAACACGCATATTCGTGAAGATATAAATGTAACTGTAAAAAATGCAATTTTTTTTTGTTTATAGAATACAGAGTAACAGCCAAAGTTAACGCCATTTTCATAAAATTTGACAAAGTGCAGTAGAAACTGTATTCAGCACTTAAAAATAAATACATTGAACAATTTAAGAAACATCATTTGTATAAACAATTTTTATCTGGGCATGTGCGAACGATACCAAAAACCATTTTTCGTAATATGGTAATCCTATATCCCCATATAGGTTTTGGTATCCCCACAATAACCCTATATATGGTAACTTATATAAAAAGATCAGAAGTATATCGGGAATTGAGAAATATATCAGCGATAATATTAGCTGGTTGGCAATTTCAAGAAACTTCCTTATCACCCAGTTAAACAGTAAAAAAAGAACAAATAATTCTTAATCTAGGAAAATATGTTATAAATATATATATATAATATAACGAACGAAAATACACAATAACCTCCTCCGAGTTACTCGCGTTTCAGAAAAGCGTTCTTTATTTTTAGAAAACACAGAAACCAATAAATTTTTGCTATTTAAACAATCATTTATAAAAGAAGTTTATTTTGCTTCCAATGATCTTCGGAGACGTTTCCGAGTAGATTTTATAGTGCATTAATCACTTTTCATAACCCGGAATATAGTCTTTTGGGATGCTATCAATTCTGAACAATTTTAATGTTCAACAAACATGTCTTAAAGACAAACATAATAATTTAACAGCATTAAATGTAACATTAAAATAATATTATTTTGTTACTTTTGAGGGTTCGTACGCTTTTACCACAATATTTAATAGATTTTCTCTATTTAATATTTAAATAGCAGGAAATGTAGACGCCACGTTTAACTGCAGGATTTGTTTGTTTTTTTTTCGCATTTAAATAAAGCGAAAAACTCTATTAAAAAATTGTGGTAAGAGCGTACATTTGCATGAATAATTTCAATTACGCACCTGAAAATGTTTAACTGAAAAATGATAGTATCTCAAAAACAGATATTACGGTTTGAGAAAACTAATTAATGCACTATAAAAACTACACGGAAACGTTTTCGAAAATCAGTGGCAGCAAAATAAACGTTTATATAAAACTTCGTTAAATCTCGAAAAGATGATAGTTTATGTGGTTCCTAGCCATAAAGAACTTTTTTATAATCAATAGTAACTTGGGAATGGTTATTTCATATTTTCGTTTGTGGTTATATTATATTTTCGTTGATTAAAAAAAAAAAAATGTCTTGTTCTTTACAGTGAACTTCCAGAAAGTAACTAAAATTCCGCTCATTTTATTACCAGTATCTTTCTGAATTTTTGAGATAGTTGATTGGTGTTTTTTATAGAGGTTGCCTTTTATAACTGACAACCAATTTATAAAAACAAAATTGTTATCGTTCGCGCAAGCGCAGAAGAAAAATTCTTACAAATACCCATATCTCATCAAATATCAATATGCTTTCAAATATATGCTTTTAATCATTTTTAACTGATGTACCTTTTTCTACGACACTTTGTCATATTTTTTTAAACCGGTGTTAAATTTGGTTGAAAACTCTGCCTGGTATAAACAAGAAAAAATCACAGACACGTATATATCTTCACGAAAGTGCGTTCAAATCTTACACAAATGTTATACAAACGTTGTACAGAGCCCACATACAGAGCCTGATTATCGACGGGGCACACTTACACCAGTAAAATTTATTGGAAAGTTTCGTCTTATTAAAACGCGCTATTCATGCAAAATTACTGCTATGAATAAGGAAACAATTTCTTTTCTTTTTTACTGGTGGGAGTGTGCCCCGTTGGTAATCAGGCTCTGCCCACATAGACATTTGCTTGTCAGTGACAGACTACTTTGAGTCTCTTCTGTTACAGCATAACCACAAGTCTTATAGATAATATTCATAATTAATGTCGCATCGTAGAAAGACTTAAAGAACATAAGAGAGATTTGAAATACAATAAATTTTCCACTGCCTTATCAAGAACTTTTGCCAACGGACAGGTTAGGTTCATTGATTTTAACAACGTCAAAGTTATTTCCAGACAAAACAATCCCTTTAAAGCCTACATCCGTGAATCTATAGAAATTTCACTAAGAAAACATCAAATTTGCAACGATATCCCATCATTTTCGGTTCCTGCCATATGGAAATGCATTTTAAAATGAACTTTAATTCCGTTGAACATAAGTTCCAGTTACAGTTACATTTCTGATTCATAGAGGGCGCCACCAGGCGTATTTTGAATATGTTGTTATAATTTTCCGTTATTTGAGCGTCTTGGCAGATTGAATATTGTGACTCAATCATGTAACACATTTTAATTTTTGCTGTTCATATTTATGAAGGTTTTTTTCTCCTGATGATGGTTATAAAGATTAACCGAAACGTCGAGGTTTGTTTTATATATATGTAGTTTAAAAGTAACTCATATTTATTAAAAAATTTTACGTTGGAAGCAAGTGTTTGATGAGTATTTGCATGTTTGTAAGATAATATTCAATTTATTGTTGTCCGCTATTTGCGACCGGTATTAAATCTTCGCTAAAAAATATGACGCCATACAAGTTTTTACACCACCTCCTGAATACTAGGTCTGGGCGCTCACCAAAAAATAGCGGCTATCGTAGGCGGATATTTTTGTTATCATTTGTACAGTCCCCTTAATTTAGACACCAGTATTTTTTTAAAGTTTTATTTGAATTTGTTAATCTCAGAAAAACAAGGCGGGAACAACTTTTAGAAATTATTGATATTCAAAATCAAGGAACCGTACAAACGCTGAAAAAAATCCGTATGGGACTGCCGCTATTTTTGTGTCAGCGCGTAGGCCTAGAATTCAGGGGGCGGTGTTTTTTACATCACTGAATTTCAAGGGCAGTTTCTCAAGCATTTCTGCAGAAATTCGACAAAAGGTCTAAAATCTAGAGCGTTCGGTGAGTTTCTTTTCTTATCTTTTTAGATTTAGAATCTGGATCTTTTCTAGTTTTACCAAGTTTCAGAAATGGTGGAACAACCTTCAAAATCACTGCGTGTTCACTATTATATGGTGTAAAGGTGGAAATGCACGAGGTACGTCAGCTATAGAAACTTGACGTCGAAAACTTGCAGTTAAATTACATATTGTCATTTCCATTTCTAGGAAGATATCGCACATTAAAACATTTGCAATATGGTCAGGCTTCGATAACTGTCAGAGAAAATAGGACACAGATACCCATGATTTAGAGGACCCCTAATTTCGTAATAGTTAGTAGCTTTATATTCTTTCTACGTTATTCGAAAAAACATCCATTTTAAAAAATACTTCATATCTCTGTTACCTATATTTCTTTAATCATAGTGCCATGTATTCAAATTGAAATAGCCCTAAACTCAGATTTTTCTAATATGATTGTGTTTCGCATCATGAAATTGGATTTATTTTTTATTTAAAAATATTTTATATGTTTAATCTATTATCGTTAGTTACTTTGAGAATGACAACCTCATCTTTGTTATTTTTTTAAGAAAAAGGTAGACGACGCAAAAAAGCTATTTTTAATAGCTTTCTTCATTTCTAATATTATTTTCATTATAGTTATTATATATTTTTAATGATACTTGAAACATACTAAAGTCTGTGTGGTATATAATGCATTTACATGCATTATATTCATTAAAATATTTAAAAAATATATATCCCCATGCATGATTGCAAGAACCTCTGTGATAGTAACTGTTCCCTGTTTTTCTTTATACTATTCGAAAAATATTGATATTTAAACATTTATTCTTTTCTCTTATTTTTTATTTTAACAACATTTAAAATATTGATACTAGTTTTATATTCTTTATAAGCATCATACAGTCACCGACTAACAAAGCATTTTTTAAACTAATTGTTATGTTGCTTCAATGTAAACAATACTCTGGGCCCTCTAGATTTAATGTTGGGTCAACATATGCTCTTTGAGTCGCAATAATGTTGCATTGATTTTGAAAATAAATTTCAACACTTGCTACGTTTAGTTCAAAATTATATCTCAAAACGGCAAATGCCTCCAGACCCTAAATCGACAATTATAAAGGCAAATAAATAACTAAGTCAGAAGTTATTGATTTTTAAAACCATCAAGTAAACTTGGGGGAACACATTTATATTCTGTAGTTGACCATCCTTTCCATTTGTCTCAAACGATGCTGATTATTTCAGCTAAGCAGGAATTTTACCGTAATTTCCGGCGTATAAACCGCGGCTCAAATAAATCTGTTTCGGACCAGAAATTGTTTTTAATGAAATTTAACGTGTTACATTTTGGCACTTATTTGAATTTATTTCTTTAAAAATAATTCTGGTTTGAAACACGCTTATTTTACCCGCGGATTATACACCGGAAATTACGGTACATATAATAAAGGCATATTTATATTTTAATGTTTACTAGATTATTAACTATAAGAATGTTAACTGATGTCACATATTGCACTTAGTCACGTTTCGTATTTTTCATTAACAATTACAAAATAATTCCTCTGTTTTTCAGAATTTTTTTCCGACGATATTTCTATTGGCAGTAATAACTCTTAAAGTTATAAATATGAATAAAGTTTCTATTAATTTTCCTATTATATATATATATGTGTGAGTGTATATATATATGGACCACAATATGCAAGCATTTTTAGAAGAACCAGGATTACACACCTCATTTAAAAATTAATTAACAAGTGAAAAACAACAAAACATCAAAGAAAATTTTGTTTTAAAGAAATGATACAGAGCAAGATAATGAAACTCAAAAGACTGTGACCTCATCGGCAGTGGGTATAAAATAAAAAATAACAGACATGCTTCGGAACGAAAATTATGCAGGAAAAAAATTCAAAAAGTGGCTGTGGGTTTCGTGCAGAGTGTCGCAGTGCATAAACCAAATGCAAAATCATTCCAAAGCATATTTGCAAACACTCCCCCAACATACCCTACGCCACATTAACCAGTATATCACAGTCCCAATATATATATATATATATATATATATATATATATATATATTTCTGTCTATTTATAAATATAAATATAGTATTTGTTTCTGGAGTATATCTAATACTCCGAAATTACAGATAAACTAAAAAGCAACGATGTACATTCTATTCAAACTTATGATTTCGCGAATTTAATTGTCAACATACCTATAAATAAGTTAAAGGGAGCAATCTTAAAATACTCGAATTTTGTTTAGATGTTATGGATTTTAATTTTTATTTGTTTTATTAATTATATGTATTTTGATTTTTTAATAATTACGTTCATACGGCCTCTGAAATTTATTTATAATTTAATGGTTTTGGTGTAGGTATTTGTTACTCATCCACAGCGACTAATTTATTTTTAATTTTTATGAGCATCAGGTATCATGTAAATACAGCTGATGTTCGCTTTCTAGTAGCCTACAGTTATGTAGATGACCTCCTTGTTTTAAATTTTGATGGTGATTTTCAAGAAATTTCTTAAAAAATCTATTCAGATTATCTATCTTTGAAAGGAACGAATGATAATAGTTTGTCTGCAAATTATCTTAATTACAAAATTCTACTTGCAAATACTTCACCGATTTCTACATACAATAAAGAGTTTTGAGTTTAAAGTTAATCATCTTGTTCACTAGTCCTGTAATAATTCACAAACGTTTATGTATACATGTTATTATCAGCCAAAAATACCTTTTTTAGAATCTGTACTGGTAAATATCTATTTCAGAAAAAAACATTTTTTTTTATTTTATAAGTAATTTATTTTACAATAACAATATCCCCTCAATTTTACAAAATAATAATAATAATAATCGTTGTTTTTCAGGCGGCCTCCATTATTGATTGAATAACTTTGATCGTCCGTAAGTGACACGTACTACATAAAACATTTAAAAGTACAGTTTTATGATAATAACTGTGTTTAATGGCGATTGATCATAGAATGAGTTATGACTGGTTGATGGAAAATAGATTCTGCTTATTTTGTTTACTTTTTAATATGGCAACTTTACTGAGTTGGCAGGGTGTGTATTTGAACTATTATCATTAGCATATTTTAGTTACTTTTTCCTGTAACAACAATCCGGTGGGAAAACGTCTAGTACGTTGCCTTCAAATATACAGGGTGCGTCTGACAAAATGTATACACACTTTGAACTGTCATAGAAAATGTATTTTCTAACCTACAAGGTTACATTTCAGAGAAAGGAAAGGCTATTTGAAAAATAAGTGTACTTTCTGGTCAAACTGAATGTTTCAAATGGGAGGTAAAGTAAATGTGTAAATGTTAAAAATGGTGGCCTTCAACATCGATACATTTCTGAGTACGAGTTACGGCTGATTTCGTACTTCGCAGCAAAGTGTCCAATATGATTTCTGCGCACACCGCTTGAATCCAGGGTCCTTACTGGAATAAGCAGGGACGATATCAGTATTTTCTTATATAAAAACTCACTTTATATAGTCGCGCGATTATATAAGGCGAATTTTTATATAAGACCAAACTGGTAGTTTCTTTGAAAAACCCAGGACACCGTACGAATCCTGGAATCTCAACCCAAAGTGTCTCCAGGTTACGTGGTTTAGGACGGTACACCTCACCTAGTGTGCCTCTAACTGGGTTGCGCAGCTAGATCGACAACTCTGCAGCCATCTGTTGAGGAAACATAACATTAATTTTTCTTATAAATTTAACTTGTAGATAGGAAAATAATTTTTCTATGACAGTTGAAAGTGTGCATACATTTTTCTGAGGCACTCTGTATTTTCGAACGGTTTGATTTCACTACGCAACGTTCTGGCCTTAATTCGCCACCAAAAAAATATTTTTAAATACAATTTGTGTTCTAAATGCATTGCTGCTTTGACATTAACCCACTGCCAACGAGTCCGCATCCTTTTTGGTTGTTTCTTCTTTTTTATTATTATTGAATATTTTTTCGTGTATTTTATTTTTTTGTTTTTGTTTTTGTTTTCTTGTTTGGTATGGAAACGCTAGTGCAACCAAATACATTTTTGCTACATTATATACATATATATATATATACACACTGCTCAAAACAATTAGGGGAGCACATGGTTTTAACGAAATTACGAAAATACTTACACCGATAAGTAATTTAAATTAAAACATCTATAATTTAAAGCGTAGCTAGAAAGCAGAAAAATAAAACTTCATATGTAAATTAAAGTTTATGACGTCAAAAACCAGAAAAAGGCGATAAGTGCAGAAATCGGAATTTCGTAGAAACATCTGTTTCTCTGTCTCAGTTGTGAAATTCAATTGCTCATCTTTTGTTTTGAGAAAACGTGACTTGAAAATATCCCAACAACGTTATTTACCGGGATCCATGGCTTGGCCTATTAGCGGGAGACACAAAGAAGTGTGGCGGGTGCTGTTAGAGTTTCAATAAATGTCATTGCAAAGCTATGGAATCGATTCCAAGGAACAGGATATGTTAGATGTCTACCAGGGTAAGGTCGGCTACTTGCTACCACAGCAATTTATGACCGATATATACTGTTAGCACCTTGTTGAAACAGAACAGGCAATGCTACTCAGCTGCAAGCACAGTTATTCTTGGTAACAGGACGATGGGTGTCCAGCCAAACAGTCAGGAATAGACTTCATCAGGGTAGTCCTTATGCATGTAGACCAATGGTCTGTATTTCGTTGACCCCAAACCACCGTGAGGCCCGAAGAAGGTGGGCTGCTGGACATCGAGATTGGAGGCAACGTGATTGGAGTCAAATGCTGTTTATAGACGAGTCCCAATTCAGTCTGGAGTGTGACACCCAACGTGTTTTAGTACGGAAGGAAAGGGGCACTTGAAATAACCAAACAATCGTTCGTGAAAGATCACCTTACAGAGAAGGTGGGTTGATGGTATCGGTTGGAATCAGCATAGATGGATGCACGGACCTGCATATCATTAAGAATGACACTTTGACGGTTCAAAGCTATGCAGACGATATACTGAGACCTCATGTCGTAACTTACGCTGCAGCCATGGTGAATCCTTTGTTTTATGCATGGTAACGTCAAATCGTATACAGATCTTCTGGAAAAGAGGCTTGACGTTGAAACAATACAGCATTTGGAATGGCAAGCATGCTTTCCTGACCTGAATCCGATTGATCACGTTTGGGACACACTCGGACGAAGCATTTCAGCAAGAATAAGAACATCTTTTACTGTTTTTACTGTCCGGGACTTGGAGATTGCAATTATTGAGGATTGGAACAGTATTTCCCAAAGTCTTATCGAAAACCTCATCGAATCCATGGAAAACAGGTGTGCAGCTTCTTAGCTATTCGATGGGGCCACACTCAAAATTAAACATCTTAAATCATTTCTAAAAAATACTTTTTTTTTACATTTACATGTAACCAAATTGTTGCCTTAAACCAGCTTTTCATGTTCTTTCCATCGTTTTAAAGAATCAAAGCTACCTTTAAAAAATCTTTGAGTCTTTTTTTTCTTTATTGCGCATTTAAACACGTTTACTCTCCACTTTATGCCCATGCATAATTGTTTTGAGCAGTGTATATATATATATATATATATATATATATATATATATATGTAAAATTATAAATATATACCATATATATATCTAGATTAATAAACTCTAATTTTTATTAATTGCTTCCAATCCTTTGCCTAAAAGTCATAAAAAATAAATGTATCTCTCAAAACATTAATGCTGACTTAAGCTTCTACTATTTCTACATTGTTAGTTTGCACATCGCCCGCTAAAAGTCCCCGCCTATCTATCTCGGGAGTATGTATATATATATATATATATACATAATTACAAAATTAATTTGTGAAAAACTGTGAATTGTAACCTATCAATTTTTTAACAGAAATCGAGTTCTAAAAGCTTCAGATATGCGAATCCAAAATTACAGAAGTTTCCGCGTAGTAGGTTTCGAGTTACGCTTTAAAAGCCGCATTGCAATCTGTGTTGCAACGGCAAAAAATTAATTTAACATTAGGAGTTCCAAACTTTAAACCTGCACAATTCCTGAACTACTTTACTGAATTACTGACTACTACTGAATCCTGAACTACTTTACTGAATCCTATTTAGTATCCTGAGATAAAGTTTATAAAAGAATTTAATATGATGAAAAATTGGTGTTAGAATTGAAAATTTGAAAGTTGGACCCCTAGGGACATCGTAAACTTCTCTACCTCGAATTGTTTTTAAATAATCGTCGTCCTCAAATTGATAGGTTACAAGTTATAGTTTTTTATAAAATTGATTTTAAATTATACATATATATTGAAAGTAATTTTTATAAAGAATTGGCTTCATTCATGTATTGGGGGTTATGACTTTTAAGAGAAATTGATTTCTAAAAGCTTCAAATATGCGAATTTAAAATTACTGCTCATTCCGCCAAATAGTTTTGCGTATCTTAAAACGCTATTTGCATTGCAATTTCTTTTGTAACTACTAACAAGAACGAAAAATCATGCGTCAAGCATAGATTATGTAACACTTTCCAACGCTTCCAAAATAATTTTACGAAGCATACCGTTTAATAAGCTAAAAGATAACATCTAAGTAATCCGAATACTTTTATTCAGCCCTGTATAGGATCTATAGATTTGTATATATACTACATAGGATGTTAAATTTTAGTTCAGTTAGGAAACGCGTAGCACAGTTTCAAATTCTCCGTCTGGAGTTAAATAATACGGAAATGTGTTCGCGAACTTTTGTGCTGTACACACACTATTCTGTAGTAAGCCTTTTGATAGATCTAACATCAACTAATTACAACTACAATAAATTTCAATGCGTTTAAAATAGGGAAACATTATTTAAATAAACCGCAGACGATTTTTCTCCATAGACGTAATGTAACAGAATTCTTTTGACTGTCCCTGTAAAGTAACTATAAGTGCTATGCACACCCTATTCCATATTAAGCTTCTTCTAATGCACCTTAGTGATATATATAAATTTCAATGCGTTTCAAATAGTGAAACATTATTTAAATAAACCGTCAATGATTTTTCCCCATAGACCGCAATGTAACGGGATTCTTTTGAGTGTCCCTGTAAAAAAACTATCAGTGCTACACACTTCCGTTGAAATAGGGAACATGCTATAGATAACGACTATAACATATAAAAATTGCAGAGCAATCCGAGCATATTTACGGGAGTTAGAGCACGGACAGACGGCAGACGGCAGACGGCCAGACGGCAGACGGCAGACGGCCAGACGGCAGACGGCCATACGGCCAGACAAACCGAAGTCATAAACACTTTTCAACTAGGTTGGAAAGTGCTAAAAATGAATTTAATATTTGCAGTTCCAAACGTTAAACATGCATAAGTCCTAAATTACTTGACCAAAAGACTTTCCGTTTGGTATCCTAAGGTAAAATTTACCAATGAATCCAAATATAATGTCAAAATTAGGTTTTGTCATTGAAAATTTTGAAGTTGGAATCTCGCAGTTCACCAAGTGCACCCCTGCCCGTAACATGTTTAGCCAAATGAGATTTTCTCAAATCGATTGGACGCTTTTTAGCTCATTAGCTCACAGGCTATCAAAGCCTGAGAGCTTATGTGCCCGCCGGTTTTGTATGTACGTACGTATGTATGTACGTAACGCGATAACTCTTGATAGAACTAACCGTTTTACTTTAAATTTTGTTTATAGGTTCCTTGTGATTAGGCGCTTCCCTGATTAGTTTTGGAGGTTCATTGGTTAAGCATAAAGGGGGGAAATGGGGGGCTAACCCCCCCCCCCCCCATAATTTAGATAAATAGGTTTTTCATGCAGAATTATCCCATTTTCTTCAAATTTTGTATATAGGTTCATTTTGATAATTCGCTTCTGTCAATAGTTTTGGGGGTTCATTGGTAAAGTATAAAGGGGGAAAGGGGGGGATAACCCCCCCTCTAATTTAGATAAATGAGTTTTTATGCAGAATTGTTCGATTTTCTTCAAATTTTGTATATAGGTTCATTGTGATAATGCGCTTCTCTGAAGAGTTTTGGGGGTTCATTGGTTAAGTATAAAGGGGGTAAGGGGGTCTAATCCCCCCTTAATTTAGATAAATGGGTTTTTCATGCAGAATTATCCGATTTTCTTCAAATTTTGTATACAGGTTAATGGTGATAAAGCGTTTTCCTGATTGGTTTTGGGGATTCATTGTTTAAGTATAAAGGGGGTAACGGGGGGTAATCGCTGCCCCCCCCCTTAATTTATATAACTGCGATTTTCATGCAGAATTATGCGATTTTCTTAAAATTTTGTATATAGGTTCATTGTGATAAGGCGCTTTCCTGATTAGTTTAGGGGGTTCTTTGGTTAATTATAAAGAGTGTAAAGGGGGGGGGGGGCTTATCCTCCCCCCTTAATTTAGATGAATGTGTTTTTCATGGAGAATTATCCGATTTTCTTCAAATTTTGTATATAGGCTCATTGTGGTAAGGAGCTTCCCTGGTTAGTCTTGGGGTTCATTGGTTAAGTATAAAGGGGGATACGGGGGGGTAATCCCCCTTAATTTAGATAAATGGGTTTTTCATGCAGAATTATCCGATTTGCTTCGAATTTAGTTATATGTTCATTGTAATAAAGTGCTTCCCTGATTAGGTTTGGGGTTCAGTTGTTAACTATAAGGGGGTGGGGGAACGGGGGGATGATCCCCCCTTAATATATTGTCGATTTCTTTATTTTTTGAGGGGCTTATTTCAAATTCTTTGAAATAAGTGTATAATATACAATTAGTGTGAATAGCCTGTGAGCTCAATGCCCTCAGTTTAACTGGGCAGTTTTCTTTTTTATTTTACAGTTTTCCGAAATTCCGACGCATTCCAGATATAGAGAGGGGTGGGTGGGAAATTTGTCAGACTCTGTATATATTTCATATTTGCCAAGCTCACATAATACTATTCAATTTGACCAAAGAATATTTATACAAGTCAAACTAACCCCTTTTGAACCTAAAAAATTACTAATAAAATATTGCTTTAGCTTACGTCCAGTGTTGCCAGTGGGCTACTTTTTTAAAATTCAGATAGCTTCATTGGCACCACTTTTATGAAAAAGTTTAATTCCCCTTCTTTTCGCCTTATTTAATCTGTCATTAAATATGGTGAATTTTGCTTTCTCAAAAAACTGGCGGCAATCAAGAAAACTGAATTTTAAAAAAGTAGCCCACTGGCAACACTGCCTATGTCAGGGTTCGTACCCTGGTACCACAATTTTTTTATCGAATTTTTCGCCTTATTTAAATGTCGAAAAATATTACAAATCTTACAATTAAACGAGATGTCTACAATTTCAGCTATTCAAATCATAAATGCAAAAATTCTATTAAAAATTTCTGGTACGAACCCTGTACGTGGTTCTTGATGTATTTGATTTCATTCTTTTAGTAAGCTATGTGTTTTGAAAGGTACTTATTTGAATTGGGTTCAATTGAACAGTTATGCGTGAGGTTGGAAAGTATCATATTAAGAACATTATTATATTTATAACATTATTGCTTTCTAATCTGAAACGTGATTGCTTAAAATGGAAATACTAAATGGAAATAATGAATGGAAATAATAAATATACAGTGTGGGCCGTGAAAAACCAGGCCCAGGAATTTCAAAAGATAAAACTTGAGAAACATCTAGCACGGTATCTAGATATCGGGATATTAAGCGTCTAAACTCGATATTGACATGCAAAATGGGCTTAGATTCTGGTAGAGGCAAATTTCAACTTTAATATGAAAGTACGTACAATTACGTTACTTTTTATTCATCTTAATTAGCTTACGTCGGTACATTTCGGCAGGGCTGATTTTTCGTCGGTGACCCTGTACATTTAATATATTGCAAAAACTTACAAATTTAATCATTTAAATACAGGTTATTAGTAATAAAATCTAAGCTCCTAAAGTACAAGCATGTTCTTTAGAGCTTATCTTTTATGAAACATAAGAGAAATTTATTTAATAAGTAACAAAATTAAAGATTATCATTTATATAAATAACAGTCATATCAAACTATAAAAAAAAATATATAAATAAGATAAACGAAAAATAAATTTTTATAAATCTAATATTATACAATCCAGATACATAAGTAAATCATTGATAAGTTTAGCATTTTTTTCACGTAAAAATGTAAATTTTAATTTATGTAAATATTAATTCAAAGAGAGGTAATTACTTATATTATCAAATAGTTAAATGTTTTCTAATTCAGGCGTTTTAAACATTTTTATAACTTTGTGTTTTAAGGAAAAAAATTGTCTGTATTTCGAAAAATTAAAAAGGAGTGTGATGTTTAAAAATCATTTGATATTCTAAAAAGGTTGAATAGCGTTTAACTGTCATAACTTTTCATGAAAAATATTTTAAAGATAAATGCTCGTAAAGTGTCTGAACACAACATCCAATATATCCTAAAAAATGTCATAAGAATATTTTTTATCATTTAATGCTGAAATTTTTAAGATACTCTTCATTGAATAACTTAATATTTTAAACAGAAAAATATTTTAAGATATTTGCTTATAAAATACTTCTACACACCCTCTAATATTTTCTAAAAGAAAGTCCTAAATTTTAACATTTTTAATGAAATTTAAAGTAATTTCCACATCCATTTTTTTTAACATCTCTACTTTTATCAAATATCCTACAGTTGAAGTGACATTCCAATATACGCTGCATTTAATTAAAAAAATTAATTTGGAAATATATATTTGAAGATATCCATAATGTAATAGATCATATTCTCAACTATTTATTTACAGGCAGCCATAAAAGTAACAGACATAAATTAATAAAATACGATAGTGTTTCCACATTTATCATTTGATATATTTCTACTTTATTAAAACAATAAGGAACGTACAATCTGTATGTTTAGGTATCGTCATTCCCGAATAGTAATATACGCGTTATTTAATCGTAGAAAATTACAAAAGCTTATTAAAGAATTACCGAGTATTACTATTTTGAAATATTCGCATTAATTGATTAATTTCATTTTTGAAAGTTCATACAAAGTTACAACGTGCGTACACTCTTTGGAATTTCCAAGGAGGCTGTCACCACTATTTAAAATTAGAAAATTTGTTTTTATAAATGAAATCGCAGAATTCACAATGAACACTTTTAATCGTTTAATTTATATATATATCTATATACAGTATGCCCACTAAAGTCTCTTGCCACCCTCTTAGCTTCGGAACGGCTGCTGCTATATTCATAAAAGTGGTGTCTAGGTATAGTAAAGTAGCCATGCACTACACAATGAAACCGCCTACAGTGCCACCTGGTGGAATGCTGCGGAGTTAGCATTATCTCGAAAACGGAAAGAGATAGAGAAAAAAAGTGATTTACAAAGTTGTAGAGTATCAACGATTTAGTACGAAAAGACACCTTGTGGACATTAATGCGAAGAATAGAACGGTTAAAACGCGTATTTGTTTTTTTTGTGATTTCCTACACTGCGACGTGACAAAACGATCTTATAAAGAAAGAAACAACCAGTTATGAAACAGCAGGTCTGTGCGACCCCTCCACAAACATTGCAGGACATTAAACGACGCTATTACGGACGCTTGTGCCAACGTGTCACCGTCTATGCTCCAACGTGTGCATCGTGAAATTCAAACAAACATCGAAATATGCATTGCAGCTGACGATGAAAAGTTCGAAAATCTAAAATAAAGGTATATTATTATAACTAGTTGCTTTTTTTCTTTCTAAGATCGTTTTGTCACGTCACAGTGTAGGAAATCACGAAAAGACAAATGCGTGTTTTAACCGTTCTATCCTTCGCATTAATGTCCACAATGTGCCTTTTCGTACTACATCGATGATGCTCTACAACTTTGTAAATCACTTTTTTTCTCTATCTCTTTCCGTTTTCGAGATAGAAATGCTAAGTCCGCAACATTCCACCAGGTGGCGCCGTAGGCGGTTTCATTGAGTAGCGCATGGCTATTTTACTATACCTAGACACTACTTTTATGAATATAGCAGCAGCCGTTCCGAAGTTAATAGGGTGGCAAGTGACTTTAGTGGGCATACTGTATATATATATATATATATATATATATATACTATTATATAAAGAGGAAACGCTGACTGACTGACTGACTGGGTGACTCATCAACGCCCAGCCGAAACTACTAAAGTTAGGGTCACGCAATTTGGACTGTAGATTGCTATTATGGCCTAGGCAAGCAATAAGAAGGGATTTTTGAAAATTCCCCCCCGAAGGGGGTTAAAGGGGGGTTCGAATGTTTTAGGTCATTTTGCCATATCTCAGCAGCAGTTATAGGTAGGAGCTTGAAATTCCAGAAAACAAATCTACTGAAAAAATTATTAAACACCTATTTCAGCGATTTTAGAAATTCCCCCCAGAAGGGGGTTAAAGGGGAGTGGTCGAATGTTTTAGGTCATTTTGCCATATCTAAGCAGCAGTTATAGGTAGGAGATTGAAATTCCAGAAAAAAAATCTACTAAAAAATGATTAAACACCTATTTCAGCGATTTTAGAAATTACCCCCCGAAGGAGGTTAAACGGGGGTGGTCGAATGTTTTAGGTCATTTCGCCATATCTCAGCAGCAGTTATAGGTAGGAGCTTGAAATTCCAGAAAACAAATGAGTAAACACCTATTTCAGCGATTTTAGAAATTCCCCCCCAGAAGGGGGTTAAATGGGGGTGGTCGAATGTTTTAGGTCATTTTGCCATATCTCAGCAGCAGTTATAGGTAGGAGCTTGAAATTCTAGAAAACAAATCTACTAAAAAAATGATTAAACACCTATTTCAGCGATTTTTGAAATTTCCCCCAGAAGGGGGTTAAATGGGGGTGGTCGAATGTTTTGGTCATTTCGCCATATCTTAGCAGCAGTTATAGGTAGGAGCTTGAAATTCCAGAAAACAAATGATTAAACACCTATTTCAGCGATTTTAGAAATTCCCCCAGAAGGAGGTTAAAGGGGGGTGGTCGAATGTTTTAGGACATTTTGCCATATCTCAACAGCAGTTATAGGTAGGACCTTGAAATTCCAGAAAACAAATGAGTAAACACCTATTTCAGCTATTTTAGAAATTCCCCCCAGAAGGGGGTTAAATGGGGGTGGTCGAATGTTTTAGGTCATTTCGCCATATCTCAGCAGCAGTTATAGGTAGGAGCTTGAAATTCCAGAAAACAAATCTACTAAAAAAATGATTAAACACCTATTTCAGCGATTTTAGAAATTCCACCAGAAGGGGGTTAAAGGGGAGTGGTCGAATGTTTTAGGTCACTTTGCCATATCTCAGCAGCAGTTATAGGTAGGAGCTTGAAATTCCAGAAAACAAATGAGTAAACACCTATTTCAGCGATTTTAGAAATTCCCCAAAGAAGGGGGTTAAATGGGGGCGCTGAATGGGTGGTCGAATGTTTTAAGTCATTTTGCCATATCTCAGCAGCAGTTATAGGTAGGAGCTTGAAATTCCAGAAAACAAATCTACTAAAAAATGATTAAACACCTATATCAGCGATTTTAGAAATTCCCCCCAGAAGGGGGTTAAATGGGGGTGGTCGAATGTTTTAGGTCATTTCGCCATATCTCAGCAGCAGTTATAGGTACGAGCTTGAAATTCCAGAAAACAAATCTACTAAAAAAATTATTAAACACCTATTTCAGCGATTTTAGAAATTCCCCCCAGAAAGAAGGTTAAAGGGGGGTGGTCGAATGTGTTAGGTCATTTTGCCATATCTCAGCAGCAGTTATAGGTAGGAGCTTGAAATTCCAGAAAACAAATCTACTAAAAAATGATTAAACACCTATTTCAGCGATTTTAGAAATTCCCCCCAGAAGGATGTTAAAGGGGGGTGGTCGAATGTTTTAGGTCATCTCGCCATACCTCAGCAGCAGTTATAGGTAGGAACGCGAAAATCAGGAAAACAAATCTACTAAAAAATTATTAAACATGTATTTCAGCAATTGTAAAAATACCCCTCCCGGAGGCGGTTAAAAGGGGGGGGGCGAATGTTTTAGGTCATTTTGCCGTATCTCAGCAGCAATTTTAGTTAAGAGCACAAAAATCAGGAAAATAAATCTACTAAAAACATGATTAAACAAGTATTTCGGGGATTTGAGATTTTCCCCTCCCAGAGGGGGTTAAAGGGGTGGATGAATGTTTTAGGTCATTTCGCCATATCTCAGCAGCAGTTATAAGTAGGAGCGCGAAAATCAGGAAATTAAATCTATTAAAAAATGATTAAACACGTATTTCAACGATTTTAGAAATCCCCCCTGAAAGTGGTTAAAGGGGGTGGTCAAATGTTTTCGGTCATTTCGCCATATCTCAGCAGCAGTTTTATGTAGGAGCACGAAATTAAGGAAAACAAATCTACTAAAAAATTGGTTAAACACGTATTTCAGCGAATTTAGAAATTTCCTCCCAAAGGGGGTTAAAAGGGGGTCGAATGTTTTAGATCATTTCGTCATATCTCTGCAGGAGTTTTAGATAGGAGCGCGAAAATCAGGAAAACAAATCTACTAAAAAATGAATAAAACACATATTTCAGCAATTTTGGAAATTCCCCCCAGAAGCTGGTTAAATGGGGGGGTCGAATTTTTTAGGTCATTTAGCCATATCTTAGCTTTTATGTAGGAGGGCGAAATTAATTAAAACAAATCTACTAAAAAATTGTTTAAACACGTATTTCGGCGATTTTGGAAACTCCCCCCAGAAGGTGGCTAAAGGGGTATTCAAAAGTTTCGGGTCATTTCGCCATATCTCAGCAGCGGATTTAGGTAGGAGCGTGAAATTCAGGAAAACACATCTACTAAAAAATGGATAAACACGCATTTCAGTGATTTTAGAAATTCCCCCCGAAGGGTTTTAAAGGGGGTGGTTTCGAAAATTTTAGGACATTTCGCCATATCTCAGCAGCTGTTTTATGTAGGTGCGCGACATTCAGGAAAACAAATCTACTAAACAAAGGATTAAACACATATTTCATTGAATTTAGAAATCCCCCCCCCCCTCCGAAGGTGGTTAAAGTGGGATTCGAAAGTTTTAGGCCATTTCGCCATATCTCAGCAACAGTTTTTTGTAGGAGCGCGAAATTCAGGAAAACAAATGTAATAAAAAAATTACATTGTCTACCCGTGCAAAGCCGGGACTGGCCGCTAGTATAAAATAAAGCTAAAAGTTCTGTTAAAGATTTTGGTAACACTGTACCCATGCTAAAAGATATAATGATAAATAAAATTACGGACAGAAAAAACATTTCTGTATTTTGATAAGACTTTGGTATTTTAATTTCATAAGTTTACATGGAAAAAACAGGGTTCGTATGCTTTTACCACAAATTTTTAATAGAACTCTTCTGTTTAACATTTAAATAGCAGAAATTATAGATACTTCGTTTAATTGCAGGATTTATTATACTTTTCTGTATTTAAATAAGGCGGAAAATTCTTTAAAAAAATTGTGGTACCAGTGTACGTACCTTGACAAAACTTTCAGAATAAATGTTCATAAAATACTTTTACACATCCTCTCTAACTCTTGCAGAAAGAAAGCCACAAAAGCAATCGACAGAACTAATAATGTTTCCTTTATTTATCTTGTCAAACGTCTACATTCTTCAAAACACCTTCAGTTTGATGAATTTAATTTTAAAAATTTTGACTTCCGAAATCCTGATGACTGAAATTCAAAATTTAGATACATTTCTTAATCTGTATGCACAAAAAAAGGCTATTTTAAAATTATTTATTGCTCTAAATGACGCAAATCAGAATTTACACACAACTCACAAAAACATATCGACGTGCGTACCACATCTTTGATGGTACCTTTGTAGAGCTTCATAATGTTTAAAATAGGGGTTATTGTCTTCAAAATTTTTATCTGAAAGTCGTTTGCCACCTCAAATTTCGAAATCTATTTTTCGTTTAATTTCATTTCAAAATTTCTGTCATTAAATAAGGCAAGTTACATTTTGTAAAAATAGTGTAGTTTGATGGTCCACAGACCACAGGTTGAAGTCCCTTACTGTAAAATATTATACATTTAAAGTTAATAAATTTACATGTAAAAAAAAAAAAAAAACATAAATGCTTTTAAAACACTATTACGCATCATTTAATAGTTGTCGAAAGAAGTTCATTAAAGTGGTTGACATAATTAATTTTTTTTCAATCTATCTATGTTTTAAAATACCTCTACATTTTTTCAAATCTGTTCAATTGAATTTATTTTCAAAAATCCTCCCCAAAGAATTGTGATAAATAAAATTTAAAACATATATTAGAATATTATTTATCAGCATATACAAAATTTATCTATAAATCATTTAATGCTCTAGAAATTTTTAGATTTAAGTTTCATAAATTTAGGCGTAAAAAAAAAAAAAAAAAAAAAAAAAAAAAAAGGTAAATACTCATAAAATACTAGTAATCACATTCCAATACTTGTAGAAAAAAAGCCATAAAAGTGTCGAAAAAACTAATAATATACAAAAATGTTTCTTCATCTATATTTTAAAATAACTCTACCATAGGCGCCGACTTAACAGGGGCAAATCAAGTAAACTTGTACTGCTAATTTTAAAATTTTATTTTTGTCATAATTACTAATAGCGATTGAATATGACAACAATTTTTAATGAGTTGTAGAAGTATGATTGATTGCCTATTTCGCCACGCGAATTCTGCGCCTATGACCTCTACAATATTTAAAATAACTTCTTTAATTAATTTTCAAAATCCTCCCTAAATAATGATGATAAATAAAATTCAAAAGATAGATGAGAAATGTCTTTATCTTTATGCACAAAAGTTATTTATTAAGTTATATGCATTTACGCGTAAAATATCTCATAAGATAAATTATTATAAAATAGTCGTACACACTGTCCAATACTTTTTGGAAGAAGATCATAACAGTAATCGACATAATAAAATACAAAAATGTATTTTCATCTATATTTTAAATACCTCTACTTTAATTAAAATCATTTCAATTTAATTCATTTTTTAAATACTCCTCAAATAATGATAATAAATAAAATTCAAAAGATAGATATTTCTTTATCTTTATATATAAAAAGTTATTTTAAATTCATTTAATGCTCTAATATATCTTACATTTAAGTTTTATAAATATACCAGTAAAAAATCTTATAAGATAAATGTTAATAAAATACTCGAACACACCCTTCAATACTTTCCGAACGAAGATCATAAAAGTGATCGACATAATTAATAAAATACCAAAATGTTTCTTCATCTATCTTTTAAAATACCTCTACATTATTCAAAAACCCTTCAGATTGATAAACTTCATTCTAGAAATGGCTCCAAGAAATGATGATAAACGAACTTTGAAAGTTTGACCAACTGCTATATTCTCTTTGAAGTAATCTATTTGGCGAAATGGTCAGTATTTTGAGAGAGGGGGAAAAGGGTTGTTAAAGAACTAATTTGTATGCAAAGTTGAGTAGAAAATCATTTATCATACCTTTTATTTCCGTCTTCAAATGCTCTCTGAGAAATTTGATTTCCGGAAAACTAAAAAAAAAAGAAGAAGCGGTAAAGGAGATATTTTGAAAGTCAAATCATAAAGATTAATTATATAGGTTGCATTTAATTATAATTTACCGTGAAAAGAGCAATGACTGACACTGTATAAAGCTTGGTATGTGTAAATGACACTCTCATTTAAATGGAATTTTCCAAACTCGCCCTTAGTTCATTTCTGGAAATTATACATCGTTAGGAAACGCGTAAATCCACTTCTAATTTAAAAATTCGAAGTGTTTCAAAAGAGTGTTTATCGTTTATGATGCAGGACAAGAAATGATGCTCGCAATGCTATTTTGAAGTGCTGTTGCTAATTTTATTTTTGATGGTAAAGAATGAAAATTAAAAGCGTTAAAAAAAAAAGCCGAAATATTTCCTGTTTGCTTTTGGCGCAGTGTTGGAATGCCGACAGAAAGAAAAGCAGTGAATTCCAGATATTGCTCAAGCATTTTCTCGTGTGAAGGGAGGGGAGTCAGAAATATGTGTCTTCAGTAATTGCTTGTGTCCATTTAAACGTTGGTGGTTAGGAAATAGATTCGAAGCAATTATTGTGAAGAGAAAAGTATTTCAAAAAGAATATGGGGGCATCAACATGTACCAAAATATTTTTTATACGACTTTTTTATTTTAGCTTTTATATTAGTTATATTTCCTGGAATAGTTTCAACTTTGTTTATGCTTTATACTGAAAACATATGGATTTATAAAAACAATTATGACGGCTTATGGAAAATATTTTTTTAAATAAATTAAATAGGAAATTAAATGGCAAATTAAATATGAAATGTGTCATAAATTCAATTAATAAACGATAAAAAGATAATATATTCTAGATTAGAACTCATTAAAAATCAGTAACTTTTTTAAGGTGTTTTTGTAAAAATATAAAGGAAAGGCAAAGTGTGTGCACTCCTTGGTATTTCCAAGAAGTCTGGCACCAATATATAAGATTAAAAATTTTCTATTTAATATTTAGAGCTCAGAATTCGCAATAGCACCGTTTAATTGCAGAATTGTTTATGCTTTTTGTGGTTAGACAAGACAACAAATTCTCTTAAAATATTGTGGTAAAAATGTACACACCATTTAAATATCACCTCTCTGAAGTGCAATATTATATGAAAAAAGCCCTTTTCTGTTATATGGATATGAAATAATAAAAATTCTTTACGGTTGTTATAACACAAACAAGTCAAGGTACAGTAGAAACCGCCGTATGAACCGCATAACAAATAAACGTATTCTGAGCCATATATTTTATTTAATAAAGTAATCTTGTGTCGTACTTGTTTTACTTTATTATATTTTTTAAATTTCTGGTTCAGAACAAATTTGTTAAGCTGTTTTTCTAAAGCGAACATTAAAAGGTTAACATGATCAGTACCTTCCATTTTATTTAAATAAATATATAAATAAAAATAATATCAACGATTCAGGGTACGTAGAGTTCTATTTTTTATCACGAAGAATATTTTTTGTAAATAATGATAGAGAAGATTTAGGACGCTGTAACCCCTAGATATTCTTACACATAAATCGAAGAAAAAAGATAAGATATAGAATGATTAGAAATGAATGATTCCCTGCTTGACTGATTCAAAACATTTTGTATTATTTTACGCAATGAAAAACTGAAATCAATTTCTTTTTTTAAAGTAGTATAAAATGTCAGAGCTTGCAACATAATAATTAATAAGGATTTGCTTTCGTTCTAATCAATGCGTATGCTAGATCTTATGGTAAAGGAAAACTACGTGTTTTTAAAAGTACATTGCGTGACAAATAATCCATATTCGATAAGCATCCACTGAAAGTAACATAAATAAAAAAGGCAGTAGGCTGTAGAATTAAATGCTCTGAAAAGATTCTTTACGATATTAGTTAATTAAACTTCGAGTTATAAGTGTACGATTACAAAGTACGTGCATGAAGGGATGGGATGGTGCCTGAGAGCATTTTAACCAACGTGAGCTTACATTATTAACTTCTTATGCGAAGAGCGTGCGAGAGAGAGAATGAGCCCTCCGACACATGTCGATTTTCATGCCATACACATATTGGCAACATGAAATTGGCGAAAGAGCACATGAAAATGAATGATGTCATATAAGCTAAAAATTATCAGTTACGCATTAGGCAATTAGGAGAATTTTTGAATTACAGGACAGGGGTACCAGAATAGCAGTCCTAAAAAGTGAGCCAACAAGAATGTGAATGCCAAATGTACGTTGAGAGCAAAGTTTTGGGAATCTAGCTGAAGTAGACAAAACAACTCTCATGTACTGAAAATGTTTAGGATTTACCGAAAAGGCTAAACTCAAAAATTAAGCAGACACAGACATTTCTAACGAACGTTGGACGGAATGAGAAATAAAATGCAAACCGAATACAAAGTCAATCTTTATCTCTTTTCTTTTTTTTTCTTGGATATCTAGTGAGGGTGATTAATCGTTTAAATGAATTCTATCTATGTGAGAAAGTTTTATTGATAAAGGGCATATGTTAAATATATTTTCTTTTAATGGAGGAAAATTACGGCGGGAGCTAAATAAAAGTTAGGATAAAATGACTAAGTATTTAAAAGTTAGTTTAAACTGAAAATTAAAGAAAAGGATTAATTTAAGAAAAATATATGTGATACCACATCACACATATCTCCCCTTAAACCGACGAAAAAAATTTGAATTGAGAACGAAAAAAATCTTCATATGCTCTTACGATTACATCAATTATAGCAGATACATGTAAATAAAACGAAACATGACAAAAAGCAAACAGTAATTGAAGATCTCTCGTAGCAGGCATCCATCCAAAAATAAAAGTATATCATGATATAATTATATTGGTACCATAAATTTGTCATACAGGTGACATCATATATTGTTTCTATTTAGAAACAGCTGCAGCAATTTTAATAAAATTCGTGATCACTTTTTCAATGTGTCTTAGTCAGACGTTGACCTGTATCAAATTGTGCACATACAAATAAAACAAACATTAGGCCTATGTTTACAGGTCAGTTACCAGCTGGCATTAATTAAAAAAATATATGCTTATATTATAATAAGCATTAAATGTGGCTAAATATGGGTATATTGATCAATACTATAATCATTATAAAATACTCGAGTAATATGATATATATAACATATATAATATACGGGTAAATAGAAATACAGCATAATTAACCAAGGATTATGTATTAATCCCCAAAATAATGAATAAAGGTAAATTTGGAAATTTATGTGTTTCTAATTTTATTTTTAAACTCACAACATGAATTTAAAACAAAGTTATATTAGAGATGATGATTCAGAAATATTTGAATTTCTGTATGTGAAGAAAAAAAAATGTTTGAAACACTGCCATAAGTCACTCAATTCCATAATGTAACAATTGATTATGTGTATCAAAACGTAATTTTGTTTTTAGTTTGCTTACATTCCCTATCACCTATAAATATGCTTAGATTGAAAAAAATGACTGGTGGTTAGAATATATTGAATAAAGTGTAGAAAATGCAAAATCAGTAAATATGTGAAAGATGTGTGAGAAATCAATGTATGCAAACCCATATATGTAACTTCGACAGAACATACAGCTGGTATAAACACCAAAAGTTTGCGATAACATAACAACTGTGAATAAATATACTTCTAGAAACAAGTGTAGTGTATTAAAAAAAATTCGAAAAAAAAATGTATGTCTTTAAAAATTACCTATATTGAATGAACTTTAAAAAGGTAAATTTGCGAGCACTCAATGGGCAAGACAAGGGGTGTAATTTAGGTGTGACTCATACTCTACAGAAGAAAATAAATAAATCGAAAAAGAAAAGGAAATTATATTAGGACATGTACAGTGAAAAGTTATCTATTTGCTTGTACAAAAATATTTTACTATTTAATATGTCAAGAATAATAAAATCAACAAGTAGAACCAGTGACAGAAATTTTTAAATGATATATAACAAGAACGAAAAATCATGCGTCAAGCATAGATTATGTAGCACTTTCCAACGTTTCCAAAATAATTTTACAAAACATACCGTTTAATAAGCTAAAAGATAACATCTAAGTAAACAATTTGGAAAACGCATAACATATTTAAAAACATAATTTCAAGAATTTCCAACAGATACAATATTCGGAAAAATATCCGAATACTTTTATTCAGCCCTGTATATAATCTATAGATTTGTATATATACTATATAGGTTGCTAAATTTTAGTTTATTTAGGAAACGCGTAGCACAGTTTAAAATTCTCCTTCTGGAGTTTCTGTCAATAAACGGAAATGTGTTCGCGAACTTTTGTGCTGCCCTTTATAGGATCTACAGAATTTATGCACACCACGTAATAGACAAAAAAGCGAGTTAAAATTAAAATCGCGTTCAGTAACTTAAAACGCACTTCCAGGAATTATTGTTAACAGACAGTAGAGAATTCTTTTGTGTGTCCCTATAAATGAACGATGACTGCTATACACACACTATTCTGTAGTAAGCCTCTTGTAATGCACCTTAGTAATATATATAAATTTCAATGCCTTTAAAATAGTGAAACATTATTTAAATAAACCGCAGACGATTTTTCAACATAGACGTAATGTAACGGAATTCTTTTGACTGTCCCTGTAAAGTAACTATAAGTGCTATGCACACCCTATTCCATATTAAGCTTTTTCTAATGCACCTTAGTGATATATATAAATTTCAATGCGTTTAAAATAGGGAAACATTATTTAAATAAACCGCAAATGATTTTTCCCCACAGACCGCAATGTAACGGAATTCTTTTGAGTGCCCCTGTAAAAAAACCATAAGTGCTACACACTTCCGTTGAAATAGGGAACATGCTATGGATAACGACAATAACATATAAAAATTGCAGAGCAATCCGAGCATATGTACGGGAGTTAGAAGCACGGACAGACGGCAGACGGCAGACGGCCATACGGCCAGACGGCAGACGGCCATACGGCCAGACGGCAGACGGCCAGACAAACCGAAGTCATAAGCACTTTTCAACTAGGTTGGAAAGTGCTAAAAATGTGACTGATGGAATGTAGTGTTATAGTAAGTGAAACGTGTAAGATATTCGTGTAAGTCCACAGAATGAAATATTTGATACTTTTATCATGAAGGTTCATGAAGCCATGTGCATTACAAAAAATCAAAATAGATTTTTAGTAAATCCTAATATTATAAAAATAATATCCTTAAACCACTAGGGCAGATTCAGTAATGCACAAATCTATATTTCAACTGTAAACAAATTTAATTTAATGAAAAAGGTTTTTTTTTTTTTTTTTTTTTTTTTTTTTTCTCTAAAAAAAATTAAATTACTGTACCTTTGTATCTCTAACTGGAATAAATGGATGTTAAAGTGTATGTGCAAAAAAAAAAAAACAAGGAAAAGAAAATGCTGCTTATAATTTTACGATAGAATGTTATTATTAATCAGCAAATAAATAATATCAACATTATTGCGAGTGCAAAAGGTAAATAAGTTCAGTTGTATATCACATAAGGTTTAATAGTATATGGTGTAACTAGAACTTACAAATACCGTTGAAATTATCAAATGCATCTAATGTGAAAGAACAATGAATTTTAAAATGTATGAATGAGAAAAGAAAGAATGTCACGTTGAATGACTGTGTTAATACATTAACTGGTAATACATGATTGATTAGTAATTTGTGTAATATTAATTAACTGGTAATATTTAAGGCATTAACTAGTAGTGTATATCATTGATTAGTAAAAAAAAACTGCAAATGATAAAATTGAGTGCATTAAGTATAGATGATAGAAGTATGTGTAAGAAGTTGTGTAAATTAACAGGATGAAATACTTGATGCGTTACTCATGAAAGTTTCATGAAATGAGTGCATTGAACAGAAATCTGAGTAGATCTCTAAGAATCGCAATATTAAAAATAATATAAGTACCATTAAGGCGTGATTCAGTAATGCGCCACTTATTTTGCATCAGCAAACAAGTATTATTTAATGAAAAAGTATGATATTTTATTTTTAATTATGTGTTTATTTATTTACTCTTGACTAATGTGTTTATCAAAGTGAAATTATAGATAAAAAAAAATACATGTAAAATGAAGAAGAAGAATAGTAAATGTTGTATATATATATTTTTATAAAAAAAATATCACTATCAACCTACAAATGAGTTAACAGCATTACTGAGAATGCAACAGGTAAATAAGTATAGTTGTTTACCAACAATGGCATGTATAACAAATGTTATGTATCCATTTAATATTTTGGTGTAACTATTACTTACAAATATACCATGAGATTACTAAATGCAGGTGATGTGAACGGGAAAAAAATATCAATATTAAAAGGTATAAAAAATGAAGAAAACAAATATAATAATGAATGGTAGAGGGTGTAGCAATGATTGGAAATGGGCATGACTGGTCCTGATTGGTAGTGTAAAACATTGATTGGTATTTAAACTGTGAACAAATGTGTAATTATGTTGTACAAACTAGAGGAGGATGAGAATTGAGTAAAAAGGTATAAGGTGTTAAAAAGTTTGTTAACCCTGACATATATGTATATAACCAAATTTTGTAAATTGATAAATTTTGAAATAAAGAAATAGAAAGCTCATTAGGTACAGCGACAATACAGATAATACGTGTGTAAATATACTTTGATTGAAAAAAAAATGTATTGTAGTGTATGTGGTGCGAAGTACATCTGCAGATCATGTGTATCCTAATGAAACTAAAGAAATGTGCATTATAAACTGTTTTTCAAATGGTGTCAGTGAGTCATGTATGACATGTACAAATATTTGACCTATGTATGTCATGTATAAATATTAATATGACCTGTACAAATATTTAACCTATGTATGTCATGTATAAATATTAATATGACCTGTACAAATATTTAATGTTTCATTGTCAAATGTCCATGACAACACCAAAAAAAAAATGTATGTGAAAGGAAAAAGTTATGAACGCAAAAGTAAAATTCTTACAGCAACTGAAAAATGAAAAAAAAGCCACATAGTAATTAAAAATGTTAGAGAAAAGGGAAACTATCATACTGATAATTTTCGTGTTGTAAATTCAAATGACGTCTGAATATAATTCCCAAGCAATTGTACAGAAGTCATAGGTAAAGGGTAAATCTCAAGAAAATGAAATAAAAAATTAACTGTTGACACCTTTCTTTTAACATGTATCAGAGATATAAGAGATAGAGGAACAATGAGTGAAAATACCATAACAGAAAAAAAAAATCAAAAACGTTAAAAATGTTTAGAGAGTAAATATCTTGTTACATATCCCAATATGAATTAATCTATAAATATGAATTATGATCAGGTGAAAGGGCATAAAAAGCAATCTATATAAAATGGAAAAATTAATAAAAGTGCATTACCAAAAAAAAAAAAAAAAAAAAAAATACGTGTATCAAAGATATGTGAAAATTGTGAAAAGAAAAACATGAAATGATGGATTATGCAAAAAAAAAAACTTTGTGTGCATTGATGCTTTGTAATACCTTGTAGCAAAATCCAAACACAGCATGTAAATTTGTGTAAAATGCATCAAATGAAATATTCAGCAAAACTCGAAAGAAAATCTTTGATAGTAAATATAAACTTTGTTAAGCATCGAGAAATGCAACAAATTTACCAAGGTAGCAAATTATGTCAAAAGTAAGCTTTAAGAAAAAGGAATATGATAGGTGAAATCACTTATAAACAAATATTGTAAAAGAGCTACCTTATGTTGAGAACAAAGTGTATGACGTAACCAATTGTACTACAGGAGCTGAACAGGAGCGAGTGTATACCATGAGAAGTATACCTTGAGACACCATGAAAAATCATAGGTATGTGCAATAATGCGTAGCCCCACTGAACATAAACTCCATGACAAAAGGACATGTCAAACGGTGAATCTCAGATGAGTGACAAAATTATGTTTCAGAATTACTATCATACACGATGACCTGTGGTTGGCACTCAAACATGTACAAGTAAGTAAAAAGGAAAAGTGTACCTACATAAGTTTAAAAAAAATAAAAATTCAAAATTCTTGCAAAAATATGAAAAAATAAATATATTTCTCAATATGAACACTATCTGTAATCTGAAATAAATGATATTGTGAAAGAAAAAAAGGTATCTATAACCATTCTAAAATATTAAAAAAAAGAGTTATGAGAAAGAGTGTAACACAAACCATATTTCAAATTCGACTGAAAGGGGTCTGACGCCAGCGCCATATTAAAATTAAACCAAATATGAAATATGTACCCTCATCAAGACATTCCTGCAGTAATGGCTCAACGGGAAGTCGTAGAACACTCTAACCATAATTTAATTAAAAATTAGAAGTAAAATTTTGCAAAAAGGGAAAAAAATAAGGATATAGTTCTGGATATCTATTTATTTAAAGATCATGAAAAAGAACGCCAATCTAAAGAGATGTGATCAAAGAAAATGTACCAATATAATGAATAAGTAAGTCTGTGTGTATGTGTGTTTTTATGTTAACAATAATTAACCAAAGAAAAGTATAATAAAATTAAAGGATGTGGCAATTTTTTTTTTTAAATAACATGAAAAATGCATATTTTATAAAGTTATGACCTGTGAAACTGAAAAGATGAGAAAATGCAACAAGATTTGATTAACCAGCTATAATAACTGAGAGTTATTTTTTGTTCCTTGAAAAATAAAAATATAATGACTAACATGAATTGAAATATTTGTAGCGTGATATGTATTTTTTTAACATTTTAAAATAGGAGAAGAGTAGGGGGGGGGGAGTACTAAATCCCTGAACTATAAAAATAAATGTAATCATAATTTATCTGAAAAGTGCAATATTATAAAATTGCATGTATCTTATGGCAGTTTCAAACTAGCAGAAACACATCCAAATGTAAGTTGTTAATTTCTCTATAATATTTGGATATAGAAACAATACACATTTATCAGAAATGTCATTTAAATATTACCGATAATAATCTAAAAATAAGCACATTAAAACACTTATACTAAACAATTAAAGTCAAAAATAAAAATAGAAAAGTCACTACTTGCAGAAATATTTGAAAACCTTTAAATCGTAAATAAAAATATGACTTAATGCATTTGCTTTTATATCTGCAAAACCTGACATATTATTAATGAAATATGGGTTCTCTTCAAAACACATTATTATCAACACAAATTTTAGAAAATTAATAAGCATTTAACGAAAAAAATGATGTTGAACCTGAAAATATTTTTTTCTTTTTATTTATTTATTTCTTATTATTATTTTTTGCAAGCATTCTTGTGCAAATTCTTAACTAAATGAATAAAAAATACCAGAATGCACCAAAAAAAACTTACCCCTGTTTCTTTATTCAATAACCTAAAATTTCAAACTATCACAAGATAATAATCATAGGTGGAAATTAATCTTGAATGCAGTACATTTAAATTTAAATTATTTTAAAGTAAAAAAAAAAATTTTCTTTCCCAACATAATAAAATGATAAGACAACATATTTCATGTTCGGTCTATAGTATACGAACTGTAAGAACTAGTTATGCATGAATAGATAATGGATGGATAATCCACCTTAAAGTTATTCATTAACTAGTCAGACTTAATTATGCAAATAAGAACATGGGTATTTAAAAAACACATAGAAAAATGCAATGTCTGAGTAATGAGAATACAATAAAAATAATAAAACATAACTTACCTGAAAATTCAGAAATTTTCAAATTATTACAGTAAAAATGTAAATCGTATTGCTAGATTTTTTTAATATCACTCAGATAATTAAATTATAAATTAAGCATTTCAAATTACGACATAAAATATGAGATGCTGTTCAAAGTATAAAATATTGTATACCTATAGGGTTTTATATTTTCCACAAGTACTCATATCAGTCTATATATATGACGTGTTCTTCATTTCTTTTATTATTTTTTTTTTAACACACAACAATGCAAAAGAATGAAATTAATTCCATACTTATTCTTAATTGAATTCTTTGTCACTAGATTATCTTGATTTTTTTTGGAAATATATGAAAATATTCCAGCAAAAATGGTGAACAGTCAGTAAGTATTTCAGTAACATGAAAAAAAAATCTTATTTCATAATAGTATTGTTAGCTTTTCATTTGAGTTCTTAAATAGCATTGGTAAAAAAAAGGTATTGCGAGATATTTCTAAGCAATCCAAAACTATTTTCGAATATGTTATTATTCAAACAAAAATAATGTGAGCATGAGAAAACAACAATATTTAAACAAGAAAAATATTTAGAGATTATTTTACGTTATTAATTTAGAATAAAACTCATACGCAGTCAAAATAAAAAGCTAATAATAATTATAAAAAAAATACAACATCATTTAATATTTCTTTTCTCATACTCACTTTTCAAACCATTCGTGTTGATATATATAAATTTCTTTCCTGTAGTTCTTTACTTTCTGAAACTCTATACTATAAATGAAAAATATTTTTTCCTTTTTTTTGTATATGTTTTATGTTTTGTTCACTAAACTGTTTTTTATCCACTATAAACAGTAGTAGTATAGAAAATGTACTGTAAATTGAAAGTTAGGCGGAATTAACGTAATGTGGAAGTAACGTAATGTGGCGACACCAAAAATTAAAACTGACGAATGTATTCTTGTCATTGTAGATGTACTGCCACTTTTTATAAAAATAATTCACACTATTAGGGACGACGTATGAATGCATGCTCATTCACATGTTAAAAAAAAACATACTTCACTTTTGCATTTGCACTTCACTCGCATTTGAAGAGCCAGCAGAATTAGAAAAAAAAAAAAAAAAAAAAAAAAAAAAAACACAATATCGATGATCGTAGAGCACCCATTAACGCTATGCGAGGCGAACTTGAAGTCAGAAATCGTCCATATCGCAGCTTCTTAGGCCTACCTCGAAGGGATAGAGTCCAGCGGGAGCGAGCGAAGGCAGGCGAACGTCGGGATTGGTATAAATCGGCTGCAGTGTAGAAATCTTGAACTCATGAAATTTGGAAAACAGACAAGAGATCCGGCAGACAAGCAATCATCTGGCAGACAAGCAATCATCTGGCAGACAAGCAATCATCTGGGAGACAAGCAATCATCTGGGAGACAAGCAATCATCTGGGAGACAAGCAATCATCTGGCAGACAAGCAATCATCCGGCAGGAGAACAGAAATCGTTGTTAGTCCAGTAAATGCAACATTTAGGGATCCGGCAGACATACAATCATCCGGCAGACAAGCAATCATCTGGGAGGAGAACAGAAATCCTTAGTCCAGTAAAAGAAACATCTAGGGATCCGGCAGGAGTGTAGAAATATTGAATCCGTATAAACAGGTCTTTCAAAAAAAAGGCAGGCAAACTAACAGGCAGGCACCATCCCATGAAGTTAAAAAATTCAGCGAATGCCCTGTACAGGCACCAAGATTTATGGTAAAGGAAAACTACGTGTTTTTAAAAGTACATTGCGTGACAAATAATCCAGATTCGATAAGCATCCACTGAAAGTAACATAAATAAAAAAGGCAGTAGGCTGTAGAATTAAATGCTCTGAAAAGATTCTTTACGATATTAGTTAATTAAACTTCGAGTTATAAGTGTACGATTACAAAGTACGTACATGAAGGGATGGGATGGTGCCTGAGAGCATTTTAACCAACGTGAGCTTACATTATTAACTTCTTATGCGAAGAGCGTGCGAGAGAGAGAATGAGCCCTCCGACACATGTCGATTTTCATGCCATACACATATTGGCAACATGAAATTGGCGAAAGAGCACATGAAAATGAATGATGTCATATAAGCTAAAAATTATCAGTTACGCATTAGGCAATTAGGAGAATTTTTGAATTACAGGACAGGGGTACCAGAATAGCAGTCCTAAAAAGTGAGCCAACAAGAATGTGAATGCCAAATGTACGTTGAGAGCAAAGTTTTGGGAATCTAGCTGAAGTAGACAAAACAACTCTCATGTACTGAAAATGTTTAGGATTTACCGAAAAGGCTAAACTCAAAAATTAAGCAGACACAGACATTTCTAACGAACGTTGGACGGAATGAGAAATAAAATGCAAACCGAATACAAAGTCAATCTTTATCTCTTTTCTTTTTTTTTTCTTGGATATCTAGTGAGGGTGATTAATCGTTTAAATGAATTCTATCTATGTGAGAAAGTTTTATTGATAAAGGGCATATGTTAAATATATTTTCTTTCAATGGAGGAAAATTACGGCGGGAGCTAAATAAAAGTTAGGATAAAATGACTAAGTATTTAAAAGTTAGTTTAAACTGAAAATTAAAGAAAAGGATTAATTTAAGAAAAATATATGTGATACCACATCACAGATCTCTCCAAATAATAGACATACTATCGGATAGACTATAATATTTATTAGATATATATTATAATATTTGATAAAATTATATATATTTGATAGACTATTATGTGTTTTATTCTAATTACTAACAAATCATTATTTATTATGATCTGTTCAAACATTGTTTTTAGATACAATAATAACACTCATGAATGCTTATAATGCACCATGAAAATGGACGTCTTCATATTTGAAGATTCACTTGTTATAATTCAGAATATGAATATGTTTCGAGACAACCTTGTGATGTATTGAATTCACAACCATTTCTTGTAGAAAGAAGTGTAAAATATAAGTCAAAAGAAATTAAATTGTACGGAAATTATTATATAGTCTGCTTATGTTTATGTCAAAGAAGGTCGTTTCAGTTTAGTAACGTGCCTTCAGAACGTGTACTATCAGAACAGAATTAGCTTTAATACACTTTTATGGAAACGGTGTAGAGATTATACCTATATATTATATGCGCAAAAACTATAGGAATCTAAACTGAAAATTTCAAACAAAGATTGTGTATTTCAGTAATTCTTATTGAATTCTATCTGTTAGCGTCACAGAACGTATGGATGGTTTATTGAAAATTGTTGCAAGATCTACTGAAATAGTGAAAAACACCTGTTCTCAAATGTAATATACATTATAAAATTATTTAGTATTTATATGACATTGAAAATTTCTTGTCATTTGAAATATAAGAAAGTTTATGAAACTGTTTCATATATAAATTTCACTGTACTCCTTGAAATTATTATTATTATTATTATTATTATAGTTATTATTATTTTTACATTTTAAATGTTATAAAATTTTCACAACATTTTAAATATACTCTTAAAACATTTGAGATAATCTTTTAAGTTTGGAATCGAACATTATATTTGTACCTGATTGATAAATGAGAATCTGACCCAAAGGCAAAATGCATCATATAGCTATATTCCGTTAAACCGTCACTCTTTTCCTTAAAACTTTTACAGAATATTGTTTAATGAAATGATTTTTAATGTAATTGAGTTTGATGAAATTGCTCTAATATTGCATTCACTGGAAATATTTGTAATGCAATATCGATAGTGGGGATCTACTTTGAAATATTTTCAAGAAAATGCCACTGTTACATAAGTATTGCCTTTGCATTAGAAATATTTGCAATAAAACATCAATATTTCAGAAACATTGCTTTACAACGAAATGGTAAAATATTTCTTGAATTATGAAATATTGGCAAAACGTAAAAACTTCAATCTTACAGCAAAATTTCATACCAATATTGCCAATATCTGCCAAGTTATAACCAATGTAAATATTATTATTTTAATTTTATTTTAATAGTAGAATGCATTTAAGTTTTTTACATTTCTTCAAAGCAAAATTTTATCAATTTTATATTTTGTTATCTACTAAGATCAGATTAAAATAACCAAAAAAATGGGTTAATACCCTAGTATACGGCTGGACAGCGGGCCACCAAGTTAACAATATTTTTACATGGAATGATTCGTTTTATTTAATGACAGACCTTTTCTATTAAATAAGTCGAAGATTGCCTTTCGGATATTCTGGTGGCAAACGATTTTCAGGCTGAAATGCTGTGCAATACTACTCTACTAGCATACAAATATTGATTATATTTGTTATACTGAGGTCCAATATTGAGCCAATATTGCAGTCAAAGGAAATGCTTGTAAATTGTAATGAACTAGAATATTGGATAAATAATGGCTCCATGTTGGAAATATTTGTAATAAAATGTAATAGTTACTAATATATTTTCGTTAATATTGCAGAAATATTGCGATCTATTGGAAATTAAATGGCAAAACATTGCTTTTCAATATTTCTGCAATATTTACAAAATGTAAACACTTCGGTGTTGGGGCAAAATATACTGAGAATATTGTCAATATTCGCCAATATATAGAAATATAAAATATATTGTCTGAACATTATTTCCCTACTAGGGTATATTTAGTTTTTTTTTTATTTCGAAAAAGCAAATTTTATCAATTCTAACATTTTGTTACATTTTCTAAATAGGCAACTAATTTTCTTAGAAAATATAAGATGAAATATCTTAATTATATCACAAAGGATAACTTATTCTCAGTAGAATATATTAAAAATTTGTATATTAAAAGCCGAAAGTTCCTGCTACCAAAATTTGCATTTAGTGAGTTTTCAGGGGAAGAAAATTTGATGAAATCAATTAAGAGATAACTTAAAGGATTCGAAATGAGTTTGGTTTCAAAAGCATTTAATTCAATCAGTTCTTCCTACAAACGTAAACGTTTAAAATATTCTATCGATTAAATATAAATTAGTTTGCAGTGAAAGATTCGAAAACGAATGCTTCCTTCTCAATCATAAGAACTAAACACCGAGTAAATATATTCTTTTCATTAACTGACTTTTATCTCCTGGAAATCAAGAACGAGCCGCCCTCGTAGAGTGATTTGGAGAACCGCGCAGTTACTTTCCGAGCAAAATTACTCTTTCGAGTTTCATATAACTCTTTTTCCCTAGCTCATGATGTTCGCCGTACAGTTATTGAATTTTCGAAAAATACTGAATAGACTTCGAAATATCGGTTTTCTAAACATTTGCGAAGCCAAATCAAAGCGTGTTTAATGCTCACTTTTACGTATTTGGCCATAATTAAAATCTCAGACTGAGAATGTTAGTCTGCTTTGCTTTGGAGAAAAAGCTCTTTTAAGATATTTTGACTTGGTTATCGTTTTTAATCGAAATTTATAAAATCCATTAATTTAAATCGATCAAAAAATTCCTTATTCATTACATAAAAGATTCGAACACTTGAATATAAAATTGTAAAAAAATTGGTTTATCATGGAAATTTAATAAAAGCTTAGATATATTATAGCTTTAACACTAGAACTACCGGAAATTTTACTCAAGTTTTTTTAAAACTATTTCACACCAGAAATTTTATTTAAAACTACTTAACTTATTCAGTTAACGTATATCTGTGAGTTTTATATTTAATTTATTTTAAAAAGAAATTTCTGGTTCGAATCGGAGTACATTCATTTGGTAACCGTCAAAATAACAGCTCATGGTGTTAAATGAATTTGTTCCTTAGAGTTTTAAGTATTTTTCAAAATATGGTTTAAGATAATGTTGTATAAGTTGTAATAGTTACTTTAAATCACCAGCTACTACTGGCCAGACAGCATTGTTTGGAAAGTTGTCTTCAGAGAAGTATATTGAAGTAAAACTGTCCTGAACTTGCTCTTTTGTGCAAGGGAAAATAAGAAAGCCTCACATTAATCAATCACGAATGCAAGTAAAATTTTGAGCCCTTAAGCTCGGATTAATTTATCTTCTCGGAAATCGAACAGTTAATTACTAAGCTAACACCTTTTCCCAGCGAATCAGTGTTGCCAGTGGGCTACTTTTTTTTAATTCAGTTTTCTCGACTGCCACCAGTTTTTTGAGAAAGTAAAATTCGCCTTATTTAATGACAGATTAAATAACGCGAAAAGAAGGAAAATTAAACTATTTTTAAAAAGTGGTGCCAATGTAGTAATCTGAATTTAAAAAAAAGTAGCCTACTGGCAACACTGCAGCGAATGGCAAATGACGCTGCTATTTCCGATTAGATGCATAGATGCATAGATGCACCTCACGAAACAACCATGACCAATTGGCTCGAAGCAACTAGTTGTCTCGTGGGTTTGGTCATATCCATAATTTATGCTTATATTCAAACTAATATCGTTTACATAATATATATGCTGATCGCAAAATACACAGGGTGCATGGTTAAAAATCACTAATAAGAAACTTTAATAATTATAGATAATTATGTACAAAAATTACATGTGGGTAAAGGATGATACCACCTGTAGTCGGAAACTAGTGTTGGGGTGGGAAATTCGGTGAAGCGTTTACAAGAATGTGTTGATTCCCTTCCGCAGAATTTCTCTCATTAAAAAAGGCAAAAATTACTATTAGGAAATACTCGTGACTATTAGCCCGCTGAAGCTAAGGTTCACCATCCCTGCCCTATTTAAAATAAGTATTATAAGCTAACTTATTTAGGATATTTCATTTGGTATCCCCGTAATAAAAATTTTCTTCTCCGGTTGACTGCAGCAAAGTTTTATCTCTACTTAACATTGTTAAGATGGGAGCAAATCAGACGTTGGGGCATGCACATATTTTAAATCTGTGCAGCAGGGTTACATTTACCTTTAGTGCTACCTTTGTGCGTCGAAACCATCAAAAAACGCGAAATTTCTGCAACAAATCATAGTACTGATATCGGCCATATATAGGATCCTGTTGCTGAAAACCACTTCTGGAGAGTGTTGCCAAGTTAGGGATTTTTTTATGTAAAATATATATCACTCTTTCAGAATAAAAATATTCGCTTTATTTAATGAGTAACATTCTATGATTAAGTAAATCAAAGAATACCAGTCCGAAATACTTGTGACAATTAATCCCGCTGGCTAATCCCTCTGGCACGCGCGTTCAAAATCCCTGTCCTATTCAAACTAAACAACTTAAGCCAACTGAACTCGGATATTTCATTAGGTATCCCGGTAATCATAACTTCCATTTCCTGTTGACTGCAGAAAAGTTTTATGACTACTTAACATTGCTGAAATATGATCAAATCAAATGTTGAGGAATGCACGTATTTAAAATTAGAGAAGCACGGTTAAATTTTCATTTTTGCGGTTCTTTTGCGCAAAACCTTACGAAATATTGTGAAATATCAATAACAAATCAGAGCACTGGACCTTGTTGCCAGAAATTGCTTCAGGAGAATGTTGCGAAATATTTTATTGAAAATAGCTACCGCTATTTCAGAATAAGAATCTTCGTTTTATTTAATGAAAGGCGTGCAGTGATTCAGTAAAGCAACGAATAATAGTCGGAAAGTGTGGTAGATATTTTGAATAGAAAAAATTCCCAATCTGTCAACACCGCTTTTGGAACCAGCTGAGCAATTTTGAAAGTTTGATCTGGCTTTAATAATTAATAAAGCAAACAAACTTCTTAATAACACCATAAATTTAAGAGATGTCATAGGCCTTTCGGCGGGAACAAGTCTAAAAGAAAATGGGAGGGATAAAGGGATATTTTAGAGGAAACAACCAATAGAAATGCAGGAGTCATCAGCCAATCACAAGAGAACATAAAAAGAAAGAAATACAAAAATTAAAATATTATAAACAAATCCTTTGTAATAATGATAATAAATAAAATCCATTAAAAATTAATATTATATACAAAAATATTTTTAAAAAAATTAAATGGTTGAACAGAAAAAGGTTTTCCAAGCTGTTCTTATATTTATGGTGTTATTAAGAAGTTCGTTTGCTTTATTATATCGCACCAGTGTGTTAATTATATTAATTGCATAATTAAGTCTCAACACGCTATAACTGTGTCTGATCCGATGCCGAGAAAATACACATGTCTGTCTGATGTAATTATAAATCTGAAAGCAAAAAATACATACTTTTAATAATTATTAACTTTTAAAATTGCCTAGTATATTTTTAACTATCCTGCAAATTTTTAGATATTTATCTCAAAAGTTATTGAAATTAATTAATGAAAATTAATGTGTCATGAAGAATTTTTCTAATTTTTCTAATTTTTATATTATATTAAAATTTTTATATTGAATTTATAAATTAATTCTTTGAACAAAAACACAGAGATAAATTCCTCAAAATATAAAAGCATCTTAAAAACGCAGATCTGATAATAAAACACTATATTTTTTAACATTAATAAATTTTCTAAATTAAAACTCACATAACACACATATTATATGCACATTGCACATATCTTGAAATTACTTGCTGCAAAACTTACAAAATTGCACTAGGTAACGAAAAATAAAACAGAAAGTTTTTTATAAATTAAATTTTTTTTTTTTTTGAATATTCTTTTTAATATCAGATCACTTTTAATGAAATGCTGTATTCCCTCTACTAAATAACTACCATACCCAAAACGAGTGGGAGAAAAAATGCTAATTCTCGCATTCTTTGCTATTTCATTAGAAAATAATTCAATATTATTAGGGTTCCGTACTTTAAAAGTAAAAACGAACCATTATAAGATCACTTCTGTGTCTGTCCGCCTGTCTGTCTCAGCCCTTTTTCTCGGAAACTATGGGACGTGGAAAGTTCAAACTATAAGTTTGAAAGTTATAAATAACCCACATATTTACAATAACCCACATTACAACAACCCACATTTAACCCACATATTTTCAGATTATCAGCCATTCACAAATATGTTTAGGAAACATTTAGGAGGCTAATTAAGTTGATTGAAAAAAGTTTTCTTTTTGTATATCGTGTGGGCTATCGTGTGAAAGAACTCGTAATATAGAACTCAAAAATATATTTGGTTTAATTTTAGGTATTATATTTTCAGATATATTGTCGAAAATGCACTGCAAAAATATGTCCCCCCCCCCACTATTTCCGAATCTACTGAAACTAAAATTATGAAAATTTTAGGGGTATAGCAGATGTGTATTTAAACCTAGCAGGGAAACTATAGCAATTTTCCTTGGTAACATAGATTTTGAGAAAAATGCATTTTTATTTTACACACAAACTTTACTTTTCGGGCTGTCAACAGGAGAGTTGACGGGAGTTCGAGGTATCTATCGACGCAGAAATATCCAAGGATATTTGATGATTACTTTCGAGAACAATTGTCGGCAATCATCCAAGATATAAATTAAGTTACTTGAAAAAAAAAACTTTCTTTTTATCTATCGTGTATGTAGAGTATCGTTCGAAAGATCTTGTAACATCGAACTCAAAAATACATTTCTTTTAATTTTAGGTATTATATTTTCAGAGATATCGTCGAAAATATACTGGAAAAAAATGTCCTCTCACCCGTCCTATTTCCGAAAAATTATGAAAAAATTAGGGGTAGTAAGATTTTATAATTAATAAATAGTAATTAATAAATGTAGTTTACGGAACCCTTTGAGCGCGAGTTATACTTGTACTTGACCGATTTATTTTATTAAGACTAATTTATCTACGAAGAAATAAAAAAAGACATCTACAAAGAATCGAGTTAAATATACATGAACGTTTTAACAAATCAGGGTCACATTTGGCTACCACTACTTCCAGACAGTAATCTTCTTGATGGATTTCTACAAAACTTCCGAGAGATTTCAGTTAAAATTTCTTTGCTTGCCAGTATAATTTCCGTATTTTTGATGAAAATATTTTTCTCCGATGAAATGATTTCGTGAATATGTCATAAAGTAGCGAATATGGATTTCAGAATATCTTTTACAGATAGTAGTGCTAAAAATCTAGTTGATTTGTCATTTATGCCGACGCTTTGAAATTTTTTATATTATACACTATAAAATAATTTCCGTATTTTGCAAGTATAATTTCCGGATTTTTTTCTTTTGCAGTATAATGCTAAAAATACACCTCACAGCTTAAAAAAAATGAAAATTGAGCATAAATTGTCAAGGATATTCTCAAATACATTATGGAAATACTTTTTGACTGTTTAACGAAATCACTGTCATCAAGAAATAAATCCCTGACGGCTCGGCCTACAGGCACAGGTAGATTTCGAAGACGCAGACCGTGGGGCCCCTGTTTATTGGGTATCGCAGAAGAAAGACCTATTTGCCATGATGTGGCAGTTGGGATCACCCACTTCGAAATATACCTCTGCCTGTAGACGGAGTCAGCAGGGATTTTTTTTTTTAATTTTTTTTACCGTAAGAGTTGGTACTATAAAAAACTTGTCAGTATAAAAGATGTAGATAATATTAAGAAGATTTATAATAAATTTAAGCAGATTTGATATCTTGGGAATTGACGAAGTTAGGATTTTTTTCTTCTGAAACCCCTACCTCCCCCCCCCCCTTTCTTCCTTGGGGGCATTTTTAATGAAATCAAAAATCTGTCATACATAAATTTTTGGCCCTTTTCCTAAAAGTAATAATAACTTTAAGGGGTCTCAGGAGTCTTACTTTTCCTCCGAAGATGCAAGTTTGCATCATGTCACGTTTTATTTTATATCTGATTTCATATAACACACAATAAAATGAAATTTATACCACAAATAGGTCAATATCTGCTTGATTCAACATAATTATTTCAATGTTGTACAGTTCATATTTAATTATTTTAAAAAAGTTTAAATTAAAAAAAAGTAAAAAAACTTTTTTGCCTGGTATCCACTGCGCGCAAGACTGTAGAAAAAATATTACTTAAAAAATAACAAACAAAACTGATAATGATGTAAAATGTATGTATCTTGAACTTATACTTCAATTTCAAGCAATTAAAAATTTAATTTATTTTAAAATTGGCATTTTTTTCAACAAAAAAAAAGAATTTTTTAAGCATTTTACAGTTTAAATTTAAATTTAACAAAAATTAAATTTTTAATTTCGTGAAATTGAATTATAAGTTCAAGATACATCCATTTTACATCATTATCAGTTTTGTTTGTTATTTTTGAAGTAATATTTTTTCTTCAACCTTGCGCGCAGTAAATACCAGGCGATTTTTTTTTAAACTTTTAAAAACTTTTAATTTTTTAAATAATTAAATATAAATTGTACAACATTAAAATAATTATGTTAAATCAAGCTGATATTGACCTATTAGTGGTAAAAATTTCATTTTATTTTGTGTTATATGAAATCAGATATAAAATAAAATGTGGCATGATGCAAACTCGCATCTTCGGAGGAAAAGTAAGACTCCTGAGACCCCTTAAACGGATTAGATATGCATAAAAATTAAGAGGTTATGTTTTTTTTTTTGTTTTCACATCTGATTGTAGGCGGAGCCAGCAGGAATTTTTTTGTTCTTATTTTTTTTTTTTTTTTGCCGTAAGAGTTCGTCCTATAAAAAACTTGTCAGTATAAAAGCTGTAGATAATTTTAAGGAGATTTACAATAAATTTAAGCGGATTTGATATTATTGGAATTGACGATGTTATGAATTTTTTCTTCTAAAACCCCCCTTTCCCCCCCCCCTCGGGGCCATTTTTAATTATATCAAAAATCTGTCATACATAAATTTTCGGCCCTTTTCCTAGTAGTAATAATAACTTTAAACGGATTCGATACGTATCATAATTAAGAAATTATGGTTTTTTTCTGTTTTCACAAAAAGCACCCCCTTTCCCCCCCTTGTTCAATTTTGCCCATTAACGAACTTGACCGAGATTTTATGCCCCTTGATTTTATGTATCAGTTTGGAATAGATCTGTGCAGAATTATTGCAGTTATCGTGTCCATAAAAAAGTGAAATAGATAGATAGATAGATAGATATATAAAGTTTTGAACTGGGGGTGGTTTTGGATTCTGGGAGTCATGATCGGCGTAGATCTGTAAATTCTTTTCAAAAATTCCAACTTAGAGGAGAATGTAATAGGTAGTATTTCTTACGAAATCTACCTAAAATCCGTAAAAATTCGGAAATTTTACTGGCAATCAATGAAAAAAACTTTTCACAGTATTTTCGTGGTGGATTTCTATAACATTTACAAGAGAAATGTATCAAGGTGATTATTGTTTGGAAATAATGGTAACCAAATAAGTGACCACTATGACCTCTGAAAAATGAAAACAGCGCACAACTATTTTGCTGATGAATTCAAATTCTGAACTCTATAAAATGCACATGCTCTTCCAAGCATTCATTAAAATCCAGTTGAGTTAGGAAGTCTACTCAAAGACCACACAATGATTTTGCATTTCACGTTTGAATCAATCTTATTTGCTAGATGAGCATTGGTTATCATTGCTTTTCCAATGTCAAGGTCATGAGAAAATTATTAATGCTTAAAATAGATAATGTTTATCTAAATTTTGTGTAACTACAAAATATCCCCAAACAATTCATACGGATTGGGAGAATATGCTTTCTTACAAATATCATTTCATATGATATCGTTTTTAAATGCCCGTGATTGCTTTGAAAAAATGTAAAAGAAAAGCAAAATTTAACTTTAAATAAAATGAGAACTATCATTAAATAATCTGCAATAAAAGCAGGCATATATGGAAGAGGTTATTTTATTTTTTTGCTTTGTTTTTAATTTATTTTTTGCATTAGTTGTTTTTGAGCAGGGAGCGTATATTCGCTTTTAAGTTGTGATTTAAGAAAATCAAATATTAATTAATTTTATACTTAAAGAACAATTTGTTATTTCAGATTTTAATGCACACAACTTTACACAATAAACTCAACATTTAGTTAGTAGTTCGAACAACAGTACTTTCGCTGTAGACCCAGGTTTGAAACCTGGCCGCGTCTTTAAGTATACCTTTAATAAAATCAGACGTTAATTTATGTGCTTTATAATATATTGTGTATCGATGGAATAGTAATTTATTCATGGTTGTTCTGTCATCCAGTGCTATCTGATTGCTAGCCGGTGACGTTCCTCAACCAGTATTAATAGTGAGAAATTGCCAAGCTAGGATGTCGGCCTGGTTAGTTCAGTAGTTAGAACAACAGCACGTTACTCTGTAGACCCAGGTTCGAAACCTGCCGGTGGCTGATTTTTAATCGTGTTGGGTTTATTGTATCAATTTGTGTGCATTCAAGTCTGAAACAACAAATTGTTCTTTAAGCATACCTTTAATAAATTTAGACGCTAATTTATGTGCTTTATATTAATTAATTTATTTTAATAGGGCCATTTACTTATAAGAAAATCTGAAAATATATTGGCCTTAAAAAAACTACTTCTCATGCACCGAAAATATGACAAGCAAAATGTTTAGCGAAAATATAAATTTTTCAAAATAATAATAATAATAATAATAATAATAATAATAATAATAATAATAGGCGCATTAGCCAATGGCTTCTGCGGATCAAGATTATATTCTTTAGCTGAAAATTGTTGATTGAGAACTACGTTCTACAAAGACTAATACTAGTCTTATATATTTGTGTTTTTAAAATTATAAAAATGTTAAGGTGTTGAAAATATTTAGTAAGAACTCATTTGTCTCAAGAATATTTGTTAAAAAAAGTATTAAAAGTTTCTTTTTCATTTTTAAAATTATTTTTACACAAGTACACAGAGGGTACTTTAAAACAGACGTCCTAAAATAAAGTTATAGTTTTTGAATAAAAAAATCCGATCTCATAAGAAAACACAACATTTTAACATTTATAAATTCCTCGAATTAAAACTCAAAAAACATATATATATATATATATATATATATATTAATTGCAAATATTTTAAAATTATTTGCTACGAAACTTCAGAAAATACTAGCAAAAAAAAAGTTTTAAAAAAAAATCTTACAACTCCTTTTGCATTTTTTATCAATTGCAGCGCAGTTTTAATGATATGTTGTATTCCCTTTATTAAATAAGGACTATACCCGAAACAGTGAAGTAACGAGTTGGAGAAAGCATGTTTGTTCAAGTCTTTGATGTTTCATTAGAAAAGAAACCAGTGCATATTAAGACTGATTTAGCTACTAAGAAATGAGACAAGACATCGTATTCCAAAGAGTCATGATTAATATACATGAGCATTTACATGCATAAATGAAAGCAGTACGCAACAGTTGCAACAAGTTGAATTTACTTTAGGCAGGAATATCAATTAGGAATCACAGTGCTCCGAAATTTCTAATGAGCTCGGTTGAAAAGACTACTTATTCCTGCTTCCGGCGGCAACATTGACTGGGGAGGGAAATTTTTGCATTACCACGCTCGGGTACTAACATACACAAGGTTGATGTTTTTTGTGGATATTTACACTTTCATTTGTCTTGAAGTGATGTCCGGATTTTTATCGAGCCCCAGGTTACCTCGCTTTTAATGTTTCTGCATTAATGAAGGAGTCCGAAATCAAAGGACGAATACATAATTATTTTATTGAATATTTATAAAGTTTATTTCGAGAAGTATTCTCTGAATCAATTAAATTAAAATGTCTTGATAAAAAAATGTTTTTATCTTTAAAGTTATTGTCAATACAAGAAAGAATGCTATGCAAATAATAAATGTATGGAGTTATATTTAACCATTAACAAATGGATCATTATATTTGTCTGTCTGTATGTACGCGTCACTTTCTTTTCCTCTTTCTATGTATATATGTATACATATTTATATATAACTAATTGAACTGTATATATTAATTTTACATACATAACATAGTTTTGAATAGAAGTTTCTCATTTAAAATAATTGGCAGAATAAGATAGACTGCAATACAAATAATTAGTGTATGAGAAGAGATAACCAATTTATCCGTAAATAAGTGAATCAATAATTGCATCCTTTGGTTTGTGTTTCGTTTAGTAGAAGGTATCCCCTCTTATCGCTGCTTAGTAACTAATAATTTTAGAGCTAATTTCTAACCATTAATTTTAGAGGTATTCTTCTAACCAAATTATTTTTAAATGTTGTTCTATATTTTATATAAAGCCATTAGATTGGTGGCAGGTCAATTGAAAGTGCAAGTTTCTACAGAGCTCAGTTTAACACATGAGACTTCTGCAATTTCTGGAAATAGTTTAAGTGACTGTTCAGATAGAGAAATCTTAGGCAAGGTCGTGCAGGAGCTGAGGCGATTATTTGGCAATTCCATTGCGGTACCACAAGACTGTTACAGCTTCAGAGTTATCTGGCTAACTTCATTTCGTCTTTGAATGTCAAGTTTTAAGGTTATTGTGCTTATTTAAACTTCGTAAGAGAAATGTTTTGCCTGAAGACACGATATTGGTGTCTGGGTCAGAAGAGATCACGTATATCCCACAACATCAGTCTTACAACAGATTTCAGTGGGGCTACTTTCACTTCAGAAAGGAGTAGGGATTATTTTTGAACAATAATTCTCAAAGTATTTTCATCTTGAGAGAATCTGCGACCTCATACTTTTCCTCGATCATCTGATAAAAGGGTCTCTATAACAGTGGGAGTATTATGATATCGGCAGTCATAATGCTTGCTTACGGCTTGCATGTCCGTACACCTCCTGTGTTTCTGACAGTGACTCTCAGACAACTGAGAAGTATAGGAATTATAGCCTTATGTTCACTTTTCAGGGCACAATTGCCCTTCGGTTAATTTTTTGGATGAGTCCTTACTTGATCAGTGTCTAGTTTGAAAATGAGGATATTCGACAAATGGTTCAGCAGGCGAGATTTCTAGACCAAAACGCGTTTCAATTACAGGGGACATCTTGCAACATTAAATACATTTCCTCAGATGTGTCGTTTGCAATATGAAATCATTTTATGAAAGTTGTATGACTGTGGCAGGGAACCATACTCCATGTTAGTGTCCGATCATGTTTGATATTCTAAATAGGGTTTTTAACAATTCTGTGCTAATAAGCTTTAAAGATTATTATGAATATGTGCTACCATTGTTATACAATATATTTTTATATTTTATATAAATGTGTAGCAAGGGATCTAATGGTCTCCATTTTGCATACCACTATTTTTAAATAACAATAATAGTAATTCATAAACCAAAAACTAATAATAACGTTGTAACGCACACATATTAAAAATTGGCACAAAAAACCGCATACGTCCGTTTCAAGGATTCCTCGATCCCCTTCCTCAGTCCGGAAAAAAAGGACAAAAATGGGCTCAAAGAACTCCTCGGTTATAGCCCCGAGTACTGGCTTACTGAAAGCTTACCGAGTACTCAGCCAGTACTCGGGGCTATAACCGAGGGGTTCTTTGAGCCCATTTTTATCCTTTTTCTTGCACTGAGGAAAGGGATCGAGGAGTCTTTGAAACGGCCGTATGCGATTTTTTGTGCCAATTTTTAATATATGCGTTACAACGTTGTTATTGGTTTTGGTTTATGAATTAAAATTCGCCCAAAGTATTTGATCTATGCTTAACAATAATAGTGGTTTATCTCTATTCTATATTCTTAGTGGTGTATTAACATGCTGACTTCAAACTTGCCATCAAAATTACAGGTATAAAAATAGTGGTACTAAAAAAACGGACATTTCGGGAACTGATGCTCTGTGTAGCCATACCCGTTTTTTTCTCTGTGTATCATTTTTACTGTTATGCTGCAAATACTTCCGATAATCCTAAAATCTTAAAATTACGAAAGATATAACGCATTATTTTTTATACACCAATTAATAATCCTTGAACGACCAGGTATTGCTTTAATTTAATCAGCGAAAACGGATATGCTAGTCTTAAAATTTCTAATTAACACGCTGAAATAACAATTTTTATGACAAGTGTTGTTCTTTCAAATCAATTTTCTTTTTTAGAATCTTGCATGCAAAAATATGAAAAAAAAAATACCCACACTATTGAATATCAGTTATATTTTATTTTAATGCAAAAAAGGAAGTAGCGAGATTTCTGTTAAAAATATTAAAGAACGAAGTCTTCTAAATAAGTCCACAGCCTTCTAGCCAAAGATACGGATTTTTATAAGCCTTATTTTACTTTATTTGCCTTGCGTAACAGGTATTCTCTCTTTCGCCCTTTCGAAATAATCTTTCATTTTCATGTTATGTTGTTACATTCTCATTTAATGAATCTCTTAGCATTTTCTTCTCAAAAGGTATGGAATTAATATAAAATATTTGAATCAATTGAAGATAATGTCTTTGTATTATATTTTTTATATTACAGATTGTAATACAAATGAAATTTGATGAAAATAGTAATTTTCTGCCTGAACCTTACAGCAGGATATGATATGTAATGTGTTTTAAATGCTTCCGTAGCCTTCTAAAAATCCGTTAAAATTATGCCTTCTTTAACTTTCTTTAATATAAAAACATAGTCATCATTATGAGGCAGTTTTTTTGTTTATTTTGTTTTATGCATTTTAAGGTCATTATCAGATAATGGTAAATTTTATATACTTGGCTAAAAAATATGGCTAAACTATGAATATTAAATTTTTGTCAACTTTTTTTCTCAAACACTACATTGTATACTAGTTTAAATATGAAAAAAAATCAGTGTTTAAAAAAATAAAGTATTGTAAATTTGATTATGGACGCTTGTTCAAATCTTCAAGTTTATTAATTGAAACCTTCATTTTTTTTTATAATTGGAAAGCTTTAGAGAAAAGGCAACAGTTGTCTGCGCATATTTCAATCCTCTACTTTTTATATATTTGGCGTTATAGACATAAAAATAAACATTTCTAGTAATTATCGTTATTTAAAATTTGTTCAAAGACTTAACTGTCGATACGAAGGTATACAATGACTTTTAATTCAGTTCGCCATTTGATGGTGTTTTCATATTGATTACCTTCTTTTATTGTACAATTTCCGAGAATGAGTGTTACATTTCTTTGTTTAATTATGTAAGTACTGCTTTCTTTTGTTCCTCTTATTCCAAAATTTCAGTCAGTGTATTTACTATGTGTCATTACCAATTTTATTACCGTGGAAATGCAAACTTAATAATTTAACTAAGGAATTAAAAAAAAAAAAGATTTTGGATTGCTCTCCGAATATGTATACCCAAAGTGCGTTCATTCTTTGGATATTCTAAGGATTCTGGCACAATTATTTTAAATTAGAAAATTTTCTATTTTATATTTAAATCGCATAATTTTAATCGCCTCGTCTAATTTCAGAATTTGTAACACATTTCTGATATTAAATAAGGCGAACAGATAATAGTAAAAATTTGCGGTAAAACTGGTTGGTTGGTTATTTGTTACGGCCGATTATCTGCGCCAGGGATATAGACCGGAGGGGGGAGTGCCCTACATGGGGGTCTTTCTAAGGGATCCTAACCCGTATTTGGGGCAAGGTTCGAAGAAAACCCCGGAAAACTCCGAACGATTAGGTCGACGAGCGCGACAGGGGTTTGAACCCAGCACCTCCCGTCTCCCAGCTTTGAGAGCAGAACCTCTCAGCCACTGGTGGGGATGTGCTGAATCTGTACTCACAAAGTGTGTATACCATAAATTTTCAGTTACTTATAATTCTGTTTAGCTCTAAAGTATGCTTAAACGTTGAAAATGACTTTACCAAAGCGGTCATTACGAAGACGTTTTATAGTTATTGTAATGAAATTTCAGGAACATCGTAATGACAACTCTTAATATTTTTAAATATTCGTTACTATTTCTTAACTAAAATTGCCATTATTTTAATACATGAAGAATTTTGAGCTAAAAATCGAAAAAAAAATTATCTAAGAATTACATTTTGGTGAATAATGACTTTACTTCATACGGGCAATCGTAAAGAAAAACATCACATTATTTCATCACGAAATATTAAAATTAAACTATAGAGACATAGGTTAATATGAATTTATGTTTCTGTTGATTTGTATGCATAAATTAATCATAAAATGCCGTCTGTATATTGAAATATGTGCATAAATTTCGTTAGAAACTCAAACGTTTCGACACAAGAATATAATTTATGGCTGCTTTACATTTCTGACACAAAATTTAAATTTATTGTGATGAGAGGATGAGATTTAGAAATATCTAAAATTTTGAGCATCTATTATTATAGGCATTTTACATATTTCATTCATATTATTTGAAATCATAATAATCTAATCTTGATATTTTGTATTGTGCAGTATTATACTTTTAAGAAGCCTGATAATAATTGCTTTGATTCCATTGTTTAATATTAATTTAAACATATTATATAAAATGTTTAATTACAAATAATATAAAGAACAACATAGACCCGTTTAATGTAATTTAATCACCTGAAAGGGTCTTTTTATGCCGTATTGTGTCCAAATAAGCACATTTTTACTAACAGTTTTATATTCAAATCATTATATCAATTAAAATAAACAGTCAAACTTACTACAGATATTGAATTTATTAATTTATGCAAATTTTCGTATTTATAGTTAAAAAGGGGGTGTTTTTAAAGTCTGTTTTCTTCCGAATATTAACCGAATGATTCAGATGACAGAAAAAAGCATTAATTTTATAAAAATATTTACATATAACAGCTTTTCAAAAACTTGCTTGTATGGTAAATTTTGAAAGATGGAGTAACTGCATAGTAACATAGAGTGCATAGCATTAAAATAAAATCGCGATAAAAAATATTTGATTTCTGTTCTCACTCGCTTTACACTAGCATTCTTTTATGTGAAAAACTGTATGATCTAATATCAGAATGCATCAAATGAGCAAGTAAGAAATATCATGCGTCAAGCATTGATTATGAAACACTTTCCAATTCTTCCAGAAAACTTTAACAAAACTTCGCCTCTTAATAACTTAAAGAAGACACTTAAGAAAACATTTTAGAAAAAGCATTTTATCAAATTTGAAAACCACATTTCATCAATTACCTTACATAGCAGGAAAGGTACTTCAAATTTTTGGACAGTCCTGTATATCATATATAGATTTGTGTATATTCTATATAATATGCTCAAATTTAGTTCTGTAAGTAAACATATAACACAGGTGAAAATTTACTTTTAGCAAATTCTACTAATAGATGCAAACGTACTTGAATTATTTTGTTCAGCCATGTATATTACCTACAGATATTTGGGCGTAACACATAATACGTTAAATTTTAATTCACACAAAAACACGCTTAAAACTATTTAAATAAAACTTCTAGGAACTACTAATAAAATGCGGCTATGTATCCAGCTCTTTTCATAGCCATGTGTATCATTTTATTTATATTCTGCAAACATCGTTAAGCATACTAAATATAGTTCAGCTTGAAAATAAATAACTCAAATTAAAATCACCTTTAAGCATTTCACGATCATCCTGAGAAATGCTTATGAACTCGTTTCTATGGCGTGTATATGAATTATAGAATTAAACACACGACGTAGTATGCACAAATTTAGTTAAACTTAAAAATGCAATCTATAAACGAAAACGCACTTACAACAATTATCACTAATAGACAGTAATGTATACAATAGATTTTGTGTGTCCCTGTAAATGAACGATAAATGGTATGCACATCTTATTAAACAGAAATCTTGTAGTAAACCTCAGTAATGTATATCAGTTTTATTATATTTGAAATAGTACAACATGATTAAAATAAGCTGCAAACGGTTTTTCCCCGTAGACCATTATACAAGGGGCAGTCAGAAAATAAGTTTCCCCTGGCGACTGTGGAGAGAGGTGTGTATGAAAGACAAAAAATGCAATGAGACATTAAAGATAAAACATAACTTTATTTTTCCACATAAGTACCAAGTACATTGAGACATTTGACATACCGCTTTATAAGCTTCAAAAAGCCCTGTTTTATGTTTAATGTCTCATTGCATTTTTTGTCTTTCATACTCACCTCTGTCCACAGTCGCCAGGGGAAACTTATTTTCCGACTGCCCCTCGTATATATAACCGAACTATTTTGTATGATCCTGTAAATGGTTTGTTTTACCCGTTTGTATTTCATTATGGTTAAATTTTTAGACCTCGTGTATGCGCACTCAGAAATGTAGTCCTTTTTTCCTGTTGTGTTTCACAGGATTATTATAATATTAAAAAAAATGATTTCGAATGTTTTATACTTTCTTTTAATATTTTTCTGACCCAGACAACATTTTACTTTGTCCAAAATAAAAACACTTAATAAACCGTTTGTTGAAATAATAAACCGTAATCGCGGTCGTTGAGTCACAGGAATACTACTATGCGTATACTTTACAATGCACAAAAAAATTTACGGCGTGACTTACCGGATAAAACTGATTGTTTAGAGATAATATAATATACAATGTTGCATCTTGGGAAAAAGCTCCTGGTCAGATTCAGGCCTCGCAGCGTATCGGAGAAAATTTATTGTTCCTACCACTATTTTGAAATAAATTATTTTCATGTTATATTTCTGTTGCATATGTTAAGGAAATTTATCCTAAATATTATTGATTAGCGATACGGGTAGAAGTGATACAATTTTTCATATATGCTGCAACCACTGGTCAGATTGTAAACAGGTTTGTCTTAAAAAAATAAAATACAGCCATGTGATAGGTGTGTATAAACACAGCCAGTATATTTAAAAGCAATAAATTACTTTATTGACCAATTGTAATATGATTTTTGTTTCCATACTGGTCAGAAACATTTTATGTAACGCAATTTTTCCCTTTTTATCACGTGCGAAAAACTCACTAAAATGTAGTACTTTATATATTTAGAATACCGGTGAAGATGAGCTTAAATATTCCCTTTTCTACAATGTGCAGTTGTGGATACTCAATATACTTTTTAAAGCAGTATTAACCCTTTCTGGTAAGATAGTTCTTGAAGGAGGGGAATTTACCTTTTGTTTTAAATAGTTAAATGCAGCTACCTAAACGGCAAATATATCCATGAGATTTCTGTTAAAATTGATAAAAAAAACTCACATGGGTAGATTGGAAACTATCAAATACACAGTTCTGGACAATTACCTTTAACACGATTTACGTCAGTTTTAATCCAAATTCAGCTGTTTAGGTGCGTTCGTAATTATATAAATACGTAGCACCTATAGTCGCCATCTGGCCCGTCAGTCTGTCCGCATATAATAGTGCAAAAACTACCCAACCGAATGGTTACAAATTTAATACATATAATCGTCGCACAATTTTGTCGAGTCATTTCAGATTTTCTGATAATCGAATCAAAACTTAAAAAGATATTATATAACATTTATTAAGTAATTTGAATTTTTTTTTAAACTGGTACTTCCTTGATATAGCAGCTTCCGAATATTAATCGTCAAGTGACCTAGATGTATCGCCAAGTTATCTGACAGGTATGACGTCATAGTCATATAAGTCATTTTATAACCGCTATGGCCAAGTTATAGTCACATTTTTTATTCTAATAAATCCCATCATACGTTAATTCAATGATATACCATGCTAGTTAATGATTATAGGTTGCCGTGGTGATTACGTTCTATTTAAGATGGAGTCATATTATTTCCGTATTACTGAATTTAAATACTGAATTTCTATACTAAAATTGTTTAATTATAGCAATCATATAATCTACCGACAGTTTTTGCATAGATGTTTCCGAAGAAATATATATTAAATGAAAAAGTTGTCTAAATATGGATTTCAAGTTCTGAAATTTTCCAAGCTAGGCTTAAGTTTCCCATTGGAATTTTCGATAAATGTCAACAAAAGATAAAATGCTGCCAACTTACAATCTACTTATTTTATTACGAAAATCATTCATATCATAATAACCGACAATATAATTTATTTCACTGCATTAATAACAGACGCACAGTTTCCAACTTGTTTTTTTCGGTTTTTGCATCACATGGCTAGTTATTCTACTCAAATTACTGGGGAAGATTAATTACATCCTAATACAAATATCTTCCATATTTTATCACCATGAAAGAGGACAAGGTTATTTCACAAGTACTTTAATTAAATCCTTCATTTAAATTTAAAAAACGTAATATTATTTCAAATAATAAAAAAAATTATAAAGTAATTTTAAGAGCATTTTAACATTGCATCTTACACAAAAAAGACTTTTATATGTTAAAAATAAAATAAGAGAATCATGCTACCTTTTCTATACTTTTTTTTATATCTTTTTAAAGAAAGAAAGGTTTTTTTGACATAGTAATTTAAATTTCCTCCTAAATATAAGAAGAATATTTTCCGTGTCTCTATAGACGCTATTAGATGAATAAGTCAATACATTCATATTTCAAAAAAATTAAAGCGCCCATGCACCATGCGCATAAAGCTATTTTATTCCTTTCATCATTGGAAGAAACTAGAAGAAAAAGCACTTTGCAAGCGTTTCCTTGTAGGTTTTGAACACGATTCTGCCAATTCAGGGATTTTAATAATGTAACTTTGAAGAAATATTTCGTAAAATTTCAGTATCTTACACAGGATTTTATATATGTTAATCACGTGCACTATTTAGAATAGAGCGAGGAAAATATATCGATATTTTCGTTAAGCGAAAAATATTCAAATACTAAAATATTTTTTATATAGTATAGAAATTAATTTGAGGAATATATAAAACTGCGAAATTAAAAATTTATAAGCTATATTTTAAATACAATGAGTATAAAAATACATATCCGATGTATTTTTTTTTTTTTTACTTATGAATTTAGAATGATAATTCCATTGTCATCAAACAAAATTGAATCGGTCATTTCAAAAACCACATAAGTCAATTTTTTCCAAATATACTTTTTTGTCGCAAATGCTTCCTTAAAAGTACAGCCATGGTCTGAATTATAACCACATAAGTCAGTGTATTCCTGCCTTTTTATAAATTACCTTCTAATTTTCGTTCATTACTTAAACGACATAAAGTCAACGACTTAAGTGTTTTTTGCATGCAATAACCCGATTACATGCGAATAACATATAACATTACCATATTACCATTTGCATGCAATACCATTTTAAAACGTACAAAATTCCTATTTAAGTGCTATTGTCATTAATTTTGATTAAAAATATGTTTAATATGATTGTTTTGTTCAAAAATAAATGCTATCTAACCTTGTTTCTTGCTAAAACAACATTAGTCAGGAATAGTTTTTCTGTTATTCTTCTTTTTATTATTCATAAAGTATAAAAATTATACGATATTAACAGGGCTCCTAAATGGTCCGCCAACTAAATACCAATATTTTTTAACAGAAAATTTCATGGTAAGTTTCTGCAACATTTCTGAAAAAATTTAACTCTGAAGGTGGTTTCTGCAAAATTTGCAAGAAAAAATCAAAAAATAATTTTTTTCTAAGAAAATACAGGTATTCAAAAAGCGAAACATTTGGGAGCCCTGTATTAACAAACTTTGAAGTCCAAACTCTGCAATCAGCTCAAAAAAAACCCATAAAAATTCGTTTACTAGTGAATAATACAGTTTTTTTTTTTACTTCTAAAAAGTTCTGATTCTGTGACTTATGTGATTTTTGAAATGACCGATCCATTTATGGTCCGTGCTGGCCACAAGTATTAGGAACTAATGTTCGTGGGCTCGATAATACGTGGCAATTGCCTGAATAGGTTTTTAAGGGAGTTTTTTTGCATCAAAAAGCATAATTTCCCTTTCAAAGCTCTCGTTGAATATCTTCCATTGCTGTATGACATAATTAGGACGCTGGAATATTAAGCTGAAAAAGCTGGCAAAATAGCAAAATGTCAAATCTCATGTTTAATTGTTAATATTCATGTTATCACAAATGCACTGCCCCATCCATAACAGGTTTGTTGCACTCTAAAGGTTTATTAAGTGTCCACGATTTCACTGGGAAATTGATTGTTGTTCTTGTCATTCGTTGTACTCCGTGGCCTACGTATATTTTCATTAAAGTTATAAAGTATTGATCTAATTAGAATTTCACATTTTTTTCATCTTTTTTAAAGAAGAAGGTATATATTTTATTTTATATAAATAGTTTGGGTGATATAAAAAATTTCCATTGAGAGATTCATGTTTGATTTTTTTTTTTTTTTACATTTTAGATAAAGAGATAAAATTCTAATAAGGAGTTAAACTGAGTTCAATAAAAATTTCGCTGTTTTTATAATGTAAACATCTGCTTCTTAAAACATATGAAATAACAGGGTTCGTACGCTTTTACCATATTTTTTTAATAGAAAATTTCTATTTAATATTTAAATAGCAGAAATTGTAGACGCCTCGTTTAATTGCAAGATTTGTAATACTTTTCTGCATTTAAATAAGGCGAAAAATTCTATTAAAATATTGTGGTAAAAACGTACGAACCCTGAATAAAACTGCCTCATTAGTAACCCCCCCCCCCACCTTTCTTTTAAAAAAAAAAGAACATTCCAAAGGTTGCTTTGCTTACAGTTAATATGGAAACACCATTATAAATGTCAAAGGTATATATGTTTGATCCAATAAAGGAGTGTGACAGCAGAATAATTGGCAAGAAATTGGACTTTCTAGAGAAAAAACTTGTCAAAATTATGAAATGTCTTGAAAATGAAATACAGTTGCTTCGAAACAGATGAATGTCTTTTATACATTATTATAAAAATAAACGGATATCTGAAAGATCCACTGATGACCATTTTTGAAAAAGAAAACGAGGAATGGATAAAAGGAACAAAGTCGTTACCTACCTGGACAACAGAGGAACTCGGTTGCCAAGCAAAGGAATTTTAAGATGTAACGATAGAGGGAAGAAGCAAAACCCAAAACATAGTAAGGACCGCACAACGAGCAATTAATAGCTGCTGCTCAAATAAACTAAAGTGCTGCTGGACACGCGGGTGCTTTAAAATTGATTAAAGGTGACCACCCAGTTCAACTGGAGTCACAAAATATCGAAAAATTCAAACTTCGACTGTGTAGAACAGCCAAACAAAGTTCAAACGAACATTTGAAAACTTCTTTGACTATAACGCAAACATTTTCTAAAAAAGGTTTAGCGCTGTTGCGATTAATAAGCAACATAAAATGGGCAGTTGAAAAAATATTGGTAAAACCCTTTTCCTACATTCCCACGTCTTGTAACTATCAATTATCTTCGAAAAATAGTTTGTTTTAAAATGATAAATTATTTTATGATTTGTTAGTACGTTGTTTTGCTACAGAACACGTAAAATGCTAAAAAATTAATTTTTGCCAGTTTTTTCAGCTAAATTCCACTCTGCGAGTTATTTAGCGGAACTGTTTGCGACCTAAAAACATTCACACACACACTCAAAATAAAATATTATTAATTTTATTTATATCAAATATACACTATTTTAATATATAAATAAATGGTCAAGTTATTACAGAATAATGGTCCTTTAAACACTTCATCTTTAATTATGGCCACTCAGTATATGTGCTGGTCTTTAGTGTGTTAATATTTCTGCACAGTTTTATTTTTTTATATAAGTGAAACTGGCTTACGTCGGCCTTCGGAAGTGAACTGGTGTGCGGAAACGGAAATGCCATGTCTGTTGTGGTAATTCACTCTCTTTATTTTTTTATAACTTCTGTTGCTAGTCTAGATGTCAGAGGTCAGAGGTTAGCGGTGGACGTCGTTGATATGTTTATCTCTGCCTATTTCTTTTGCTGAGATTCTCCTTTCTTTTGTTGATGACCACAAAAACTTTGGAAAAACAGGGTAAGGCTATGATTTACGAGTTTTTAATCAAGTATTGTCTGTACGCAGCCTTATGGAAAAAAGAATAAACCTAAGGCGTTCATTTTACTTCTTTCTTTGTGAACCAATCATTAGTGTATGTTCTTTCCTGGCGTCATTTTTTCGTGCAGTGGTCTAATGCTAAACGTATTCAACGTATCTTTATTGAAAAATTTGTAAGTATAGCGTTTTTAATTAAAAGCTACGAAATTTTATACAATGGTAGAAACTACTTATATCTAGCTGCACGGAATGAAAAAAGATACATATCAAATAATTTATGTAACAGTTTTTAGACGAATTGTGTATGAAAATCATTTACTTATCCCACTAGTTTGTTTGAGTTTTAAATAGACTTATGAATTCCAACTAAGCATATAAAAAAAAACTAAATTGTATATGTATTGATCTGAATCTATCAGTAATGTGTTACTTTTTCACTGATTACTTTAAGGATCTCACCGACCACTTTATTGATAAGAATATTGTCTGCAAATTGCCAGCCAAAAATGTGAGAAGTGTGCTCTATATTAACTATTTTTTATTAGTGCTATGAATTTAACACGTGTATTCTTTTAGGCGATCACACAGGCAAAATATGAATATGCACCTCTTACTTAATACCTATTTATATATTTATACTCTCTGAATAGGATATTTTACGCGTTTCATATAATATTCAGGCTTTAACGAACGCTCAAAATTGCAAAAATGACATGGGTAATTTTTACTTCATTCGTATATCAGGATACGTACGCTTCACGGGATTTGAATACCAGTTTATTTCGTAAAGTAATGGCCGTTATATATAAACATAGACTTTCTTCATTAACACTAGAACTACCATGAGCCGTCATTTTGGCGGCTCTCAAATGAATATATTCCGATTCGAACCAGAAATTTCTTTTTAAAATAAATTAAATAGAAAACGCGCAGGAATATGCTAAATGAATAAGTTACATAGTTTTAAATAAATATTCTGGTGTGAAATAGTTTTGTAAAACTTGAATAAAATTTAAAGTAGTTCTAGTGTTAAATAAGGCAAATATTACTTTACAAAAAAATTAGTTTTCCAATCCCCTGAGCCGTACGAACCCTGTATATGATTAATAATAATAAACTCAGATTTCTTCTACTAAAGTACTTAAAATAGACCAGTCTATAAATAAAAAGAACAGATTTACTCTGTAATACTCTTGATTCAGAATTCCATCAAATTGACGAACACACGTGTATTTTGTTTTACCTACAGATTTTCTGTTCCGACCGTTACTGTTTCTATTTATGCATGCAAGAATTCAAGCGAAAATGATTTATATTTTTATGTTGTGTTTAAAAAAAATTTAAAAAATGCTTGTTTGTTGTTATATAATTTGTTTTAACGAATTCATACTGAACAATTTCTGTTGATTAATATACATACTACAAACTTTACTTTAAAAAAAAATAGCTTAACAAAAGAAAATGATAAATTCAAAGTTATTTGCACAATAAAAAATTACAATTAGTAGTTGATCAAAATCCAATTTAGAATCTTGAACATTTACCTACATTAAAATATAAAACAAATATCGAAGAAAAAATTCTGATTGACCTGACCATCGACGAAAAAGTTTTGTAGTGTAACTCACTAATGTTAAAAATTAGCACTAAGTATATGAAAGGTAGCTAGACATATCAAACTTTTAATAAAAAGAGCGGTTTAGGCCATAGTTTTACAAAACTTCCTGTAAATAGCATCGGGAAATATCCTATAACATTGGAATCTATGATGACTATTTGATTGACTATGATGATATAAGGTATGGATAATAAAGTTCAGTGAATCTTTTCTTAAACAAAAGATTCATACCAAAATGAGAAATTACGCTTTATATTCCTTTTAATTAATGTGTTGTTTCGACTGAACGTTTGACAATGACTGTACAGTTCATGAAAATTGCGCACAAAGTCGTCTTTCGGTATCACATGGAGAGCACTCGCTACATGGCTTTGAATATTCCCATACACATTCGGACGTCGCGACGTCAAGAAATTGGTAATGAACCATAGAAGAATAGTAGCCCTCGATAATCTACTGTATTTGACTAATACTTTTCCAGCAGGTCTACATCTGAAACGAGCTTTTTAAAAGAAGAGCGATTTCCTGATCCAAAAATCCAAAAACATGTCACGACGGCTCTCCTTGTGATACAGAAAGAGGACTTTACCCGCAGTTTTTAGAAAATGTACAGTTTTTATCAAACGTATATTGCAAACGACAGACATAACTATGAAGGAATATAAAGCTTTCTTCCCAAGAAATCCCTTCTTGTAAATCTTGTTTTTCAGCTTGTATGATTCCTGTAATACAATGGTGGAAATGACGTTACTGTCACAACACTACAAGTCACAGTGGCAACATGACATCTGTTACCAACCTACCACCACTCAGTGTCGTCATATTGTGACTAAAACTCCTTTAAAAATTTTAAAAAAGGGACACGTACACTTTAAAACATATTATTCATTAAAAAATGTATATATGACATTTTTTTTAATTTTCGTGACGCCACAGTGGCGTCACTGCAAGTCACGTACGTCATATCATGAATGTGGCCACAGACACATCTGGATCTGAAGTCACATTGTGGACATAACGTTATTTTTAAATATCTTTGAAAATGAGAAAATTTATTTTGAATAGAGCAGTTTTAAAGCAGTTGAGGGTCTGAACCCGATGTGCGCCCCTTGCAAATTAAACCTATATATCTTTATATATTAACACGCAGAAAAATTATCGCTAAGTAGATCAATTTTAGTTAATATGCAATTGGAAATTATGATACAAACTCTTTATCTGATTCAAAATACACATGCAATAATAATAATAATAATTGAGGATTAATATAAAAATGAGATGAGACAGTGAATATACAACAGTATATAAAACAACGTTTACAGCACCAGGAAAGCTACTAAAATTCCAGACCGACTATCGGTGGCATTGATCTTAAAGTCATCGATGGAAAATAATTCATGGAAATTTTCTCAAATGATGAAATGCGGACAATACAATTTGATTCACGAGGCGATATTGGACAAAAACTTGGCTACCCTACCATGCACTTCCTGAATTAATATTTTTATGTTAAATTGAGATAATTTTTCAGTTGCGTTTTATTCTTCATGAAAAATTAATAATAATGAGCTAATAAAACCGTAACAAATTTATTAATATAAGTTATTGCTATCGAAGTCGACAGAACGAAATTCAATTGGAGTAGGGTTTTTTTGAGTGAAGGGTTGGAGAAGCTTTGTAAAAAATGATGACGTGATGAAATAAATAAAAGTTTTATGCACTTGATTATGCTTTTTAATCGTAGTGTTTAATTAGTTTAAATTAAAAATAACATTTTATTAGAATTCCTTTTTTTAAAATCATTAACGATAAAGTAAAAAACGTTATAATATCAAAATCTAGGATGCGGTATGCCCTCTCACCCTCTTCATCAGCGCCATTGACTGCCACGAAAATAATTTCAAAATTGAACGTATTTTGGTCTTTTAAAACAAGTGCCAGGCTTCCCTTTAAACAGCGCTGAGTGTAAGAAAAATTTAGGAGATGTAAATTATTCCGAAATAATTAAAATATAATAGATAGCAAAAAAATATCTCATATCCTAATCAGGTGCCACTGTAACTATAAGGGACAGGTTTGGAGCTGGGAGTAAAAAAATTAAGGACCTTAATTTTTAATTAAAATTTTTTGAATGATAATAAAGAAAGCAGCATTAACAAACGCTGGTAGCTTCTACAAACCGCATCTCTCTTTTACGGCAATGGCATTGGATGGAAATGGATTGAAAGTACTTATGTTGAACTAAATACTGAATCTTTTCACAGTAATAAAAAGTTTCAATAAAAGTACGTGTTACAATATTATATATAACGAGACTTTGGTATGTAACTAATTAAAAATTAAATAAATGGTTAAATTCTGAAAATCATTGAAATTCATCAAAAGTTCAGGCATGAAATTTGAATAAGAAATCAATCACTATAAACTTTTTATAATCTCCAGATTTATATAAAACGCCATTTATGATCCCAAGCAACCTATGAACAATAAAATGAGGAAATACAAACACTTTTCTTCTTGAAAATACAATGATAAAGCAGATGGATATTACTGATTTCAGGTAGAGTGTCGTATGCAGAGGAAGTGTCAGGTTAGACCTGTTTTCCTGGGAGAAAAATACACCAAAGAGGTATGTAAATATTTTAATTTTGTAAAGCAAATACTTTTATGACAGTATGTGAAATGAAATTTTTTAGACGTCCAGTTTCCTGTTTACTTTTATATTTTATGAATTCTGTCAATTTCTCCCGTTTAAATTTAAAGAACTTTATACGTACAAAAATATTTTATATTACAGATTAAGATAAACTGCTTATTGTTAAATATTTAAAATATTGGCCACCTTTTTTCCAGTGTTCATACTCTCTTACTACAGTTTTTAATAGAATTTTTCGCCTTATTTAAATGCAGAAAAATATTACAAATCCTGCGATTAAACGAGGCGTCTAAAATTTCTGTTATTTAAATATTAAATAGAAAAATTCTATTAAAAAAAATTGTGGTAAAACCGCACGAACCCTGTTTCTGTAGGCACAGCCATTTTTTCTTTTTTCATTTTTTCTGTGTCTTTACTGAGTTATGAAAAAGGTGGGAAATTCTATTTAATATCAAATATTTTCATAAAAATTATAATTATTATTATTAATTTAACGTAATAAATTTAATAAAATTTATTAATTTAATTTGTATTTTCTAAAAATAAATAAACATGTGTTATAATTTGAGATTAATGCTGAATATTTTCTTTCAAATTATTGCTTTTTGTTAAGAGGACGGTGGGATTTCAAATGAGCAGAAATCCACCAAAAATACGAATTTTTGTTTTTGTCTTATTAATATTTGCATGGTAAAATATAAATATATTGCCATGTATTTGAAAGTGGGCTTTCATACTTCTTATAGGTAAATATGAAAGGTAAAAAGAAAATAACATATAATAATATTTTTCAAATGAATTTTTCTGATTTTTTTTTCGTAAGCTGCTCATCTTTAAAATGGTCCCTGTGTCTTAATGTTTTTGCAGAATTTTTAATATCTGTAAGATATGGTCTTGATACATAGATTCAAGAAATCAGTATATTCGTTTTAGAATGCTGTCCTTGAATTATTAATAAAGTCAATGAACTTGTAATTTTTTAATATAATTAAGTTTAGTTTCAGTTTTTTATTTTTTTAATGTAAAAAAAAAAAATAATTCGGATTAAAAAATGAATGCACAGATTTTTTTAAAAAGAGTTTAAAAAGAGAGAGAGAGAGAAGTAATAAAATGAAAAATAATTGACAAAATAATTTAAAATACTTTTTAAAACTAACTGAAGGGTTTAAATTTTTTTTTATTTCATTAAATTGATATTCTTTTCAAATATTTATTAAATTTACGTTACAGAACATTTCTTTGAAAAAGTTTTTGTTAGAATAAGATAAATACTGAAAAATAAATTTTACAGTCCCCATCCTTTACAGATTTGTGAAAAGAATGTTCCAAATTACTATATTACTATATACTACATATTAATTTATTATTAAGTATGAAACACTTTCCAAGTTTGAATCTGAGTTGTTATTAAAAGCAATAATAATTTTGTAATAGTTGGTTTTATGTTTATTGAATTGGTTAATTGACTATGGGTATGACAATGGGTTAAACAATCAAAATAATTTTCGATTATTTTTCATTGATAATGTACACACTCTCAACAAAATCCGTGAACTGATCGAATTTTTCCGTTGGTTATATTTAGTAAAAACACGGACATTTCCACTTTGTTTTGTTCATTTTCCACCAAAATGCGGAAAATTCTTCAATACAATGTATATATTTTTATCTTATCACATAGGTGGTTCCGGCAACTGTGCTGCATAGCGCTTTTCCGTATAGAAAAGGAATTTCAATGTATGTGCTTTTCCCCTCGAAACACGAAAAATTTGCAAACCTAAACTCAAAATTTCCAGAATTTCTCCAGTGACAAAACGGAAAATTCTTCAAATGATAGAAAAAATCTTTTCCAATCACAGGGCTGTTCCGGCAACTTGCTGTCTGTACTTTTTACGTATTTGTACGATTTTTTTAGAGTGCATGTAGAAACATTTGCTGTATATGTTTTAGAAAACTGAAAAATAAAATACTTTATGCCTTTTTTTATTTAAAAACAAGAACGAAAAAACATGAGTCAAGCATAGATTATGTAACACGTTCCAACGCTCCCAAAATAATTTTACAAATCATTACCGTTTAATAATCTGAAAGATAACATCTAAGTAAACAATTTGAAAAACGCATAACATATTTAAAAACGTAATTTCAGGAATTTCCAACATATATTCCCAACGTATACAATATTCGGAAAAATATCCGAATATTTTTATTCAGCCCTGTATATGATCTATAGATTTGTATATATGCTACATAGGATGCTAAATTTTAGTTTAATTAGGAAACGCGTAGCACAGTTTAAAATTCTCTTTCTGGAGTTTCTTTCAATAAACGGAAATGTGTTCGCGAACTTTTGTGCTGCCCTGTATATTAAATACAGAATTTATACACATAAAGTTATAGACAAAAAGTGAGTTAAATTTAAAATCGCGTTCAGCAACTTAAAATGCATTTCCAGGAACTATTGTTAACAGTCAGTAGAGAATTCTTTTGTGTGTCCCTGTAATGAACGTTGACTGCTATACACACACTATTCTGTAATAAGCCTCTTGTAATGCACCTTAGTGATATATATAAATTTCAATGCGTTTAAAAGAGTGAAACATTATTTAATTAAACCGCAAACGATTTTTCTCCATAGACGTAACGTAACGGAATTCTTTTGACTCCAGTGAAAATTCCGTGTGTTCCGTTCTGTCCGTCGTAACTATAAGTGCTATGCACACCCTATTCCATATTAAGCTTCTTGTAATGCACCTTAGTAATATATATCAATTACAATGTATTTGAAATTGTGTAACATCATTAAAATAAACCGCAAATGATTTTTCCACATAGACCGTAATGTAACGGAATTCTTTTGAGTGTCGCTGTAAAAAAACTATAAGTGCTACACACTTCAGTTGAAATAGGGAACATGCTATAGATAACGACAATAACATATAAAAATTGCAGGGCAATCCGAGCATATTTATGGGAGTTAGAGTACGGCCAGACGGTCAGACGGCAGACGGCCAGACGGCAGACGGCAGACAAACCGAAGTCATAAACACTTTTCAACAAGGTTGGAAAGTGTTAAAAATATACATTTGTTACGATTCTATTCGGTTCGGGCGACTAGATTTTATCCAAAAACGTACCGACCTTATTAAGTCGGCTTTTTTGTCGCAGGTCGGATTTGTATTAGAATTTTGCATAGGTTCATGAAACCAGATTTTATCAAAATTGGACCAGGGTTGTGTTCCTGTAAAACCTGGATACCCGACCCGATGAAAGATTCTAATCCGAATCCTACCCACAGCTATATATATATATATATATATATATATATATATATATATATATAAAGAAAAAATGCAGCCGGCAATATTGGGTCGAAACGAGTTCTGTAAGAATCTGGTCACCCGAGCCGATGATGGGTTCTTGTTCGAATCCTGCCTACAGAGAAGAAAACATCAGACCCAATAAAGTTTGGTCGAGTTCGGGTATAATCTGGTTATCTAACTCGAAACAGAATCATCACAAGTGTAACACTTTTCAAAAATTCGTCACACTGTGACTTTCCCATAAGTGTCACAGAGTCAGACGTCAGACGTCAGAGAAGGAATGAAAAACGGCCATAACGACTTCACGTATTCGTCGCTGTGACTTTACATAAACGTTACGTGACGTCACATCGACCGTCAGAAAGTCATAATGTGATGCCATTGTTACGTTGTCATGACGTCATAATGATATACGGGGTATGATTTACACCACTATGACTTTAATTGGCTCATTTAAAAAGAGTAAGTATTTTTAAATTAAATATATGGAGTCAAGATATATTTGATCAGCCAAAAATTACAAAAATACATAAATTATTAGGAAGACTTCAATTTTCATTGAAGAAAGATAATAATTTGCTTGAAATCATTTTGCATTTTATAATATGTAAAGCTATTGATATATATACTGAAAGACAGATGATTATGAAAAGTAGGCTTACGGTACTTCAAAATATTCTTTCTCAAGTCTTTTTTTCTTCAGTGAAATTATTAATTCATATTATTTATAGCTCAACTTTACAATAATAAATTTACTTAAATAAAAGGACTTAATATTTTTATTGAAAACCCAGCACATATAAAATTTATTTGGTTTTGAAATTTGTATCTTCATAACAGAATTTTAAACTACAAATTAATAGTAATGTTAAAAGAATTTGACATAAAACTAGGAACAGCATGTAATAAAAAACAACTCTTGCAAATTACTAAGTAAACATATTTACAGCCATAAGTAAAGTCAGAAAATAAGAGTGATACAAAAATATTATACGTTATTATCTAATTTCATAATATTTTAATCGTGTCAAAATATTCCAAGCCCTTAAATATGAATAAGAACGTTTATATATTTAAAATTTAATAAATGATAATTTTTTCATAATTACATAACACTCCGATTATACATTAAAATCACACCAAGTTTCGTACGGGCCCTTGAATTTGAGTACCAATATTTCCCAATAAAATTTTCGCTTTATTTAATCAGAGAACTCTGTGATAAAAAAGGGCAAAGATTTATAGTGGGTGAAAATGTTATTCAATTTCAAAGACACATTCGAACTATGCAATTTTGTGGAGGTAATAGAACTACGGACATCTATATGTACTTGAAATAGAAGTTAAATGATTTTTTTTTCTATCTGAACTCCTAATGTGTAATTTCAAAAATACTCATATTTCATAATAACTAATAATACGTAATGCCATCGATAATGAAAAAATCTTGTGTGAGTTACTAACTCTTACTTTACACGAAATTATACAGCAGAACGCCTTCAGTCATACGTGTTTTCATACTTTAATGCATCCTAAATATTAAAAGATTTTTAAATTACATGAAAAAAAAAACACGACATTGCTAAAAACGTAGAAACAAAAAAGAGTGGAGCCATAGGCATTCTGGCTCTCTTTTTTTTTCTTAACGGGAAAAGCGGGCTTACTCAGCGATTCTTTAACGCGAAATGAATCAATATTCTTTCAACCCCGTAAGAAAAGATTTAGAAATAGGTTATAGGCTACTTGGCAAGTCTGTACATTAAGTTTTCATCACAAACCACCTGTTCCGACTCATCTTGTTCCTATGGAGACAGGATGAGAAAGTGAGCGAAGAATTTCATTCGCTCCATTATTTGAGAACATATGATGGTTTCTTCCACGCAAACCACGTGATTCTAAATGCATTCATAGTTAGTCGAAAAAGAGGAAAAAACAGGAAAAAGGGTAATCCGAATAGGAAAGAAATTTTCAAAAGCAATTCGCAATTTCCTTGCAGATGAATATCTAAGTTCTTCCGTAATGTCTGTTTTCTGGCATTTTTAATACGATAAGAAGAGAATAAAAACATGAATTTAAATGTAATTTTATACAGAAAGCGAAGTGTTTTTGGGAGTTAATTAAAGCTTTAAAAAGCCGCAGCCTTATGAAAAAGGCGGAAAAATTTGCATGCAAATGAACGTGCATTACAACAAAATCATGCATAACATTTAAGAATTAATTTAAACGCATTAAAAAGCAACACTGTGATTCAGCATTGGAAGGTGTAAAGAAAATAATTTAAAACAATTAAAACAAAAGAGCTTTATAAATAATTTAAAAAATTATAATAAATAGCCTAATAATAACAAATAATATTATCTAAGGGATATTTATAAGTAGTTGTTCATTTAGTATTACAATTGATTGACGAACAATAAAGTGTTTTAGTAAATAGTTACTATATTCTAAACATAAATTACTGGATACATTATGTGAATTTAAATGTAATACAAATAATACAACATTTAATAAGGAAATTGATAACTTGGAAAAGAAAATTTAGAAAAAAGGATAAGATTTGATTTAGTTTTCGACTTTACTGTCATATTTTGCCCTAGAGATGAAGAGACGTAGGATAAGGATAATAACACCATTACAAAAATATTTCTATAAATTATCCCTTGACATACCGTAATTTCCGGCAAACAATCATGTTTAGTCCCAGAAATTTTATTTTATAAAATGTAACTTACATAAATGCGGAATGTATTGGATTTCAATTATTAATTTTTTTTTTGCATTAACATTATTTGTTTGATACCCAGATAAAAGTTAAACAATTTCTGTTGTTAACTGATTCATTCCATTATTGCTCATCACTAGGGTTGAAGATTTGTGACAGGAAACGACACCTTTTAAATCGTTACCTTTCGAATACCACTTTTCCAATCAATAATTTTCGTGATAGATTTATATAGCAAAAGTCGCTTAATGCTACCACGAATTTTATTGTTTTCAAATTGTAGTATTAACAAGAACGAAAAATCATGCATCCAGCATAGATTATAAAACACTTTCCAACACAGCCAGAAAACTGTAACGAAACTTAACCGTTAAATAATGTAAAAGAAGATATGTAAGTAAGCAGTTTAGAAAACCTATGCCACATTTGAAAATACAGTTTTCGAAATTACCTTCCAGTGTCAAAAAAGTAGTCGAATTATTTTGTGCAGCCCTGTATATGATCAATAGATGTGGATATATAGCATGATAAAATTTAGTTCAGTTAGAATATTCACATTTAGCAATTTTCTTCGATCGATGGAAATGCATTTGAAATCCTTTGTACATCCCTGTATATTATCTGAAGACTTTTGTACACACCACATATTAAGCTAAAAGGCAACTTAAAACTCACTCACAGCAATTACCAACCATAAACAACAACGTATGTTGTTCTTTGCGTAGCCCTGTATATGAATTTCTTTTTATTCCAAAAACTTCTATTAGTCTACTAAATATATTATAGTTCAGCAAGAAAATGCGTAACACAATTAAAAACTACCCTTAAGAAATTCACTCCCATAGTCTGTAATACTTACGGATTCCCTTGTGTTGCCCTGTATATGAATAGCCAAGTTTATAAACACACACGTACTATGCAAAAAGTTAGTTAAACTTAAAATCGCAAACCAAAATTGAAAACGCCCTTATCGCACATAGACTGTAAATATCGCACATGTACTGTTACCGATATTTTTTGTGTGTCCCTGTAAATAAACGCAATACACACAAGAGAACAATTTATAGTGTACCTCAGTAATGCATATAATTTTCATTATGTTTGAAATAGAGAAATATCACTAAATTACATTCCAAACGATTTTTCCCCATAGAAAAATGTGTAAAAGAATTCTTTTGTTTGACCCTGTAAATGAATAATTAATGATTTGCACCCCATATTCTACAAAAATCATGTTTTAATGCACTTCATAATTATATATCAATTTCATCATGTTTTAAATGACGTGGCATCATCAAAATGCACTTGGAAAGTTTATTTCCCATTGACTGTAATGTAACGGAATACATTTGATTGTCCCTGTAAAAAAACTATACCTGCTACACACTTCAGTTGAAATAGGAAACATGCTATAGTAAATGACATGCTACAGTAAAAATTTCAGAAAGATCCGAGCATTTTTACGTGAGTTAGAGCACGGCCAGACGGCAGACGGTCAGACAAATCGAAGTCAAACACTTTTCAACTAGGTTGGAAAGTGTTAAAAAGGTGACCATTTAAAAAGTACTATTTTCTCTGAGACAAATTTCAATGCCGCTCATTCAGTACACAGGCCAGTGAAATAATACTTTTTATATTTAAAAAGTAATAATACATAAAGAATTTACACGTATCGTTTAAAAATAAACTATAGCTGACATTTTATTACGCTTGTCACAATGACCGAAAAATCAAAATTATTTATATCGTTTTTATATTCTTTAAAAATGACCATAACAACTTCACATACACGTCACTGTGACTTCGCATAGACGTCACTTGACGTCCCATCGACCGTCATAAAGCAAGACCAACAAAATACACGACCGGTCCATGACTTTTTAAATGTCACACAAGTGGATGATATTTTCACGGCTATTGGCGCAAAACGATGTCAGCGTCGCTTTGTACCAATCGCCGTTTAAAGATAATCCACTCCGTGTGACGTTTTAAACGCCATGAATCGGCCGTGTATTTCGTTCGTCGCGCATAAAGTCGAAATGTAACGTTACTGTGACGTTGCCGGGACGTCACAATACTAAACTAGATGTGATTTACACCACTATAACTTTAACTGACTCATTTAAAAACAGTATGTTTAAATTAAATATCTGGAGTGAAGGTATTTTTAAATATATCTTTCTTACGCTTCGTTTATAATTTTGCCTTTTGTTCGCTGAATATATCTATTTACTCTTTAGCAACCAACAGTAGTCTACTACTATGCAGATTGGCGCTTAATGTCTTTAGGACTGAATGTATAATCTGCATATTGGAAAGTTTACCTTCTTTTTGACTAATTATATCACTGTAAAAAAGGAAAATTTCTGGATCTAGCAAAACTTTGCGAAAAAATAATATAACCTCTTCCGGGTTACCGTTAAAAAAATAATAATAATAAATAAAAATGAATAAAAAATAAACTTTTAGGAGTCGTTTTTACAGTGCAATAATCAGTTTCATCAACACGAAATATCGATTTTTCGCAAGCAAGCCTCTTTGGTTTGTTTGATTATAATGAATTGTTGAACGTTACATTGAGAATTCCTTTTAAACCAAAAATATGATCTGTTATACGAAATTTTCTGGTGTAAAATTACATTTTGTCTATTACAAACTTATAGCATATGCAGACTTAAAATATATTAATAATTATAAGTTGATGATTCTGCAAAACTTTAACAGTAATTTTTATTCATTGTAAAGATTTTTATTTTTGTTCCTTCTTCAAAATAAGATCAAGTTTGGACCACTCAGATACTACATTAGAAATTTTTCTACATTTTGGTTGATTCGTTACTTAGTACTACACATTTTGAAGCGAACTGAACTCTTTTGCTTACATGTAACTTATACTGAAATGCTTAATTTGTCCAGTTTTACTAAAGTGTTACAAAAAAATTGCTTGAAACAGGCACTTACATCTTAACTACAATTCTTAACGCATATACAGTTTTGATTAGGGTTTACGAATGTATAATCGCAAAAGTTTCAAGTGTGTAATATGATTACTTCGTAGCGTTATTTCCAGATAATAAGCTTCTCCTAATTTAATTCGGATAAAAAACGCAAAAGGCACTTAACCCCTTGACTACCATTTTTTTTTTGCTGCGCTAACACGCTAAGCCCCGCTTTAGGCTGTCATCTACCGAGCAAACGACCAACTATGATCCTAAATGAACGTCAGAGACCAGTGGGACAAGCAGACGTGGTTTTCCAAGCTTTCAGGGACTGCTGTGTCCAGTGGTAATTTTTGAAGTTGCATTGGGACATAGTATCCCACTGGGAGTCTAAGGATTCAAACTCACTTCCAGCAACTACCAACAATAAACGACAATGCATCTTGTACTTAGCGTGGCCCTGTTTAGGAATTTATTTATATTCCAGAAACTTGTCTTATTCTACTAAATATAGTTCAGCAGGAAAATGAGTAACACAGTTAAAAACAACTCTTAAGCAATTCACTCCCATAGTCACTGATACACATAATTCGATTGTATAGCCCTGTATATGATTAACAGAAGTTATACACACCACGTACTATGCAAAAAATTTTGTTAAAAACACAAAACAAAGCTGAAAATTCACTTATCAGACATAGACTGTAATTATCGGACTTAGACTGTAACAAAATGCTTTTGTGTGTTCCCGTAAATGAATTATAAACGCAATGCACACCATACTTTTCAGTGAGCAATTTATAGAGCACCTCAGTAATGCAAATAAATTTTATTATGTTTAAAATAATGAAACATCATTAAATTACATTACAAACAATTTTCCCCATAGAACATTGTGTAACAGAATTCTTTTGTGTGACCCTGTAAATGAATAGTAAATGCTTTGCACTCCACATTCTACGAAAAGCAAATTTTAGTGCGCTTCATAGTTGTATATCAATTTAACCATGCTTCAAATGGTATAACATCATCAAAATGCACTTGAAACTATTTTTTCCCATTGACTATAATGTAATGGAAAAGTTTTCACTGCCCCTATAAACAGACTGATAAAAAATGATGATAAATTCGGCTGATGGAAAAAGGCTTCATGGTGCAAAATAAAAATAAACTAAAGGGGGACACGATTAAATGTTCAAAAGGGAACACAAGTTAAATTCCTAAACCTGATCGAAATAGTGATTCCGTACCAATAAATGTTGGCCACAATAACAAACCACCTTAGCATCCCGAGCAACAACCTGAAATAGCTGAAAACTAAAAGTACATATTATAAAACACTTCATGCTAATTAAACAAAAAATAATAATACTTTAGAGATTATTCTCGATTAATTTATTTATATATAAAACATATTTTAAGGTTACACAATTAATAAAATATTTATATTTTAAAAGATGCATTCAAATTAATATATTTCACGGTTGTTCACACATTATACATGTGGGCTAAATAACTGCGTTTAAATTATGAACATTTAAATCTTATTCATCCATGGACAATTAATTTTAATTAAAAAACATAGATACTTAATATTGGTACTGAAGAAAAGCTTGTTCTAGCAGAAAGCACATTTTTACACTGAATATCATCTTACACTGACGAACAGAAGATTTCTTTTGAAGATTCACGATTATTACACTTTCACTATTTTTTAGATGTCGATCACATACTTAAAATTTGTAGACAGATTTTTCACACACAAACAAAATACACCTCTATTTCTTCACCTTATCACATATTAAAGTAAAACACAGAACTAACTAGGGTGGCTCCTCACACGAGAAAAAATCTCGAATGAATGGGAAACCACCCTTCTTTCGCTTGAGACTTTATACCATCCAACACACCGCTCGTTGAAAAAAACACTAGTCATTCAGATGCGTTGCCATTCCGAGTGAAGGAAGCTTGGTCGAAAAATATCCGGTATTACCACTACCTTGCGCGCCGATGGAAGAAGATACAGCGAGAGAAATTCTTCGTATGCAGGCGTTCGCCAGCTGCTGCGAGTTTAGTAGCGATGTTGCGAGATGTTTGTTGGTGCGTTCGCTGATTTATAAAGGCAGATGCGCTGACACGGAAAGACAGTTCTTTTTGCATATTGCGCTGAACTTTAAAGGCTTTTTTGATGACTTGACTGAGTTGTGAAAGGGGTTTTTTAACATCTCCCCCCACCAACAGCAAAAAAAGAGGCGAACACTGTTCTGAAGAATAGTTGATAATTGTTGAAAATTGATGTGAAATGTCCTGGAGTATGCGAAAAAGTCAAAGTTTCACAAATGCATACAGATGAAGAAATGTTCGTGAAAAAATTTTGCAAAAAGTCACTGAAAGTTTCACAAATGCACACAGATGAAGAAATGATGAAAAATTGTTCGTGAGAATTTTGCGAAAAAGTCACTGAAATTTTCACAGCTGCATACAGACTTAAAGAAATGTTCGTGAAAAAAATAAAAAATTTTATACACAATGCTACTGTAATCATTAGAATTGTATACACCACACATTATATGATACAAAAATTCAATAATTATATTTAACCAGCATGAATATGAAAATATTTACAAAAATACACACACACCAATAAATATAAACTACAGAAATACCTAGATTGCTTTAACTTTCTGCAATATATTTTGAGTTGTCACATTCAACATTTTCAAACTACTTTTTATTGTACCATATATTATTCAATTTTCTGAATTAAGTTCAATGAATATTGAAATTTACTTTGTAACTTAAAAAAGATTTCACAGATATTCTAAACAATTATGAAAATACATATGAGGAAATCATTCACATATTTTCCTTTTTGACTCAAATACAAAATTAAAAAGGTAAAGTTTAAAAAAAAATATTTCAATAAATGTTATTCACTAGCAAAGTGATCAATTCTACCAGTATATTGAAAACAAACATTGAGAGAGAAGAAATAGAAAAAAAAATTTTAAAAATAGAATTTTGACTTGAGCATGGTATATATATACTTTGAAGTTTCCGAACATACACATATTTCACAAAAATATTAGAATCACTACTCAATTCTTATTTACCTCAGTTTTGTTACAAATGTTATCATTTAATGGTACTTTTGGAAAAATTTTACTGACATGAACTTTTTTTACATATTCATGACCATCTTCATTAATTTTTATCAAATAATTATCATTTCTCAATTTTTTGTCAATTACATGTGGTCCATTATATCTAGGTTGTAATGCAGTATGATGTTTAAAATCTACAAGAAAAACTTCATCACCAGGATTTAAGGAAGGTTTACTTCTGCCCTTCACATATTGTTGGTGATAATTAAAATAACTAGTTTCATTTTCCTTAACTAATTTTCTAGTTTCCTGAAAATGACTTTGTAATTTTGTTAGATATTTACTATATTCTTCAGCAACTTTTGGTTTTTCAAAAATATTTAGAGGTATATTGAGTTCTCTGCCCAAGAATAGTTCAGCCGGTGAAAATTGAGTTACTGCATGCTTAGAGGAATTATAATGAAGTTTAAAAAATAATAGTCTATCTGACCACTCGAATACTTGATCAGAAAGTGCTGCTATGCTGTTTTTCATAGAAAGATGAATTTTCTCGATTAAACCATTACTCTGCGGATAATAGATTGAACTCTTTCTATGCTTAATATCCATAGTCTTAAGATAATCTTCAAATTCATCTGAACGGAAATATGGTCCATTATCAGTCAAAACAGTCCTAGCGATCCCGAATTTGGAAAAATATATATTAAGTTGATTAATTATAGTTTTAGAAGTGGTATTGCTTAATGGGATAGCCTCAAGATACCTGGAATAATGATCCACTATTGTTAAAATAAAAAATTTGTTGTCATGAGATCTAGGAAGTTTGCCTACAATATCTAAAGCTATTATCTCACCTGGAGCTAAATCAGCTTTTGGAATCATTTTAGTGACAGTATTTTTAGGTTTAGGTTTAACTTTTAAACATCTTTCACAATTGCTACAAAAATTTTTAGTGTCCTTAAACATTCCTTTCCAAGAATAGATTTTGCGAACAAAATTGTAGGTTTTTTGAGTGCCAAAATGAGGAGCATGAGCAACTTCCAAACAATTCTTAATTAAAGATTTTGGAATTAAAATTCTACTGAGATACTTTTTTTTCTTTAACGGCTTCTTGGGGAAAATTTTTACCATTACAATTTTAGTTTCTGAATCAATATAATAGTTATTTGCAGTTTCCTCATCATTATCATTTAATTTTTGAATAATTTCCCTAATAAATTCATCATTTTGTTGATTATTTACAATATTATTATGATCTAAATTTGAATTACTTTGAAAAATATTTATATTATTTACATTTAAGGTTTCATCTTTATATGCTCTAGATAAATAATCAGCAGGGTTAATAACACCAGGAATGTGATCTATCTCATAATGAAATTGATCCAGATACAGAAGCCACCTAGCTACAATCTCACTCTGATTGTCCAGTTCCATGTGATATGTTAATGATTTTGCATCGGTATATATGGTAAATTTTTTTCCATATAATTCTTCACGAAAATGCTTGACAGATGCAAATATTGCGTACAATTCTCTTTGGATGGAAGGATATCTAGACTGAGCTGGATTGAATTGTTTTGAAAAAAATTCAACAGGATAAAATTTCTCATTGTATTTTTGCATTAAAATTCCACAAAATGCAACTTTAGAAGCATCAGTTACTAAATACAATGGAAGATCAGAATTAATGTTTTTAAGAAGGGGTTTATTTAGAATTTGATCTTGTAAAATATCAAAAGCTTCCTGACACTCTGAAGTCCAGACAAATGGAACATTTTTACGGGTTAAATTAATAATTGGCTTAGCAATTTCAGCATATTTATAAACCATGTGCCTAAAATAATTTAAACAACCAATATACTGTTGAACTTGCTTTACATTTTTGGGTATGGGAAATTTTGAAACTTTGTTTACATTATCCTCTGAAGGAGAAAAACCATCAGCACTGACATTAAATCCTAAATAAGTTATTTCTTTCTGACAAATCTGAAGCTTTGCAGGGTCTAAAGTTAAGTTGAATTGGATGAGCTTATCGAATACCTTCTGTAACCAGGCTTTAATTTCAGATATGCTGTCTGCAGCGACAATAATGTCATCAAGAAAGAATTGTAAATTTGGTCCTTTTAAGCTAGATAAACATTTAGAAATTAGTGTATGAAAATATGAAGTTGAGTTGCGACTTCCAAAAGGTAGGACTTTTGGCTGGTAGTTATCAATCTCGCAGCAAAATGCTAATTTTTCCCTATCTTTCTCCTGCAATCTTATCTGAAAAAATGCCGACTTCAAATCAAGCACACAATAATACCTTTTGCCAGCAATACTGTGCAGAATTTCTGAAATTTTTGGCAAACATATAGTGTAAGATTCAGTGATGCTATTTAACAGTCTATAATCCACTACCATGCGAAATTTGATTTCTTCAGGAGAGGTACCTGGAATTGGTTTCTTTTTGACAAATATAACAGGGAAATTATAACTGGAGGAAGAATGTTCAATTAAACCAGCATCTAACAATTTTTTAATCTCTTCTTGTGCAAACTGTTTGGCAATTTTTGGAATAGGGTATGGTTTAGTTTGAATTGGGAAATTGTGCATTAATTTAAATTCGGGTTTGACTGCATCAGTTGAACCAAGAGTTTTATAACTTTTAGAAAATACTTTAAAGTTGTTCATTAATAATTCCAAAATCTCCTTTCTCTCTTTTTCATCTAAATGTTTAAGATTAAAATCAGATTCTGAAAGTTCGGCCTGTCTCAAATTACTAATCTCTTCTAAATTTAAACTATTGATTTGAAAAATTTGGTCCTCAGTGGGTTGGATTTCCTCGTCATCTTCAAACATTTCTACATTTCCTAGTTTTTGACCTTTACGTATATATGATGCAACATTAGTTTTATTCTCAACAATTGTCAAAATATATTTGTTGTCCTCAACAGTATGCAAAGAATTTTCAATATGGCACTTCTGCGAGACTTTTAATGGGGTTAACATGACTCTTTTAGAATTATGAATACCCTGTGGAAATTCCAATTTAATTATCTCAAATGAATTAGGTTTAATTTTAATGTTATTTATAGCTTTAGCAATTACATTAATTTGAGGTTTATCATTATCCTTAATTACAGTATTTTCTTTAATCTGCGGAGAAGTTTCTTCAAATTCAAAATGGGTTTTGTTGATGGAAAGTCTTTTATTGAATGTGTCAATTAGAATTTTGTTTCTCTGAATGAAGTCATACCCTAAAATTATTTGGTAGTTACAATTCCAGTTACTCTGAGTGACAAAAAATATGTTATGAAACCAACGAGTTTTCATTTTGAACTTTATATTGACTGCTGACAAATATGGGATAGTGGTATTATTAAGGGTCTTAATTTTGACTGCTCTAGAAATATGCTCAACTTTCGCTTGTTGCTTAATTTCTGCTAAGATGCCTGGTTGCACCAGCGAGAGATTTGCACCGGTATCGAGAAGAGCGGGTACCTCTAAATTACCAAATTTAAGCTTAATAATAGGAAGGTGATTTGTATTATTATCAAAATTACACGACATTACATGGAGATTTTCAAGATCTTCACAATTATTTTGAATTGTTACATTATCAAAATTTTGAATTTCATTTACAGAGTTTAAGTTTTCATTTAAATTTGAATTTTCTTCTACAGATTTTAAATTATCATTTACTTCTAAATTTTCCTCACTAGAATTTGAATCTGAATTGTTACTAGATTTTGAATTTTCAATTGATTCTGAATTATTTACAGATTCCAATAGATTTTCATCCCTAACAATTTTATAATTATTGGTCCTTGTAAAATGGGATCTATTTTTACTACAAGAACCATCTATAAGTTTAAATGATTTCTACGCCTATATGGGTGATTTCTACGGTTATTTCTATAATTGCCAAAATTCCTTCCACTGCTGTTACCTCTAGAAATAGGAATATGGTTGGGGTTATGATTGAAATTATTGCTGCGGGAATTTCTACCCTGTGGAAAATACCAACATTTTGTTGTCACATGACTTTTTCCACATATATGACATTGGACTCTTTCATTTTGACTTTGTCGAAAAGAATTGCTAGCATTATTTTCAGATTTTACTCTTTCCAATTCTTCCTTTAACTGTTGAATTTGTTTGTTACCCTCTAACTGGCTTTGCATTATTGAATTTAGTTCAAAGTTTTGACACATATTGTTGTTAATACTGACTTCTTGAGCCTCAAGAGCCTTTTCTACATTAATTGCATGTTTACATGCCTCTAAGTAATTTTTTGGACCTAATTTAAGAATTTCGACCTTAATTTCAGGCCTAACAGCATCCAAAATTTTGTTCAATTTGATGGAATCAATGAATTCATTTGAATCCCTAGTTTGTATATCTATCTTTGATAAATATTTTACTGCATAAGAGTTTATTTCATCAATTAAGCTCTGAATTGACTGATTTGGTTTTTGCCTGATGTTATTAAATTTTGATTGTATCTCATCAAATGGTTGACATCTTTTGAATTTTTTAATTAATAATTCAGCCAATTCATCAAAATTTTGAATGTTAGCTACCTGCGGGGAGTCAATTAGAAATTTTTGGGCAGCATCTCTACAATTTAATTTTAGAATTAAAATTCTTTTATTTACGGGCCAATTTTCTAATACTGCTACATCTCTAACCTGTCCGACAAAATATTCAACATTTTCATCAGAAGTTCCGCTAAAAGTGGGAATGGATGAAGCCAAACTTAAATCTATGATCCCTTTACGAGCCATAGTAAATAACAGAAATAAATGTCAAAATATAGACTTTTAAGGGGGAAGAGGGGAGAGGGGAACTTAAAATTTACACATTCCTAACATGCAATTACACAATATCAATATTACAATACATATATAAAATCATAAATAGCTTAAGATATATAAATCATGCACTTAAAAAAATCACAGATAAAAATATAATAAATGGTGTGTATATTTTTGTAAAAATATACTCAGGAAGCTATTGTGGAGACCAGATTCTCAACCTATTAAATTTTACTTTTGCACGCGGCACCAAATGATAAAAAATGATGATAAATTCGGCTGATGGAAAAAGGCTTCATGGTGCAAAATAAAAATAAACTAAAGGGGGACACGATTAAATGTTCAAAAGGGAACACAAGTTAAATTCCTAAACCTGATCGAAATAGTGATTCCGTACCAATAAATGTTGGCCACAATAACAAACCACCTTAGCATCCCGAGCAACAACCTGAAATAGCTGAAAACTAAAAGTACATATTATAAAACACTTCATGCTAATTAAACAAAAAATAATAATACTTTAGAGATTATTCTCGATTAATTTATTTATATATAAAACATATTTTAAGGTTACACAATTAATAAAATATTTATATTTTAAAAGATGCATTCAAATTAATATATTTCACGGTTGTTCACACATTATACATGTGGGCTAAATAACTGCGTTTAAATTATGAACATTTAAATCTTATTCATCCATGGACAATTAATTTTAATTAAAAAACATAGATACTTAATATTGGTACTGAAGAAAAGCTTGTTCTAGCAGAAAGCACATTTTTACACTGAATATCATCTTACACTGACGAACAGAAGATTTCTTTTGAAGATTCACGATTATTACACTTTCACTATTTTTTAGATGTCGATCACATACTTAAAATTTGTAGACAGATTTTTCACACACAAACAAAATACACCTCTATTTCTTCACCTTATCACATATTAAAGTAAAACACAGAACTAACTAGGGTGGCTCCTCACACGAGAAAAAATCTCGAATGAATGGGAAACCACCCTTCTTTCGCTTGAGACTTTATACCATCCAACACACCGCTCGTTGAAAAAAACACTAGTCATTCAGATGCGTTGCCATTCCGAGTGAAGGAAGCTTGGTCGAAAAATATCCGGTATTACCACTACCTTGCGCGCCGATGGAAGAAGATACAGCGAGAGAAATTCTTCGTATGCAGGCGTTCGCCAGCTGCTGCGAGTTTAGTAGCGATGTTGCGAGATGTTTGTTGGTGCGTTCGCTGATTTATAAAGGCAGATGCGCTGACACGGAAAGACAGTTCTTTTTGCATATTGCGCTGAACTTTAAAGGCTTTTTTGATGACTTGACTGAGTTGTGAAAGGGGTTTTTTAACACAGACTTTACATGCTACACACTTCATTTTCAATAGATATCATTCTATAATAAACGTCAATAACAAACAAAAACTTCAGGGCAATACGAGTATATTTACGAGAGTTTGAGCACGGACGGATAGACAGACAGAGAAACCGAAGTCTTAAACACTTTTCAACTTTGTTGGAAAGTGTTACAAATTCACTAAATAAAGTAATAAAATGTAAATATATATATATACTAGCTGACCCGCCCGGCGTTGCCCGAGCCCTTGTAATAAACTTAAATCTCTTAAAAAACGGAACTCTGGCCACGGTCTACGATAGCTTCGGAACCGTATACCCGGCATGCTCGTACGCTCTAGAAAATCTTTTATTTCCCCCTACCACCGCCAGGGGAGCATTCTGTTCTAAACAAACCTCTTTCCGAACGAACTTCTGAGACAGGTCCCCGCTGCCTACGTTACTGTATAGTAGGCGCACTACAAAATTGAGCTGGTTTCGAGAATATTGGAACATTATTAGCCCAGTTATTGCAATAAGGCACAGTTAGAGAAAATAACCTTGAGTGAGGTGGCGAAGGAAGGAGATGTTCGAGTGTCCTTCAGAAAATGACTAATTAGAAGGCCCACTATGCATGCATAAATATTCGTTCGTTTTGTTAAGCTAGGAACTTAATTACAAAGTTGGCTTAAACTCTTATTTGTAAATAGTGGTAACCGCTACTCATAAATTTAATTTAATGTTATAAAGGGTGACTATTAAGTTAAATATAATGTTTGGAATCACTTGCGTTGAAATCGGAAAGATAGTTGCTGATATATAGAAACGGGGCATAGTTAGAGAAAAACCTTGAATGAGGGGCCGGGGGGTGAGGGTTGTTCAAGTACCCTTGACTAATTAAGAGGAGCACTATGCATCTTTCGAAATTCGATCGATTGCTTAAGCTAGGAACTTAATTACAAATTTGGCTTACCCAATTATTCGGAAATAGTGGTAACCGCTACTCATAAATTTAGTTTAATGTTATAAAGAGTGACATTTAAGTTAATTATAATGTTTGGAATCACTTGTGTTGAAATCGGAAAAATAGTTGCTGAGATATGAAAACGGAGCATAGTTAGAGAAAAAAACCTTGAAAGCAGTGCCGGGGGGGAGGGGTTGTTCAAGTGTCCTTCAGCAAATGACTAATTAGGAGGACCACTATGCATCTTTCAAAATTCGTTCGTTTGCTTAAGCTTTGAACTTAATTGCAAATTTGGCTTAAACTATTTTTCGTAAATAGTGGTAACCGCTACTCATAATTTTAGTTTAATGTTATAAAGAGTGACAATTAAGTTAATTATAATGTTTGGAATCACTTGTGTTGAAATCGGAAAGATAGTTGCTGAGATATGGAAACGGAGCAGAGTTAGAGAAAAAACCTTGAAGGACGGGCCGGGGGGGGGAGGGGTTGTTCAAGTGTCTTTCGGCAAATGACTAATTAGAAGGACTACTATGCATCTTTCAAAATTCGTTCGTTTGCTTAAGCTAGGAACGTAATTAAGAATTTGGCTTAAACTATTATTCGGAAATAATGGTAACCGCTACTCATAAATTTAGTTTAATGTTATACAGAGTGACTATTACGTTAATTATAATGTTTGGAACCACCTGCGTTGAAATCGGAAAAATAGTTGCTGAGATATAGAAACGGAGCATAGTTAGAGAAAAAACCTTGAAGGACGGGCCGGGAGGGGTGGGGGGGGGGTTGTTCAAGTGGCCTTCAGCAAATAACTAATTAGGAGGACCACTATGCATCTTTCAAAATTCGTTCGTTTCCTTAAGCTTTGAATTTAATTACAAATTTGGCTTAAACTGTTATTCGTAAATAGTGGTAACCGCTACTCATAAATTTAATTTAATGTTATAAAGGGTGACTATTAAGTTAATTATAATGTTTGAAATCACTTGCGTTGAAATCGGAAAGATAGTTGCTGAGATATGGAAACGGAGCAGAGTTAGAGAAAAAACCTTGAAAGACGGGCCGGGAGGGGTGGAGGGGTGGGGGGGGTTGTTCAAGTGGCCTTCAGCAAATAACTAATTAGGAGGATCACAATACATCTTTAATGATTGATTCATTTGGTTAAGCTAGGAATTTAATTTGAAATTTGGCTGACACTATTATTCGGAAATTCTGGTAACTGCTTTCTAGAAATACACCTTGAAGCTTAAATGTAATTAGACCCTTGCCCCTCTTCATTCCCGCAAATATAAAAAACAATCTGATAAATAAAGTTTTAATCTCCATCATAATAATAAGTGTCATGTAAAAAAGAAAAAAAAACTTAAACCCGACTAATTGTCATGAAGAAAAATATGCCTGCAAAATATTTCAATCAGGTGGGACGTATGTGTAATTTGTCATGCACAGGTGGCGCGACAATCGCATGTCTCCTCTACGTTGATAACTTCAATCCATGTTCACACTATTTAGTTAGAAATCCTTATTTATGCATCGCTACTCTGGTTCATTTAATTACTTCTGTGAAGAATCGATGCAACCAACCAGTGAACCAACCAACCCAAGAGAATAAAAGCGTATTTTTAATGAGAGTTCTTTGTGCATTTTAATTAATATTTCAGAAAGTAATTAAAATATTAAAATTCTGAAGTAATGTTGCAACAGGAGAGGGTTTGGTCTACCTAAATCTAAATTTCCAGCCTTCTAGGTGGGCCAGATTTTCCTAGCCATCGCCAACAGACACACACACACACAGACACACAGAGCGAAACTTTCTTTTATTAGTTTAGATATATATATATATATAAGTAAAATAAAAATTTTGAGCTAAAATTCAAAATCTGTGGAAGATTTGTTTTTTCTAGATAACTCGATGCAATACATATATATTTTAAATAATTTGTACACAATTTAATTCAGGATAACTAGATTTATCTATACAAATGCTGAATTATAAAAACGACGTGTTTTGAAAATGTTTTTATTATAACAGCATGGCGTCAAAATACATTGAAAAACAAATAAATTTAGTGGTAAAGCAGTATTTATACTAAGCTAAGTACTTAACTTAATATTTTAAATAGATATAGTCCATCGTACCAAGATAAAATCTTCGTTTTAAATATGTTAGTCATATTCTAAAGACGCAAGATTAAACAGTTACTCAAATCAAAACCTATTTCCAATGGGATATTTAATAAATCGGTTTTAAAACGCTCAAATTTTATTTTAAGATCTTACCTCAAATCAGAACTGCCAAGACTCCAGATTTTTGAGTACCAGTATTTTCGTATGGAAAATTTTTAATCGGATTAATTTTTAATAACTTTATTTAATCGGAGAATTCGGAGATTAAATAAACCAAAATTTCCTATATGAAAATACTCGTATTAAAAAACCGAGAGACATAGCAGCCCTACTTATTTCAAAGCCATTAATTATTCCTTAGAAAATTACATAGTTTCATTATACTCAGAAAATACTCCTAGTTTTAATAATAAATCATTTTCCAAAGCATTTGTTCCCTAATTTTTAGTTTTCTGATTTGCCGTACTATTTTGTCAATAAACCCTAAAAGCTCTTTGTAGATATTCGAACCACCGGTGTATGTTTACCTAATTAACTTTTGTTAATTAATACGACAGAGAAACAAGCCTCAATATATTTTATTAATTCCTAGACAATGACCAGTTCTATGGTTTTGTATAAAAATGGAAACGGAATGTGAGAGTTTCATAATTCCCGATTATGTTAGCTAATGATCAGATTCAAAGAACAAAACTAAAACTCGTTTAAAATAACAAAATTATCTCGATGTATTTTTTTTTTACTTCAATGCGTACTGTAGCATAGTGTCTCCGCAATTAAATATAAGTAGTGCCTGAGTATAAAGGCAATTTAGCTTATGTTTAATCTATTTACAAAAGCAAATAGAATTCGGAAACTTACGTGAAATTGGAAAATTTCCTTTATTTTTTTTAAAACTTAGATAGTTAATAACTACGAAAAATCAATAGACCGTAAAATAAAAGTTTCTTTATAATACGAAATACACATAGATCTTTCTTTCATTACAGAATAAATATGTTCGAATCCACATAGAAAATTATTTAAAACAAACACTCGTAAGATGAAATAATGTAAAAGACGGTGCAAAATAAAATAATGTAATGTAATAGATTCATTTATTGTGTTTTTGGACAATGTTTAAATTAAAAGGAAAAGGAAAATACATTTAATAAGATGTATTCTTGCGTTATATAACACCTAATTCTATTTTTACACGGTCATAAATGTAAAGTTTGACGGATATTAAAGAATACTATTTTTTTAATAGTAATTTTCATCTTATTTAATCACGGAAATCTGCTATTAAATTTGGCAAATATTTCTTTTAAAAAATAGTGGTATTAAATGTTCGCTAACTTTTAAACCCATGGTAGTGTATAAACAGATTTAAATGTATAAAATAAATTAATTACCGATAAATATGGATGAAATCCAAATGAGCAATAACACAGCCGCTCGACGTAATATTATTGCATGACGTAACAGCACGATCATTCGATGTGACATCCTGACTTCACAAACTGTCATAAGGACCACGGTTACATGTGTCACTAAAATTAGGAGTCTTTTGTTCTTTTCATAATGGCTTTTAAGTGACTGTTATTTAGTGACTACAATGTGAAAGTGGCTTGACCGAATTTTAGTCGTTTACATCTCGTCTCAAAATGGGACATGTCAATATCACAAGACTTGGACAGACTCATCTTCCACGTCACAATAAATTAGTGAAGACAGTAGGTGTTATATTTTGGTTGCGGTGCTATACGATTTATTGATATTATCATAAATTATTTTTGCACTTGTTCAATATTTTTCGAAAAACAAAATCTTGTGTAAATTATATTCAAAATATTATAGGCCAGGGGTGTTCAAATTTATTGCTTGGGGAGCAGTTATCATCACTATTTCCGTATAGAATTCTTTGCATTATTTAACCACTTAACTGTCTACGTCAACGTCATCTGGCAAGCTACCGAGTATTCATTAACAAAATCAGCTTTACGAATGTCTTTTTTTAGGCAAGCGGAAGCATTTAGACAAAAAAAATAATGCCTTCTAATCTACACAAAATATTGTTATGTAAATTACACTTCTAGGTTCAGAAACAATCAGGAAATTGTATAATTAAATACTTTTAAGTCAGTTTTTTAGCCCTGAAACGAGACCGTTAACCAGTCGTTATTCGCGCTATGAACATTTCTCTCACGCTAGGATTAAAAATTCGGTGTTTAATTTAGATATGACTTTGGGGGGTTCACTTTGTTTTCCTTTCCCTTGTATTTTTAAGAGGTTATATCTACTTGCAAGGTTGAAAAATAAGTGTATACTTGGGGATTTTTTTTTTCAGGAAAGTTGAACAAGATATTTGAAAATCGCTTTTTTGTATTGTGTGTATTACATTTTAAAGAAAAGAAATTGGTTTTTGTAATGACGAAATAAAGTTGGGTATCCCCAGAAGACCCGCTTCTCGGAGATGGTGTCGTTATGGTAGTCGTTCACGGTGATCATCGTAACTCTGTCATATGTTATCTGAAGCTATAAAAAGCGTAATATCTTTACTTCGAACACCTAAAACCAGAACGTAATACTTTGGTTTTTGGAAAAATTGATTTTGCACAAAATGGCGGCCGTTTAAATTTAAGGTAAGACTTTCACAAAAATAAATTAAACTTTGATTGTTTATAAATAATAAAAAAAAAATCACCAGATTGCCAAAATAAACAATTACACTCTGGATAATATTGTTGTTAATAATTGGTCAAAGTTTGAAGAAGATTGGTTGATATTTGTTCGTGTTATCGTGCTCACCGACTTTTAAAACATTATTTTTGAGACAATCACGTTTAAAGATTCAAGTTGATTTATCTATAATAGAACAAAGTAAATTAAAGCGGCGTAACATTCTTAATTTTTATCAGATCAATTAGAACATGTAACTAAGTAATCTTTACTAATTATACTTTCAGAAAATGCAATAAAAGAAGCATTTTTTGACAGTTTGCAGTTATGTATAACCACTTAAATGTTAAGTATAATGTATATCACCTAAAAAAGTTTTTATAACTATTTTCTTTACGTGCACTGCTGTCAAAATACGAGAAGGTAGTGTGAGAGAAACTCTCACAAACGACCAATTGCGTCGTTCAAAAAGACGCGACCAATGACGGGGTAAGTGGTTAATTGCAGAGTTTCTGTTATTTACCCTTCAATCTACGGTACGTTCGGCAACATATTCTTTTTTTCGTAGGTATCCGATTGAGCTAATTTTTACTATAAGGGCGTTCTGTATAAACTTGTATACATTCATATCTCACCCCCTAGTACAAGAATATGGTCACAGATTGCAGCACGAATCTGAAGCATTGATGCTAACTGCAGAAATGTTTTCTCATCACTAATGCTTTACGGAAACTATCTCCTTGTTTATATGCAGATATCTGCGATTAAATACGGCGAAGATGCATATTAGAATTAGTGATGGCAAAATATGGTAGCAGTTGGCAGCTATGCTGATTTGATCAATTTCTAAAGTAAGCATCAATGATAAGCTCTGGATGTTCTATAGAAAAGTAGTGCATTTAAGTATTAATTATACAATTTGGAAATAGTGGTAGCTCTGTGGTCCGCATGTTGAACAGTCCATTTTAAAATTGTTTATTTGATTTTCAATTAATATCTTCTGGAGGACCTATTTCTTTTTTTAATAAATACTATCTTTTTTTTGCCTGATATTTTAATTTCATAAATTAAATTAAATTTTTATATTTATTTTTATATCATTTTTAACACTTTCCAACCTAGTTGAAAAGTGTTTATGACTTCGGTTTGTCTGGCCGTCTGGCCGTGCTCTAACTCCCGTAAATATGCTCGGATTGCTCTGCAATTTTTATATGTTATTGTCGTTATCTATAGAATGTTCCCTATTTCAACGGAAGCGTGTAGCACTTATAGTTGTTTTACAGGGACACACAAAAGAATTCCGTTACATTGCGGTCTATGGGGAAAATCATTTGCGGTTTATTTAAATAATGTTTCATTATTTTAAACGCATTGAAATTTCTATATATCACTAAGGGGCATTAGAAGAAGCTTAATATGGAATAGGGTGTGCATAGCACTTATAGTTACTTTACAGAGACAGTCAAAAGAATTCCGTTACATTACGTTTATGGAGAAAAATCGTTTGCGGTTTATTTAAATAACGTTTCACTATTTTAAACGCATTGAAATTTATATATATCACTAAGGTGCATTACAAGAGGCATACTACAGAATATTGTGTGTATAGCAGTCATCGTTCATTTACAGGGACAAACAAAGGAATTCTCTACTGTCTGTTAACAATAATTCCTGGAAGTGCGTTTTAAGTTACTGAACGCGAATTTTAATTTTAACTCGCTTTTTGTCTATTACGTAGTGTGTACAAATTCTGTAGATCCTATACAGGGAAGCACAAAAGTTCGCGAACACATTTCCATTTATTGACAGAAACTCCAGACGGAGAATTTTAAACTGTGCTACTCGTTTTCTAACTGAACTAAAATTGAGCATCCTATGTAGTATATATACAAATCTATAGATCCTATACAGGGCTGAATAAAAGTATTCGGATATTTTTTCGAATATTGTATATGTTGGAAATTCCTGAAATTATGTTTTTAAATATGTTATGCGTTTTCCAAATTGTTTACTTAGATGTTATCTATTAGCTTATTAAACGGTATGATTTGTAAAATTATTTTGGAACCGTTGGAAAGTGTTACATAATCTATGCTTGACACATGACTTTTCGTTCTTGTTATATTATTTAAATATTATTCTGTAGCTGTAAATTTACTCTTTTCCATAGCACAGGACAGCAAATCGTTAATATCTACCACTTCTCTTTTATTTTGTTTTCTCAAATATTTGCGTAAGTTTTGGGATACCGGTATGCATGTTCTAAGTTAAAAAGCTCCATATTTTACTTATGGTAACTTAGTACAAAGAAAAAGGAATATATTTCCATTTTCTCAAATAAGCTATCAAAATTGCAAATTTTTACATTACCGACATGTGATTCTTTGTAAAGGAAGGAGTAATTTTAAAGATCTAGTTACAAAGATATGTGCTAGCCTTCTCTTTTTAAACCGAAATACGAATTTTACTTTCAAAATATATTTCATGAAGTTTAGCAAAATAACTTAAATGCTGTGCAATAATAATTAGAAAAAGATTCGCTTAAGTATTTTTGAAAAAATTATGAGAGATAACGAAAAGAAAGTAAACACTATTTCCAACATTTTGGGAAAATGTAATCTGATTTCTTTATTAGCCGGTTTCTTTATTAGCTAAGCTGTAAAAATGTTATACAGAAGTTCCGAAAATTTAGTTACAAAAACCGTTAACAGATGGCTCTGTACGCCGTAAAACTCGTTCTCTGCAATCAATCTAAAACAAAGTCAAGTCTAGCATTCTTTTCAATCAGAAAACAATCTTTTCAAAATGTTCGACGTTCGAAAAAATGAGGAGTAAACGATTAATGAAATCTGACATCAGATCCTGCAATGGATCTCAACGGAAATGGAATCATGCCACACAAATCGACGATTCAAGCTTATCCAGCGTAGTGGGGTAGTTCCGGTAGACAGTGTGACAATGCGCCCCACAGAAAGTAGTCATGAGGAGTCAGATCGGGCGAACATGGATGCCAATCTATTCCTGTGCCAGTAAAGTGGGGATAATCCACCGCAATAACTCTATTCCCGAAGTACTCATCAAGAAGACGAAACATCTTTTCTGTACGATATGGTCGAGCCCCATCTTGCATGAACCAATCGATACCTGGTTGATCCTCCAACGCTAGTTGTGTGCTGACAAATTGTTCCAAAATTGTAAGGTAACGTTCACTAGTGATCGTTTGTCGCATGAAAAAAGGACCGATAATGCCTCTGGTGCATACTGCAACCCAAGCAGTAACTTTAGGCGAATGCAGTGGTTTCTCTTCACACAAATGAGGATTTTCAGAATTCCGAAATATCCAGTTTTGTTTATTCACGAATCAATTCAAGTGGAAATGTGATTCATTTGTGAACCAGTAGCGGCCAACATCAAACCCTTCATTATCAATCATTGTGAGAATTTGGTTCGCAAAGTCAATCCTTTGTCATAAAGCTGTTGTGAGTATAGTCTGATGACTTTGGATTTTGTATGGAAACACTCGTAGGCTGTGTTTCAACATTTTTGTATCATTTTTGTCTCTGATGCAATTCTTCGCATACTATTCCTTGGATTTCGCTAAACAATTCCAGAAACTTTGGAGACATTTCCAGGAGTGACTACAGTTTGCCTGGGTCCAACGTTTCCCACTCGATTATCATCCAAGGTGCCGGTTATTTCAAATTGGTCACGAGCTTGCGAATGACTTTCGCATCGGGTCCTTTTGGAACATTAAATCATTTTTGAAAGCTGTGCCTTGTTGCCGTAGGACGGCATTCTAATCTGTAACGCCCATGTACGAGAAAACACGTTGTTCAATGGAATACATGATTTTAACCTCTACGCTAAACTCCTTTCACGATCCAATGGTCGAACTGATCGCTCTGGACTTCGAAGCACAATTTATAGGCATTGTGATTACAGCGCCATCTGTTAACCGTTTTTAAAACTAAATTTTCGAAACTTCTGTATAACATTTTTTACAGCTTAGCTAATTAAAAAACCCTTTACCGCATAATTCTATTGATATTTGTTTTTGAGATATTTAATTTTGAAATCAGGGTCTTATTCGCTGGACACCCTGTACATATATATCTGAATATTTATATAACTAGTTAAGATATTTGTATGAACAGTGTCATAAAATATATACTTAACTAGCTGTTTAACCCGTTCTAGGCACGGGATATCATGAATTTAATTCTAAAACGTGCGTACGAATGCACCTCGTTTGTAACGTTTGACGTACAATTTCCAACTTGTTTATGTATTTCTTGTTTCAACCATCAATTAGAGAGATTTAAGAAGTTTTAAAAAGAGGTTCAAAATAACGTTCAATAATTTAAACAAGCTTAAAACAACAACAAGAATGTCAAATCATGAGTCAAGCATGTATTATGAGACACTTTCCAACATATTCAGAATACTGTAAGAAACTTAACATTTTAAAAATTATTTCGCAAATTTTGCTTAAACTTTATTTGTTCCTTTTGATAATTACTGTAAAATATTTATTATTATTTACAATTATAATCCTATCATATTTACAATTTATACTTGAAATTTTGTAATAGTGTATGTTAAAGTAAGCAATGGGTTTGTGTTTTCTCCCCGGGATTGCATTAAAGCGAAAGCTGAGTTCCCGGGGTGATCATCCCTTGTCTAACTAAACAAGGGATGACAAGGGAATACCGCCCTTGGAACCCAGCTTTTGCTGTAGAGTATAAGTGCAATCCCGGGGCGAAGACACAAATCTACTGTTTACTTTAACATACTTGCAATCTGTTGAAGATTAGACAGTTTTTACACTGTTTAAATTGCACAATTATTTAACTAAACATGTCTAACCAAGTGCTTACATACTTAAATATATTAAGGATACACATTAGTTTAACTTAACAAATTTGGCAAAGGTAAAAGATGATTGGGAAGGAATATACAATGTTTATGAAGAAATATAGTGGTACAATAATACTAAACAAGTTGACAAATATTTTTTTTACAGAGATTAATGAATTTTGCTAACAAACTAACAATATAAACTGATTAATATGTGCAAAATTTACAATGGGAACACGCCGGAATTTACCAGCTCTGATAAAACAATACAAATTGAAAAAGTTAAAGAGCTTCTGTTCGGGTGAGTGAGAAGAGGAGTGATGGAAGGAAGCTAAAAAGGCTGAGGATTTGAGAAAAGGTATTCATTGTTTTCTATAAATTTCATACAACCTATTATTCTATTCAAAAGAACTGGCCGGTCGAGCTGGTAGATTAGTCAACTACATAAATTCATAGTGTTAGGTTTTTAACGTGGTAATGTGAAGTTAGTGCACAATTCAGAATGTAGTGTAAAGATGTTTATTGTGATCCACAGATACAAAGTAGTGAGTCACGTACGTATAACACATTTGAAAACACAATTTTAGCAATTATCATCAGTAGTCACAAAAATATCCAAATTTTTATGTGCAGCCTTGTATAAGATGTATAGATTTGTAAATATACTACATAGTATGCTAAAATTAGTTCAGTTAAGAAACGCATAGCACAGTCGAAAATTCACCTTCAGCTTTTTCCGTCAATAAACAGAAATGTACTCGAGAACTTTTGGGCAGCCTTGTATGTGATCTACAAAATTTATACACACTAAGTAATATGCAAAAAATTACTTAAATTTTAAAACGCGTACCACAACTGAAAACTCACTTCCAGCAATTATTGTTCATGAACAGTACTGTAACCGAATACTTTAGTGTTTACCTGAAAATGAACTATAAATACTATGCACACCATATTATATAGTAAGCACCTTGTAATGCCCCTCAGTGATATATATCAATTTCAAAATGTTTGAAATATTGTAACATCATTAAAATACACCGCAAACGTTTTTTCCCCGTAGACAGTAGTATAACGGAATTCTTCTTCATATCCCTCTAAAATAACTATGAATAATACACACTTCATTTTCAACAAAGAACATGCCATAATAAACCTCAATAACATATATCAATTATATTTCAATCTGAGTATATTTACCCGAGTTAGAGCACAGACAGACAATCCGGAATTATAAACATTTTTCCCTTATGTTGAAAAGGATTAATAAACACCAAAATTAACATTTTGCAGTTATTATAATTTAATTTTTTTCCTTCCTTATAAGTGATGATGAGTATGAAACATATAGATAAAATTAAATTAAATTAAATCTTAAAATTAAATCTTTCAAGATATATTGTAGCAGTAAATGCAATATTTCTTTTATCGTTTGAAAAGCAACCTGCTGTCAGTGTTTGTTACGTAGCAACCAATAATATTAGGAATTTACATTAGATATATTTAGAAAAAGTCTTTAATTTGTTTCATAAAAAAATGTATTGCTTCTAAATTTCTCTCATGCAACAGAATGGTTTCCCTGGAGTATCGGAAATCAAAGTATTTATTGAATATGAAAAGAATAGATTTGCCAGATATTGGAATTAAAGATATGCGTAGCTTTTTTTTTTAATTGTACGTACGTTTATGTGTATAAAACGTACAAATATGAAAAATATTTTTCCTCTAAAAGAAAATGGGTAATAATATATATAATAAAACTTTTTTTAAAAAATACAGGTTTCTTTCTATTACTTCAGTTAAACGATCACAGGACCGTCCAGACAAATTTTCATTTTTTCTTAAATTTTTTTTGTCTCGCTTAATCATAGATTTCTGCAATTAATTTTTTTTAAAAACATTGGTGGAAGTTTGTCAAGTATGTAATCAAAGCCATGGGATCAAATAATAACAATAATATAGGAAAACTTGTTTTTGTCTTTTTCACTGTAAGAGTTAAAGTTCTTTGAAAATCTCAACAGTTTGTGAAAGTCTTAAGGATGTTATCATAAAAAATACAAAACTCAATTCTACAAAACTTTAAAGGATATTTAAACAACATTTCTTTTTAATTTTTGAGATATTAATCATATTAATTTTTTATTGGTTAAAGTTGTAAATAGATGAATATTAAATAATGATAACAATTAATAAAAAGGCATAATTATGTTCTTATCCAATTTTCACCAATTCCTGTTTCAAACGTACAAAATAAATTATTTTATTTAAAAAGGCTTCCGCTTAAATTTAGACTATTTCTTGTATTTAAATTTTATACAACATTTCTGGCTGTAGTGTAATATTAAAATTTCGTGTGTCTTTCTTAGCTAATGATAAAATTTGGTTTTAATATATATATATATCACTTTAATTCCTGATCCTTTTCTTCAATTACTTCATATAATAAAGTAGTAGAAAGTTTAGCTTAGTAATGAAATTTTAAAAATGTCGAAAATCACCATTAGTATGCTCCTAAACACGTCATGCGATAACTTCAAAAAGACTTTGTAATGGTTACTTTGGTAATTATATGTTTAAAGTTTATCTTGTTTCAGGGCTAAACTATAGCAATTGAAAGCTTACGGTATACTTATTTTAAAAACAGGGCAAATCATTTTTTATAATTCATTCAGCAAATTTAAAGTTATTAAGTACCTATTTAATGGGAAATAAACGTGGTAATGACACATAACAAATACACAGACTAAAGAATAAGAAGAACAAAATGAAGTATATTATTTATATAATAAAAGTATTAAAAATGGACGTTTACACCATTGATTAATATACAAATTAAAAATATAAACAGTACATAATTGTACTCGTACTTTGCTAAAAGCAGTGTAAGATGTAAATATTAAAACTTAGTTAAAAATAATATCCTTCCTAAGTTTCGGCTAAACTTTATAGCTATCCTCAGGGACATCAAAGACGAAATTTGTGACGCTTACAACTTGACGAGAGAGAAATGAGAAATGGTACGGAAAACCAACATTGAAGAAAATAAGGAAAGCATATAATATGATGATGATGTAATGATTGTTTTGTATTGTGATGTTGTCATAGGAACAACAAATATTACAACATCACCACATTTTCAGTCTTTGTTTTCCCTACCATTTCTCATTTCTCTCTCTCAAGCTGCAAGCATCACAAGTTTTGTCTTTTTATATCCCTGAGGATGGCTAAAAATTTTAGCCGAAACTGTTGGAATAATATGACTTTTAACTAACTTTTAATATTACCACTTTACACTGCTTTTAGCAAAGTACAATTCTGTTCTGTTTATATTTTTAATTTGAGGATTTAAATAGTTAGACAAAACAAAACAAAAACTGCTTGTAAGAATATTTGGGACTTTACAAGAGCCTTATTGATATGAAACCGCTATCTTGTGTAGAGCTGAATGAAAAATTACTGTGTAATGACAATTCCTTTATAGGACAAAATTTTATCGGCTCGGCAGGATTTCCTGCCAACATATATTTTCAGGGTTCGTGCCACTATATTTTAAATATAATATTTGCCTTATTTATTGATATAAGTATACGATAAATTGGAGAAAAGATTACTATATGAAAATAATGGTACTCAAAATATAAAGAATCATGTTTTTTACACCTACGTCAGATACATAGAAAGTAAAAGCAAAAGCAATCCTCCCCCCCCATTTTGCCATTAACTTTTAACTATCCACTATTGTTCTTAACGTTTGTTTTCTGCATAAATTGTAATTACTAGATTTGGTGATGTCCCAGGAACATTCATTTCATTTGACTGTGCTGTTTTTCACAGGTAAGTTTTCCTGATAGGCAAAAAACAACGAATAATTCAACAGTGAATGCCAAATATGTCCCCAGACATCTATATTATAAAGCAAAAACACGTCCCGTAAGTAACGCTGGTGTAATATTGGTGGTGGCAACATCTGACCAATAAATTCCGCTTTTACTGCAATTTTTTAAAATTCTAAATATAGTAAAATTTCATTTTTTATACCGTCGAATAGGAAAACAATGTTTGTTTTCTGCATAAATTGTAATTACAAGATTTGGTGATGTCCCATGAACATTCATTTCATTTGACTGTGCTGTTTCTCACAGGTAAGTTTTCCTGACAGGCAAAAAACAACGAATAATTCAACAGTAAATGCCAAATATGTCCACAGATATCTATATTATAAAGCAAAAACATGTACCGTGAGTAACGCTGACGTAATATTGGTGGTGGCAACATCTGACCAATAAATTTCTCTTCTACTGTAATTTTTTGAAACTTCTAAATATAGTACAATTTTAATTTGTATACCGCCGAATAGGAAAATAATGTTTGTTTTCTGCATAAATTATAAAGCAAAAATATGTCCCGTGAGTAACGCTTGCGTAATTATTGGTGGTGGCAACATCTGACCAATAAATTTCGCTTTTACTGCAATTTTTTTAAACTTCTAAATACAGTACAATTTCAATTTTTATACCGCCGAATAGAAAAACAAATGTTCTCTCAAATACAATTTGTTGGAAAACTGTTTCTCAATTAAGTGATTTCTTATGGTTTTAAATATAATTTTGAAGCATGATTTTTTAAAAATTGATCTCTATCACGTGCAGCCCAGTTACGAAAGGTATACCCGTTTGCACTTGAAAAAACAGAAATAGTTCAGCATTTGTTTATGGCTAATATTCCATAGCGAAATTAAAACTTCATAAATAAATAAAAAGTAAAATAATATATTATAAAGTAAAAATATGTCCTTGAGTAACGCTGATGTGATATGGATAGCGGCGACACCTGACAATAAATTTCGCTTACACTGCAACTTGCTTAAGTTCTAACCATTGATCTGGATCATATTCACAATTATCTTACAATTTACATTTTTACACTGTCGAATATTAAAGAAAATTTTCTTTCACATGCAATTTGTTTCAAAACTGTAACTAAACTTACTGATTTCTTATGGTTTTTAAAATAAATTTAAGCATGATTTAAAAAATATATTTCTCTATCGTATGCAGCCTTATTTTGAAAGACCCGTTTGCATAATTTTTAAAAAATATATATAATAGTTCAGAACTTGTTTCTGGCTAATATTATATAACAAAATTTAACACTTTATTAATAACTGAATAAAGTAATATAAACAAAACACAAATTTATCACATATGTAATCGAAATACGCGCTTAAATCACTGAAATTATCAGAATAAAACAGTTGCAGTAAAGCGAAATATTTGGCGATTTCTTCGTCTATTAACTCCTGTCATGCGTCTAATACGAAAGTATCGTTTTTAATAAATTTTATTAACATTATTTTAACACATAATTGATATTCTTCATTTTAAAATGCTTTTGGTGTTCTTAGTGGGCAATCTAAAAATATATATTTAATGTAAAATCTCTGTTAGGGTTTTCTATCATAAAAAAACAATGGTTTTCATCTATGTTCTGTAGCCTGGGAAGCATTCAAATAAGCATTCTTAGAAACATTCTAATTTTTAAAAATAAAAGGTTTCAATTACTAAATTTGAACAAGCCTTGGTAATTACACTTAAAACAAAGAAATTTATAATGAATAGAGGAAAGTATATTCAACTAGGCAAATTATATCCAATGGTTGGAGTATCATAGTTGAGATTTTTTCCAACAGAGTGAAAATATGCCGGGACGAGGACTCGAACCTGGGTACTTTGGTTTGCCATACCAACGCACTCCCTACTGGGCTATCCCGACGATATCCTGTACTGGCATATCTCACTCTTATCTGGATATCGTCGGGATAGCTCAGTAGTGAGAGCGTGGTACGGTAAACCAAAGTACCCAGGTTCGACTCCTGGTCCCGGCATATTTTCACTCTGTTGGAAAAAATCTCAACTATGATACTCCAACCATTGGATATAATTTGCCTAGTTGAATATACTTTCCTCTATTCATTATGACTTGATTACATGGTATACAGGATGTTTCCGTGCTTTTTCAAGATTCATCATGTAAATGCTATACTTATAGCTCGGTTGAATGAAATTCGCGTTGCAGTTCGCAGCCTTGTCCGACAAATAAGAGTGAGATATGCCAGTCCAGGATATCGTCGGGATAGCTCAGTAGGGAGAGCGTTGGTACGTCAAACCAAACTACCCAGGTTCGAGTCCTGGTCCCGGCATATTTTCACTCTGTTGGAAAAAATCTCAACTATGATGCTCCAACCACTGGAGAAAGAAATTTATTTTTCAAATTTAAACTTTCATTTTTTTCACTTTTAAACTGCGCAATATATTGCACATTATAGTGCTTGAACAGAAATGTTGACAAAAATATACACATCCATGGTTGACTTCACCTAACTCACATTTTCTATCCAAGAACATAATATTTACCATTATATGATATGGAGTCTTAAACAACTTTTTCGGCTATTTTCTGAATGAACTTTGCATTTCTATTCTCTCTGGTAATATCTTACATGAAAAACTGATCTACATAAAACTACTGAAAAATGCATCTAATACTGACAATCTTGAACTCATTTAATCTAAAAAATATGTGAAATATCTAAACAAAGTACTACCATTCATAGAAAATTAATAAGTCCCCAAATAGGGATCATAGAAATAAATGGGTTAGAATAAATAAGAATATAATATTAAATAAAAAATCAACAATGCAGTATTCAATTTGTTCATAAGATATATTCCAGGTAAAAAGAGATTAATGTGCAAGGCTTCTTTCATTTAACAAAGAAAAAGTTGAAATACTTTATAAAGTATTTAAACTAAACAAATCTTTTCATTTGTTGCCTTAAATATCCTTTGCTTAGTTTCAAAACAGGATCGGTACTCGATGACAGGGATCGGCAAATTTTACTTCATCTGCTCGCAACTCAAGAAATTGATTTAATATATATGGTAATAAACCTCCAGGGAAATGCAGTTAATAACTCGTTCTTCTTAGCTCTTCTGATTTAAAACTATGATACAGACCGCTTGTTTTCGGAAATGCCAATTACGTGTTATTTCTGAATATGAAACATATGAAAAATGAAAGCAAATATTTCATATCAGTTTAGATTTCTTATTTTAAAAATTAAAATTGAGAAGGAAAAGTGTAATGCATAAATCATTTTAAAATATTCATAAAGTATTGAATAAAATTAATTTTTAAACATACATAGTGAAAAGTATTTTTTAATGCAAAGTCCTGCCTGTAAATTTTCACACGTTTTCATTCAAATTTGACCAAGTATCACATGCGTTTATTTCAATCCCTGTGATATGCATACACTTATGACTGATTAGTGAACTTTTAGGACATTAGTACTGTTTTGTGTACATTATAAATTGTAACATATACAGCCATTTTTAATTTAATATCACAAGCATAGAAACTGATTATAGCCAATTCGTAGCGACCATAAACAGATTGCACAAATAGAAAATTTTGCTATATTTAGTTATGCATATATTTGTGATTATAAATCTATTTTATTATACAAAATATTTTTATTGAGTATTAAACTGATATATTGTTTTTCATAGTAAAAGGACAACAACAGACCTTAGCTTTTGAAGAACTCAAACGCTCTTGCTGAAAATGCATATATCGCAAATTTTCCTCTCTCCCTTAGAATGAAGTTGAAGATGTTTTCATAGTCCATCAAAAGTGCTTATAATTTTTCTTAATCACAAGCTTCAATAAATATAAAGGAAAAGAAATCCCTAGTAGCTAAGTGTGATCGACCTTTTCAAGGCAATAAATCGGCTCCCGGTGTGATGGTAATTGGTAAATGAACGATACTACTCATAGAAAAGAGTATCTGTTTGCAAATTTTACAAAAATGTATCATAAAAATTAGGATATATAGATGTAAGAAACCAATCTATTTATTTCTTTTTATTACAAATTTGTGCATTCGTTTAGATTTTTTTATGAAATGCTGGAAAAACGACAGTTGTGAACGCCTCAACTGCTATGGAAGATGAAGCATTTTAATGGAATTAAGTTTGTCGGAAAAATCTTTCCATAAAATACGCATAGCTGCCAACTTTTATGCATTTTTGTTACCACTAAAACGTATTAGAAATGTTTGTCTTATTTAATCGCAGATTTCGGCGATTAAGTATATGTCACAAATGCAGGTATTCTGGCAACATTTCTTTTGCTATTACAAATCACATGAACTTTTTTGTATTTATCTGAAACCCATATTCTGCTACTGTCTATATTTTCGAATTAATGATTTTTATTTACTTTGCAACTTTTGGATTGCGTTTAGAATGAAGCGCACATTGAAACTCAATGTTACTTTTTAATTTGATGCATGTATCATGATATAGAAAATAATATCGATATGTCATTCCTTTTGTATAAAATGTAGGTTCTTGTTTACATTTATTAATTTATAAATAGTTTCCCATAGAATCGGACCTCGTAGCAGTTTAGTTATTATTATTATTTTGGCCATTATAATTTCTAAACTATAATCTCCCGAGTAGATTTCTACATCATTTCCAAGAAAAGTCTACGGCAAAGTGGTTATCCGAAACATTTTCTAGAGAAATATAAAACGAAAGTTATTGTTTGAAATAAGTGGTAGTCAAAAAAGTGACTGCTCTGAGGAATGCATAGATTGGGAAATATTAAAGTTGCAAATAATTTAAAACCCGTTTCAAATTTCAGATTTAACAGGACATTTTGGGATTAACTGATTTTTTGGTGGCATAAACTGGGCTTCGTGCAACTCTGATTCTGATGCATATGTGGAAATTCAAGTCATAGACGAAACGTTAGAGAGTCCCGTTTGGGTGTGAATAGGTGGACGTTGCAAATATATTCTCCCATCGCTTTTTCGGAAAAGCAGTGATCTTTATATTTAATAAACGAAGAATTTATATCTTAAATAAGCGCGTTGGTTCGCGAAAGCAAAAGTTCTTAAACTTCCCTATAACACGATAAATGAACACATTTTACAATGCGCTCGCATAAATTTACATAAATACTAAAAACAGTAGTAACAAAATTAGATATCTATTATGTTGATTGAGTGCAGTAATAAATCTCAATTTATTAGCGCCACAATTGTAAAGCTTTTTTATCGTTGCATTAATTCCCAAAAAGGCGCACCATTTGCCACCTTTGCACTTAAAACCGTAGACGTAAACGGAGACCCATATTCTTTAAAATTATAAACAATTTGTATAAAAATGGGTACCACCATGTCAAGCCTTACAGACAAAGAGCCCGATGAGATGCATAAAGATGCTCATTTTTTTAACCATTTTTTCATATTTTTAATCCTCGTCTTATTCTTTCGCAGTCATCTGCCTTAAATATTGCGGAAATTGTGGAAATTGTGGAAATTTGGGTACTCAAAAATGAGCACCTCTATGGACAGTCTCAGAACCAAATTCTATTTTTTAAATATATCAATAAGAAAAAAAAATCTGTTGTTTAGAATTATATACTTAATATGAAATCACCATTCTCACTGAACAATTTTATCGATAATATTGTCGACGTAAGCTTACTTGCAAATCTAAATAAAGGTTTTATTTCCATCATAGAATATCTTACATAAATTTATACCATACAATAATACTTAAATTCTCATAATAATTTGATTTGACTAATGCATTTGGCTGGTATTTGATTGACAAAAGAGGTGTATCTTAGTGTTTTATAGTCCTCTTATACGCATAATACATATAACTATTGAAATTTATATTCGAAAATAATATATATTGTAACCTTTAAATATTTTAACCAATTTCAATTGCTAAAAATTTCAAATATGCGAATCTAAAATTTCTGCTCATTCCGCTAAGTGATTTTTCAGTTATGTTTGAAAATCTACCCCTATTGCACTTTATTTTGTAACAGTTAAACATAGATTTAACATTAGTAGTTCAAAACTTTAAATCCGCATAATATCTAATTTCAAAACTCTTTCACAAATTGACTTCCCGTTTGGAATCCGAAAATAAAATTTATCAAAGAATCCAAATATAGTATAAAAATTAAGTATTCGTATTGAAAATTTCCAAGTTTGTTAGAATTTAAATATGGAGTCGCCCCCTAATTTCATTGTTTAACATCAGTTTTAAAAAAGTCATATTTTCCAATCAAACCGCTGCACGGTGGAAGATTTGCCCATTCTAGCTGGCCAAAATTATTTTTCAACTTCTATTTGATGAAATCTATTTTTCGTTTATATAAACGATATATTAGGCTGATTTAAAGAAAATATATAAAATTTTAAACGGTAGTTTAATAAGAAATCATTATATTTAATTAAAAATTACATCTAATGTAGTACATTAGATGTGCAGGGTGGCTAGTGGTCAGGGAAAAATACGGTCAAAAAAGTTTGAAACACCAGTATAATTTTACAAAAAAATTCATGTTAATTATTTGATCGAATAATCAAGATGAATTTTTCTATGAGAATATACTGGTGTTTATCACTTTTTTTTACTGTATTTCACCCTGACCACTAGCCACCCTGATGTGTTTTTTTATTATATTACTATGATGTACCATTCAGTTAAATATTTAAAGTATTTAAAGCTTTAAAAAATGTAATGAAGGAGTTAATCTTTTACTTGATAACTAAAAAGGACAATATTTATGAACTTTTATAATATTATTAAGATTTAAGCGATAGAATTATATTTATTATATGATACCAAATTATAAAAGGAATTTTTTATAACAATCTATTAGAAATTGGGATACAAAATAAATATTAAAGAGTAATACTTATATATACAAAGGAATAAGAAAATTGCGTAGAAATTTTCTGACAATTCACCATCTAATAGTTCTTCATTCTGGCTTTCCTCAGTAAGTTACGAGTACTCATTGAACGAGGTATTTCAAAACTGCTTTGCAGCCAAGTTTCATACTTTTTCAGAAATTTCTCATGTGCTCTATGTACAGAAGTCCCCTTTTGTCTAAACTGGGTCTTCTGTATAATCATTCCCTGCTTGAAAACTTTCATTTGTACTTCTTTTTTAATTTTCATTTGTCAACAAAACATTTTCAGCCAATTCGATTTTTTCGTTAAATGTGGAAGCTTATTGCTGCTGTATAATATTATAAAAGCTTATTCGTGTGATTGGTTTACATTCTGATGACCCTGGTAAAAAAAAAAGTGTTCTTAGAATAAAAAATGTAATAATAATTTTAGACTTCGTATGATATAAACAACTGTAAAATCTACGGAAGCAGATAGATGCAGACAAGTAAACGTTTATCCAATATCTAAGACTCTAAACTATTTACTATAATTAAGAGTTGAGATTTATCTAGCTTTATCATATAACTTTTTGAATTTTCAAAATGAAATTTATTAAAAATACATAAAGTCATTAAAAACATTAAATGTGAAATAACTATTGACAAAAGAAAAAATTATGCATATAAATTAAAAAAAAATAAAGTACATGCCTTGTTCTAAAGCACTCGTAATGTACAATTTCTTTCAATTTCTTCAACATTCACATATTAAAACAATATATTAGAAATCATCGATTTATTCTCCTCTAATAAACGCCAACTTCATACTCACCTATTGGCATTACGGTTGCAATTATATCAAAAATATCTGCAGTGTCCACAACCTGCACATATAAGGTACATGTGGTAAAAAAAAAAAATTCCAGTTGGATAAACTTTGAAAAATCGACTTTTGGCCAGCTAGATTGGCAAATCTTCCACCGTGTGCTGTTTTCGTTTTTTCTGCATCTATTTGGCAATAAAATACTATAGGGTTCCATTTCTGTTTTGTCCGATGGTACTTTTATAAACGTACAGAAATTACCGTTGAATTTCCTTTTCGGGTCTTGATCTATTATATAGAATCTGGATGGAAAGGCTTTCTGAGATTCGTATAAAAATTACATAAAAAGACAAAATTCAAAAATTTAAAGTAAAAAATACTCAGTGAGTGTCCATTAATGATTTTATAGCTACATTTTTGCTTATACATATACTAATATAGATATATATGGTTATAGACTTAATTATTATTTTGGTTTCAAAAGTCACCGTGAATTGAAAAGCAATATTGATTTAAATATATTAAAGGAGTGATATACCAATGTTAATACAAGCAATGAGCTGGAGTTAACAACTCTGCCATATTTTTGTGAAACAATAGGAAAAGTTTTAGTAATTTCCAATTCGGCATAAATTAGTCATTATTATTCATTAAATGTTTAATGCTGCCAATTCCATGCCATTATTACAAAATAAAATTAAAAGATATTAGTTGTGTTATGAATAAGTATGATTACACAAATTTATTTACAAATTTCGATAGCTTTGTAGCATTAATCCACAGATTCAATGCTACTATATTTTTGGCGTTTCGAAACTATTCATATTTAAAAGCAGTAATTTGTAACAATGAAATCCAATACGATAAAACTAATATTCCTCTTCATTAAAATCAAAAGTATTCAGAGTCAATCACACGGTAAACGGTACTTTATAATGTTTTAAAACAAAAAAATTCTACAATAATAATGATAAATGTTTGTTTGCGTGTGTGTGTGTGTCTATTTGTCTGTCTGAGTGCTATGTTCTGAAGAGACCACGGTTTATGTATGAAAACGCAAATTTTCCCCATTCACTTTCTATTCCTCCGAATGATTTGAAAAGTCAATCCCGAAAACCGTATCTTAAGTATTTCCCCTTATTATCCCCATTTATATCTGGAAGGTACTAATGCGACTGCAATTTTCCACCTCAAAGTCAGTTTCTGGATTGGTGGATTTATTTTTTTATCGATTTTTATTTATTTTTCGTGTTTCGTGACGATTTTTCCACATTAGTAAAAATAATCCGGTTTAAACCTTTTACCATAAATTAGTAAATTTTGTCCTCTGTGATTTTTAAATTTTTACCGAATTTTGTATGCAATTATTTGCATTTTTCTCGTTTCGGGGCGATTTTTTGAATGAATTGGAAAGAATGCTCCAAAACATTTTTGCTATTGCCATGATTAAATAAAAGTTAAGAGAATGTCAAATTGGCCGCTATAGCAACGTGAATGACGATGCTAAACGCCTGAATTTAATCTGGTTTGAAATGAAAATTCGGAATAATTCAAAGTTTCTTTGATTTAATACGGGAACGGGTATAGACACACGGCTGTATGCTGCCGAAGGCAACAATTTCCCCAAAGCCAGGTTCGTGTAATTTGTGGTTCGTTAGGGAAAAACCGATACGCAAAGCGTTCAAAGCTCCTTTATTTTCAAACACGTCTAATCATTTTCACATCTGGTTTCTTAATATGTTTTGAACTCTTTTTCCCAGTGTGTTATACAAAAATTATTTTTAAAAATGCAGGCATTTTGATTGAATAAAGCAAGAATTTCTGTTCGAAAATTGTGTTACTAAAAATACATCAAATAGGCAAAAAAAACCCAAAAAAATAGGTTGACAATTCTAATATTGGCATGTTCTATGACATGGGTGTACTACTCAATTTTTGGCAAAAGTATTTTCGAAAAGAAATATCCGCCTAATGACAGAAATTCTCTGATTGGATAAGACAAAGATTGCTATTCAGAAAAAGTGTAATTAATTTTTTCAAAATTTGTGTAAATTATACCATAGGGCGAATTATTTTACAGCACTTAAGCCTTTGATTACGGGGTTGGAATATATCCGCCCCAGAGACTGAGTTTTACTCTATTAGTACCACTTTTTGAAAAATAATCCCTGCCATACACTTATACTAGGATATTTTCAAAATAAATGTAAATAATTTTTTTTTGTCTAGTACGGTGGTACTCACTACATTTTGCAAAAAAGTATTCTCATAACGCTATTTTCAAAATATAAACTTCTCCTTATTTAATTGCAGAAATTCTATCCGATTAAATAAGGTGAAGATATATTTTTAAAAACTGGTAACTTTGGTAACTCTGAGCTTATAAAATGGTACTGAGCACGACTGGCCTAGAATATGCCCGTTAAATATTTTTGTTCCACCCAAAATTTAAGTCGTTAACACATTTTCCTATAAACAACTTTTTTTTTGAATCGGTGTACGTCTCACGCAGAAATTGGTAAAGCTACCAACTTTTCGTTTTCCAATCAACATTTAAATGGAAGAACACATTTTCAAAAATTTAAAATTTTTAATAATTTTGATATTTTATACAGTTTTGAAAAAAAAAAAAAAAAACCAGACAATTGACGCAAACTTCAAACAGACGCCATTTTGTGAAATTTTGATTTATATTATCAATTTGAAGTTTGGAATCCAACTAATTTAATATATTTTAAGCATCCGTGTGATTAATTAGAGCTCTGTAACTTACACCGATTTACTGTGCACGCCGTGCGTAGAGAAATTTTAATGAGTTTAAATCGATTAAAATATCCACATTCTCATATGTCAATAGTCGCATGCTTAGACGAAAATACTATAAATTCAATACCTGAAACCTTTCACTATCCTTTCGCAGTGCTATCCCAAAAATGCACTAAAAATCAAGACGTATCAGCGAATATTACTATGCAGAAATAGAGGTTCTCAAAAACAATCACTTCTACTCACACAGCCAACATATTGTATTTAACAATATTTGATATTGATTTATTAATAAAGTTTCATTATTTACATGAAAGTGAGTAAAAATGTCAATAATAAAAGCAAGACAATATTTACACACATTCATCATCATCAGGGATTTCTAGGACTGAGAAGGTAAATTTATGCTATAAGATAATTCCATTTTTCATAATCTGCAATTGCAAATGCTACAACAATATCTTTGATGATTGGTTTCAGCAGTAGCGGATGTTTTGGGGGTGCTACATGCTACTTTCACTGTTATGTTTAATAAATTTTTGACATGTATAATCGTAGATATCGCTTATATTTCACTCTGATAACCCTTATATTCCAAGATTCGCTTTAATCACTTATTTTCTATGATTAAAAAAGCCAAAAATTAGTCTTTGAATTACTGGTGAGAATAACGTGCAGCACCTCTAAAACAGTAGCTTCTGGGTTTCAGGTCTTTTCGAAAGTTTTGATAGGATGTCTTCAACCCATGAAGGTAGTGTTATAACTTCCGTTATCATTTTCCTAAATAAAATAGAAAGTAAAAAAAAAAAGTTGCCGAATTTTCAATCGCCTTTTATGTAGAGGATAATTGCCTTCGTAGGGGAGATTAGGGAGGGATGGGACATCAGCAGTAATGCTTAAAATATGCTTTATGTTTAATTTATGATTATTTCACCAGATGATCATTCTTTGATGATCAATCATTGAATCCAGATGACCAATGACCAATCAGTGACCAGATGATCAATCATTGAATCATACTTGTTGCTGAAAATCCTTTGAGTTGCAAGCACCTATGAGTTTGTGAATTAAAAAGACTATTTTACCATACTAAGAGTAACTAACTACTAAAATATTTAATGTAAATTTTCAGTCTCATTCTTTGTTACTAACTTAATTGTTTTTAACGTTTCGTGAACTCAACAATATATATTTTATGAATGAACAGTTAACTTAAGACTAAAAGCCATATGCTCTTTGTAAAAGCCTATTTTTTTAAATGTTGCGCTAAGGGAGGGATGGGACACTATGGCTCAGAGAGGGATGGGACCTATTTGTAGGCGGAGCCAGTAAGGTTTTTTTTTCTGTAAGACTTGGTCCTATACAAAACTTGTCAATATAAAATTTGTAGATAGTATTAAGACGATTTATAATAAATTTAATCGGATTTGATATCTTGTGAATTGGCACAGTTTTGAATTGTTTTCTTCTTAAACACCTATCCCTCTACCTTGAGGCCATTTTTAATTATATCAAAAATCTGTCATAGATAAATTTTCGGCCCTTTTCCTAGAAGTAATAATAACTTTAAACGGATTCGATATGTATCATAATTAAGAAGTTATGGGTTTTTTTACTGTTTTCACAACTCCCCCCCCCCCATTTCCCACCCTCATTTCCCCGCCCACTCGGCCCATTTTTGCCCATTAACGAACTTGACCGAGATTTTATGCCCCTTGATATTTTAGGTATGAGTTTGGAAGAGTTTTGTGCAAAATTATGGTAGTTTTCGTGTCCATAAAAAAGTGATATAGACAGATAGATACATAGATAGATATAGGTTTGAACTAGGGGTGGTTTTGGGTTCTAGGAGTCAGGATGGGCGTAGATTTGCAAAAATTTTCAGAAATTCCCACATAGGGCAGAATTTTATAGGTAGTATTTCGTAGGAAATCTACCAAAAAAAAATATGTAAACGTACATTATGACTGTTACATTATTGATGAACAAGACATAATTGCTAAGCTACATCCACCAAAAATAATTGGTGGCACTAGTCGGACGCAAGCATATTTTTCATTTGATTTGGATTTTATAAAGCATAATATAAGATAAAATGAATGATGTGATTTACAATAAACCTTAGGAATGCAATGTTTTTTTTCATTTTTTCACCACATTTTAAAAATTTAAATAAGAATTAGCATTTTAAAAACATGTCCCATCCCCCCCTCATATGAGGGAGGAATGGGACATTTTTCTTGTCAATTTAATTGATTTATTAACCTAAAATTTTAATTATTATCATCAAATTTATATTTTTTAAATATTTTAAAATGCTTCAAGATGCTATTCTGAAAATTTCGATTTTGTACTAGCGAAACATACTTTGCAAATAACATTTTTCTTAAAATTGTCCCATCCCTCCCTAATCTCCCCTATCTATAAAAAAATATACTCTAAATTATTGTCGATAGTCTTGCCAGGTTTTTTGTTATTTTCGCTACCACTAAATATTCAGATCTTTTCTGATTTTTAACACTTTCCAACCTAGTTGAAAAGTGTTTATGACTTCGGTTTGTCTGCCGTCTGGCCGTGCTCTAACCCCCATAAATATGCTCGGATTGCCTTGCAATTTTTATATGTTATTGTCGTTATCTATAGGACGTTCCCTATTTCAACTGAAGTGTGTAGCACTTATAGTTTTTTTACAGGGACACTCAAAAGAATTCCGTTACATTACGGTCTATGGGGAAAAATCATTTGCGGTTTATTTTAATGATGTTACACGATTGCAAACACATTGTAATTGATCTATATGACTAAGGTGCATTACAAGAACCTTAATATGGAATAGGGTGTGCATAGCACTTTTAGTTAAATTACAGGGACAGTCAAAAGAATTCCGTTACATTACGTCTATGGAGAAAAATCGTCTGCGATTTATTTAAATAATGTTTCACTATTTTAAACGCATTGAAATTTATATATATCACTAAGGTGCATTAAAAGAGGCTTATTACAGAATATTGTGTATAGCAGTCATCGTTCATTTACACACAAAAGAATTCTCTACTGTCTGTTAGCAATAATTCCTGGAAGTGCGTTTTAAGTTACTGAACGCGATTTTTAACTCACTTTTTGTTTATTACGTGGTGTGTATACATTATGTAGATCAGATACAGGGAAGCACAAAAGTTTGCGAACACATTTCCGTTTATTGACAGAAACTCCAGAAGAAGAATTTTAAACTTTGCTACGTGTTTCTTAACTGAACTAAAATTTAGCATCCTATGTAGTATATATACAAATCTATAGATCATATACAGGGTTGAATAAAAGTATTCGGATATTTTTCCGAATATTGTATACGTTGGAAATTCTTGAAATTATGTTTTTAAATATGTTAGGTGTTTTCCAAATTGTTTACTTAGATGTTATATTTCAGCTTATTAAACGGTATGATTTGTAAAATTATTTTGGAAGCGTTGGAAAGTGTTACATAATCTATGCTTGACGCACGATTTTTCTTTCTTGTTAATTCTGTGAAATGAATTATATCGTCTGCAGATTAATTTCTGTAATAAAATAAGTATCTCGGTCGCTTGACGATTAAACTTCGGAAGCTCCTATAACAAAAAAGCACCGATTAAAAAAAAATTCAAATTTCTTAATAAATATTTTTATTAATATCTCCTAAAGTTTTGATTCGATTTTAATAAAATTTGAAATGTCTCGACAAAATTCTGCAAAGATAATATATTTTAAATTGCAAACCATTCGGTTGGGTAGTTTTTGCGTTGTTATATGCGGACGGCCGGACAGACAGACGGACAGTCAGACGGACGGATGGATAGACAGATGGACGGACCAAGCGACGACAATAGGTGCTACGTATTTATATAATTACGAACGCACCTAAAAAGTAGTCGCAATGTCAACCTAGTTTCGTCCATATAATGACAATTATGAGTTATTTAAGATTTTATAGATATGATTTAAACAATAAATAAGTTATACATGTAAATAAACGATACTTATAATGTAATAAGTAGATTTTTTACAGCAAAATACAACTTTGTCTTCGAAATATTTTAGCCAAAATCAATAAACACATATATATGTTTCACGAACAATACTAACAAAGATGCATATATTATAGCCGCCATAAGTCTTATTTCATCAAAAACTTTGTGATGAGATAAAGCGAAGATTACTATTTAGAAATATTGGTTCTCAAAAACTGGAAGGTTTGGCAGCTATGATAAATAAAACAGATATAGGAATTAAGGGTAAACTTATTAGTTAGGCAGAATTAGAACTCTTTGGAGATATTTCTTTCCAGAGAGTTCGTAGAGTGTGTAGAGTTCTGTGGCATTTTCCGAATAAAAAGTTTCGCCTTATCTAATAGCAGAAAAATGCTAGAAATTATCCGATTAAATAAGGCGTAGATTTCCAATCTGAAATATCGGTGCCATGCTCCTTTAAGTCTAAAGAATGTAAGCATCTATCAATAATTTCTAGGTAGCGTTGGACCTTTTTAAGATTGGTGCAAAGTAACCCTCTGTAGATACAAGGTAGTATCAATTTACAGTGTCCAGAAATTTCAGATAAAGTTTTAAATAAAACCATCATATCATTAGAAATTTCCGATGATGTGACTAAATGGAGAGTTTGGGGAATATCTAGAAAATGAAGCGAAAAAGTTTGCTTTATTTCCATCAAAACATAAAGCGAACTTTTTTGCTTTATTTTCTAGATGTTCCCCCAAACTCTCCATTTAGTCATATCATTAGAAATTTCTTTGTCGGAATATAAAGACTTGGAGTTTACTGTATTTTCATAGACAGAAATTTTCATGAATACCTGCATAAACAATAAAGCTAGAAAAATACCCTTAGTAGAAGAGAAGCTAAGATTGTAAAATTCACGCAAAAATTTCATGAATAACTAAGTGGAAGGGCTTTGCTTTGTTCATACTGCTATGGACGGGTAGGTGAAGCGTTTTATATCATTTTTGTAGCCTATGACGCTCTTTCAAAAATGTGTTTTCTGTATACCTTTTTATTGATATTCTTATTAATCTGGACCTTTTTAAAATCCATATTTCCTATATAATTAAAAATGTAAGTAATCTGTTTGATATTAACTACTATATGACTTTTAAGATTCATTGTAAGCCTCTGTTAATACACTACTAATTCAATTGTTAAAAGAAAAATATATAACTAATATTTTAAGTACTATATAATAATAGGAATTATATAATTACTTATTTGCGTATTTACATTCGAATCAATAAAAAAACTGTCAAAATTTGTAAATCAAATTTTTTAAATATTTATTATTTATTATTCATTCTATAAATTTCACGATCTCAATGTTTCTTATCTATATTTATGAAAGTACAGCAGGAAGCATTTAATGAGCTTGAATGATGATTTTAAATTAACATAAACAACCACAATAACATAAGTTATCATACATTTAATTATCTTACGCAGCATATTTTACTAATAGCGTAAGCAAAATATTTTACATATTTTACTATTTTAATACAATCAAATTGATTCATAAAAAAATCATACGATTTGAAAATTTTCAAATTGAGTGAAAATGTATACAGATCTGGAGTGAAAACCAGGAACTTTATCACACAGAGTGAATGCTCTCCGAATCTATACAATAATTGATGGGCGCAATAGTAAACATTTAACAACACAGTATTAAAAATATATATTAAAAAAATGTATCATTTAAGATGGCCTATCAGAAATGCAATATCTATGAAAGTAATCAGTTCGTTCGAACAAACTTTGTCATTTGCTGTCTGGTATACAAAACCACATACTATTGTTCACTGACAAGTTAAAGTTCACATTTCATGTTTGTAATACAAAAACTTACCACAAAACAATGCTAGAATAAGTTGAAGCATCTTATATAAATAAGATATAAATGTCATATACATCACGTTCCATGTAATAATGAACATTTCTTTCAAGTTAAGTGTTTCAATGATTAGAATATACATTATTTCCAAAATAATAGATATAACTCTTCAAAAAACTTCAAACGGATGTAAAATATATATATAATACCATGAATTGTTGCTCTATTTTTTTTTTACTTTATTTCACGTAAGAAAACAATTAGTTGTTAAATTAAATCAATGCAAAAAATTGACACCATTTTGAATCCGACACCATTTTGAAAGTGCATTGTCTTTTTACAGTTTAAAATTCTCTTGTGTTTAAACTTTTGAAATAAGGCTGCGTTCTCATAATCTCCACTAGAATAATACGAACAAAAGTAAAATTTTAATTTACAAATAGCTATAATATTAAGTGGCGACATTTAAAATATTTCAATTAACCAAAAAAGAAACGTACACTGCTTTATAAATCATAGAGTAAATGATAATGAGAAAGAAAACTGTTTTTTAGGCAAATTATTGTTGTTTTATGTAGCTATACAGGGTGGACACAAATCACTTCTATATTTTTTTTATTTGACTACCAGTATTTCCAAATGGTATTCCAAATGTAGTGATTAACCTGTTTTAATACATTAAATTGTAAATAATATTGAATATTTAAAAATAAAAGTTTACATTCCGTATAATTTAATTTTAATATTAAATAAACAGAAACACTTAAACAACTTATCTTTAATTAAATACATCGTGTTTCAAAATAATATTAAGGATTTCCAATCAGCATATTTTATTCATAAATTATCGCAATGATAGGGTGAAACCCCCAGTTATTGACACCTAACCAGAAACTGACACTTGAGCAATAATCTAACTCAAATAAGCATTTTGCTGTAAAATTCTGAAAAGTAATGTCATCTAGTGGTAAATGAGACACTTATTTTTATTTTGGAGTCAATTTATTCACCACTAGAGGGCCCAGAACATATTCAATGAGGAAGAAACTTTTGAGAATACAAAATGTGTCATTTTGAATCATCCATCTTATTTCTAAAATTAAGGAAGTGTTTTTCTAATCTATTTGTAATGCAACCATGCTAAGCTTAATTCTTAAAGTTTTACTTGTAGAAATTAGTTTAAAGATGCATATGATATATAAGGGCCACGATTTAGGGTTTATGGTTATTTAATTTAGCTTAATGGGGGGTGCCAGTTATTGGTATCTAGAATTTCATTTCACCAATCTCTGACAGGGGTGTTAGTTATTGGTAATATTAAAGAAAGTTGAAATCTATTATTTTAACTGTTTAAAAATGCATAATAATAAATTAAATTTATCTTATAGTAAACATTTATAGTAACTATTAAAACATTCTACAATAAAATTTAAGTTGTTTTAACGGTATCTGACACCAGGTGTCAGTTACTGGTTTATAAATATCAGTTATTGGATAGCTGCATTACTAATAATGCAGTACAAATTATTACTCCCATATACTCTTTACTATATACTCTGCATCACTAATAATGCAGTATAACTCACTAAATCCTACTTTTTATAATAAATATTAATGTAATTTTTATAATAAAGAATAAAAAAATTTTTTAAAAATTTTAATCTTTTAAAATAAAGTGCCAGTCACTGGTTCACTTTGTGTCAGTTTTATTGGTTTTCCGAAATATGGATGATGTCAGTTACTGGAGTTTTTGACCATATTTATGAATAAAATTAATTTTTACTAATAAAATGTATAATTTTTCAAAATTTTGGCAACAATACTTTTTTTAATTTATCACTACTATCCTTTCAAAAGCAAAGGTATCGTAATTTCCGGCGTATAAGCCGCAGCTCAAAGAGTCGTTTTTCGACCCAGAAATATTATTTTATAAAATGTAACTTTAAAGATCGCTGTAAATATTTAACTACAATTATTGAATAAAATTTCTGGGTCGGAAAACGACTCTTTGGGCTGCGGCTTATACACCGGAAATTACGGTAAGTATAAAATAGATTTAAATTTTTGTAATAGTGTTTTGAACAAGAAAGAATCTTTAAAGTGTCAGTTACTGGGGGTTTCACCCTATATAATTTTACAGATATGTAATGCATTAGTAGGAATTAAATTGTAAATGTGACTATTGTAAAGTTAACTGTCAAATGCTCCATGTGGGCCAATTATGAGTACACTTCATAATTGGAAAAACATCTACTACATCCAGACTGTTTTCAGCATTTTTCAAAGGTGTGGTGTATAAATCTGTACTGCAGCTATATACTAGTAGGAAGAAAAAATTCGGCGTCTGGGTTTCCTAACAGATATAAATCGTTGATATTATGGGTTACACACATTCACTGTCAAATTACTTCTTTTCTGTAGCTATGCACTTTTGCCAGCGCGAGTAGAGTTACTGAAAACATTCCTCAAAGTATTTGGACAAGATTGTCTTCCTGGCGGCTGTTGTAGCTTCCTCAGCGTTAGATGAATTCTTATAGGCGTCCTTTGAAAACACCTTCGCATGACAAATTTCTCTCTCATTTGCTGCAATGTTTATGTCGGCTAATTAAAAAACTGGCAGAATTTTACATTCGTTAGTTACTCTTTAAGCGCCATTTCTGCTTTCGACGACAGTAGACGATTCCAATTCGCTGACAAGCATTGTCTGGAAAGAAACCTACAATTTGGAACGCAGTTCTTTCTCACCACATCTCACGCCACACATGTGCTATACGCAAGGATAAAAAAGTTCTGCTCTCCTCAAATACGACTTGAAGTTATCCGCACTGTCTTCGAACTTTTTGATTGTAGTAGCATAAAGACTGCTGCCAACTTTTACGATTCTTCGAATCACATAACGTCAAAGTTGAAATAATTCATTGTTCCTATGGTTCATCATTTTGAAACAGGCAGTTTGTTTAATAACATTTCTTCTGTTTCTGTGCACTGATTTCTTTTCTTTTCTTTGATTTGTCTAATCACTTTTATGCTTCAAAATAAGTTTAATTAATTAGAAAAAAATTTTAAAAGTAGGCAACTATGTAAAAGACGCTATCCAAAAACCACATCCCCTCCAACATTTGAATGTTGTTGACCATAAATGAGAATACTGCAGAAATGAGTCTAGAAGGAGCTGATTTGTGCAGAATTATGAAGGATTTTCATCTTGAGTTTATTGGTAAATTAAATATACAGGGCTCCCACTGGTCCGTTTTTTGAAAACCAGTATTTTTTTTTTTAAATAAAATTGTGGTATGTATTTGCAACAATTTCAACTAAAACAAGCTTCGAAGTTTGTATTTACAAAATTTCTAAACAAGATTTTTCTTAAAAAAATAGTGGTGTTCAAAAAACGGACCGCTTTGGCAATCTATATTATAAAACAAAAGCATGTCCATGAGTAACGCTAACGTCATTTTCATGGTAGCAACACATTTAATTTTGCTTTTACTGCAATTTTTTTACCTTTTTAACATAATGCAATTTCAATTTTTTCACCGTCGTATAGATGAGAAAGCTGTTTTCTCAAACGCAATTTGTTTAAAACTGTATCTCAATTACCGTAATTTCCGGCGTATAATCCGCAGCTCAAAGAGTCGTTTTTCGACCCAGAAATATTATTTTATAAAATGTAACTTAAAAGATCGCTGTAAATATTTAACTACAATTATTGAATAAAATTTCTGGGTCGAAAAACGACTCTTTGAGCTGCGGATTATACGCCAGAAATTACGGTAACTGATTTTTGTATGGTTTTTAAATATTTTTCAAGCCTGATTAAAAAAAATATGAATCTATCTCTATCGCGTGCAGTCAGACCGGTTAGTAAAGCTTAACCTGTTTGCATTTAAAACAATATAAATAACTCAGAATTTGTTTCCGGTTAATATTCCATAACGAAATTAAAATGTTACCAATAAATAAATAAAATAAATAAAACAAATTTAACAGACATATAATCATACTACGTGCTTAAAACTGAAATTATCAAACTTCAGTTGTTAATTCGTGGCGTGCGGTCAATATAAATTTATCACTTCTAATAAATTTTTCATATTAAAAAAAAAAGGTTTTTGCTGTTGTTAGTGGGCAATCCAAAAAATACAGGGTCATTCATAATTCCCTCCGGGGTTTCGAAACGTTATAGTAAAAAAAACGAAGACGAATATGAAAAAAAGAAACATATGAAATTATTCCGAAACTATTCAAGTTTTACTTACATACATTACAGGTGTTCTATGTGTGAACCCTTGGTCACACGGCATACATCCATGCGATAGTCCAGTTCCTGCCATACTCCGTTTCTTTAAATTTCCGGTACCACACATGAATTGTTTTGTCAGTTGGTCCCTGTTTTCGATATTTTTTACGAAAGGCCAGTTGAACTGACACCACTGATTCAGATTTAAAGAAACGGAGTATGGCAGGAACTGGACTATCGCATGGATGTATGCCATGTGACCAAGGGTTCACACATAGAACACCTGTAATGTATGTAAGTAAAACTTGAATAGTTTCGGAATAATTTCATATGTTTCTTTTTTTCATATTCGTCTTCGTTTTTTTACTATAACGTTTCGAAACCCCGGAGGGAATTATGAATGACCCTGTATATTAAATATAAAACATTTATTAGAATTTTCAATAAAAAAAAAATTATTTTCATCCATATTCTGTAACTTGGGAAGCAAGGTTTGATCCCCTAGGTTATGTAAAAAATGTAATGAATATAAATAGTTCAAATAATTTGCAAACATGCTGTATATTTTTCTTTGTATTATAAAATTTTAAAATCATTTTAAGGGGTCTCAGGTGTCTTACTTTTCCTCCGAAGATGCAAGTTTGTTTCATGTCACATTTTATTTTATATCTGATTTCATGTAACACACAATAAAATGAAATTTTTACCACTAATAGGTCAATATCTGCTTGATATAACATAATTATTTCAATGTTGTACAATTTATATTTAATTATTTTTAAAAAGTTTAAATAAAAAAAAAGTAAACAAACTTTTTTGCCTGGTATCCACTGCGCGCAAGGTTGTAGAAAAAATATTGCTTCAAAAATAACAAACAAAACTGATAATGATGTAAAATTGATGTATCTTGAACTTATACTTCAATTTCAAGCAATTAATAATTTAATTTAATTTAAAATTGGCATTTTTTCAACAAAAAATGAATTTTTTAAACATTTTACAGTTTAAATTTAAATTTAACAAACATTAAATTTTTAATTTCTTGAAATTGAAGTATAAGTTCAAGATACATCAATTTTACATCATTATCAGTTTTGTTTGTTATTTTTGAAGCAATATTTTTTTCTACAACCTTGCGCGCAAAGATACCAGGCAAAAAAGTTTTTTTACTTTTTTTTAATTTAAACTTTTTAAAAATAATTAAATAGGAATTGTACAACATTGAAATAATTATGTTAAATCAAGCTAATATTGACCTATTATTGGTAAAAATTTCATTTTATTGTGTGTTATATGAAATGAGAAATAAAATTAAAAGTGACATGATGGAAACTTGCATCTTTGGAGGAAAAATAAGACTCCTGAGACCCCTTAATACGAGTTTAAAAAAGTGCAGCAAAAATTGGCACTAATTTTTCAGTCTAAATTTATATAAAATTTTCAAATAAATTACAAAATTCATAAAACTTCATCATCAACCATGAAAAAAAAAACTTAATATTAAATACCAATTTCAATTAAAAATAAGTCAAGGCACTTTTTGTACCCTGCTCGTCATAAAATGCTTGGTAGCATTTCAGACCTCTTTTAGTTTCCAAATTAAATTGCAATTGTTTGCTATTTTGCTTTGTAGGATTCTTATATCATAAATGGCTTTAAAGTTCTTTATAATAGATTAAGTAGTATCTATTTCAACAAAATTTCAATTCAATTTCATATTGTTATGCTCTAAACTCTTATTATAATCAAGTTTTAAAATAAAAACTAATTTATAATGAGCCTCACTTATTCACAAATTGATTACTTTATTCGAAAGAGTGTAGAAATAGTTTCAACATATCTTTTGAGTGAAATATATTAAAAATTAAGTGGAATAGAACAAACAACAAAAAAACATTCAAATGTTTAAAAAGAAAAGAATGTTAATAAAACTTCTAAAGTGACAACTGAAACTATTCAAAGTGTCTTATCGTATACGCAATTTGCAGTGCTACAATTTGTTTATTAGAAAATCAAAAATTGAAATTTCATTTCAAATATATGATCCGAATGTTTTCACCCCGTTTTCGGGTATTTTATAAAACTCTGGCATTTCAATTCAGATTGTATTTCGCAAAGTGCTTTATTTATTTTTTTTTAATGAACGGAAATGATTATGTTGACTTATTTGACAACTTTCATGTCTTTATTTTTCACAAATTACATAATGTAAATTTAAACTAAATTTGATCCTGGCTCATTTTAAATATAATTTAACACAGCTCATTAAATTTATGGTTGTTTATTTTAATTTTGCTTACCTGTTCAATGTAGAACTGATACATATTTTAAACCCATCTTTTTTACACTAATACCCGGCCTTCAATTACAATCATGTCCAAAATTAAGGTCACAAACATAAAATCTGTGAAAACTGATGAACTATTCACTGTGTTGCCACGAAACTTGGCACAGAGGTACATTACAATGGGAGAAAGAAGATAGCAACATAACAACATTGAAAAAGATTTTAATTGTTAATTAAGATACAGGGTATAATAAAAAGTATTAAATCATGAATCGGAGATAAAGCATTTATCTCGGGAAACGTATGTCTGATATGGAGTGTGACTACTGTGCACTGCTATACAAGTCTCACAACGAGCTCACATACTGTTTACGAAGGTGTCAATAAATGTTTGTGGCAACAAAGCCCATTCTTCCCAAAGCACGGCTTTTAATTCCTGGAGGGTCCTGGGAGTGGGGGTACGCTGTGCAATGGCTCTTCCTAGACCATCCCAAACATGTTCAATAGGATTGAGATCCAGAGACCTCGATGGCCAATTCATACGGCGAATATCCTGCTCATCAGGGAAATCATCAACTATGTGAACACTGTGTGACCTCGCATTATCGTCCATAAAAATGATGTCTGGGCCTACAGCACCCCGGAACAACCTCATATAGGCTTCAAGGACCTCACCCCTATAGCGATGTGCATTGACAGTATCCGCATCGAAGACGTGCAGTGGAGTACGGCTGCCCAACATTATGCCGTCTCAGACAAGGATTCCTTTGCCACCAAATCTGTCGATTTATTTTACGTAGGAGCGATGATAGCGAGCTCCACGTTCTCTCCAGATGAAGATTCGACTAGAATCACTTTCCGTGATGAATCCGGACTCATCACTGAAAAGAACACGCTACTACTCTTGTTGTGTCCAAGACTGATGTCTTCGGCTCCACCACAACTGGGCTCTCCTGTTCGATGCAGTGAAAGGGACACACACAACTGGATGCCGGACGTAAAGTGCCCTCTCTGTTAGTCGTCTATATACTGTTTGCCTGGAAATTCTTATTCCAGACGCAGCAGTAAGGTCACCAGCAAGCTGAGCAGTCGTTGCCAGCCTATGTCGTCGTGCGCTTAACGCTAAATAGCTATTCTGTGCAGGTGTCGTTGCTTTGTGGCGGTCTTGGCTGGCCGTCCTGGTGACATTGGGATGGTCTAGGAAGAACCATTGCACAGCTTCCCCCCCTGCCATGACCCGCCAGGAGTTAAAAGCCGCGCTTTTGGAAGAATGGGATTTGGTGCCACAAATATTTATTGACACCCTCATAAACAGTATGAGAGCTCGTTGTGAGGCTTGTATAGCAGTAAGCAGTGGTCACACTCCATATCGAACATACTTTTCCTGAGATAAATGCTTTATCTCTGATTCATGATTTAACACTTTTTAATATACCCTGTATTTTAATTCACAATTAAAATCTTTCCCATATTGTTATGTTGCTATATTCTTTCTCCCATTCGAATATACCTCTATGCCAAATTTCGTGGCAACACAGTGAATAGTCCATCAGTTTTCACAGATTTTATGTTTGTGACCTTAATTTTAGACATGAGTGTATTTTCACCTTTCAAATAAATTGAAAATGTATCTTACGTTAGTATTGATTGCCATGGGTTAAAGAACATCTATGGCTGAGTTTGTTCTCCGCGGGATGCAGAATTACCAGAATCTACGAATAGTTCATTTCGTATTATTTAATGACAGAAACTATGTGACTAATTAAGGTGTAGACTGCTACTTGGAAATAGTGGTGGAAACGTGCCACAGGCAAAAATTTGGACACCACTGAACTACAGGTTTCAGAATGTTAATACGTTTACCAAACAATTTGGTATTTTTAATACAAGTTTAATTATTTATGCTTAAAACTTTTCATGAAACTGCAAAATCTTTTTTGTAATTGAAATAAATCTAAATTTTAATAGTTTTCTTTAAATAACCCTCTCGAAAGTGTTCGGGTCTATTTCAATCAAACCTTGGTATAGGGTCACTTTAAAGAACAATACAAAAGAGACTTTATATACGAATAGCTCTATAAACTGAATAAATTCACGTGTTTGGGATTAAACAGGGAGACAGAGTGGCACCATACGCAGTATGATCTGGTATCAGAGTGAAATGTTACCGAGATTTGACTTTATAAATAAAAAAACTTCTTTCTTTTAAGTTTTTTTTTTTTTTTTTTTTTTTTTGGCATTTATATTAAGCATTTGTAAATATTTCACATTTTACATTAAATTTACGTATCTTAGACCATTGAACGTAAAATATATTTCAATATAATAAGCTATTTACATACATAATTGTGATGAAGTTTGTACTAGATGAGGTTTCTTAGTTGTTTCCTAGATGAGGTTTTTCTGTCTTCCTGTTGAAAACTGCCAATTCATAACCTCTCAATCCAAGTCTAAATTATATGAATATTTGAAGCAAACAAAATATAGACAGTGTAAATATCGACTGCGGTACAGCTTGGGATATTACATTTTATGAAGCTATAAAATATTTTCAAATAATTGTTCATAAAAGAAATAAAAATGCTTTCATTGATTTTTATGCTTAAATGTGTAGGAAAAATATGGCTAGGGTTTTTCTAATACCACGCAACCAACATCTCAGCTATTATCTGAAATAAATATAAATACACATGCTTGAATTTCAGGCTATTGATACATCGTATGATGCACGATAGATGACGTTGCTAGCACAGCATCGGTTCACACAGTTTCAAAATGGCACTCAGCGTTCCGGAGCGTGTATTTATTGTAGAGTCTTATGAAAAGAATAATTCTTACTAAGTGCTTGTTTAGCGTTTCGCAAACATTTTGAAACACGAAATGTACCAAATAAATCGGCGATACTTCGTTGAGTCCAGATATTCAGGAAAACGGGTTCCCCCTCTTTATACTTAACCAATGAACCTCCAAAACTAATCCGGGAAGTACCTTATCACAATGAACCTGTATACCAAATTTGAAGCAAATCGAATAATTCTGCACGAAAAACACATTTGTCTAATTTAAGGTGGATCACCCCCCGTTCCCCCTTTATACTTAGCTAACGAACCCCCAAAACTAATCAGGGAAGCGGCTTATCACAATGAACCTATATACAAAATTTGAAAGAAATCGGATATTTTTATCAAGAGTTATTATCGCGTTAAGTACGTACATACGTACGTGCATAGAGAACCTACGAGTACATTTTCCTCAGGCTATGATAGCCTGTGAGCATGTTTTATTGCATGGTTTAATTTAAAAAAACGCAAGCATATTGGTTTATATCTGTGATTAGTTTTATGTTTTCTTTCAGTCAGTCTGCAATTTTGCCGAGAAGATCACTGAGCCAATGGCATATAATTAAATATTTAGAAAAATGGCTGTTCAATTTTTCTTTCATAGTCACATTAACCCATTTTAGGCCAAGCATAGAAATTTTATAAAATGTGGTATTTTTTGCATTGAAATTTGCTTAAATTACATTCATTAAGACACAAAAATGTTTCATGCAAGAAAAATAATATTTTATTTAATTTGACGTTATCATTATTAATTTATTATTAATAATTTACCATTAAATTTAAATAAAAAAAATTTTCTTATGGCATTTGTTTTATTTTTATTTTATTTACAGAACTTGCAACTTTACTCCATTATAAAACATATAATTAATCTCAAGTGGAATAATAATACATTTTCAAAAAGTCGAATTTGTCAATAACCGTTTCAAGTAAAACACCAGCGTATCTTGAAAATTTCTCAACAGAAAGTGATTATTTCAATTGAATTGCTAATATTTTATAGATGTCTCTAGAACCCTTAAAAATAGCAGAAAAATAAAATTAGTGAAAAATATACGTCACAGTGTTAATAAAAAAATATTTTTTGAAATGGTGCGTTTACGCACCTTTGGCCGAAAATGGGTTAAGAAATGAAATTTACATAGAATTGATTGGAGGTCCATATACGGTATTTGGTCAAAAATATCCGGTCACTGTCAATTTTTGACATTTTGTCGAATACTTAGAGAAATACGTGACGAATTTTTCTGTAACTTCAAAAATGAAAAGAACGCGCTTGGCCTTATATTAGCGGATTAATGACTAAAAAAATATATGTGCGACCACCTTGTAAAATAAAATGCTCGAAATATTCTGCATCTTTAGAAGATGTGTATATGAGACTTGAACAACATTTGTACCATCAAAAAACATGACATGTAAAAAATGTAGCCAAGTCTCGTGACTCTTTTACCGTAGAAAGTCCTGAGATATTTTATTTCTTAATGTGAATATGAAAGAAAAATTGAACAGCCATTTTTCTAAATATTTGATTATATGAATATTTGAAGCAAAGTAAATATAGAATGTGTAAATATCGACTGCGGTACAGCTTGGGATATTACCTTTTATGAAGCTATACAATATTTTCAAATAATTGTTCATAAAAGAAATAAAAATGATTTCGTTGATTTTTATCCTTAAATGTGTAGGAAAAATATGGCTAGGTTTTTCTAATGTCACGCAACCCACATCTCAGCTGTTATCTGTCAGAAATATAAATACACATGCTTGAATATCAGGCTATTGATACATCGTATGATGCACGATAGATGACGTTGCTAGCACAGCATCAGTTCACACAGTTTCAAAATGGCACTCAACGTTCCGGAGCGTGTATTTATTGTAGAGTCTTATGCAAAGAATAATTCTTACAAAGTGCTTGTTTAGCGTTTCGCAAACATTTTGAAACACGAAATGTACCAAATAAATCGGCGATACTTCGTTGAGTCCAGATATTCAGGAAAACGGGTTCCCCTATTTATACTTAACCAATGAACCTCCAAAACTAATCTGGGAAGTGCCTTATCACAATGAACCTGTATACCAAATTTGAAGCAAATCGAATAATTCTGCACGAAAAACACATTTATCTAATTTAAGGTGGATCATCCCCCTTTCCCCCATTTATACTTAGCTAACGAACCCCCAAAACTAATCAGGGAAGCGGCTTATCACAATGAACCTATATACAAAATTTGAAAGAAATCGGATATTTTTATCAAGAGTTATTATCGCGTTACGTACGTACATACGTACGTACATACGTACGTGCATAGAGAACCTGCGAGCACATTAGCTCTCAGGCTATGATAGCCTGTGAGCATGGTTTATTGCATGGTTTAATTTAAAAAACGCAAGCAGTTTGGTTTATATCTGTGATTTTTTTTTTTCAGTCAGTCTGCAATTTAGCCGAGAAGATCACTGAGCCAATGGCATATAATCAAAATGGCTGTTCAATTTTTCTTTCATAGTCACATTAAGAAATGAAATTTACATAGAATGGATTGGAGGTCCATATACGGTATTTGGTCAAAAATATCCGGTCACTGTCAATTTTTGACATTTTGTCGAATATTTAGAGAAATACGTGACGAATTTTTCTGTAACTTCAAAAATGAAAAGAACGCGTTTGGTCTTATATTAGCGGATTAATGACTAAAAAAATATATGTGCGACCACCTTGTAAAATAAAATGCTCAAAATAATCTGCATCTCTAGAAGATGTGTATATGAGACTTGAACAACATTTGTACCATCAAAAAACATGACAAGTACCGTAATTTCCGGCGTATAATCCGCAGCTCAAAGAGTCGTTTTTCGACCCAGAAATATTATTTTATAAAATGTAACTTAAAAGATCGCTGTAAATATTTAACTACAATTATTGAATAAAATTTCTGGGTCGGAAAACGACTCTTTGAGCTGCGGATTATACGCCGGAAATTACGGTAATAAATGTAGCCAAGTCTCGTGACTCTTTTACCGTAGAAAGACCTGAGATCATCTAGAACCAAGATTATCTCTCTCATATGGGTCTTTATATGGGTTTCCCTATGCATTTGAATACTAAATTATAAAAAAAAAATTATCTTTAGCGCATGCGCAGTTAAAAGTTTTCTATACAAATGCTCATATTTCATCAAATATTTAATATATTTATATTCTAATTCCTTTGTAAAATTTTATTTCACTTTGTCAGGTTTCATAAAAGTGGTGTTAAATTTGGGTGTACATTGTTGGGGTTAAATGTAACCATGTGTTGGAAATTTGTAACACTGCATGTTATTAAAAAAAAAAAAAAAAAAAAAAAAAAAAAAAAACACGAGTGACAATAAATGCTGTAGTACAAAAAACAAATAATATATTTTTTTAATGAAACTTTCCAATTTCCATAAATATGAGTGCTATTCATTCACAAATGAAGATAAGTGTTGTACAGGGTTCACATAGTCGTCCACTGTAACACCAGATCATTTCGAGCATTTTATTTTTCAGAGCGATTTCAAATATTTTTAAATTCTGTTTGTTGTTTGTCAACTAATTGCCCCCTGACTAAATCTCCATTGAAAAATATGAGTTTAAACATGTTGTTAACATTCCTGAAGTTCCAGAAGAATTTGACAAGTATTTGTATAGCTACTTGATAAAACGTCTAAAATCGAAAGTATGCGGATACTTTTGACATGATTGGGTATAATTACCATCTTACAAAATCTGTCACAAGTTCAATAAAAAACTAAAAAGATAATCTCGCAATTTTTATCCTTTAATCTATAGTAACAATATCTAAAAAGATAGTTTTAAGACAATAAAGTATATAATTGTTTGCCTCAAATTACCACTTTATTATATAATTCAATAAAGTATCAATCAATATTAGGTGAACTAATTCATTACCCCATTTGTGCTGTGTAAGGAATTTTGAAAATCTACTTTGAATAAATTGCATAACAGTTCTTTCTTAGTGTAAATAAAGCTTCTTATTTTAGAAGGGTTTTTGATTGAAAATTATGTTAATAAATATTAATAAATAAATAAAGGAAAACTTTATGGTCTGTGACAGAATTTCTTTTGCAACATTTTACTTCACATTGTTTGAATAATATTTTTAATATAAATGGTTATATTTGCAATACTTATAACTGAAATATATTTTCCTGTCACATTTTAAATCTATTCAACATTTCTGAACGAATACATCTGTATCGAAATTCGTCTCTGTATTGAAATTTTAAATCCTCAAAGAAAGTTTCAAATAGTAGGCAGTTTATTTATCCTCATTAAATAAAATCGGTGAATTTCCTTTTAAGTGGTGCAGAAGTTGTGGGAGGATTTCAAAAGACATGAAAATTACCTATTTGCATTTTTAAAAGCGAGTCAGATTTTCAAAAGTCTCACCTAACGCATTCATTTGCAAATTGATAATCGCCACTAGAGGATTTCTAGCCTGAATTTTGAAACATTATTTCAGCTATTTTGAAATGTTACAATAATACATACACGATTCACTTCATTCATACAAGAGCACATCATTTTCATTACAATGCAATAAAGAATGTTACAGAAAAGAAAAATTATCACACTTCAGCAACTAATGATAGACTAGTCGAAGGAATGGCGATCCTTTTTATCATTCATTGTTAAAGACAAATGTTTCTTAATCAAGGAAAATATAATATAACCACGAATGAAAATTAACAATAACCTCTTCCGAGTTACTCACGATTTCGAAAAGCGTTCTCTATACTAAAATAACTAAACATTATTCACGTCTGATATATAAATGTCTTTAAATAAAATATCACATTTAATCAGACATAAAAATTGAAATTACATACAATACAATTAAAAAATAACATGCAAACGTTTCAGGCTACAGCCTAACCTTTCATCAGTGCAATTACATACGCCGACCGGAGAATCTTAAACTATGTTTACAGTCAATAATTTAACCAAATCGTTTTCAAGTTTTCGTTTCAACCCAAACGTTTTCAAGTTTTAATTGACTGTAATCATGGTTGAAAATTCTCCGGTCGGCGTATGTAGTTGAATTCATGAGGGGCTAGGCTGTAGCCCGAAACGTTTGCATGTTATTTTTTAATTATATTGCATGTAATTTTAACTTTTATGTCTGATTAAATGTGATATTTTATTTAAAGTGTTCCTTATATTTAGAAACCTCAAAAACCAATGGAGATTTAAAAAAGCATTCATAAAAACAAGATTTCGTTGGCTGCCACGGACTTTCGGAAATGTTTCCCAGTAGTTTTTACCATGCATTAATCAGTTTTGAATATACTTTATTCGGATGCTTTCAATTCTCAAGTAAACAATTTCGTCTCCAAAAAACGTGTTTTATAGACAAATATGATAAATTAACAGCTTTATTTAATAGCATTAAAATTGATATTACTCTTGCATATATAAATACAGCTGAAAATGTTTAATTGAGAATTGATAGCGACCAAAAAATCGATATTCAGGTTTTAAAAACTCATTAATGCACGTTGAACTAATGAAACATTTCCGAAATTCAGTGGCAGCAAAATAAGTTTTTTTTTTATAAATGCTTCTTTAAATGTCAAAAATATATTGGTTTCTGCTGTTTCTAAAGATAAAGAACGTTTTCGGAATAGTGAGTAACCCAAAAATGGTTATTGTATATTTTCGTTCATGTTTATATTATATTTTAGTAGATCAAGAAATCTTTTCTTACAGGGTTAAGGTGTCAAATTTTTCAAGAAATATTTTACGTAATCATGACGTGACAACAAAAATATCATATTTAGTGGATCAAAAAATAAGGTATCAAAAATACTTATAATAATTTATTAGGATTTACAAAATAAGAGTAACATATACATGTGGGTATTACAGTTTTATAATTACAGAAACAAATATATTAAAAAAAAATTAACGCGATCAGCTGTGCAGGGTTGTCACTGGAAACTATTTTTGTATTCTATATCAAAGTGTTCGTACAACTTTTTCTAAACTATAATCCTTGTCATATACTTCTATAAGATCAACAAAAGAATGTACCACAAAGTACATAATTTTTAAATAGTGGTAAGACAAGTCGTCTGTGGCAACCCTGAATACAATTTCTATTGTTGCATCTTGGATGAATAATAAGTAATATCAGGATCATACTTTGTTAATATTAATAGAATGCAAACTAGAGTGATGTTATCTGACAAGTGTTTTCTATTTGAGTTTTCTATATTATTTATTAGCAAAAATAATTAATTGCAAGCAAAGGCTAATGAATAAAAAAAGGAAAAAATGGCAAGTTTCTTTAAATAGCTATTGAATAAAATTGAATCTGTCATTTCAAAAACCACATAAGTCACGTTTTTTCCAAATATACTTTTTTGTTACAAATGCTTCCTTAACCCTTTAACGTTTATTGGTTTCCCTACGAAACCACAAATTTTTAATTACGGAATTCAACAATGACAGCAGAATTTTAATAGAAATGTTTTCCATTTATTATGTATGTGAAATATCGCTTTTTTTATATATAGAAATAAATTGGCTCATAATTTCTGGTGTAAATAATTTATTTCAACATTTTAGCAATTGAAGTGCTTTATCCATTAAAGGGTGAAAGGCAGTGGCGTAGCCAGGGAGGGGGTCCAAACGCTCTGGATACCAGTGAAATTGTAAAGTTTTCTTCGCCTTCATTCTCGCAGAAAGGTTTCCGATTACATAAGGTAAAGAAAACTGTAAAAAATTAGTGGTATCAAGAGCATCTGGACCCCCCACCCTGGCTACGCCACTGGTGAAAGGTGATCCATGATCTGGGTATAACCACATAAGTCAGTGTATATTCCTTCCTCTTCAGACAATACCTTCTAATTTTCGTTCATTACTTAAACGCAGAGTTGCCAAGTCTCCGGCTTTTTGGATACCAGTATTTTAGTACAGAAAATGTTGTTTTGTTTAATCGGAGCATTCTGTAATTTAAAATAACAAGATTTTCTCTAAGAAAATACTGGTGTACAAACATCCGGAGACTTTGCAACTCTGTAAACGGCATAAAGTCAGCGACTTACGTGGTTTTTGCATGCCACATGCAGATTATATGCGGGTTCCATATTACATTGCCATATTACCATTTGCATGTAATACCATATTAAAACATAAACATTTTCCTGTACAAGTGCTATCTTCTTTAATTTTGATTAAAAACATGCTTAATATGACTGTTTTGTTCAAATTAAATACCAACTAACCTTGTTTCTTGCGAAAACAACATAAGTCAGGAACAAGTTTCCTGTTATTTTTCTTTTTATTATTAATAAATTATAAAAAATATTCGATATTTACAAGCTTTGAAGTGCAAACTCTATAACCAGCAAAAAAAAATCCCATAAAATTCGTTTACTTGTGAATAACAGTTTTTTTTTTAATTTCTGTAAAGTTCCGATTCTGTGCCTTATGTGGTTTTTGAAATGACCGACTCAATTCCAAGCTGCCATAAATTTTTCATCACCATTTTTACTTAAGTATAATATTTTTTTTATTTTCAATTGTTTCAAAATCTTACCTTTGTTTGATAAATTTTGGAGCACTTATTGAACTAGATGGGAATTTAATAAGAAGCAATTAAATTTCTTCAATCAACTGAATTTATAGAAGATAATGACTCATGTAAATTCGTGTATTTTGTGTAATTTCACTTTATGTTTATTTAGAACCTGAATTAACGCCGTGCCAAAAATATTTTTTCGCCTGCCAAAAGCGGCACGCATGCTATAGATTAGGCGTCCCAGGACTAGTGTATATTTTGTAATTCTGGTATTTTGTTTTCATTGTTATTTAATACTGCAGTTTTTGTCTCATTATTTCTAAATTTCCCACTTTATACTAACGGAAGAAAGAGTAAAAAATATATTTGTTATCAAAATATTTATATATGTCTGCAATAGCTTCCAAACCTTCCGAGTTTTAAATACCATTATTTACGAATAGTTTGCTTGTTTCCTTTCATTCAAAAATATTCAAAAATACAGTAAACAAAACTCGGAAGGTTTGGCAGCTTTGTGTATATATATTCCGAGAATCTTTCTCCAATATTTTGAATTATTATTTGAGCTATTTTCAAATTATAATTAATAATAACATATGCAATTGTCACTCTATTCTCAGGGCTTCAAATCGCTTTTAGTACAAAATCCAATAAAGATATTAAAAGACTAAAAATGATGATTGTGCTAAAAGTACAAATAGGGGAACGATTATTATATGTCAGTTTTTATTTATAAATCTGCTACATTATATTAATTGTCCTTGAAATGGCGCACAGGAATGCGGAGTTTAAGAAATGTACAGTCGTGGGGAAAAAATTTACACCCCCTACTAACTCGGCAACAGACTATTGTAGAAGAGACTTACTGGTACCAAATGATTGGAAATAATGTCATTAAAACAGTACTTTTAAATGATGTATATAAAAATTTTTAGGGGGCCATCTACATATAAAAACAAACCCAAACTTTGTTTTTTTTTTTCAATCTAAAGACCCTATTTTGACAAGATATTTTAAATCTCCAGTTCAAACCATGCCTAGATACCAAATTTCATGAAATTCTTATGATTAGTTTCAGAGAAATAAATTATTTTAAAATGTGATATTATAGGGGCTGTATCCAAATTGAAGTTCGGTATTCGATTTTTGAAATGTTGCAGAATGGTTGGTTCGTTGATTTATGACGGCCAATTATCTGCTCGAGGGACATAGGCCCTAAGGGGGAGTGCCCTCCTTGGGGGTCTTTCTAAGGGATCCTAACCCGCATTTACGGCAAGGTTAAAAAAAAAAAACACGGAAAACTCCGAACGGTTAGGTCGACGAGCGCAACAGGTGGTTGAACCCAGGACCTCCCGTCTATCAGCTTTGAGATCAGAACCTCTCAGCCACTGGTGGGGCTGCTGCAGAATGACTAAGTAACTTCTAATGTATTATTTCTTGCCAATATGACCATTTTATTCACTTAATATGTTTCGGCTATTATTATATACGGTTTTCAATATTCATTTCGTTATGCTTACAAGAGTTCAATTATCCGCTTAAAATGTAAAAGGTTATCTGTTATTAAAATAGTTTTCGAATATGTGAATGTGATTGGAATTTTATAGGTGTTTTTCTAAAACTTTTTCTCAGATTTTGAATTTCTTTTATCCGCTCTTTTTTAAATTTATATGTGAAAGATATCGGCGAATACAAAATTTAGAATAAAAATTACTATGAAGCTGTATAAGGAAATGGTGTAGAAAAAAAACAGACAAATTGCTTTACAGTCTGAATATAAATCTTAACTTGAGTGCTAATGGCATATTTTTAAAACTTTTTTAGCAAATACAAAACACATATGCATTTATAAGAAAACTTACTTCAAACATATATACTACAGAAAAAATAAAATAGTTTCATTAGACTGGAGAAGAAGCTAGAAATTCAATTAAAAAGGTAACAAAAATAACGAGTAAGATTTTTTTTTCTGAGGTAGGACTGTTCATATGTTAAAAAATGAGCTTTGTTAATTTAAAAATAAAAGTGAAATTAATTTACATAACTAACGTAAAATTATATTTCATGCAAATACAATTTACGTAATTATAATAAAAAATTTAAAAGCAGACGCAGAAAAATTAAAAGAAATATCTTATTCGATTCAACAATAAAATAAGTAAAATATTTTTTCAAATTATGCTTTTCTGTGCATCATAGACGGCCTTAAATCAGCATCTTGCGGTTTTTTAAGCATAATTTTAAACTACTCGGAATTTTTTTTTCATATTAAATGCGTATAAATCAGGATATAATAAATATAAATCGATCAAAAAAATTGTACTATGCAATTCATAATTTTTTCGAATATTAATTTCATAATTCATAATTCATATTATAAAATTATAAAAATTACAAATTCAACGTATTTATGTTTGGGGTTTTTAATATTATAACCAAACAAGAAATTAGTACATTAGGATAATAATTTCAAGAGATAATTCTACATAAAAATATGAAAATATTATAGAAGCTATAAATTTTGAACGTATATAATTCAAGAACTTATCACCCAAATGACTTGAAATTTGATATCTAGGCATAGTTTGAAATGACGATTAAAAATATCGTGACAAAATTCAGTGTTCCCTTTGAAAAAAAAAAACAATGTTCAGACTGGTGACCCCTTAAACAAATTTTATATACATTATATAAAAGTAGATTTTATTTCCATTGGTTTGGTACCAGTAACTTTCTTTTATGATAATTTGTTGCAGAGTTAGTAGGGGGTGTTCAGTTTTTTCCACTACTGTACAGTTCTGTACGATGTACAGTTAAATCACTGGATTTTTCTAACGAAACTAAGGGATCAAGTGTAAACCAGAAAAATGCTCCCTAGATCATGATTCCACCGCCACCGTAACACTCGCTTAAACAGTTGTCATGTGGCATGCTTGATCCATGACTGCGTCCTACTTGCGTCACACAATAGTCACTGTCCCCTGAATACTAGTCCTGAGCGATGACACAAAAATGGCGGCGCTGGTTGGCGGAATTTTTTTAAGTGCTTGTACTGTCCCCTGATTTTAGACCCCAGTATTTTCTAAAAATTTTCTTTGACCTATTGAATCTCAGAAAAATAAGGCGGAGAATACTTTTAGAAATTATTGGTATTCAATTTCAAGGAACTGTGCACACGCTGAAAAAATTCAGCCTGCGACGGCCGCCATTTTTGTGTCAGTGCTCAGGCCTAGTATTCAGGGGACGGCAAACCCTTCCATCAGCGTCAAGCAGAAGACATCTGCACTCTGTAGACCGTCCAACATCCGTTTGCGGTCTCCACAAACATCGCATTCTTCGGTTTTACAACAAAATCAAAGGAACTCTTATTGGTCGACAACTATTAAAACCGCAATTCATTTTGATATTTTTCTTGTAGAGCATATGGATATGCTTGTTATGATTATATTGTATTGAGCCGCAGCTTGCTGGTTTTACCGCTTCTGTTGCACACAATGCTTATCAGTCGCTTTGCACCTTATTCTTTCACAAACGATTTCCGCCTACTATTGAGCTTTCCGCTTGAAATTTTTGGCTAAGTTTACATACTTTGTTGATTCGAGACACTTTTTGTTAGAGAAAACCTATGAAAGTTGGAGGTTTTAGAGATAGTGTGAAAGCACCTCCTGGCGCCCAAAACCATGCCTGCTTCAAAATTGTTTTAATCTGTAGCTTTTTCTATACAGAGTTCCAATGTTTTCTGGTGCTTCTGACTCGCAAATTTGTTTTTATCAGCGAATCCAGTTTATTAGATCAGCGCACTGGCTGCAATGAATGATCGAAATTTGAATGGAGGTTGTTCTTAATATTTTGGGCACTGAGTGTATAACATGATAAATCTGAGGTGGACCCATAAATCCCTTTACTCATTTTAATTAATATCTTAACACAAGTACTTACAAATGACACATCACAGAACTCCATATACATTCTATGGGTACTGCAGTGAAACAATAACATCTGAATAATAGCTTGCAGTACTGACTGAAAAGACTAATTCCTGTGGGGCTGTCATCTAGAGTTTATTCTTAAAAGTAAAACACCATAGGGGTTAAATTAAAATAACTAAACATATTACTTCTGAATCAGAATTTTAAAATAAAAAATACATTTAAAATTAAGAAACAACGTTTAAATATCACATTATATCATCAGTTATAGAAGACGTTTCAAAATATGAAAGAGCTCCTCATCAGTAAAAATATCAATATCGAAAGCCAAAGCTGCTGTTTACACATGTTCACGTTCAAAATTATTCTTGTAAAATATTAAATCACGAGGGAGAATATGTCACAGTCTAGCCACATATCTTGATGTAATTGTATATGCTTTTCTTCGGAGTGATTTCTTGTGTCTTATAAACCAACCTTGTAGAAAATTATACTTTTAAGATTATTACATTTAGATTAGCAAGTTTCGAGTATAAATATCCAGATTTGTTAGTGTATTTATGCTCTTCCAAGCGGATGTTGCAAAGTCACAATTGTTTCAAATGATACTGTAAACTGTACCGGTACTTTGTAATGGCAGGATTTTAGGCATGAGTTTGTATAACATAATCTTGATGACATTCTGGGGTTTAAAGGCTGTACCAATATTAATTGATTTCAATAATCTATATATTTTTCTGAGAAATTTTTATAATATGGAATGGAGACATAATTTTTCTATGACTCCTGTGGTTAGTGAAGGATAAAACAGATTACTCTGAAAAAATTCGTTTTAGCCATTTTATAGGGTAACTAGTATATTTAAAATCGGTATTTTTTTTCTAATTGAAGCAATTCGTCATTGATAAAATATTTTCTTGCTCTTTGAGCTAAGGATATAATAACAGTGACATTATGGGATACAGGATTTTCAGAATTAGAATTCAAGTACTGACCAGAAAATGTTGCCTTGAGGTATACTGGTGTTAAATTTTCTTGGCCGGCAATGTATTATTTCTTTCAATCAAAATATCTAAGAAGTGGAGTTTACAGTCAGTTTCATTTTCAATTGTGAACTTTATTGCTAGACATATAGAATAAGCTTTCTCTTTAATAATTGAAATGGAAGAATCCTATCACAACAGCTGAAAAAGTATAATTTAAAAATCATGTTAGTGAAACCAGTCAATTTAAGGTATCCACTTATCTTTATGGGGGGGGGGGGGGCAGACGACTAATAAATCCTCAAAATTTTCAACTTTTCTGGAAAAAATATTAAAGGGAAATATTTTCTGAACATTTTAAGAGAAATCGCATTAAAAAATCCTATAGCTGGGCCAGTTGTTACTAAAATTGTGCCGGTGTTCTCAACGTAAGCAATGGTTAAATGGACACTTTAAAGTGATCTATATTTAAATGATAGAATCGTGCTTTTTTAATCCTTTCAAGAACAAAATACTTCTATCGCTAAAATGTTGAAATGCTTAACTGACACCATAATTTATGAACAAATTTATTTGAGAATAAATAAAAGCTCTTCTTCACTTACATAATAAAATGAAATTTTTTTTCCAAAATTTTGGTGCCATTGTGGCATTTGGGGGATTAAAATTAAGCGATATAACATTGTACCATAGCCCTTAAATGGGTTAAAAATCTGCGCAATAATTCTCTAGAATTACTTAATGTTTTTACGTGTAATCTTAACAGATTTATAGATTAAATTTATATCTTAAGACTGAACTTAAATTTGTGCAAAATTTTGCAAATTTTGTATCTTATCTATGCAATTTTTACGGCTGAAATAGTAAACACATACAGATTCAGCTTTACTATATACAGTATATATGTATTTTATACATCTGTGAAGATTGCATGTAGAAATAGTGAATAGTTCCAGAGAAATATTGTACGCAATTTAAAACTAACCATATATTTTACATTTTGAGATAAAACATTAAAAAAGTGTCCATTTAAGAATTGCTTAAACTGAAAACACTGACATATTTCTTGTCATAACTAGAGTAAATCTACAGGGTGATTCAAAATTCATGGTACAAAGTTTAAGGGCTGGTAAAGGACACTTTAACAAACAATTTTTGTTTAGAAAATCAGAGTCGGAAATCCATTTATATAGTCAAAAGTACAGGGCGTCTCACTCCAATCCGAAGTAGCGTTTTCGTTCACAACTTTAACAGTAGTCAAGATATTTTAAGGAAATCTTTACAATATGCTTGCGATTCATACAAAGATGAATATGTTGCGAACTTTGTTAAAATATCTTCATTACTGTTAAAGTTATAAAAGAAAACACGACTTAGGATTGCCGTGAGACACCCTGTAATTTTGACTAAATAAATGAATTTTTTACCCTGGTTTCCTATACAATGTATGTTTTTTTTACAGTGTACTGTACCAACCTACCGTAAAAATCATTTATTCATAGAAAACAAGGGTCAAAAATCCATTTAGTCAAAATTACAGTGCGTCTCACTGCAATCCGATGTCGCGTTTTTGTTCATAACTTTAACAGTAGTGAAGATATTTTAATAAAATTTGCAACAAACTCTTCTTTGTATAAATTGTAAGCATATTGTAAGGGTTTAGTTAAAGTATCTTCACTGCTATTAAAGTCATGAAAGAAAACGCAACTTTGGATTAAAATGAGTACTTTTGACTATATAAATGGATTCCCGACACTGTTTTCCTATATAAAAATTGTTTGTTACAGTGTCCTGTACCAACCCTTAAAGTTTGTATCATGAATTTGGAATATGCAGATATATAGATCATATACTGAACTGCAAAAAAAAAAAAAAAAAAAAAAAAAAAAAAAAAATCACTGCGGAAGGTGACTGCTGAAACTGGATTTTTAAATGTGTTATATGTTTCCTAAACTGTTTACTTACATATATTCTTTCGCCTTATTTAACGGTGAAGTTTCATACTGTGAAGAACATGTCCTCACTTATTCATAATCTACGCCGATTCTCAACCGTTGCTCCTAGGACAATGATATTTGGACGACATGTTTTTTACGCAATATAGGCATACAGTAAGTAAGGATTTTTGAAAATTTAACCACTAAGGGGGTTAATTGGGGGGGGGGTCGAAAGTTTTAGATCACTTCGCATATCTCAGTAGCAGTTTTAAATAGGAGCATGAAATTCATGATAACTAACATACTAAAAATATAATAATTCTTTGTACTACCCATTTTTACAGACATTATTTTATTTTCAAACACATAAACAAGCATTGTACATGTCTAAAAGTCTTAAAAAATACTTATAAAACTACACAAAACTAGTCAATCTGTTAAAAATTGTAAAACGGTAAACATATTTTCACCTGTCGCTCTCAGGCATCTTCAGTCACAGATGTTATGTTTTCTGCTTCGTCAGTCAATCTGTTGAAAACCCCCATTTTGCTTTTTTCTAATAACATATGGCGCCATCAGTTATCTATTTTTGCGTGGGTCATATTAATGCATGTTCCTGAATTTGATGTAAATATTTCTATGGCTTCTCCCTGTAATGCAATCTGGCTATTGCAGTGGTTGATTTATTTAAGTTTATAGCTCTTCTGTGTTCTTTCATTCTGTCTCCAATTTTCCTTTTTGTCATACATAAAAAAAATAATTAGAAACGTATTTGAGCGGTTTTATAAATTCAACCACTAAGGGGATTAAATGGGTTGTCGAAAGTTTTAGGTCATTTCGCCATATCTCAGCAGCAGTTTTAGGTAGGAGTGTGAAATTCAGCATAAGAATTCTACTAAAAATAGTTAAACACGTATTTCAGCGATTTTAGAGCTAACGATTTTGTCGCCACCATCGGCTATGTACCCGATCATGGAACATTAGACAAATAAGACAATTATTCCTGATTTTTATTTTATATTTTGCGTGACATTTTTCCAAGTTTTTTTTTTTTTTTTCATTTTATATTTTGTAAATTGTTTTTGAGCTTTTCATCTTTTGGATATCGGATTTCAATTTTTATACTATATATAGTACATTTCTCCATCTTCTCAAAATACATTTTTTGGAAGTAAAGATTTGTGATTTAAATACTGGTCGCATATTTATGGGCTCGAGTATACAAAAGACTTCGTTGTAGTGATTGCCATATAATAGGTTTATAGGCGTGAAACCCAAAGGGCTCTGTTAAAGTGATTGTCATTTTAACGATTTATGCACGGAAAATTCACAGGGTCCCGTTATAGGGATCGCTGTATTAATGATATATGGCTGAGAAGCACACAGGGGTACCGTTATTTTGATCCCCGAATTCACAATTTATGGGCGCGAAACCACGGGGCCAATTTACAATAATCGCCATGTATCTTAGGTTATCCCATTTTTGTTTATTTTATCTGAAAGTTCTTCGTTTCCCCTAGATAATTACAGGCAGGGTCGAGCGGATCTTTGTCAGGGGACTCATGAAGAAAAATATATTTATGTCACGAAATCTTTATTTACGTGCTTTTTTATATTATTTTTGTATAGTTTAAAGCAAAGTATTTTATTTATATTTTTCTGTTTGCATGTAAAATGCACTTACGGCCGTAAGTGAAGTCCGGGCTAAAAGCTACAGAAGGCATCTGGGTCACACGGAGAGCGACCGGTTAGACGGGCGAAGACCAGCTAGTATAGGAATATTTTTGTTCAATTTAATTTAAAATGCACAGATAAGGTGTTACTCTCTTTCCATTTTGCATCAAGGAAATGGTGAAAAAATTAGCTGCAGTCATGGGCGTGATATCTAAGTACAGGAAAACGGAAATGTGCTTCACGATGAGGTACCTGGCAACGCCTCTAGCAGTAAACTTCGTAGTTAGCTTTCATATTTCATAAACGGTAAAAGATAGCGGAATAAAATCAATTACAAATTTGTAGATCGTCTTGGATTTAGTATGAAATGATTTCGTACATGTAAAAATAGATTTATAAGCTATAAAATGTAATATATTTATGTCCAACCGTCAATTTAATGCACTATTAATTACATGCAGAAGTATGGATTTAAAAGATAGATACACATTTACAAATACAACTAACACATGTGTGAAGATGGTGGACACATTGACCATACTTAACTCCATTTTAGTGTTAAAATAAACTGTACAGTCTCGCCCCCCTCCCCCAGAATAAGACATCACCCCATATATTTTAATAACCAAATTGTCTAAAGAAGACGAAAGCAGCCATTCGACTAGAAATTGTTTATTTTAATTCATGTTAAAATATAAGCTTAGGAAGTCATATTGGAATAATGATGATGAATTAAAATTGTAACAGACTCAAAAATTTTCAAAACGAACACATAATTTTAATATCAATTTTTTTTTTGTTAAATTTTAAATTCGGATAATGAATGGGAAGCCATTTGGTTAAATTGTTTAGGAATTATTAAGTTTTAAATTTTGGAACTCATAATGTTCAATTCCTTTTTAATCGTAACAAAAGAGATTGCTCTTACCTCAAAAACTACTTCGCAAAATGAGATGTAATTTTGTATTCGCATATTTGGAGATTCTAAAAAAGGACTTCTATTATAAAATGCATATTATTTTTTGAAGCTTAACTTCGAATCTATACATATTTAGAAATTGATTTTCGAAAAAAATATTATTTGCAAAAATGTTTAACAGAAATCAATCGTTAAAAGCGTCAAATATGTGAATCCAAAATTACAGCTCATTCCGCCAAGTATTTCTTGAGTTATGCTTAAAAAACTACCCGCATTGCAAAACTACCTGTTTTGCTGAAATTAATTTTCTTAACATTAAGAGTTCCAAACTTTAAACACTCATAATTTCTAAACTACTTGACTTCCTGATTGGTATCCAAAAGTAAAATCCCCCCCCCCCTCCCCAAAAAAAATAAATATGAAGACGATTCCGTAAGCCTTTTTTAAATATAAATTGAAAGAACGCATATAATTTAAAGTCGAATGTTTCGCTTTTTTTTTTCTGAGGCAAATTAGTGATTAAATGTATCCGATGTTATCTTCTTAGGGTTCCGTACTTAAAAGGTAAACGCTGAATCCTTATATATCCGTTTTTTTCGAAAATTTTTGAACGTCGAAATTTAAAACTTGGCAGAGTTATAAAGCCTATTGACCAAAATATTTATTGATTATTAGCCATTCACAAATATTATTATTAATAAATTAGTGGTGCTAAATAAGATACTTAAAAAAATATTTGTTTTTTGTATATCGTTTGGGGTATCGTTCGAAAGATCTTGTAACACCGAACTCCAGATTATATTTGTTTTAATTTTAGGAATTATATTTCCAGAGATATGTTCGAATATTTATTGAAAAAATGTGATCAACGCACCCTATTCCCGAAACTAAAATTATTACAAAATTAGGGATGGTAGGTGTTTATTTAAACCTTGCAATAAAACTTACAGCAATTATCCTTAAGTTACATAGTTTTTTAGAAAAATGCATTTTTCCGTTACACACATACTTTACTTTGCGGGCATTCAGCGGGGGGAGTTGAGGGGCGCTTGAGGTACCTATCAACGCGGAATCATCCAAGGATGGTTGATAATGATTTTTGAAAAAAATTGTTGGCATTTAGCGCTTGGCACAATGCCAAGTTTAAACGTTGTACATGGTGTTAAAAAATTCCCACAGAATAGTGATATTTGTTACTAATATAAGCTTCATATCTCTCTAAACGTTCATGGTATATCCATATATACTTTGCTAATATATATAGCTATACCCAACCGTACATTGCATAGTTTTTCCAAAATCTTATCGCTCTTTTAGCAACGATTTTTTTGTAATATTACATTTAGTAAGTAATAAATTTATTGTACGGAACCCTTTGTGCATGAGTAAAACTGTGCACATTGCTTACAAGATTTAACAGTATAAGTAAATGTGCATTTATCTTATAATTCCACACTTCTTCATGCAATTAGTGGCATATTTAAAGTGACGGTTGTACATAAAAAATTACATTTCACTGTTTTCAGTAAAGTGGTTTTTAAATATAAGACATATTTTCATACTAAATCGATGACGTTTTATACATTTTTAATTGACTTTTTCCTATGTTTCGTACCGCTTACGAGATACAAACGGTAACTACGTAATTTGTTGCTAGGGGGTGTTATGAGGTACTTTTTCGTGAAGCGTATATTCATTTAACTATACCTAGACATCACGTCCATGGCTATAGCTAACTAAGTTCAGCAATTATTTGAGATGAGATAAATTAAGGAAACACCCTGCATTTTTCCCGAAAAATAGAAATTTTGAAGATTTAACAGTAGTAAGCTCCTTTAAAACGCAACTTTTTGTCTGTTTTTAAAATATCATGCTTTGCTTCCACGATCAGTTTAAAATGTGTTTCTGCTTTGCTTAGAACGTGAAATACAGGTATTTCAAAATTGTAATTTTAAAGTGGAATATTAGATTGAATTGACATTTTTTGCCATTTTCTTAAAGTCAGATTTTTAATATTTTAATTTCTTGCCAAGCTTAACAATTAAAAAAAATTCTTCTTGTAATGTTATAAAACTTTGTTGAAATACCAGCGGTTCTTAATCTCTCAACTACCATGAACCCCTTTTTATAGTCCCTATGCACTGCAAATAGAGGAGTCTTAAATTCAGACACATATGTGTCTGAAAAAGCAATTAAGACACTTAAGTGTCTGAATGTAAAATTTCAGCCATCATAGATGTCTCAATTTAAGTCACATAAGTGTTTTACTATCATCAGAGTGTAAAAGAACTGAGAAACATGCCTGAATAACTATTATATGTCTGAAATTCAGACATTTAGAAATCAGACACTTAAATGTCTGAATTTGATTACAGGGCCGTAATCAGACAGGGCAGGGTGGGCTGAGCAGTGTTGAACTCATTTGGTGGCCCGGAGGGACATCCTCCGTGGAGCATTGAAATGTCCCTCCCGGAAGATTTGAAATGCTATGATTTTAATGGTCAAAAAGGGCAGTTTTCTCCCCGGAACTGTAAAATGTCCCTCCCCGCCCTGGAGTTGCAGAAATCCCTCCCGGAGAAAAATGACAGAATTCAACACTAGGGCTGAGTCCCTCCTAGCAACTTCTTGAACCCCCTCTAGATTTAATGATCTTTCAATACGAATAACATCATTTATTACATTTAAGAATTTTAATATTTTATAATCAAAAGTTTTATGACAGTGGGGACTTGCTTTATACTTCTGTCTATATACATATATCCTTAAAATAGAAGGGGCAAAGACAAGCTGTAAATCAGCCCCATTTCAAAGCCCCCCCCCCATCGACTTTGCCCACTGGTTACGACACTATTTGATATAATGGTATATGCGCGATGACTGTGATGGAATCGTGCTACTGTATGTATATGTCAGCAATATCAGATGATGTCTGCGAAATATATATGCAAAAGAGATAATAGATGGCAGCAGATATTACTAGACTTTATCGCATATAAGGGAATATAAGGGAAATTATAAACTATTTTAATCTATTTTTTGAAATGTTATGAAATGTTAAGTGAATGAACAAATAATTATTATGAAGTAATTAGAAGAATTATTATAAGAAGTAAGCTAAATTATGATTTTTGTGTCAGGGTTCCATACGCAAACAATCTTTAACATAAAAGTGATGAAAATTTAATAATTAATAATTATTAACTATTCAAAAATATGTTTTTAACAATATTTCTAAAAATAAAGACATGAAACCGTTTTTTTCTGTTGGGAGGCTCTGCTCTCCTGAATCCCCCCCCCCCCCCATTTAAGCTAAAATAAAAACACATAACTTTAAAAAGAAAATATAAATTAAAATTGTCTTTTAAGAGGGGTTCACTAAAAAAAGTGCGTATTTATTTCTGCTGTTACCGTGTAAATCCTTCTGCAGTCACTTGGAAGATGAAATTTGATATTTGTAATAATCATATTTAAATTTGAAAACCCAGTTGGGAGATGTTTCCGTCGTTCCACCGCTGAATTCACAACTGCCTTGAACCATCCATTTGTGGGAAATGTTTAACACATAAACATTAAAAAATATGTACAATTCATATCGCCTCCCCTCACATAAATAATAACGTTTTACAATCTTAGCCATCATTTCAAATTGACCAAATCTCCCCAAAATATTCTTCAAAATTTCCAATTTTCTCAGTAACAAATGAATCAAACTACGTTCTAACCATTTGTTAAGCAAAGCAAATTTCTCTAATAAATTATATTAATCAAACTACATTCTAAATATCCATTAACAATAGAAAAACTCTAGTAATAAATTAACCTCATTAATTAAAAGAACTAAGTATTATTACAGCACCAATAAATTACCATCTTTCCTATAAAAATATCAACACGCAGCCGACTTATTTCGACATTACTTCCATTTAAAAGCACTCACTAACAAGTTTTAATTGCTCAATCGGTAAGGCTCTGAGCTTGTAACCCCAAGGTCCCAGTATCGTGCCTCGTCTGGGAAGGAAGGAAATCTTCCCGTACTCGAAAATAAAGGTGATTACATTACACAGATGGCAGCACTTCTCCTTTTTTTAATTTTCTTGTAGCTGTTTGACCTGGTAAAAAAAATGGCGATATTTCAGACATTTCAAGTGTATGTAGTTCAGTCGCAAACAAGAGTCTGAAAAATTAAGACACATAAAAGTGTTTTAACCATCCGTTTCAGTCACTTAAGTGTCTGAATTTCAGACATTTCAGTTTACAGTGTGTCTTCACGGATTACCAGACTTTAAATCTGAAATTGACCATATTCATTCGAATACCGAATAAAGAATATATACTTTAATTGACATGCATAAATTAATTATACTTTTTAAAGCAGTATTTTTATTCATAGATGAAAGTAATAACTGGAAATAAAAACATCTATAGAACAGCATTTTTGTTTTTCTATAAAATGATTAGAGAACACAACTATCGTTTTGAGAGCAAATAATTAATTATCGGTTCTCTTCGTCAGGTTATTTGTAGCTGATAGTAGTAAACCCAACAACGGTTAACTTTTTTCCCATTGTCGGATTAATTACTGTCTTCTATTAATCACCTGACAAAGAGAGCCGTTAATTAATTAATTGCTCTCGAAACTGTTGTTGTTATCTCTACCCATTTTATGGAGAAAAGAGAAGATCCTGTTCTATAGTATGTATATTCTTTTTCTTTCGATTTTAAAGGATTTCTCTTATATTTTAGATAAACAAAGTATTTTACATTGCGCGGCTTTAGGGGTTCCTCGAGACCTTTGCGGATCTCATTGGGTTCCGCGGATGTGGACCAGTGTTTAAGTAGCGCTGATTTAAAGAGGTTGATAGATAAATCTGGGCTATGATTACAGTTACATTATTTTCTATTTATTTTTTGATGCAGGAATTGTCGCACATTTTACTGTGTTTTCTTGTTAACTGTTATACATTTATAAATATCCCCGGTATAAAAAAGGCTCATTTCTTCAAGGAGGATTCAGTTATCATAATAATGTTTGCGTAATAAAAGTATCTTGATAAGAGTTTCAGTTTAATGTTTTACATGACTGCCTTTTTCTGTCTTTTTGTATATTTTGAGCCAAAAGAATATTACAAAAATATAGCGTTTTTAACGTTTTAAAAAATAGATTAAAATAGTTTATAAGTTCAATTTGTCTGTCTGCCTCCTTTCTGTCCGTGCTCTAGCTTCCGTAAATATAATCGTATTGTTATGTAATGGATATGTTGTTTAGGTTTACCGTGGCATGTTACAGCACTGTAAATGGTGTGTGTAGCATTTATAGTTTTTTTTTACAGGGGCACTCAAAAGAATACCTTTACATTATGGTCTAAAGAGAAAAATCGTTTGCAGTGTATTTTAATGATGTTACGCTGTTTCAAATATATTGAAATTGGCATACATTACTGAGGTGCACTTCAAAGATGCTTTCTATAGAATATGGTGTGCATAGCAATTATCGTTCATCTACAGGAACACAAAGAAAATTTTGTTTACATTTCTGTCTATGAGTGATAATTGCTGTAAATGCGTTTTTAAATCCAACTAATTTTTTTGTAATAGTCGGTGTGTATAAATTTTATAGATCATATACAAGGCTCCGCAAAAGAACTCGTGTACGTTTCCGCTGATCGATGGAAATTGATGATTGTAGGGGGGGGGGGGGGGTTGAAATGTGTTATGCTTCTCTTAACTGAACTGATTTTTGCATACTATGTAATATATATACTACAGATCATATACAGGTCTTAACAAAAAAAAAATGGGACATTATTTCAACTATACATGGTAATTTCTGAAATTGAGTTTTCAAATGTGTTGTACGTTTTTCAATTTTTTTATTTAAACATCATGTTTTACCTTACTAAACGGGAAATTTTTGTTACAGTATTCTGAATTTGTCGGAAAGAGTTTCATAATCTATGCTTGACGCAAGATTTTTTCTTCTTGCTATACATTCTATTGAAAGTTTTCAGCCATATTCTGTAATATAATACGCATAGAAAATATTTTTAAAAAGCATCAATTAATAAAGCACTTTAAATATTAAAAAAATCTTCTCCGAAAGTATGAGGATAACTTAAGTTAAATATTTTAACCACTTCGCTACTAATTTCTCTAAATTGTTCATATTTCTAAGTAGTAGCATTATTATCACGAGGTTCACTTTGCGAAATGTTATGACGCGCCGGTGACAAATGACTCCTTCGGGACCTCAGGACTGCCCGCAATCTCTGACTACTGTCTGCCATGAAAACCAAGCACTGCAATCCCCGTTAGGTGTCGCAGTCTTCCTAATACCAACATAATGTTTCTTGGGTGGAAGAGAAAACATACTAGAAGATATCATAGTCGTTTACCTAAGACTGCAGTTCTGGAATATTACTCTGCAGTTATCGGAAAAACACGGGAATAAATATATGTGCTGAATGAATAAATTTACTTATAAAAAAGAAATGAAATGACATATATATGGTTTTGACATGTTTTAATTCTAAAATATGCAATGTATATACATATGCTGAAAGTTTTTAATTTATTCTGTTATTTATAAATCTAAATTTTTATGATTTTATCATTGTCTTTTACCTTAGGAATATAACTTTGCAGTTACTGGGAAAACTCAGGAATAAATATACGCACGAAAGGAATAAATTTACTTTTAAAAATACAATCTAATGACATACACATGGTTTTGACGTTTCGTTTTAATTCTTAAATATGCAATATATATACGTAAGCTTAAAGTTTATTTTATCTATTGTTATAAATATATTTTTTATGCTGATATCATAGGCATTAGTCCGCAGTTGTGGAATATTATTTTGTAATTATCGGAAAAACTCGAGAATAAATACATGCACTAAATGAATACATTATTTACTTATAACAACAGAAATCTAATGACATATGCATGGTTTGACGTTTTGTTTTTATTCTAAAATATGCAATATATGTACGTATGCTGAATTTGTTTTATTTATCTATTGTTATAAATCTAAAATAATTTAGATTTATTTTCTGTAAATTATGTGAAAATATCCCGATAGGCATTATTATTTCGACTATTGAAATGATATGAAAAGTGGGATCTTAGCATTTTATTTGGTATAATGAATACTGTATACAGGGTGTCCACGTATAATCTGACCGACCTTTATTTTCGCAACCGTTGGTCCTAGATAATACTTTCATTACAAAAATGATTTAAATAAGGTAAAAAATTATTTTTAAAGCGATTTGTTTAAAGAAACACATTTATTAAAAAATTACGAAATTAAAATTTTTATACGGTCCCTCGGTCCTATAAGTGATATTTAGTAAAATTTTACTGTGACACTAACAAATACGACAAAAAAAAGTCCCATTCATGTAACATTAAAATTGACCGAGTAATAGCTGTTTAAAGTTGGAGTATATTTTTTGCTGCGAAATAGGGGTTTGTTCGTTTGTTTATTGAGAACATACATCTGACTTGTGTGCTTGACATTAAGTGCCTGCTTATAAGTCATCGTCAATATACAGGGACGAGATACCACAAGGAAATTTATAACACCAGAGTGTTACACCCGGGAGCTCCACAAAGTGTGTGCAATGGAGCTGGCGGGAGTCGAACCCGCCGACCTGACTCCTACGCTCTCAAGCGATCAGCGGAATGGTGTCTTAACCACCCGGCCACGGAGGCCCCGCGAAATAGGGATCATTCACAAATGTAGTAGAAATATAAATAATCGTCAGATATATCAAAAAAAAAATTAGTTGAGAGCAAAATTAACATTGCAATCTAATATAAATATGATATCTATAATCATTCTGACATATTAATTCAAAATATACAATTTGTACTGAACATATAAGAGGATAAAAATAACAAAATTTTTGTTAAATAAAAGGATGAAAATCAACAGCCTCAATTCTTTACAAAATATTGCAGATTTTAAAATGCTGTTAGATTACACTGTCTTTCAAATTTTGGGTTGTGCCATGTTTTTTAGCTTTTGAAAATTGTTTCTTATGTATTTTTTAGTGCTGAATCCAAAAAATGACCTTCATTTTAAACCATCACGTCAGGATTTTTCTCAAATCGCAAATTTCAAAGTTAAAATTGATCCCCCTCCCAACCCAACCTCACCGGACCCCTGAGCTGTTTAGCTGTAAGAAACCCAGTATAAGCTAAAAATTTGAAGAAATTATTGAATTAAGTAAAATTAAACTGAATAAAATGTCTTACATTTATTTTATAGTATCAGATATTTCGCTAATTTTTAACCTTGAAATATACGATTTGTGAAAAATCCTGACATGATGGGTAAAAGTGAAGGTAATTTTTTTATTCAGCGTTAAAAAATGCATAAAACGTAATTATAAAAGTTAAAAAACACAACCATTGCAGGTTTATGTTATCTAATCTAAAACTCTTTCTTAAACTTGTTGACTTTAATCTATCCGATTTTTTTGTGTATCCTATAATATAAGTATGTATAAGATAGTAAGCGTTGAAAATCATAATAATATTACATTGTCATCGGATTTAAGTCAGTATGAAACATTTAACTTCGATCGGACATTTGAAAGTGAGTTAAAGTTCGAGTATAAATTTTAAACTGTAAAGATGATCGTTGCAAGTTAAATAAAGCCTTATGAAAATTACATAAAAGAAATCATAGCCTCAAATCCTTTCAAAATAAAACATATGTTAAAATACAATTATTTTAATTAATCTGAAACTTAACTAATAAAAGTTAACTCAATCGGAATAGTTGTGCGATTTCTTTCAAAGCGCAGATACCTTGAAATAAGTTTAAGTACTTCATATATGACCCCTGAAAGCATGACCGAAATCATCTGTTTTGAGATGCAAAAAAGTGGTATAAGTCATGCATTTCAAAGTTTCATAACTCGCTCAATTTTAATGTGAGGTGAATGGGACTTTTTTTGTCTTACTTCTTAGTGTCACAATAAATTTTTACTAAATATCACTTATAGGACCGGGGGACCGTATAAAAATTTAAATTTCGTAATTTTTTAATAAATGTTTTTCTTGACCCAAATCGCTTTAGCAATAATTCTTTACCTTATTTAAACCAT